>JAMKCF010000002.1:26197846-27397846 GCA_023634235.1 Pisaster brevispinus
TCTATGGTAAGCAGTCATATGCGAAAAAAAGGTTTTGTTTTTGCGCAACGTTCACTCTTGAGTAACAAATTGGGCTTTTTTGTTTTCTCTCTTGACTACTATTTTGTCATATCTTTATGACCATTGTTTGTAAAGTAACTATTTATGTGCACTGTAGAGTAAAAATCGTCACAATCCTTGACGTGTATTCATGTGAACACGTAAATGAACAAGGTACCTTTCAACCTTTCGTACATTTTCAACTTTCGACACAACTTAATGTATTTTCTACGTTGAACATACATGCACTTCAGGAACGGGCCCTTCCATAAGCCCGTCCAAGTATGCAATGGCCTCAAATCTTGGACCGTCCTTTGTTTAACACTTTGTCCTGACAAACGTGGACCCTGTCGTTTTCTTTTGTGATAGCGATCGTGAACCTATTGTCTCTCTTTTGTCATAAGTCCTGGTTTGAACGTCACAACAAGTACACCCCCCCCCCCACACACACACACAAGGGCATTTGTATTCATATTGATTCGTACTGTGACCTCCTAATAAGCGTTCTTCACGGAATCTGCAAGTAGCAGATTGCGACTGGTTTGGTGTGATGGTCTGACGGTACTCGCTTTGGACACGGTTCCTCTACTGTTTTGATCGATATTTTCACAAGTGACAAAACCTTGTTTGTAACCTCATAAAATTAATCACAAATTTTACACAATCGGCCAACGGATCAGTTCGTAATTTAATTGCCCAATCTCTGCTACTCAACTCTGATTTCGCCACCTGTGTGCTTCGATTGCATGCTCACAAAACAGCTTTCCCTGCCCACACCATATCCAATGCAAGATCACGACTGCGTTATTACACGCAATACAGCTTCAAAAGGCGCGAATTTCTATCACGCTCCGGGTGCGGTAAGGCGAAGCCAAAATTCAATTAAACGAGAGTAGAGACTTGGTACAATGTGCCATTAAATCGTATTGGTCTGATCAGAACTAGAACAATCTGAAACACGCGTCTTCAAGAAAAGCGAGGCGATGAAATTCATCTTGGAGTGGGATTCTAAAAGCGACGAAAAGCTATAGCCACCATGACGTAATGATGTCCGTTGCTAAGGATATGTGCAACTGTTTTCCCGCCAAGAATTGTATTGTTTTTCTTTGCTATGGCATGCACGTTTTGTTCATGACCAAGGCGGCTAAAGTGCGAGTTATGTGTCTGCTGCCCCGGGCGACATGTGCCCGCGCACGGCGAGCAAGTTTGACATGGTGTTGACAGTATGACAGACTGGGCCCTGTACGAATATAACACATTGAGATTCAACACATTATTATCACACACAATAATCCTGATCGAGTCTGATAATGGTTTGAGCGGTTTTTTGTTTTTAATTTCTGCATTTTGAGAGGTGTTTGAGAGAAACTTATTTTATCACACCAAACTCCGTGATCAGAAACTTTGCAAAATAATATTCACATTCATCTTATAAGGCACAGTATGGAACAGGATTTCTCAATACTGCACCATATAAGCCATCGTAATTGTTACCAATGCTATTGGATCAACAATCAAATCGAAACATTCCGAGTATTCTTTATTCTGTTTTACTCATCAGTAAAAAGATGACAGCAAAGAAACCGACAAAATTCAATTCCAGATTCCCTGATTAAATACACTGGGAAATCAGAATGAATGTCATATTTCTTTATGAAATCATTTCAATTTATTTATACGTTTGTTGCTGTAATCACCAAACGTAGGCATGTGCAGAAAAAGCGAAACAATACATTACAAATGTTCCAGCGAAACATCAAGAAACTCAATAGAGATGCATGGACTGCAAATATAAAAATATAATCTAATTATTTTGTTTGGATCCCCGTTAATTGCAAAACAATATTTATATAACCGCATACATATGACAACCACTGCTTAAGTTTTAAACTTATTACTGTACAACAACCTAGTAGCTCTACATCATCGGTCGTATGGACCAGTACGGGGATTTTGTTAGTAACTTGCCCATCGGTTGTGATAACAAACTCTGAAACAATAACTAGCTATAATTCACTTGTGAATAAAGTTGTTTGACAGATGTTTACTATTGATCACGTCATCACAATGTGTTGCAAACCATCATGAAACTGAAATGTCGAAATGGTCCATTTTACTAGTCAGCGGAAATTACTTCATCTGCACATACAAAGACACTAATTGCGTATAGCCAGGCGTATTTCACTTAGATATATTTTCACTTTTACTGCCAAATCATATCAAACTGTATTGAACTTAGGCTTCATCTGCGTTTCTTTTCATTGAACCCTCTGCGACCTCCATTCAGCCATCGAATTTTCAACTAATTCCTCTCAAATTAAAAGGAACTTGAACTTATATTTATTCTGACTTGTTCTTTTTTATGATTGCTGAAGATACGATGACTCATTGGTAATGATTGAAGAAATTTAATACTGGTACCAGAACCTTAAAATTTGTCCAGAGAAATAGCTCCGTCTGAAATACTGTGTCAAATCGCAACAAAACATCATGTACAAAATTCCTGGACATTAAATCCATCATTGGTTGCTGCCAGAAACATGTTCCATGAAATGTTCACTTGTTACATGTAGAAGATCCGTATGTACTGAGAGAGTCTTCATTATCAGGAAAGTATAGCATTTATTTTAAGTAAACTATTACTGTGTAAAGATTGCAGTGTAAAAAATTGTACTGTAATTTTTTGACACAATAGTCTTTGAATCTGATTAAATTTCTCAAACATTATAAAACATGAACATTAAGCATTCTGAAAAAACAAGCAAACCTATTTTGACTGTTACGTCCGTACAGTTTGTTTTCAGTAGTGCTCTTATGCATGTGTTCCAAATGAGAAAGTTTTATATTATGGTTTCTGACAATGGAGTATGAATGAATACTTTGGTCAAAACATTTTCTCAAAAAAATATCCGACAATGATTACCAACCGTCCTATATGGCGACTTTAAAATTGACAAAATCGTCTCCATGGACCCATAAGCTGTTGCCCGTGTAAACTGAATTATTTGAAGTTGCTTCCAAAGAGAAATTATCATGAAATAAATCCTAAAATCCGACTTAGGCTAATCCTACACGAGGCCTCGAAAAAAATATACCGTTATTATATCATTAACTCACCAAAACGAACAACAGAATTCAGGCGTTTGTATCAGTTTTCTGACAGACCATTTTGCTTCTATCGATGTTTTGTACTGCAAACAAGTCTCATTTGTTCGAATCTTTCTTTTTGTAACAATTGCTTTTAGTATATAATTTCATTGTTTTATGTTTTGTGTTGTGCATAGAGGCTCCTGCATTATACGCCATATAAAGGTCTCGTATTTATATTATTATTTTACACAAACAAGTCCACGGATCCGATATCAACAAACAACAACGATACCAAATATTTCGTTACTTGACAATCTGAAAGGGTTTTGGGGATCAGCGTCGACTAGAACGAGAACAGGTGAAGCCTAAATTCATGTTAACAAGGATACCAGATAAACGTATCTGTATGGTAGGCTTAACACTTTTTCTATAACTACAAGATTTGTTGCTCTGTTATTATCTCTTGTTAAATACTACTTTATTTGCATTGTACTCGTACTACTCGTTAAAACTGCAGTACCTTTATTCAAGATAATTTACATTTCAAAAAGTGTACAAAAACCTGATCTGTTAAATTGTCTGAATGGACGCCTTGTGAAAATGTCTAAAATCCAATTGTTTCGAAGGACCATTGACTATAATATCATTGAAAGTCCTCCGCATCGTTTCGTTCAATCGGAATTGCACCGATGGACCTCAACGTCGTGTTCCGTTCATGTAAATCGGTATTTCAAACTCATACAAGAAATTAGCAACAACCTTTGAATAGAATTTGATCGGACTAAATGAACTAATTGAGATAAATACTGAGAAATAATTAGCACATGTTTAAAATGATTTTAGGGACAAGTATTGTTATCGAAAAATTATTTAGCCTCCGAGAAAGACACTGCTAGGGTCAAAACTAAACAAAAAATAGTTAGTGGACTGGCAGTCCACTAACTATTTTTTGGCATCTTTAAATGTTATCAGTGTCTAACAAGCAGTCGAATTTGATGCAAGTTTTTACGACCTCATGCAACTGAACTTATGCAATGTTGATGTAGTTTCAAAATGTTATACACGTGCCTTCGATTTGGGTTGTAATTGCACAACATAAAACCCATGTTTCATGTTCTCCAAAATATGAAACGACCAAACACAAGTGCTTACCTTTAGTCTATTGATTTGTACCAAACGGCTCTGTTCGACCAGCGAGTAGGAAGCCTCGTTTGTTATAGTAAACTTAGGTTACCAGTGAGTAAATCACTGCGCTGTGTATGACACTAGATGGTTGCTATGCGCTTGCTTCTCGTGACATCGTTCACCGCCACAAATATGACAAAAACCACTGATTTACTGCATTTCAAACACCAATAATTTCGAAGCTCTTAATACTGGATCTGCCGAGTCCGGACGAAATGATTCCTCTTTATATAGGCAGAGTAGATTTATGTTGCTGACTAATTAACAACCCTTGCAAGAAACCACGTTGAAATGCCTTGGTAAATAACGCGTGTCTGGTTTCCTGTCTTTTTAGGGTATGATTTATAGGGTTTCATCAGTCACCTTACTACCACCAGCAGCGTTAATGAAAGCTCCTTATAGAATAGCTTAGCAGAGATCAAGTCCGTAGGTTGAGACGTCAGTTCACGTCATCGTTATTTACCTAAAATGTTTCAAGGTGACTAAAGTTGCAATTGTTTCACGGTAGAAACATTAATTTAGTGTATTCCTCCCACATTGTAAATGTAAATGAACAACGCACATCCACGCAGCAGTGAGTTTTTCCTGCCCTTTCCTGCTATTTCCAAGAACATTTTATGATTAAACATTTTTTTTTATCTGCATGACTTAAAAGAATCGACACGTCGTTCGTTTCCTTACATTTTTTTTTACCAATGATTAATATTGTTTTTTGTATTGAGAACTGATTTTTTAATACTAATTTGAAACTGAGATGCCAAGTTTGATAATGTCAATGAAAGCCAATGTCCATTTTAAGCATCAGCAGAATCTGATATTTTTCTTATTAGTACTGTAAAGGAAATATACCTATCAATTTGTTTTAGGAGCAAGTCAACAGAAATTATTGAAAAGGAACAAGGGATGCTTACAATGTAAAGACATGCAGGAATGCTAAGAGGAGGAACAACATACACTGCCACAAATGTGAGGACACCAGGGGTGTTGTCAGATATAGATAACCAAGAGAGAATCAAAATCAACACCAATGTATATTGTGTTGGCAAAAATTGAGTTATTTTAACACCTTATGGTGAAAATGTTTAATTCTTTATTTTTTGTATCTATATATGTGACAACACCCATGGTGTCAACCCATGGTGTCAATTTTACGCCTCGGTTTTTGCAGTGTAAAGCTCACCTGAAATTGAAACAACCAAGTTCTAATTCTCTCCAGTCAAAATTAGCAATGAGGTTGTTGTAAAGTCAACTCAATTTTGAATCCTTAATTTGTTCGTTGCAAATAATTCTTCCCTAGTAGCAGAAGACTTATTGCTCCTCAGGAAACACCCTGACTTTGCTACAGGTTGATAAGTATGTGGAGATTTGACATACAATAACATGAAGTGGGTTAATAACATCTAATAGTGTAGTTGACTCAGTGTTGGCTAACGGAACACGTGCACTGCTCCTATGTGAACTGTGATACCGGACTCTTCCGTAAGTGAGTTAGTGTACGGACTAACTACAGAGTTACAGCGGATCTGTAACTTGACCATAACCGCTGATAGCTTATGGTAACTGAGTTACTACCCTTTAAACCAAACCCAACCGGGTCACTTAAACCTTACTCATGTTCAGTAAAAGCTGTTCTTAAATTTCTGCACGAGATTTTAAAAATAATTTACTTCATTGTCATCGTGCCAAAATGAAGTTTTCACCTGCGACTAGCTCATTGTCTCAATGGGTGGCTTCCCATGGTTTGAATCGTTACTTATTTCCATTGTTTGTGTTGATGGGACAAACATGTAATTTTCCCTGTTGTTGATGTTGTTGTTTAACACGTTATTTCCCAGACGGGTTTTAAGATAATCCAATACAAACACCTGACTCAAATCTTCATTTTCTCTTCAAACTTGACACCTAGTCTGAATCAATCATGTCCAGATCTAAAGTAGTGACCTTACATTGGAAGATGGAAATCTCATAATTCAGTTGGAATACATGAATACGAATGTAAAGTTTTCACGAGGCGATTGTCACGATCTTTGAGCCTCCAAGTACATCAAGGAAACCCCCAAGGTCGCAAAAACAAGAGAGTACAATTGTCGTTTCTGGAAATCCCGAAATTATTTTTGTCTGTATTGTGAAAGCACGTTTTGGCAGAACGACATTTAAAAGCCTTCAAATTGAATCAGGACGTTTAGGGAAATCAAGGCTGTATTGTCATAAGAAACAAAATGCCCTGCGTTACCAAGACTCGATACAAATACCGAGAGGATGAATACATTGCAGCTGACATACTTATACACTCTTCTTATACAATATACCTGAGCCGTGTATTGAGAGAGATGCGACAATTTGCGATTGGAGGCCATCTTTTGATTAAAAAAGATACTACAAAAATATAACAAAATAACAGGGAAAAAACAAAACGCTTGTGCGCTCTTAGGATACCAGACTAGACTGCACATTGAGTTATTTGGACCGAAATGGCGTCCAGCAACCACGTGATCAGTTGTCGTAGCTGCCAGAGGCTTATATGGTAAAAGGCAGCTATAAGAAAATCCACAACATAATTTTACTACAATACGTATTGCATCCAACTAGCAGACTATTTTCATCATCAAATATAATTTAAAGCCATTTAACGGTCAGAAACAGTTATTCATTTTGTAATTTTTTTTGTTTTTATTGTTTCATCAAAAGGATGTCTTTATTTTACAATAAGGCTGGTAAGTAACAGTGAATAACTTCAGCAAGATCATGGCACAATTCCATAAACTCGTATTACACAAGTTGTATTTGCATATAGCATGGAATAGGTTTAGTGGAAACAGGTTACCAGCCAAAAACATACATCTTGTTTGGGCTGGTGTCTGTTCATCATTTTAGTTACCAAGTAGAAACTGTTTTATGAAATTTAGCCCACAGTTTACACGTTTTTATTGTCATAAAAGTGTGATATTTATTCGATCAGGGCATAGGGTTCATACCCTGGATACTGCATCTTGTCTTATAGCAAACGATGCACGAGTCGCAAGTCACCCGGGTGTCAGTAGCCGTTGGTTCGCTACGTGATGCGCAATGATGTAGTGATCTACTGTTACACAATGGATTATCTAATAGTTTCCCTTGTAGTTTATTACCCTATACATACTTTTCGGTAGGCTTCTCGAGGGGTCATTGTAAGATGCTGTTTATGATACAGGGGAGGGGTGGGGACGAAAGGTTTAACATAATGCATGTTACTGAGCAATATGTAATCTTTCTTTTGAACTTGATATCAAACAATTTGGCTACTCTATTTTTTTCGTATGGATTAGGAATAATAGCTCTGCTTTCGACCACCTGCGGGTAAAACCCAATAAACAGTTCGGTTGGCATTATGACATATTAATTGTTGTACATACTTCGAATCTTTTTCCTTCTCCTGAATTCTAAGAGGGACACCGAAGAGAAAGGGTTCGGGGTGTTACGGCAAGGGCTTGCCCTCAGGGAATTAAATTTACTGTGAAAACAGCGGCAACGCGGGAAGTTAAACGTTTGTTTGTTTGTTTTATCGATTTTTTCAATATTTTATTGTATACGCATCCAATAGCACAAGCGCCAGAAATACACTGTTTCGCGACAAACAGAATGAAGCAGTTTTTGAAATGGCAGCTTATTTGCCGAAATTGACCCTATTAAATTATTAATCAGACTTACATAAATATGAAACACATTTGGTTATTCGCACGAAGCACGTTCTAAATTACAAACTTCAGGAGTAAAAACTTCAAGCACATGTACAGAATTCAACAAAAAGGTTCACAAATATTACAAAGTGTAAAAGCTGATCTGATATGGAGCCTTTCCCTTGTAAAACTCGAGCTTTGATAATTTCTGTTTAATCCTAGAGGTTCGAAACCTCTGGAAATACGAGCATCTTGTCAACGATGGGCAAGCTGAGGAGATTTAGCGGTGTTCAGATAGCGGTCATCCTGAATGACCAAGGCATGGATTCCATTTCTAATCGAGGTATTGTATAGCATCGACAATACCAGGAATATTTTAATTGTAAAAATGTTTGGAGATTCTGATTGATTTATCATTTGAATGTAATCAACAGCAGATCAACAGCTTGCTGGGACCTTTAAACATGTTGACAGTTCAACGTTTTTCCAACACGGCTTCTTATGCAAGGAGTGATTGGCTCTATACAGTATTGTTGTGAATGAAAAGAAATCAAATGTGAATCAGCGTGTAGTTCAAGTCTTGAATAAAGTAAGACTGGCTGGCTTTGTTAACCAACAAGAGCCCCATGGCTTGCATGGTGAAAATGATAACCCAAGGTTGAGATTAAAAAAGGAACAGTCCTACGTGTGATTTGGAATTAGTATTGTGCTGGTTAGAAAGCGCAATCTAACCCTGATCCACCGAGTGTGTGCAAATCACAAGTTGCGCAATCAGAAATTAGTGCGATTTTTGTTAAACAAATTGAGATGGAGTTTTAGAATGAACGTTGATGGATCAGTGGGGTTTAAGACTGTCAGTTACCGTCATCATCCGATATGACGTCATTCACACCTAGGCCTCTGTTTACAACCCCCTATTTATTTTTAAACCCCCTGTGTATTATTTTGTGTATTATTTTGTTTGCCTTGTTTTTTCTTCATAAGTTCATAACGTTTACAGTTTTATAAACATCTCTTTTATGAGTGTAATAGTTTTAATATCAATCTTAATTCTAATTGTAATGTTTTACTCCAGACTTTTCATTCTGTTACTGTTCATGTAATTCTGCTGCTGGCGGCGATTTGAATAGTTTTTAATAAACCATTTAATAAAATAATAATAAATGTTGAATAACTATCATAACATCAATGTTGAAATTTTACCACAAAACACATTAGACATAATCATGACGTTACATTATACTATCCCAAAAGCACACTATAGAAATTCTTCAGGTGTTTTACGGTTCGTTATCGGTATTCATTGTTCTTTCCCACATTTCTCGGTGGCATTCTTGCATTGAGAATCATTGACTTTTTATGTATAGCAGGCCGCTGTTTCAAACCCCTATAATCCACTGTCCACTAACCCACTGTCCACTAATCCATTGTCCACTAATCCACTGCCCACTAATCCACTGTCCGCAAATTAATAGTATTGAATTTTGATCTGCGAATGCCGATAAATTTCAACGAAGAACAGAGCATGAAAGGTGAACATGCCTAAATCATATCAAAAATAATGAAACGTTTGGAAGAATAATCATCTGTGGGAATGCAAACCACCTGCACTGCTTCTGAGGTAGGGTGGCCCTTGCCAAATTAACTGTTGTTATTATACATAACCACATGTGTGTCTATATTACTTTTTAAATAGTTCAAATAAAACAAATAATGTTTAAACAAATACATTTCTAAAACCATTATTAATCAAGTTATACATTATGCACTGTTATTGTTGATAGTGGTTGTTGATAGTGCACATGCAGCAAATGCCTCATGGAGACTGCTGCAGTGTGATGTCCATGTATTGCGTAATAGGTTTTCAAAACAAGTGAATAATGCTTGAAAATGATCAAACTTTGCATCAGTCTTTTGTGAAAAAATCCTGTGTTTCGTAAGTGACAAGGTAAAAATAATATTTTCGCTGATACCATAAATAAACAAATATTTGCAGAAGGGTATTCTGTCAACATTTATTGGAAATAAGACAAAACAAACAACAGTTCCTGAAGTAAATCATGAGAACAGCTTAAAGATTATCGACTCAGACAATAATCATGGTGCAGTTTGTAGATAGAGCAGCTTATGGGCAATATCATCAAGTAAAACATGTTGATTGATTAAGAACCACAATGAAGGTGGCTGAACATTTACCGAGCAAAGAAGATCTCAACGAAGTATCCCAAATGTCACCAAATGTCGCATGTTGACATTAATAAACTTAAAAGCAACTAGTTTACCCAGTACAAACCAAAATCAAACACCACTGTTTGGAAGCAATGCCGTATGTATTTGCACAAAAGGAGTTGGTTTAGGCTATATCTACACGTGTAAAGCAAACTCGATTTGATAGAGCATTACCCCCAAGTGTAAGCGTATTTGTAACATGGTGTTTTAAGTTGACACTGTCGGTATTTTTATGCATGTATGTTTGTGTGTCCTTTCCATACGAGGTTTGACATAATTCACTCTGATCAGTAAATAACTTGCAATGCATCATGTAGAGTTAATCGAACAAGATTGAGCACATCATTTGAAATATTGGTTCAGACAGCTTGGCAAAAACACAATTACAGTAAAAGCGCTCCTCTTCTGCTTTAAAACTGTAGCTTCCACTGGGATGTAAAGGTCTGGTCAGGGGAGTAGTAATTGCACTATAAGGCATATCACGACGTGATTGTCCAAGGCTTGACCTTTATCAAGATATCATCCGAAAGCCTTGGCAGTTGGGTTTATTTTGTTCCTTGTTTTTGATGTCAGGAATGTGCATGTCCTTCTTAAAGCAGCACTACTGAGCCAATTTTTTGAGATTTTGGTTACAATTTCAAAATCATTTTAAAATACTTATCAAATACTATATCAAATATAGTAATATTTGATAGCTCATTGCATATGGTAATCTTACCAAAGCAACTTAACTTTATCAAAGAGATACTTCTCTTACTGCCACAGAACTACTTGCAGTTACGTTTCCAACCGGGAGCAAACTAAAAGCAGTGTATTAGTCTGCCATTGACATTTTATCATGTTATTCTTTACCATTGGTATTACCTTTGGTATTTCCATATATGTTAATTGTTACCTGTTGTACTATGTTATTGACCTTTAGTGTTGCATTATTGGCTTATTTTGTTACTACAATATTGGTTTGCTTTGTTATTACACTGGTTATATTTTTTATATTACATTGTTTTCTAATCTTGCACTATTGACAACCTTTGGCATTTCAATATTGACCATAATTGTATGTACATGGGGATTGTATAGTGTTTGCTATCTTTGTATTATATTGTCGACCAATGTTGGTGTTGCACTAATGGCTTATACTGGAGCCTTATTGGCTACCTTTTGGACAACGTCATTGTCTTAATTGGCTAATGGTCGACCTATTGGCCACCTTTGGTATAACGTTATTCTTCGCTTTAAAAGTATTACATAATGAATGCCTTTAGTATTATGTATCGAATGTACTTTGGTTTAACATTTTGGGGTTAAATGCTTTATGGTCACGTTACATAAGAAAACTTGAGCAGCGATCTCAAATATGTAAAATGGCCAAGTAGACAATAGCTTTATGCGCAATGTTTGAAAGAAAACTATCTCTATAACGGCTGAATCTATGGCCACAAGATCAACCTTTTGACCTTTTGAGAAAAGACAACTTGATTAATGTTTCAGACCCAAGGATCTACTGTCAAATTTCATAAAGGAAATTAAAAAGAAAAACTAAAGAATATACTGTTATTCAACATTTCTTAACTGCATTGAAGGAATTTCATGATCAGGGATAAACAACGACAAAAAGTGACATCATTTTGTTCTTAGAATATTGATAAATATTATAATTAATGCAGATTGAAACAACCTTTGAATTCAGTACGTTCAATGGATTCAAAGGAAGTTTGGTATTTCCCAACGATTAAGGTAGTCCCATACTGGTATTTCTTACCCAAAAGGACCTATTATTAACAAGAACCAATAAATGTTTCAATTTTGAAGTCCCAATTACAACATAGCAACCAATGGACTTGAAAGGCAACGCTTTGATTGACCGGCCTTGTTTAAAACAGTCACATTAAAACAGTTTCAAACGAAAAAATCCATTCGCGATAGAACTCTATTTCGAATACTAGGGACAATCGTAACTCTTCCGTAAACACATTTTATAAAAGAATCTTTTGATTCTGGTTGAAGATTTGAAATCAATATAAATGGTTTCAGGACCGTGCACTATGGAGCAAGTAAACGTTCAGACGTATAATGACTTGCAGGAAAAGATCGACTCATATCCAAAGTGTATCCAGGCCGTTTTTAGACGTGGTTTTGTGAGTTGGATAGCAACGAGTAAACCACTTGACAGTAACCATAGTTCAAGAAGATAGATTCCTCCAATTTTATTAGAATCGAGCGACCTCTGGCACTGACCTCGTCAACATATGACAGAATACTGCTCCAGACCGCACTGTTTATTGATGTGTGACACTGAAGGATTAGAAAGTGATATTTCATTCCTGCTTGGTCGTCGTAAGGCAAACTTTAATATAATAATCCTTTGGTAATTCCGTCTTTGACAATGTTTATTCCGCTCAATGGGAATAAGGGAATCAATTTTGTTACTATCGTTCATAAGGGAGGTTTTACACAGGAGTTGAGGGAAACTGAGATTGATTTCCCTTCCATTTGTTAGTAAGTATCTGCTTGAAGCTGCTTAGGACATGTGAATAGATTGAGAATGCCATGAGGCAGATCAAATAATATGAACGTACTTAGTGTTTGGAGACTGTGTAGTTTCTTGCAAATGTACAGGCCTTAGGCGCACATTTTGTTTTAAATATATGCAACTAAGGCTTCCACCTTTTTTGGACAATATTTCAATACACATTTTCCGTGTGTAGAACTTGGACTTGACATCATGTGAGTTTGCCATCGTTTTCATTGTAAACATCGAAAGCATTTGATTTTGTTTAATCATAAAATCTTTCTTTACAGGTAACAAATACCATGCCGTCAAGAAATAGGTCAAGCATATTATTATCAGTTAAAAATAGTTTTAATCAACACAAGAATATTGTTCTAATCATGGTGCTCAAAAGAATGCATAACCAACGGTTGAGACAAATGTCGGTTATAAATAAATATATACCAACAAGTATATGCATCAAATTGTTATGATTCAAAGATACATATCTCCAGCTTTACCATCCTAAGTTGTTATTCAACTTTGTTCAAAGAGGACATATTTATGCTTATTTGTCACTCTAGGCAGATATTTTTTAAATTACATTTATTCTTTTCTATGGTGGTATATTTTTACAGCAATCGAAAAATGGCTTCAACCGACAGACAGCTTATCTGAAAATGTTCATTTAGTAAGTTAACGTGTCCCAGTTGGAATGAGTCTAAATTCTTAAAACATGGGGTTGAACAAAGACAAATTTACTAAAGCGGGATTGGAACCAACAACCTCTGGATTAATGTACCGGAACTCTACCAACTAAGCTTTCTATGTTGGCGGTCTCCCTATTTTGTCAGAATTATTTTTTGATCGAGGTAGCTTTAACTGCCATGTAGCTAGGGGAACATGAAGATATATACAATCAAACTAACCTGTGAAAATTTAATTTCAAAAGGTGGTCGCGTTTTTTAGCTATCGCTGAAAATCCAGAGCGGTTACGTACACGCAGGAAGAAAAAACCGTAATTGAAATACACAATCTGAGAAACGTTACTGACAGTAACATTTCTCAGATTCAAAGTGTAAGGATAAAAACTGAGATATTTTTCCATAATCACATTACTTCGAAGTGAAATAATTCTCAAAATGCTTTATACTACCGAAAGCTGCTGTACTTTTAACCAAGTAAGTTTTATTGCCATTAATTTTAAGAGTGATTACCAAACGTATACCTTCCCTTTAAGGGGATGCAACTTTTTTTATTTTAGATATCAAGTGATAAACCACAAGGAAACTGACTGGGTAATATCTCATAAATCATTAATTACAAAGTTCGGTTTATCAGTTATTATGTTGGGATATTATAAAAATAAAAATAAGACCATTCCAATACACCGTAGCAACATTGAATCGATCAGCACGTATTTACATAACATAAAATAAATATTAACATTGTCTACCCACCCGTTAATGTCTTTTCAAATTGAATGTAAGCTCTCGTAAAATTGTATACGCCCATACAGATGAGTTGATTGATGATTTGTCACCGAACGAATCCAATGATACAAGGGGATTGAGCACATTTTTTTTTTAAGAACCCTAAAAACCTGCATTGTATGAGCACTTCATTTCAAAAAACAGTCTTCTCGCTTAGTCTACCTATTCAATGCACAAATTGAGGTGGGAAATTAAGGGGTTGAAAACCCTATTCCATGGAGAAATGAGACCGGTTTGTGCGTGGGACAATTACTGTACGTGTCATTGTTAAGCGGTGCTCCAACACTCGTAAATTCACGTGGGGTTTGGGCGCGCAACAAGCTGAAAGTAATTGGAGCACGTGCATGCACTAGGCATTCATTCACGCACAACTTGCCGGTTTGTAATCGCCAATCCGATGACGAACCCACGTACACAATGACTACAAAATACAAGTCTCTGATTAAACACAGCGGTCTGGTTACCGTTTACCCAACGATAGATTAAATCCCAAGCTGCTTTCTAGAAAACAATTCTAATGACCTTCTGTTTTATTGATGATGCCAGGTTTGATGGACATTTTGTTTTCACTTCTTCCAATCACAGTTGATTCTACAGAGCTGAAATGTAATTCAAGTATGTTTTGGATAAATGTTTAGTACCAATGCCATAATGCTCTTTGGACATTTGGGAATTGCGTTTTAAATATAGAAAAGGTCAATATTGCTTTTAAGCTTGTTGAAAATGTGTTTTTAAGAATTATTATTTCTGTATGTATAGAAATAGTCGTCCTGGTATGTTACCTTTACATTAATAATAATAAAGGCCAAATTTATTGAAATCCGCATCATAACCGTAGAAAAACATGGATTGATTTTTACAATCTACTTCGCTTCCATAACAAATTAATGACCTTTCTATGAAAACAATCAAGTTGGAGTTTTCACTAGCTTGCAGCAAAATATTTGACATCTTCAACAAGACAGTAAAAAGGAAAAGGTGAACGATATAACGAAAAACGAACGTGCATAAACATGCATCTTTGTCAACCAGCTCCGTCACTGAAATATTTGATTTACAACATTGAACAGTAATTACTAGACACTGCACATTCCAATTTTGTTATGATGTTGAACATGTCTACTGATCTTAGTCATTCTCTAAAGCATAGTTATGGTTTACTAAGTCAATCAGAGATGTTGCTGTTTTCTTGTTTTATAGTGTTAATTATTTCAAATTTACGAGTTGTCTAGCGCCGGGTGGATTTAATTCAATCATGCAGACCAAACTATATCTCAAGAGAAAAAGTTAATCATTTATTTTTCCCCCAAATACTCAAATTATTGCAACACAATTTTCCAAATAAAGATAAGTATTCGAAATCTGTTTAATTCATTTTTTTTGACGTGTCGTTCTTTTATTTTCTTGACGACTGAAAGGTATATCGCTTTATGACAATATTACACAATTGGAAAAGAATTACTCAGTAATGTACAATCTCTATTGTAATTTCAAAGAGCATCCTTGAGTTTATCGAAGTTCGAAACATTTTTGGTAGTGTATGTTGTTAGTTTTCTTAAGGCCCTGTCACATCTTGACGTTTTAGCCAGCGTATGCTGACGTATGTAACATTTGGCGATTACGCTGGCGTACGTCGAATAAGTTATGGTTAACAGTGACTTTATACCCGATCAGATTTTGTCTGAGTGAACTTAATACTCTTGTTGACTTCGTGCCCTTTTTGATTATTTTGTTTGAATGTTTTCTTTAGTATCAAGTAATAAACCACAAGGAAAACTGTTTTTTAGTTGGTAAATTTAAAATAATTTTGGGTTTAAGAAAGAAAGATAACTCGAGCTGGATTAGAACCGGCGAACCGCTCTTTTATTTTAAAACTTTATTTTGAGAATTTAAATAAACTGCTACGTGAGTGGGATTCATAAATGAATGGTGTAAATAAATTAAGCTGTTGAATGGTGTAAAAAAATTAAGCTCCTTGTAACTCATTGTAACCGAGGTTACACGACTTTGGTTGGTTAAATTTGGTCATTTCGCTTGACAAGGAGCTTACCAGCAGTAGTTGTTTACTAGAAAAAACTTCCAATCCCATTGTGAACAAAGCAACAGTAAACCTTTAAACTCCCTCGGGTTTATTTTTCTAATGAACGAAATCAAAATAGATTTGGGGGGGAAGCCAACAACAAGACCAGTCAAATTATTCAATTAAATTACGACCTCATGCACTTATGCAAACTACTAACTAACCGCGAAGCACCCTAACCTCCACTCTCAATATCATTCCGTCTCAGCTCGAAATATTGACAAGGGCAAAAGCTTTTCTAGACACGTACTTACGTCAGAAATTAAATGCAAGTCAGCAAGGTGGACGCCTTCATAGTGCAAGTTGACTTCTACTTTCCAGAAAAAGCGGTCACATCGTAGACGAGTAGAGAATGTTGCCTTGAAATAGTTCAATGGTCTAGCAGTCTACCGTAGCTCCTGCAAATGCATCTTTTTATAATTTGCAACTACCCGTGCTTTCCACCCAACATTTTATTCTCTTCATTAAGCTAATTGCTTCGACATATTTTGGTTTAATCAGTAGTTTCGCGATTTCTGTGAACAACATGTGTTGTGGGGAATATTGGGTAAGGGAAAGCATGTTCAAGGCTTAAGCAAAAAATGAGTACTCTCTTCACATTCTCGGCGTCAGATGACGACAAATTTGTCAAGTGAGATAACCGTCTTGCTTTCTACTTGAGTGATTTTGCCAATATTACAAGCAAACATTTCCAGTTAAAAATATATATGAAGTATCATAAGGCTGTGTAAGATTCGACCTTCCTCATGAAGTATATCTCCAGGGCTGTCTCGATACCGCAGAATGAGGGACAGTTCAGTTGATTAAGCCAGTGTCGCTAACGATAAGGCTAATCTATATCAATATTCGAGTTCACTGCCCAGGGAACAGGCAGTCTGTGGACATGCAATGTGGGAGGGTTCATAACGGAGCTTTTAAAAACTGATCAACTGTTGCTGAATTCTTTGACGGATTACAATAATCATCGATGCTATTAGAAAGAGTGAGACTTAACACCATGCCCGTTTCCCTTGATGAAAGTCTGTTGACATTTTGGACTCAATTTCCGTGACCCTCATTAAACGATGCCTCCAACCTTCGTATTAGGCGGGTGGAATTGCGACCGTATAACCTGCAAGTGACGAAGACAACTTTCAACAAAAAGAACTGTTGACAACTTCACGATATCGCTGACATTATAAACTATATCTCTCAACCTATACGGCTCTTTTAAACCTAACACAATTTTTCCTCGCGTCAAATGGTGATTGTCAACAAAGACAATTAAATTCTAGAAGTTAAACAACATTTATGTCCAGTCAGTATGGCGGCAACTGAATTGTTGTTTATCCCTCCAGCACCGTAGGTGGAAGACCATCCAGCAAAACAGTTGAAATGTACTAAGTCAAATAGTTTGAAGACAGACAAATTGAGTCTAATCATTGCAGTTTGTTACATGTATAAACCCTGTAAACAATAAATCAGTTTTTAACAAATAATACAAATTATATTCTGTTGGCAATCTTAATCTGCAAATTGTTATTACGCAAGTACCATTTAAACAAAATACTTTTAAAAAAAGCATCAAAGCCACAATGCTACGCAACGAGACATTCTGTAAACAATAGTTAGCAAAACTAACGTTTTTCCTTTGTTAACCCGCATATTTGCCTTCCCATACCACATTTTACTTTAGTCTAAAAAGTTGTTGTTTTTTGTTTTTACTATACGACTAATGAAAAGGAAACCCGTTTCCTGACCAAAGGCATTCCCTAGTAAATAATGTCTGCAAAACACGCAAACAGCCAAATAATACTGTTACGCTTAGCAGTGAAGAAGAATGAACCCATAACATTTACATGTACGTTTAATTTTCAGTTCTTTCAAACGAATGGAAATATTGACACCCATGTTCCCGACTAGACGTTGATTTCTTAGAAAGATACATGTTGAATGGTGAATCATAAATGAAGTGATCAGATCCACGGTTGGTCATGTGTAATACGCTTCTCAACTTATTGAATCACAACTTGGTTGTTTGATGCAATACCATATTCATTCCTGCGCCTACAGCTATGGTGTGCCGATCGAAACAAAATCATTAAACACGGTACACAATACTTTATGGAGTTTCTCAAAAAAGATAACGAGACAATTATCTCTCCAAGTACACTTTTACTGAAATCGTTATCGTTTAGTGAGTTATGGTGTATAACTTACAAGACAAGTCGACATGTTAGTTTCATTAGTTCGACTTGGCAAGATAAAATATTTCATTTTCGAGATCAGTGGTATGGTGCTCCCAGACTCCGTAGAAATATTCAATTCTATTCAATTCAGATACACATTTATTTCCATAATTAACGACAAGTACAAATAACTATGTAGTAAAGCAAAAATAAGATATGCAAAGGAACATTATCAAACACTTCAGGCTAACTGAAGCTAAGAATGTATGACTTGATGAATAACTACAGAGAATATAAAACAGTATTATTGTTTGTGTTACACCTTAACAGGTTGTGAGGGATTTCAAACATCTCCAATTCTCCAATTGTCTTTTTATTTGTTTGGGAAATAAAGGAATACAAAATCTGGCTGTTCTAATTTGCGTGTCGTGAAGCTGAACCATGGATGTTTCAAGTTTATTCTAATTAAAACTTTAAACTGACTCCTAAGACAGGGCCAACTTCCGCTGACGACATCAGTGCAAGTTGATAAATTGAGTGCACGTACAGCCGAACTAGGCGCCAGGGTATTCCGAACCCAACCGCCATTACACATTTGTTCCTTCGTCATCGACAGGTTAATTATACCAAGCTATCATCGGCAATGAATTTAAGTGGAAAGCCTCGTCATTCGGTCACTTCCGCCACCCCGAGCGATTTCAATTTTGGGAATATTTTAAAGAAGTTTAGCGGATTACTCGCTTAATGTTGCAGTTTGAGAACCTTGGCGAGACGGGGGAAAGAAGAGTCAACCAAGAGAAGATCAATTTGCTTTTGATAGCAATTGGTGTGTGGGGGGGGGGGGAGGGGGTCGTCAAAATGTATTTGTGTCTTGAGTCTTGATAGTTGTACAACGGTTGACTCGTAGTGAACGTGATCTGCGGACTGCTGCCTTCATGCTTCCCGTTCAGGTCATTTTGACAGGCACGAAAATTTGGTTAAACATTCACGCCAAAGGAGACTATACACAGAGTTTCCCTCAGTCCAGACGCGTGATCTTAAAGTGATTGCGCATATCGTTGCGTAATCAGCCAAGAGAAAGATAGAAGTCAAGATAAATGAAGCATTTCAGAGTTTCTCAACGACAAGACTTGTTATTTGTAGAAACTTAGATCTCCCAAGATAACAATCATCAACATAAACCTTAAGTCAATGCATACATGCATATGGCGAGTGTGATGCCTACCGTGGACCGGCGCTAAATAATTCAACTGAATCGGATGGGATTTGAACCCATATTATACTTCTGTTGAACGCCTGAACCCTGAACCGTACACTGCTTGCCTGATGACGAAAGAGCAAACTAGATTTGCATCATTCAGGAACTCAGACTATTCCAAGACTAACTTCAAGTGCAGTAAAAAGATTGTGGCCAATTTCATTTAAGTTTATTTTGTTTCATTGTTTGCAAATATTCTGTTAATACGGAATCATTACATTAAACTGAACATATCGTATGACAGTCAAAGTTACTATAAAAAAAATTGTATTAAATTGTCCATTCCGCAATTGCGTAAATCTGAATATTTTGCACATAAACTTGTTAATAGTATCAGCTTTTTTCTGAGATTAAATTGCGACAGCTGCTGAATTGGGTACACAGTGTGAATAATGTCTATTTGGAGATTAACACTTTCTGTCTTCAAAAGCAAGAGGGTAAAACGTTATTTTATGCAGACTTTTAGAAATAAAAATGCAAACAATGCAACTTTAACTTAAAAATCCTTGGGCGATAAGCTATAGAGTTGCCACTTAATACAATCAAAAATGCTTGCCGAGAGAGCTTATATTTGAAGGTGATGTCAAATTGGCCCTACTCCATGATGAGATGACACCATACAGTAGCTTTGTTGTCACATTAGCGAATCCTTCCCACATTCATAAATAAGAACAACATAACGAGATAAACAAAGACAAAGCAATCTGAAAAGTTAAAACAGTACTTCTATTAACTCAGGATTGACAAAGTCTGAACCTAATCCCTCCCTCCAGCACAATAGGTACCAGTTTGCAACAAATGTTGAATGTGTACAAATACATCAAAGGCTCAGTTCACATATTATTGAGTTAGACGAGAGAAAAAACATTTGCACATAATCGTTGCATTTTGTTTTAGGTCGCATCGGTTTCATTCTCGAGTAATTTTAAGCTCCTAAGAATACAAACATTTTAAAATTCATAAAACAAATACGTAAATAAAACGTTTTTGGGCGGTAATGAGAATTCAAGTGGTGTGAATTTATTTCAGACACGACAGGTTTTTACACGGAAATAATTGTCAGGGAAGCTAATAAATAATATCTGTTGAAACAACATTTATTTCTAAATGCACAATCTCTCATAAGTCTTTCCGACCATTACAAGTGATATATCATAATATTTAAGCGTCCTTGTATTCAATAAACACATGTCACTGTTTGCCAAATTGTGTCATTATATAACACGTGTAATCAGATTGCAATGCACGCAAGGTGGGAACTACATTTGAATCCTGATACCACTCTCTGAAGCGCCCTCTCTTTATGGCGACAGTAGAGTCGTGTTACGGTGTCGAAACCTGGACGCTCACTACCCGGCAGAAGAAGAACCTGGATGGGGCAAACAACCGTTTATTGAGGATAGCCTTCGATGTGTCAATGGAATGACAAAAATGAGGAACAACCGCCTCATTGGCGGCCTACAAAGTATCGGGAAAGAACCGGGAGAGAAGGCTGAGATTCATAGGGCAGTGTTTTCGGCATCCTGGACTTGCAGCCTCCTCCCTCATCTAGTGGGAACTGACCTACGGAAAGGCCTTCAGAGAGGCAAAATTAGAGTATCTTACAGCGACGTCCTAAATAGAGGCACATAAGTCTCCGTCATGACTCCTGCACTGAAGGACTGATCTGACTGGAAGGAATCAGATTGGCCCGTTTTGCTGCAGAACCTCCACCAGCCACATGATAACGACATATCACCGGAAGCGTTTGTAGCTATACGGCGGATTGATATCAGGTTAACAGCAGAGAACCATTTGTAAATTCACCGGGCTTTTCCCAAAAAACATTCCACTGAAATGCATTTCTATACCAAATATCTTTCATGACTAGTCCATACCTTGCGTCAGGAATGCGTATTGAATGCTGATTGAGTCACAACTTAGCGAATACTTTGTGATTAACCTTAACAATAGTCTCTCCAGAAGTGCCATACCACCTTAATCAGAAACCAAGATCTCGCCGAGTTGACTCGAACTAAGATGTGGACTTATTGTGATAAAATATCACAAGTCGACCTATCGCATACAAGACGATGTCTTGAAGTGATAAACTATCTCAGCTAGCCAACTTATATTCCATAAAATCAGTCGACTTGGAGAGATGAATTACGATACCTTGTTAACTGGACATGGTATGGCACACCTGCAGCTGCGTTTTTTTAATAGTTTAATAACAGTTCGATACCAGACATAATAGACCTGAAGTGTTTATATCGAATGGGATGAGTAAATCGAGACCTCTGAGTTCCTTGCGTAGGTCCCGCAAGGAAACCTGACCAGTGTATTTATGAAAGGGTTCCTACTATCGTTGGAGCCATACAATACTGAATGGGCGTGGTGTACGATGGGATGACGTCACAATGTCAATTATGTTTTTATGTTTGTTTGGTTGCATTCGTTAAACAGTTTTTAAGTGAGCTATAACAATCCCCTTTTATATCTTAGATGAGAAAATGATCCCACGTTGAAGAAGAGCATAAAATATGTTTGTTATTTGCCTTGAAAGCCGAATCTGAAATGAAGACATTCGATACACGTTTGGCCCATAGACGATGAGATGCATTCAGCCGCAGTACGTGTCATAACATTACACTCATGTTTGCCTATGGTCACATGAGAAAACGAATGGTGTCAAATCTACATAGAGCTGTTTTTATTTCACAACTTGTTCGATGTAATCACCACGGACAAATGCATCGCCCCCACTGGTGTTGTTTTTTCACGCTTGTCTTTGATGAGAATCCGAGGTGAAAGTCCCTCAACAATTCTCCACTATTTTACACGCTAATGCAAGACATTCGTTTGGGATATTTAAAATTATAAGAGTCAGTGTTTGGAATTCAATTCCGCCCGAGAATTCCCTTACCTTCCCCTCTGAGTTCAATCATAGTTTCCTGCCTTCATGTTTACCTGAACAACATACTAGGATCACTATAGAAAGGGTTCGCCATTCCATTATTACATACATTGTATAATTCCTTAGCGGACTCAAAATGCTTGTTTCCCCCAGCTCTTTGGGGATTACACATTTGCTGGAGAAATGATTCCGACCGGGGGGGGGTAGATTACAGCAACGGGGTCAGGGATCAAATTGACGGCGGTCGACGCTGGACTTAAAGACGCACACCGCTACCTGCGGCCTTGCTATAAATTATACATTACACTTGAAAGCAAAATGGGAAAGACATTAGAGCGTGAATGGAAGAGTACCGTCAAAACACGACTCAAGTGCCGCTGCGATTTCACCGTCTTTACGCTGGGCCACTGAGAGATTTCAAACAACTACGGAAAGAAATATCCACGTTGCACTTGGCATTATTCTATGTGGACAATCATCATGAGATCGAACTAGAAACAGCCCCGAATAGACAAAAATGTGTGCTAGACAAGGGTTAGTTATCTCGCCCTAATGCCGCAGGCAAAGCGTGTTAACAACCCACGTAAAAATACTCTCAGCGCTTGTTTTGGCCTTGTTGAATGAGATGATTTTTTCCCCTTTGAATAATATCAGAAGATTTCAATTGAAAACCTTTTACTATAAAATAACAACGAGACACATTAGTCAGCGTCTTGTAGAAGGTCAGCCAAGTCTGAGATACAATAAGTACCAGTATATCAACAGAAGTTTTCTTTCTTAATTAATTAATGTAGAATGTCAACTCTAGAGTTTTGTGCTTGTATTCTTGGTATCGGAGACGACAACTGAAGACGCATCCTTCGGGGAATTCTCAATATTAAAATTATCCAATTTGGTAAATTGTTTATCAACGTATCTCCCTTGGCAGCCTTTGGGTAGATTGAAGAAGAGGTGAATGCAGTAGTTTGTGTCTATATGTCTCACCGAGTGAAGACTCCGAGTGTTTGTTTGCGTTGTCACCCGATATCCAGTCCTTTACCTCTCATCAGCATCAACAACTCATGGCCTACTCACTTTTTGCTCGGTAATCATTTTCTTTGCGGAATGTCAAACTTGTTAAAGTAAGTTATTTACACTGGTTTGGGTGACCACACATTTAAACATCTAGTTTTCAAGCAAATAAAATGTACGTTCAACTTATATTCACCAGATGTAATGGTGTTGATAGCACAGACACAAGAGTAAAGCAAGTATCTGAACCTTGTGCTTTACACGTGGGTCAATTATTGTTAAAAGAAGACCCCAGTTTATGGAATCAGTTTCACTTCCGGATCATCACGATCCGTTTGGCTAACATTGTTTAGCCATTGCGGATTAGTAACTCTCTTTTTTTCTTTTCTTTTTTGAATTTCTGAGACAGATAATTCCCAGCTGGGTCTGATCCATTATTCCATTGTTATAGGTTCTGTCACGCTGTGTGACGTGAAAATGTTGTCTTTAATCATCATTCAATTATACCAAATTAAACTAGCTTGAAAACTTCATAAAGAGATTGTAAATATTTGTATATCAAAAGCAATTTTGAAAGATGATACCCTGTTATTATTTTGCAGTATGTTGAACTTAAAGCAGCATTAAACACCCTTATGTTCTTTACTTATTATTCTCAGTCTCATTTTAAAGAAAATCTATTTAAAATATATTTATCATTGTAATAGTTCTAATAAATGAACCTTTTAATTAAATTAATTGGGCAACTTTGTAATATATTCCCATGCAACATTTCACAATTTTAAGTTTCGTAAACAATACAATCAAACGCCAAAGTCCAAAAATTGTGTTTTTTTTATTCTCGTACATTGAGCTCCTTTGGGCTCCTTTAGGCTCCTTTGGGCTCCTTTGGGCTCCTTTGGGCTCCTTTGGGCTTCTTCGCCCTGTAGGTTGAGTCCATTGACATACATATATAACGAAATGTCAACAACAGTTTTAAAGACAGACTTCTATTACATTGACATATGCAGAGTCAGTGTTCCGCATCAACAGTGTATTAAGCTAATTAATCTACTCACAGCACTAACTATTGAACTACTTGTGATTCGGCAAACAGGTCGGCTTACTTTTCACTCTGATTCTTTGCAGCTCTACAAACAGTTGCAACCTTACCATCGGAGATACGTTTCCAGCCTTAATCAGTCTCGAACTTTATGCCCTAGCACGTCTGCGTCAACCAATTGCCCGATCCATCACGACCAGAAATTCTTGATTTTACAGTAAATACGAAAGTGGTAGACGTCGTGCGGTAATATATGTTTTCAAGTTCAATCACTTCTGGCAACTTGGACTTGTTTTGAAAATAGGGCTACGTCAGTTTTGTCGACTGAAAAATATAAGTTAGACGGTTTCCAACTCGTCACATTACTAGGTATATTTTTAAAAAGACCAAATAACTCTATGAGGTGTGATTGTTTACGGACTTCTATTACATTGACATTGACTTCAGCATTAACTGTCAATAAGAAACTGTTAATACGTATGTGAACTACAACTTTTATTCATATCGGTTATTGAAAGTCAATCTTATAAGCTTTTTTTTTAACTGGACTTGGGAAAGTACTGAGCATACAGTGCTTTACACACATCGGTGTATGGGTAAAACCAAGTTAATAATATTTCTTTATCCCCGATGCAAATTTAACATCTTTTAAATAGTTTCGTTGCTTAGAGTCATAACCTTTGACTCGACTATAAAACAAGCGTTGCCTGTGCGTGTATATATTCGGAGGCGCTCGGGTTCTCTTTGAGGCACTAGAGGGTCAAATGATTCATTATGCCGACTCGATAAACTGAGCAGTGACACGTGTAAGCAGCTCTATGCACAATGGGTTAGATTTAAAGACTTTTATAAGTGTAATTAGAAATATGAAAGAACTTGTACAAGAAATGCAAAACAAAAAGGTAATGTTTAATGTTCAACTCTTGATACTTGCGATCATTGCTGTGAATTACGAACTGATTAAAAAGAATATACTTGCATGGTCTTGTATGATGATATTGCAACAACAACAAAATTATATTTAAGAAACAAAAAACAACCTAAAAATACATACGCAAAATTTATTCTACGTGCATAGGCTTGTAAATAAGAACATTAAATGTTGAAACAGTCTATAAAAGACCCGTGATGTGCAATAGAATTGTGACAAGCAATGGTCAGTGCATGGAGAACACAGTCGGCAGACTTTTATAGGCAGCGAAGACAAAACTAGACTTCGAAACTAAAGAGCTTCAGTAGAAAATATAAGCAAAGGCAGTAAGACGACGACCGGAGCAAGCACTGAGAGGAAAATCTATGTTACAACAACCAACACACGGATAGTTATTTTCAATCATTGAAGCTGAAAGGAACGAGTTATTCCCTTTTTACCTTTTTGCCAGGAATGAATAAGTTGGCCTGTTTGTAGATGAATAGGAATACGTCTAGAGTATACTTGTCGATTGTGAGAAGTGCATAACATGAGTTGATAATGATGCTCATTAGCTTTAGAATGATTGTGTAAAAGAAGAATGCTTCTATACGCCTGATGATTTCTTTATAGAAAGAGTATTGATTGAATGAGCCAAGGACGCTTTTGTTTTCCCAAAGCACTTTAAGTGATGCTATCTGCAGGGAGTAGTAAACGAAGAGACGAGCTAGATATCGGATCTGTGGCTTCATTAATATTGCCCCAATCAATGCTGCCAAAATCATTTTTCAGAGTTGAAGGAGACGATGTTAATATACCTAGTAATAAAGGCTTGCTTATAAGCGGATGTATCGGTTACTATGCCGTCGAGCTTGCTTAGTGATGAGAAGCTAGTTAGAGTGGATGAAACTTTATCACACTGACGGCCTCGTTATTATTCCCTATAGATTCGCATGGATAATTATTGAACCAAAGATCACAGACCTTTCAGCCTCAATTTGGGTGCGTTGTTTTGAATGAGAAACAAACAAGATAGCTGACAGCAGAAAGGATTCTCTTGTTATCACAAAATTCTCTTCTTCATTATTTTGTTATAAATAAACTAAACATCTCAACAACAACAATTAATTTATCTCAGTTGTCTTTCGCATGAAAAGGCATTTAATATTGGCTGTTTGCCTCAAAGCTCGTTACATTTACTGCTTAAATGTTCATAGGGACCGACCAAAAACTGCTAACTAATGACAATGACTATTTCCACCCTCCGGAACCCATACATTTCTGTTAGGCCTAAGTGTCTTTATCAAGAGCACAAAGTGTCATGACTGGGATCGAACCCACACTCAGGTAAGTGAGCCACACGAACTCGATATTGTAGCGTTAGACCACTCGGTCACCACAAGCTGGTTATTTGTTCATTTACACGCAGCTCCAATAACTGGATGAAGAAAGTGTTCAGGCGGGAGCAAAACCTGAAAAGGGAATTCCAGACAATCATCTAGGAACAGAAAATTTAACACACACGCAAGGTTGGGGTTCGAGATGTAGTTCGAACCGGGTCTCACAAAGGGGAAAGGCAGACAGAAAACCGGCTACGTCAACCTGATTTCCTATGTTAAATGAAGTCAAGTACAATAGGGATTTTGGGTTGCTTACGGTTAGACTGTGCAAACTGAAAATATCATAAAAGCCTTTAATTACTGGATCAGAAGTCAGGGGCCATTTTTTCTCACCAAAATGGTCATTCAGAAATTACCAACTGAACGTACTATGTGTCGAATATTTTGCTGCTCGATTAAGAAATTGAAATCACTTCTGTAACTACCCTCGTCGTTGTTTCTCTTTGGTTGGAAAAGATCTTGGCTTACCAGGCATGCAGTGCGGTAGATTTGTTACAAAAGTCAATAGCTTCAGATGTGTCTGTAAATTGAGACTGTGTATATTTTAAGTAGGATGAAAACGAACGTTTGACCGTTTGAGAATGCCAGAATATGCTTATTTCAAAACTTGCAAACTGCACTCAATTATATCTGGTACGGTGAAATGAAGCAGTGCAGGACAAGGTCATGTTCTAGTGAAGATACGCGGTGCAATTACCAGCATTCAACAGCATCTTATTTTATGTGAGTAACATAAATTAATGTTTTCAAAACTAAAATACTATCGAATAAAGTGTACAGATTGTTCATCTTGCTGTACGTTCTGCATGAATCATAATGTAAACATCATCGAGGTACGTTACTACTACAGAGCACTGAGTGTCCGGCGTGGTCCACCATTCGGTACAAAAATGGTTCATTCTGCTTGGATTCGAAATCTTTTGAGACGTCGAGAGGTGGGCGTGGTGCAGTGCCGCACTGAAAATGATTGATATGTTCATGGCTGGTGGGCAGAAGCCATGTTACGTTTGCAATTGGGAATAATGTCGACCCTGTTCCCTCCCCTTCTCGGTTTGTCCTGTTCATGGCTGGTGGGCAGAAGCCATGTTACGTTTGCAATTGGGAATAATGTCGACCCTGTTCCCTCCCCTTCTCTGTTTCTCCTGTTCTATGTTGGGGGATCACGTTACGTTTGCAATTGGGAATAATGTCGACCCTGTTCCCTCCCCTTCTCGGTTTCTCCTGTTCTATGTTGGGGGATCACGTTATGTTCGCAATTGGGAATAATGTCGACCCTGTTCCCTCCCCTTCTCTGTTTCTCCTGTTCTATGTTGGGGGATCACGTTATGTTCGCAATTGGGAATAATGTCGACCCTGTTCCCTCCCCTTCTCTGTTTCTCCTGTTCTATGTTGGGGGATCACGTTATGTTCGCAATTGGGGATTATGTCGATCCAGCCCCAACCTCTTCCCCAGGGTGTGTCAAGCAGTACGAGGTTGACTGCTCTCTCTCCCTGGTATTGGAACATTTGCATATCCAAAAATTTTGGATACGTATGCAAATTATAACAGTCTGGCTGCATATCGAAATTCACATCTTCGCCATAGTCCCGTGGTCCGGTACCAGATTTAGTAGCTTGTATGTATTGGAAACATGTACTGTACATGTGCTAATGTTATGTTGTTGTCCAATCAGGGTCCAAGTGAGGAGTTTCCATCCCAGGGTTTTCTATTTACAAACATGGTTGGAAATAAAGTAAACCATGGGGACGAGGTTGATCCAGCCCCCTCCCATTCTCTGTTTCTCCTTTCTTTGTTGTGGGGATCATGTTGAGTTCGAACGGGTGCATCGAAATCTAGCTGAATGCATCCATTAATCCAACTAGTGCACAACTAGAGTATAGGGTGCACTCTAATTCTTAGTGTCCTCAGAAATCGCTGGTAATTTTTCAACTAATGGTTAACACGGAAAGAGGCCATGATTTATTAGCAATTTACCCCTAAGACATCAAGTCTCATTAAATAAAAACGAAACTAAATATAATTTTGTTCCTGGAGAATAAGCTTTGATTTTGAATGAACGGTTTGAATAAGTGACAACCAATTAGAATTTCGGGATAAAACAACTAGTAATTAAACGATTGTGCAAGATGAGAAAGAGTTGCTCGTTTAGTTTGCATAGTTTGGTCGATCGCTTACATTTTAAATCGAACCTGAACACCTCATCACCAAGGTCAACTTTACCAATTGTTTAGTAATGACTCTATTCCGTGTACAAATGAACGTCACTGTTTTATGGGTACATCGTCATTGGTGATCACGTAGTACACCGGAAGTTGGGATACGGCTCATGTGTTGTGTGTTGAAGTGAAGCCCTCGTAGTAATCATCAGTCATAAAATCACACTCTATCGATATAACTGGCGCAATTTCGCCCGTGCCGTCGTCGGCCTTGCTTTCGGTAATGAAGGAATGATTGAAACTAGTGCGTTCACTCATCTATGATTGTGATTTTCTAGATGCAATAAACCCTAATCAGAGGCAATTTCCAAGAGTGCCTGTGCCTACTAAGAAGAAAGCATGCCAAAGGCTCAAAACAAATCAAGACAATGTCGTTCACAGTAGGGATGGGTCAGCCTCACAACAACCACATGCCATTTCTATAAATACATTAGCATAACTACCTTCGTCAAATGCATTACTCTTCATCAAACTTATTAGTAATTACAGAAAACATGTCATTCAAATTCATACTTCAACGTAACATATTTGTAATAATCAACGAATAAAGAAATAATATATATAATTTATTGTATGTTTTTAAATTATATTTTAAATATATTTTGCAGTCATATTTGCCAATGTTAATTTGGTGGGTTTTTTCCCGTATTTTCTTTTAATTGTTGCTTTTATTTTATTTCCAAAGATGTTATTATTTAATTGTTAATCATATATGTATCACGTTTTATTCAAAAGGATACACGTCCAATATATTTTTCTAATTACACTTTAGCTACACAATTGCGTTGTCAATGGGGTTTCCAAACCTCAGTATCCACTCATACTGATCCGTGATAAACACACTGTTAAGAATTCCCTTCCTGCTATGCTGCCCGAAGGAAGAATAATTCCCATACAAAAACAGATCTTCAAAGATAAGTCCAATTAAATATAACTTTCCATGCTTTTGTTTCCCTATGGCGTACAACTGTTAACATCACTTATTATAAGCACATAAGTGAATGCCAAATCTTTCCCGAAGGAAGCCAATTTTCTCGCTCCTAGGCGTCTAGGGCATGATAACCAAAACTTACTGCGTCAGGATTTTAATAGATCCAATCTTGGGGAATTAGTTCAGCGCTAGTTATTGGGTTGAAATGGGTTGGACTGGGCTAAGTGGGTTCTGGCTTGGTTGTGATGAGGTTAATTGAGGGCTTATTTATAGTCTGCATACACGATGAGATATCACAATAGGTAAGGTGGTTGATTTTCAGAAGTAGGTAGAAATGAAATGATTGGAGTTAATTGGGCTGCGGGTGGGTTTAAATGCAGTGGTATAGATAGTGCAAGTCTCGCACGTATTGTCGAACTTCCAGGACCAAGTTGGTCCCAAACATTATTGAGTTTTATCGTACTTCAAATAGTTCAGTTTAGTTTAGTTTATGACTATAAACATTTGATCATAATGTTGGGAAAGTAACATTTTGCCATGGATAAGTAAATTAAATTGAACAAATCAACAAAGAAAACCCAACAATAAGTCATCACCACTGCTTCCGGTTTCTAGGAAACCCTCAAAATGTTGCCCAACTGATGTTCATGTTTAGACCTATGTAATGGTAGCACACATTTGGGCGTGATTAGCAAATGGGGATTCAAAACAAAGTAAGCATCGTCGTTCCAAGTTTTAATTTCATTTCATTGTTAATTTTGAATAGTTGCTTGTCGTGTATGAGCGGTTAAGAGCACCAGACCCAAGCTCTTGTGTTTCGATCAGCAGAGTGTGGGTTCGTGTCCCAGTCATGGGACTTGTGTCCTTGAGCAAGAATCTTTACCACAATTGCTTTGACCTTTGGATGGAACAATAAGCCGTAGATCCCGTGTACTAGGATTGGTAGTGCCTGTAAAAGAACCCAGGACACTTATCTTGGAAGAGTAGGGGTTAACTCTGGTGTTTCTGGTTCACATATAGCAAGCACCCTTGTTTACAGGTTTCCTCAGGCTTGCGAGCTACAGTGATTAAGCTCACTTATAAGGCACCATTGGTTTCTTTAACAGAAATAAAAAAAATAACAATAATAACAAATAAATAAGAATATAAATAGAATTTTTAAAGAATGTTTGATTTCATAGAAAAATATAGTCTTCGTTTGAGTCTTCGTTTGAAAATTTTTCTTTTTTCGTTTTTGATAAACAGTCTATACTGGAATTCGCCTACACTTTGCAATAGACAGAGAATTACTGAACTTTCTGAAAGATCGCCGGCCGTAAATTGGGTTGAAATGGGTTGTACTGGGTTAAGTAGTTACTGTTTGGATTCAGATTAGATAAATTGCCACTGTTGTTACGTCATCATGCTGATACAAATTCAAGTTGTTGGCAAGTGGTAAATCGTGAGTCTCATATCTGGTTGAAATAAGGAGGACTGGTTGATGTGGGCTCCATGTGGGTGTGGATCAACCTAAAATGCTTAACAAACAAAATATAGTCGAGTTTCCTATTACCCCAATCAACCTATAGAAAACCGCGCAGAACCTACGCTATATCTTTTTATTTGGGGGAAAAACTTAAGGCGCCGACCCCGAGCCTAAGTTGTGTGTAAATGATCCGTTCTTTAAAGTTGGTCGGTTCTGCAATTACAGCAACCTCGATCCGTGAATATACCGTTTTTATAAAATTATCATCCTACTGTAATACAATCTGACATCGTTACTATTTTACTATAAGTTTTACTAATGAGGCGCAAAAACGAAACAAAATACACCCTACTTCGGGATAAAACAACTTTGAGAAGGAAAAAAGAAGATTTTGCTCACATATTCACTGTACTTTTCTTCAGTGTAATAGGAAACACAACTATCTTTTTGTTTGGCCTAAGGTTTAATACCGCACTCATCGTTTATATATTTGAAGAAATGGTGACGGCGTCAATGGGTTAGACTGGATTAAAGGCAATAATAGAAGATTTATAATTGGGATATTTAAGGATTTTACTTTATAATTTATGAGTTATGCTTTTATACAACTGGTTCCGTGGAAGAGTGTATCGTTCTTCACTACAACAAATGGGCAGGACTGGCTGGAATTAAACATTTTTGGTGACTGCAAAACAAGTGTATTTGTCCCCTGCTTCCTACTTGATATAGAATGACAGTTTACCGTTGTTCGGTAGGAGGCTTTGGGTTAAACTTGGTTGGTTAAGTGCACTCTGTGTGATAGGGTCGATGTACAGCCAGTGCTTTAAAACTCTAGGTTAGATTAGTTCAGCGTACATTTTGTGGGCGGACATGAGTTGAACTGGGTTGATTGGACTCTACTTGGGTTGTTCACTCGAGAAAATGCGGGCTTTATTGGCCCCTCAGGGTATTCAAAAAATGCGTTCATCATGATTTGAAAGATGAAAATGAAGCAAAGCAAAAGTACACTCGTGCTTTGAGTTCTATCCGGGGTTCCAAGTCATGTCAAAGAAGTGACTTATGAACCGAGCGACTAACCAAGAGCCGTGCAGTATTGAGGGACTTCTTCATATAGGCCCTACGAGATGACTGCTACTAATTTGTAATTCTTCATCGTTCTCACATTGTATTGGTACTTGGATACAATGAGCACATTTCATGGTACTCTTACTTTTCTTTTAAATTCTAAAACAAGTAAACATTGTGTTGGATCTGTCAGATGATTGCTATGACCAAAAAATATCTTCAAAAGAAGTCCAGGACATCGTAATTTTTTAGAATTTATATTATCCCTTCCTACACAGTCTAGTCAGTAATCAAGCACTAGGCTGGAAACTGTGTTGTGTACTGATAGTGCAGAATTTGGCAATCGAACCACACGGTATCGTGGCAACATTTATTACACTCAAGTAACATAACATGGTAAAATGTGTGCGTTTCATCAAGAAGGAGGCATTGCCAAATTCTATGTAAATACATTTTTTTATTAGATTGTCAAGTCACTTTTAGGGTCAGTCTGAGGGACACACAAACACAGCCCCTCGATGCTTACTATGGGGATGTGTAGCCCAGGTACCCATAAACGATGTGCACTTTATTCGCAAACATTGAACCAATCCAATTACTTTCCGAAAAATTGACTTAGCATAACTACTTTAAACATGAACTGCGGGTGAGAAGTCATTCTGCTCTACAGCAAACATTGCAGGGCCACAGATATTAACCAAGAGTTATTGTCGGGTTAAGGTTTACTTTTCCACTTCTTACATGATTCATCATTGATTATTTGTTATCTTAAATTTATTATGGAGCATTCATTCACACGTCCCTTGATTATCAGAAACTAAACTTTAAACTGATAGCATTGAGCAATCCCATGGCATTGATCTGGGCATAAATTACATTGGCTAACATTAACTAAATAATTATAGTTGTCAGTACCCAGGATCGATTTTTTTCCTTTCTTTTTTCCCCTTTGTTCCCCCTTCTTTTGTCTTTTTTCTTTTTCTTTTTATTCCACGCGTTTCTTTGTGGACACTTACAAACATTCGATTATTTGATATTAAAGCTGGGGATGAAAATCGGCAAGAATAGGATTATGTGTCTTTATGAACTACGGTAAAAGTTTGGAAACTTTACAATCAAAAGATGTTTGCAAAACAGCCGATTTTCCTTGGAATCTGCAAAGCTGTTGCTATTGGGGAATATATATCTATTGCTGTGTTTAGGTCAAGACAATGGGCCTATATTAGTAAGAAATGCTAGGTAAATAGTATATCTGTATGTCTGTAGGCCTACTGTATTTTTATCAAGAAGACGAGTTACTAGATTGGAAATGTAATAAGGTTATAGGAAGAACCTTGATTGGTTACATTATCACGCCACAGCATTGTTTTTCAACAGTATTGATCGATGTCGGTCCAGCAACTTACATACATAAACAGTTGAAATGAATTTAAGTAAAATCATGAAAAGAGCATGCAAGTAAAAGAAATAAAGTTGAGCTCTTTGTTTTCACACCTTACGGTTTGCCTGCTCTGTACAGCATTTGGTAATTAATTTAATGTAAAACTCAAACAACGTTGGAACAGATGTAAGCTCCCGTTTATAGTCTTTTTACAAAACCACAATGCCCACGATAAAACAGCATATAGACTTTCATATAGCTATTGAGCGAGTCAAAGAATATAAGCAACAAACTGCGGGGTTCCAGTCAAAGACTTTATGCTTAGCACAAATTGATGCAGTCCAATCAAAGACTTTGTGCTGGCAACAAATTGCGGGATACCAGTCAAAGACTTTATGCATACCACTAATATTTTTAGCATCATGGTGTTTGTGTTTCGTGTGCATGAACTGTTTTTGTGAAAAGATTTTGGGTATCAAAGGGTAACCCTCTTACAAATTCAGTGGACCTTGTTTTGAATTTCTTATCAAGTAGTAAAAACACTTTATAGACAGGTGAAGTTAATGGATCACGTATACTGCTATAGCTATACAACGAAACATTTGAATGGGAAATTGATCCAAAATATGTAATGTAGGGTTAGGGCTAGGGTTAGGGTTAGGGTTAGGGTACAGGTGGCAAATACTGCGTTTTGGTAAATACGTTTTCGCGGTGGTTTGGGTTGGATTAACAAATTCAATGAAGAAGTTGTAAATGTATAGTCTACTGTTTATGTTTGTTCGCATTTGATAAACCGGCTTTGGAGCATGAAGTTGGACTTGATTAGCAGCCATGCTAGTTTTTATCGAGGACAATTTAAAGTTGCATCGCCCAAATTCTCGACGCCGAAAGACCGACATTTCAAGATTTTTTCCACGAATGATGAAGTAGCTGTTTCAAAACGCCAAACAGAGTGTATTTTTTTCACAGAAGCTGCCTACAATACACGTTATACTTGTAACAAGCAAAAACGCTACCATGGGTGCTGTTTCGTGTGGTAATGGCAGAATCTCATATACTCATTTATATATTTTAACGAACTTTACTAGGCCTAGTCGTTAACGGAGTTTTCGTTTGGTATCTCACATTTTGGTACCATCATTGCCATGAGAGGTTTCTTCCGAACTGCCAAATTCGAAAAAATAGTCAACCAAAACTCATTTGTGATTTTCAATCTTAAACCATACAAACTTGAATAAAATCACGGAGACAACATAGTCTAAACCGTTATCTGTTGTGTGTTTTTTTTTCTCGAAAACGTGACCACTTAATTGGATGAAATTCGTACAGATTTGTCGAGTAGATTTACTCTTCCGTCAACCCATGATGTATCATATCTCAAAGAGCAGTAAACCAAATCAAATATTGAAATCAGATACTTGGCAACTCTCAAGAGTAACCACTGGGGTTCATGGGACATTTCCACAGGGTATAGTTACGCTACGTTGAGCGTCATTACACTTGTATAATGTGTTGGAATACTCCCACAAGTTCTCCCGCCACAATCTTTATTTTCACGTACCGCTGCCCAAATTGCATGCAATCAAACTGTGATCACCGTTAATGACAGTCTACGTGGACTGTATCGTTCACCGATGTGTCACGTGTCACGTGTCATGTGTCCAAGTGTAGTGTCTCTCTTTCTTGGTAAATATCAGCAGTTCTTAGTCAAATACTCGACTTACTATGAGATCATTTTCATGACATCAAATTTTCCATAGACTTTCCTTCTCATTCCTGAGTATTTGGATAAAACATTCTATTTGGATAAAATGAGTGTCGACTTTGAAAAGTTCCCGCCGTTATCTATAGAACAAACATTAATAACTTGTTCATACAGTATTGATTAAGATTGTTCAGATGTGTTTCATTCAGTGACAGTCAGTAAAATTAATTTTAAATTGTAATCAATATGCAAGCAGTAAAGATTAAAAAACAGATTGGAAATCTTATTCTTCGGGGGAAAATGTCATTGTACCAGTTTCTCCTTCAGAGTTGCCTCCGCTGTGATGATTGGAAATATATAAAGGGGAGAACTAGGCTGGGAGGAAAACAAAGATGTAACAGAGAGAACGTGCAGCGTTACCTGGAATTGTAGTGCTCAAATTAACGTGTATCACGGCTGACGATTCGATGCTTATATATCGTGGGATGCACAGGACAAAACAAAACAGACAAACTGACGTTTACTGAGTTCCAATGCATATTCCCAAATAATGTCAGTTGTGATAAATACATAATGGCCACCAGATAAAAGCCTGAGTTATCTATAAAGACATTGGCGATTGAAAACAAAGAACTATTATTATTGCGAACATGAATACAAGAAAAGTAACTGCAACAATTTCAAAAATTAAAAACAGAAACTTAAAAATACATAAACTATATAGATGATTAAATCATTAATAGAATGAAACAATTGTTAAGTTGTGTATTACAATATTGTTGTCACTTGGGCAGTTGTGTGTTTTCCTGGGTCTAGGGGACATCTGGCCTTCTGTTTGACCATTAGTGAAGGGATCATGTTCACCAAAATGAACATATTGTACGCTCATTGAAACTACAAAAGTAGGATTGTGTACCAGTGGTCATAGATTCTCAGGTTGTACTGCAGGGTTTAAGTTAGTGGCTTAGTTTGGGATAAAGAACATTATCATTTTGGTTTTACCCCTAGGCCTGATCCCAATCCAATAGATGATAAGAAGTGTCAATCGGCTCTACTCGTTCTCTCATTTTTAATGTTCTTAAATATTATATAATAATATTAACATTCTGTTGGGGTATATCTTCGTGGTGATCCCTTTGAATTGCTTGTCTTTTGTTTTTATTCGTTTTTACTGTATCCATTTTATTGCCCAGCTATAAATGGATATAATTGTGTTTGTGCTTATTTATGCCTCTGGCGAAGGTCCGGTTTGGATCGAAAGCCATCTCCCCTGCTAGTTTTTTATCATATCATTTACCTTACTACCTTTAGACAAATGAGTTTTAGTATTATTTCACAAAGTACATGGCTAATACACAGCCACAGTGGGGGTTTTTTTCTACTTCAGTAGACCAAAGCTTTAAGCGGAAAAAATATAAGGTTTTTTTTGTTTTGTTTTTAAATCAACTTTTATTATTGTTATCACAAAAATAGAACATGATGTTAAGGTCTTAAGAAAATGATTACGAAGATATATTTTTTTAAGTCTCATTGATCGTTCATTAGAATCTACATTTAAATAGTTTGAACATTCTGACGTAGTAGATAATTACATTCCTGTACATTCCCATCTTCCATTAAGAATAATGGATCCCTCTGCTCTCCGTACAATTCCCACGTCGAATTTATTGTTATTTATTTTCAACAGAGTCTTTGGTCATCAAGGGCTTTTTTGGCATTTCCCTGCTTTTCAGATTTGACAAACATAGAATGTTATACTCATCTGGGATTATGACCTCGGGCCTCATATAAAAAATTATCGTCCATCATAACACAAGGGAACAAAACGTATTGCGTCACTGGGGAATACCCACGAACAATAGAATTGCTTTCTTTCACATAAAATGTTCACTCTTTCGTAAGGCAGTTTTTGTAAACATCAAACTATAATGATCAGAACATCTGATTAGTTTACGGCTGAATGGCCGTGTTCATAGCAACAATTCTGCTTTTTGAGCTTAAACTGATGAACTATCTCGAAGTAACGACATCAATGCATGTTACGACACCTAGTCGTGTTTACTTTGTAACAAGTACTATTTGAGTTTTCTCAAGTGCACAATTCAAAATAAGTTTAATATTTTTTCAAATTACTGATTTATGAGTGAGTTAATTATTACTATGTTTGGGGAATGGTAAATTCATTTACATCGTGCGGTTTCCAATAAACGCACCAATCAATCAACAGTGAATCTTACGTTTTGGTGAAACTGAAATCCTGTAGAAGATTTTGTCAAGGGTGGTTTTCACCGTAACATATAAAATGTGCTGAAGGTTGATTGCGTGAATCGAAGCATTCAAAGTGATTTGGGGACTTTAAATGCTGTTTTATCTATGATGGCGGAAGTTTGGATTTGGAACTGGTATAAATCGTTTAATGAGGGAGCTTCTAGATGAAAACGCTCAATATCCACACTGTAAAAAAAAATGGGCAAAAATTTCCCAACTTTTTGCCCAACGTTGGTAGATAGTCAACATGTACATCTATTGGGCAATTTCTACCCAGCGGTCGTTGGGTAATCCCCATCCCCAACTATTAAGTAAACATTTTACACAACATTTGGACCATAAAAAAAATAAAATAAAAAAACAGTTTGGTTCTTTTCATTGCCCATCTACTGGATCATAACAAATAACCAACAGTTGGCGAAAAAATTTACCCAAACATTGGACAGAAAATCTTGACCAAAAATGTTGGAAATCTGATTGCATGTCACCAACACTTGGGCATCACGACCCAAACATTTACTCAACAGTTGGAAACTTTAGGGCTAAAACACATTAATAGTAGTATACCCGAAAGTACTTTGAAAGTGTCATTGAAATTTTTGAAGGTGTCTTTGAAACATTAGGGAGCAAATTGTGGTTTCTGAGCAAGTTGTTAGTGGGGGACAAAACGACCCATGTCTCTAAAAAGTGATAGACACCAACGTTTTAACCAGTTCATAAATTTGTACATTTGTACAAAATGTGTAATGAAAGTTAACAGTCATGAATTGTCGCATGACTGCTTGAAATTCTTTATTCTGATGCAATTTATGCACTACTAAACTTCGTAGCCTAGACACTATTGTGTACATTTAACCAGTAAAAAAAAATTGTAGAATTTGACAGTTTAACAGTTTCATTGACAAAATGTGTAATGAAAGTTAACAGTCATGAATTGTCGCATGACTGCTTGAAATTCTTTATTCTGATACAATTTATGCACTACTAAACTTCGTATAGCCTAGACACTATTGTGTACATTTAACCAGTAAAAAAAATTGTACATTTGAAAGTTTTACAGTTACACTGACAAAATGTGTAATGAAAGTTAACAGTCATGAATTGTCGCATGACTGCTTGAAATTCTTTATTCTGATACAATTAATGCACTGATAAACTTCGTATAGCCTAGACACTATTGTGTACATTTAACCAGTAAACAAAATTGTACATTTGAAAGTTTTACAGTTACATTGACAAAATGTGTAATGAAAGTTAACAGTCATGAATTGTCGCATGACTGCTTGAAATTCTTTATTCTGATGCAATTTATGCACTACTAAACTTCGTAGCCTAGACACTATTGTGTACATTTAACCAGTAAAAAAAAATTGTACATTTGACAGTTTTACAGTTTCATTGATAAAATGTGTAATGAAAGTTAACAGTCATGAATTGTCGCATGACTGCTTGAAATTCTTTATTCTGATACAATTTATGCACTACTAAACTTCGTATAGCCTAGACACTATTGTGTACATTTAACCAGTAAAAAAAATTGTACATTTGAAAGTTTTACAGTTACACTGACAAAATGTGTAATGAAAGTTAACAGTCATGAATTGTCGCATGAGTGCTTGAAATTCTTCATAGCTAGCAGAAATGTAACTACAAAACCGCTTTGACGGGTTTCCATAATAGACAGCTTTATGGTCTACATCTAGGCCTACAATCCCTACATAGGTTCTTATTTTATTAGTACAGGCAACATTTCTTACCGGTGAATGTGTGTTTAAGTTCCTCTAGACCCCAATATTGTCAAGAAGTTCTACTAGGTCCGACATGATGACCCAGATAACAATTTAACGTTCTTACAACGTTGCAATGAAGTCAGACTTTGGTGTAAGTAACTTTAATTATTTAACGTTGTAACAACGAATTGTTGTCGACTCCCCTATACGTCTTCTGAACGTACACTCTCAAAAAAAAGTGTAAAATGTTGCTGTGTAAAACTATTGGCTAAAAATGTTGTGTAACTTTTGATCGATCTGGGCTAAAACGACAATTTTTGTTGTACACCTCACTTGTGTAAAATAAAATACAAAATAATAAAATTCCTCCAACTTACGGGGGATTGTCAAATTTTCTACCCGAAGAAAGGGTACTTGAAACAATACAACATTTGTGCGCATTTGTTGGGTATCGGTTGCCAAACGCCTATGACTGCAAGTACATCCAATGCTGGGTACTTTTTGTTATTTACCAAACTGCAAAATGTGCTAAATAACTGGGTAAAAAAGGACCAACAAATGCAAAAAGGAATCTACCCAGTAAATAATTACCCAGTACTTTTAACAGTGCAACAAGAATTCACCATCCTGGATTTGGTCTATAAATCGATATCTATAGTCACATCTCTTAACATTATTAGATAAGACAAAGCTTACTCTCTTAACTTCCAAGTTACATTGAATTGGGAAAAGCCAAAACACAAAACAAATAATATACCTGCATCTAAAATTACGGACGCATGCTTATTGGAACGATTCTAGGTCTAGGTTTGAAATGAGGATACCGTTGTTTCTGATATAATTAGACATCTTATTCCAATTTAGGAATACTTCTATTTCTAGTTGGCGTGTATCTCTTTAAAATGAAACCACCTTAGTTTTAACTCTGTATATCCATGGGGATATACAGTACAGCTATATTTGTAGATAATTAGGGTTGTATAACAGATATGAAAGTATTAATAGAGACATATATTTTAGTTGGTTATACAAAATGGGGGGGGTCTGGAATAAATCTTCTTTTGTTATATAATATCTTAATTTACAAAAAGATATGCTAGTGTTATTTTCAATTTTTTGTGTTAATATAGGCCCCTAGCTACATTCATTTCAAGCAGTTGATGAACAACTTTTTACCTACTCGAGCTTCTTTGTGAGATTTTAAAAAGCTCATCGAAATTTGACACTTTTTTGTTATGCATTATCTGGAGATAATGGACAACTTTTTTAAACTTCCAAAAAACGTCTTTTATAGCCCCCCCCCCCCCCACAAGAAAAAAAACAAAACTGTAACATAAATAATGGTGTTGCGCAATGATAACATCCGCAACCATTAGCAACACAAAAGTAATGTAAAATGTGTACAGTTAGCCGCTATGTTGGGGAGACGATTTGATTTATACCGTGCAAGCTTTTTTACCTTCGTCATGATTGGGGCATTGAATGCTACACCCTCCTACCGATCCTGGGAACAGCACATCTGGTTCCCTACTATATCCCCAAATTGTTGCCATTGTTCACACGGCGGCAGTGGTTTGAGTGAGTTTATTGAAGCGCCAGCCTACTTCATTACCACTTCTCAACTGAAGCTGTTTGTTTGTAGGTACACACGGGTAGTGCTCCTCCACATTTAATGATATTTGCATATTTACGAAGTGCTGTTTTGATTTACAACTTTTTTGGGTTAAAAGTAACTATCGGTAAGGATTCAGTTTAAGATCGTTTATTTGACGGGAATAATACAAACATTAAAAATATTACACATTTATAATTGTTTTAAAACTTAAACAAACAAAGCAATACACACCCCATCAAACATGACATTTTGTTTTCAATTTATCGCCTGTATCAATCATTTTACGGTATTAAGGTGAAATTTTCGTCAAAATTAATCTAGGACTCTGTAAACTGAACTCCAACAATCAATCTTTCTTTTAAACCATGAATATTACCCTAGTTTTCTCAACCAGAATTCAGTTTTTGGCTTGTAGCATATATGTCTTTAATAGTCTTCTCTTTATAAGTTACGACCAGACAACTGTAGTCGTCATTTACCAGTACCGATATCCTTTCTCCATAATGTGTATTAAAGGCAACGAACGGGGTTGATAGTCGTCGGGGAAAGTGGCATTGGTTTTACTATGGAAGTTCGCTAGTTATAAGGTTTATGCATGTGTGCCAACCGTCCAGATATATACTCCCTTCTGAAATACGGTCAAAGAAAGTATAGCATCGCTTGTAACTGGTAGCCGGATGATACAGAGGCTGTAAATCCACTGTGCTTGTAATTGGTAGCAGAATGATACAGCCACTGTACATCCACTATGCTTTTAGCCTAACTGGTAGCCGGGTGATATAGCTACTTTACATACTATGTGCTTGCAACTGGTAGTCGAATGATACAGCGAATGTCCATCATCCACTTACTTGTAACTGGTTGCCGGATACAGCGGCTGTACATCTACTCCAAGGTTGTTGCTCTCGGTGGGTTAGGCCTACCGTTTTTAATAAAAGGGTATTCCCAATGGTCTGAAGAGGTGGTAAACCTTTGTTGAATCTCCACGTGAGATCCAGGTGCTCTGGAGATGTTTTTGTCAAATCCTTCAAGCATCAAGATATCGATATTATCTGCCAATTCTCGTCTTCAGTGGACGCGGTGGCTATGTCAGGAACTCTTCAATTCTATACAATTTTATTTTGATTATGAATGACGAAATAATGACAACATGCTCATACTTAGGGAGGCCAAACCAGAGAGTTGGATTTCTGAAAGTAAAGATGTATTTGAAAGTGTAGAACTTCGTATTTGAAAGTGTGCTGTATATTAAATCCGGAGGCCGGTACGAAATTATCCATTACAAACAACCACAAATGAAGTTCAATAACACAGCAGGAAAATATTCAGGAAAGAAAGTGCTTAGATTTCAAATAAAACCCACCAACTAAGGACGTGGACGCAGACACGGCCAGAAAACACCGAGTTGCAAAAACCATGCTATAAACTCTTCAACTGTTGAAAGATGTTTGGATTTGTAAATTTCAGAGTAAAGTTAAAATATCTATACTTTTAGTCAACACAAACTCTCCTTGTGTGTTTTTTTTTTTTTTTTTAACAAAGGGGTTATCAGGCCGTGTACGTATGGAAGGCGCGGCACTGACATTGGCCGGTACGCCGAAACCCCATTCTCCAACGTTGTTCCAGCGAACAGAACATACACGCAACGGAAGTCTCCTAATTCGGACACAGCCAAAACCACTAATTACCAGCAAAAAATGCAATGACGTAATGGGTTGTTGTATTACGTAGTCATGTGTTATTGTCAGTGAGCAACCAAGATTCAGATGGGCCTAACGGAAATTTGAAATTGAGACTCAAACGTCATCAAACGACTGACGCAAACTGCACAATGATCAATGGAGGTAGACCAATTTCGGTAAAACGCTTTCATTAAGAATTATTTACGAGACTTGCATTTTCGAAGTTTTCGAAAATAACTGTAGATAACAATAACAAATCATTTCCGCGATCAACTAATATAATACTTAAACATCCTATAACAAGTTCAAACTATACATCTATTTTATCCGGTGTCAATCCTTCATTTCAAAAAGTCACTCATTCTAGAATCAGGTTATTTCCACTGAGTCTTAACTTGTTTCTATTTCTCATCTTTCGTCGAGAAGCTTGTTTAATGTATACGAGTCTTGCGTTTCTGATTGCAACATGCTATGCATATCTCTTCAAGCGAACGACACATGGTATAGGTATTTAGTAATCTGCATTCGTTATGGCGTTACATACTCGTTTTCATTTCTTAGTGGTATGGATTAAAGGCCAATTTCCTTACTCCATTCATGATACTGTAACCAGTTAAACAAAATGGCAACATTCGATCAATGTCAAAACCGGCTATGACGGCAGGTATTAGGTACGATTTAGTTGTAATGGGCCTAATGTGTTAGTCGCCCACCGACTGTGGTATGCTGAGTACACTAAGTGGGAGCACGAGGCGAGATCTGTCGACCTATTAAGTTCCCGTTTAGATCGAAGTAGCTATACACTTAATATTGAACCTGTCCGCTGCAGACATATCGGTGATGGGCGACATGGGATTCATCTCCACCACAAACACACGTTTTTGGTGGCAGGAGTGGGAGCGAAAATGGAGGGAATTGAAAACAAGAATAGGTGTCGGGAGTATTGCTTAATTTCAAGAATCACCGGGGGATGTGTGGAGGGTAGGGTTAGGTGGAAGTTGCAAAAATAGGCGGCAAAGAGTGTTTGCTGGTTTCTATAACGTCCAACGAAATCCTCTATCGGTTAGTTTGACATTACTATTAAAACTAATCTCTTACATTTACTAACATTATTGGATACTGATCAAATTACGGAATGTTTCGTTTGTGTGTGGGTGATTTCATTTTCACTACCTTATGGAGACCGAGAGCGTGGTTACGTAGACAAAAACCTTCATACAACTTTGTGTTTATAATGAAACCAATACCTTTTTTTGTTTTATTAGAAAGTTGTACCAGTGCAGAACAGCAGTCAGCAGTACACAATAATGTCAATTTTGCTTCATTCAGAGTAAATATTTCTACACCGTAGTTGACGTACGAGTACTGCATAGTTTGCTGTATACAGTCACTCACACATTGTCTTAACTGAAAACATATTTTCACAGAAATAACGTAAACAATAATCACATCGTAATTTTAAAAACTCTAAACATTTCTTATCTTGTAATTTTGAATTTGTTGTTGTTATTTTACGGTTAATTTCCACGGCATTATTTGTCGGTCTACATTAGATAAACAAAATATATTTTTCAATCCAATCTGAAGTCGGAAAAATCCTTCATTTGTGTATTAAGACTTCGGGCTCTAAAAAACTAAGCTCTTGTTAATACTTGTCCCATTCTGAAATTTATTTGATTTCCCCTATTCTGAACAAACACGAATCTTTAGCAGCTGGATATCTTTGAATAACCAGATTTAATAATGATCCATAATTTGATAATAGGAAATTTAACGGGGAAGGAAAACAACGACTGTGTGAAAAGAGTAACCAGCTAAGCAGGTCAGCCGGAAGTCAACTTCAGCTTTATGAATGGTATTAAGCTTTCAAACTTTGACCTGAACACAGTCTGAGCTTGTGTCTTTTGTCCTACTCAGATCACATCTCTTTGTACTCATAAAAAAATAGTTACCTGGACAACAATCACAAATAGCGCGACCTAGTTACTATAGTAACTGCAGCCAAACAATGATTACATCACGCTTGATCTCGTATTCAAATGGAAGTCCATCACATCGTGTTTTAAGATATGAAAGAAGGCAACAGAGGTTTTCTGCTGTTGTTCAGTGACATTAGCATCTTGCTGAATATTGACATTTCAAAAACCAAAACGAAAACAAGCAGTTTGTTTGTCAAATCATGGAATTTAAAAAGGCCCAAGAGATAGAGGGTAAAAATACAACCTACAACTAAAAAACGTCAATATTATTTGTAACTAGCTATATTTGCAGGTAATATTTAGGCCTATCTTGAGTTTTATAAGGACAGCAGCTTCATACACTTGACGCAGTGAAATACTAGTAAAACCAATTACCGGCTGGTTATCAATTTGAAAGATGCAGGTGATAATCAGAATAAACATTGATACTTTAAGTTTATCAGCTCGCTCGATGTCAAGTGTTGAGTTATATTAGTCCGACATTGCTGTATGTACACCACAGTGTTGAAGGATAGCAGTCATGCAACCTTTTCTCAATAATAACCCGTTTCCATGGAATCTTTACCGATCAGTTTGTGGGTGTGGTATTTGAAAAGCTGGGAAATTTGACTGAACAAGTTTTCCCATCTCTACTACAATTTGTTTATTCTCAGTGGGCTGTTAGCTTCGTACGGGCGTCTTAGTTTATCACCGATATAATAGTCATTACGAATGCTGATTATTACCATACACACAATAAACATAACGTACACAACATTAAGATAAAAACATTCTTTAATTTTGAAAACTTGTCTGGAATGTATAACCTTGAAAATAAAAAGCGAAAGGCTGCTGCAAACTGCTTACCGACAAAAATCATCTGCGAGGTATAAATGCAATTATTTCTAATGGCCTCACGTTTCAACCGTAGTCTTTCTCAAAGACTTAAATACCTAATATTCATAAAAACTACAGTATTCATCATTCACCGCCTCTTAATCATTATGGACAACCCCTAAATGTTTTCTAACCATTTTTAAAGGGATTTTGTTGCACTTGATGCATCGTGATATCCTACCGAACAATTAAGCTAGATTTCTTTGAAATATTTTGAGAGACAAAAAGCATTAAATAATTCGTCCGTGCACTTTCAAGTCGTTGACTAAATATTGTCATATTCCACACAAACAGACGAAGACTGTCGGCTCAGCATTGTATTTTACAGCAATAGTGACAGTCTATTTTAAAACTGTCATAATTAGTCGGCAGGTCACAGGTGGTACACCACTGCGCTTTCTCGAAGAATTTCGATGGATATATCTGTCCACAAACGCAAGGCCTCCATCAGTTCTAAGTTCATATATAGAGCTACAACGGCTAGTAAAAGAATATATAATGCGGGGAATTAATCTGCAGCAGAGGTATCTTTAATGTTAAATTGTAAAACTACAAGTCAAAATGAGAAAATCATGCTTGCTTGAAAAAAATACCGAAAGTGTGGGGGGAGAAAAGAAAAACAGCGGCTGATTATGCCATTATTGCTTAGGTGGTCTAAAACATTAATAAGCCTTCTAGTGCTTGGTGAAGGGTGGAGGGTTGTGGTGACTGTCTTTATTTCAACCGTTCTTGCGACTCTCTTTCACAAAACACTGGTATATATAGCAATCTTATTTATCTTTGTTCAATTGAACGTGTTTTTGTTCTCGAAACATTTTATAACAATCTTTTTTATTGTTTGTTCAATGTACACAAAATGTGAGAAACAGAGATAGTTATCCACTTAAAAAACTAATTTGCTTCTTCTGTCACATGTCAACAGAGGGCGTTTAGCAGCGCCATGTGACGTCAGTTTCAGTGTGATCCAAACATGATGTGGCATGTGGTTTCTTTTTACAGTTAATAGACTGATTGTATTTCATGCTATGTCTTTATTTATACATCCTATACAGAGTGCTAATGCACAAACACACCCAACGCAATCTTATCCGCTGATCTGTTGATGTTAGCACAACATCAAGGAGACAAGTTTACTTATCAGAATGCAACCAATGGGAAACGTTTCACTCGCAACACAAATAAGCTACCTCTAATTGCGCGAAAGCAGGTTAAGTAATGCAATATTGTACCCACACAGATCAACAGAAAAAGAACCCTGGCCATAACTTTCTTAATGCATTCACCGCTTTGTTGAAAAGCAACACCCGACAGGCCTACTAGCCAACACAACAGATTTACATCTAGGCTATTGACTGATTATTTGGGGAAAATATTGGGTTGTTGATAAAAAATTTCGAGTCAAATGGCTGTTACAGAGGTACATTCTCCTGATGGCGAGAGCTACTTCCCTCGTTATTGAAACTGTAAGTAACGGTCGGACAACATTGAGTTTTGTCACTGAGCATGCGCATTTATTTAATTATGCTACTGACTAATGGATGAATATTTCGAAACTTGATGGTGTTGTTAAATTTCAGCTACTATAGCAGGAATCATTTTTCAGGATTGATAAAAGGCGACTGCGCGGGAAAAATATCACTTTGGCCGAGGAAAATCAGCACAACGTTTGTGGGTAATTAAACATAAACAAAAAGATCACATCATATATTGATATTCAATATTTACTCAATTATCTGTTTTCTGAAAGAGCGAAATAATAACAACCAATACACAATAAAAACAAAGTGTTCTATCAAAACAAAGTGGTAGGTATTTCGTGGACAGTATTATGGTATATTGAGCTCATCAATTGGAAGCTCTCAAATCGAGAAACGTGTTATTTCCCCAAATTATTATCAATTCATAGCAATGACGTTTAGTTGGGAAGAGACTTGAGCTCATTGAATGGACTGTTTGCGCCTGTCTCAATCCGGTCCTTATATACCGATTGCTTTTTCGGTCATTCACATTGACATTTCATCACAGCGCTCTCTGTGTGGGTTTTTGTTGTGAAGAAATTGTCGTCTTTTTCTCATAAACTGTCATGTTGTTTAAAATTGCAATGTAATTACGAACTGCAGCACGTGAAATATAAAACTTTATGTTAACTTTAATGAGGCCAGATTGTATTGATGGACAATGCGTACCGTAAAACACTGACCCACAAGCACGGAGAGCGAACCCTTAATATGCGTTCATCAGCAAATAGTCCAACAGTTCAGGAAGAACAATGGTTGGGTGAATGGTCTACCCAAAACGAGATTGGTCCACCCAAGACTGGTCAACCCAAGACTGGTCTGCCCGAGATTGATCTACTCGAGACTGGTCTATCTGAGACAAGTCTACCCAAGACTGGTCTAATTGAGACTGGTCTGCCCGAGAATGGTTCAGCCGAGACTGGTCCGCCGAAGATTGGTCTGCCCAAGACTGGTGCACCCGAGACTGCCCTATCCGAGACTGGTATACCAAAGATTGGTCTGCCCGAGACTGGTGTACCCCAGACTGGTCTACTTGAGAATGGTCTACTTGAGAATGGTCTACTTGAGAATGGTCTACCCAGAACTAATCTTGGTTCGTGAGTTTGAAGGGATTCTAAGCAAAGAAGGTCTACCGAATATTTAAATTATAATACTTTGACCTCGGTAGCTCAGCAAGTGCAAATGTGATTTTCAAGTATAACAGCATTGCAGCAGTTGGAAGGTTTCCCATCGGTGCGTACAAGAAACTTCCTTAATTTTGGTTTTACCCTTACGCCAATGTGTGTTAGCACTGTATACTCAGTACTTTCCCGAGTTCTGTGAAAAAAAAAATCACAGGCATATTACTCGGGTGGGATTCGAATCCACGACCTTTGCAATTCTAGAGCAGTGTCTTACCAACTAGACCACCGAGATTGCCCGATAGCTAGAGGCAGTTTGAATCCTAGCAGCGGGTTCCGCAACGATTTAATAGATGTTAATTTGGCATCGGGGATAAAGAATATTAATTTTGGTTTTTACCCTACACCGATGTGTATTAGCACTGTATACTCCGTACTTTCCCGAGTTCTGTGAAAAAAATCTTTATCCCCGATGCAAAATTAACATCTATTAAAGAAACTTCTTTGTTGAAAACATCAATAAAAATATATAAATATATGTAGGCCTTTCAATTGGTAAACATTCTAAAGAGCACATGTTGTAAGCGGTTATTCCCTTTTGGAAGCTGTCCAACAGTCAACATAATAATATATGCAAACTGAAGAAACGGCTGGGTGTTCAAAAACAGAATAAAGTGCACGTATTCATTTTTATGAAAGAGATATTGAGGTAATAAAGAGGAAAATATATCGTACTATAGTCATTCTCAATTTCCACTGTTTAAAACCCACCCCATACTTGCACGTACGAATCCAACGTGGTTGTGTACATATCCCCTGGGCAGACAGCGAACGGCCGTGTAATGTTTATTTGAAAAGGTTCTTGTTTAGCACGTGCAATTTTCTCAAGGTCTTACATCGTGTCCATGATTTCTACCTCCTAAGTGTTGGAAATCTTGATGTCAACCTAACTGCAATACTAAGGAAGCATTTGCTTGTTCCATTGTGAAGATGCCCTTTAAGTTACTTTACTTCCCATAATAACTAGTTGATTCCACTAAAGCTGGGCACCTTACAGGGCGCTTCAACTGTTTTACAGATCTTGTGTATTTTTATATGACTCAGCTTTGGACGTTAACTTGGTACCGGTAATGTGCTGCAAGACAAAGTTTAAAAACCATGGCAATAATTAACGATGCTAATTCACAGTAACTTTACAAGGGCGCGCTGGCTTGTTCAACCCAATTTATGGTCTGCTTTTATGGGTAGCTATTGTTTTGTTAAGTTAAATATGGTGTAAGTTTTCTCGTCTGACCAGCCTTTAGGAACAACGCTGTCTCACGAGTACTGTGTGAAGTTACAGATAGGGTCATAGATTGGTAAAATTTTGTAAAACTATGACTATGTAAACTTACTTGGTGAGAAGCACCACAGCTGTTGATCATATGAACTATTTGGGGAAAAGATTCCTTTAATAGTTTATATATGGTTTGGATAATTTTCAACAAAAGCATTTGAATCTGAGTAATGATCCATGCATGAATCGTTTCTAAAATTTCTGAGGGTTGTTGTCCGTTTGCGAATGCTGCGGCCAGAGATGCTGTTGGTACCCGCTGTCAACTCGCTAAAAGTGGATGGATTCATTTTGTTGCTGTTTTCTCAGCAAGTATAGACACAGTATTCACCTGAAACTTTCACATGTGACTTTTATTGTATCTTTCTTTATAATTTGGCCTATGAATCAGTAAAACTTTGACAAAAACTAATCAATGACCCTACGTTTAACAAAGCTACTGTGGTGAGTTTATACTGATTTCGACAACCGCAGTATTTCGACTTTAGGGAACACGACACAGCATATTGAACCATTTTCCAATGTACCCCAATTATCTATATTAATGAACATAAACCTCAAGTTCATCAGGACCATGCCTGCCACTCATAATAAATGGGTGTGGAGAACCTTTATTTTAATATCAAGGTTCATTGCTGGTTATCTTGATGTGTGTGTATTATAATTACTTTTGGTTTGAACCACAACAAATTCACTAGAGCGGAATTTAAACATGCGACCTCCGGATGAACTTGCTAGCGCTCTATACAAGCTGAGATATCTAGCCATGTTGTTGGCGGTCTCCTTGTTTTGTCAATATCTTTGTTCAGGGTGTAATACTTTATGTTACAATTAAGTATAACACATGATTGCATGATCAAAACAAGACAAATTATAGAAGATTTTCGTAACTTTAATAGTCATTTTTTTCAAACTTGATAACAGAATTGTGATGTGTCGGGGCCGAGCACCAGTGATCCAGTAAGAGCGCAAGTGATTCTGATCAGCAGAGTGTGGGTTCAGGTCCCGAACGTGGCACTTATGCCCTCGGGCAAGAAACTTTACCATAATTTCTTTGTCCTTCGGATGTGACGTTAAGCCGTATGTTTCGTGTACTAGGACTGGTAGTGCATGCAAGAGAACACAGAACACTTATCGTGGAAGAGTAGGGGTTAACCCTGGTGTTTCTGGTTCACATAGCAAGCACCCTAGTTGACAGGTTTCATTGGGCTTGCCAGCTACAGTGATTAAGTTCGTTCCCATAAATTGGTAATAATAATAACAAACCACATTTCATGAGATCGAGTTCCTTCTGAAAGATTGCAATGTGCGAGAAAAAAGGAATTTGCTAATTAAGAACGTGCCCAAAATACCTGATAAGACGTTACTTGAATGTGTCCTGGAAAATTGGACATCCAACTTAATGATCTTTTCATGGTTTGGTTTTCTGGTGTTATCATTAATATGTATATGAACAGAAATTATGTAATTTTTATTAAAGATAATTGGTTCTTTTTTATAACCCGTTCAATGTTGCTGTGTTTTACTTTTTGTTTAATTGGTGCATACTTTCCAACAGTAACCCAACTCTGCTGTCAGAAAAACAAAACTTCAGAGTATCCAGCAAACATTCTGGCCTTTAATGGCTCTATACACATTAACCGTAAACAAAATTATCACGAAAAGGTGGGATGTGGGGAATACCGGGTTGGCTTACTCTGTAAAGCATCTCTATAAAATTGGGCCCTTGTTTATTTGTCCCAGCTTGACATTTAGCAAATAAATAATCAATATCGTCATAACGCTGTGTCAAAAATATGTGTAATTTGTTACAGAAATTATTACAAGTGGAGGTTCAATGTCCAGAATAACGTATAAGCCAAAGTCGTACAAGAAAGAGACGCATTGACGCCAAGATGCATTGGCAAAACGGGGAAGGTGTTTATCTTGGTGCTTTAAAACTCATAATTAATATCCATTTGAAATTGACATATGTGATATAGAAATGAAATTGGTGTGACGAATCTTTGTTATGTATAGGAAGGAGCGGGGGATGGGCTGAACAAGGTTTCAGTATCATTACCAAAAGCACTAATGTTGGACATTGTTACTCAAATAAAAAGAACTGCAACACAAATTAATGTCGTCGTAAAAACGTCGTATTTAAAAATACAAAGGAATTTAAACTTTGCAGTCATCTTAATCCCAACCGGCACCTCTTTGTTTCCAGACCTTGTTTAATTAAGGTCTGGCATAACCAGAGCCTTAAACTAAATCAGATCAAACTCCACAACATTAGAATTGATAGAATGCTTTATTGACTGTCTCCTTCGGTAGCAGCATCGTTTGCGTGAATAATTCTATTACAAATAAAAGCTTGGGCAACTGATGCTATGCAAAGAATACACATCCGATTTGGAAACTGCATTTAAAATTGATTAAGTTACTCATCACACTGTGATTCTATAAAACACACAGTCCATACTGACAACTTTACACTTACCTTCTTTCCAGCGCAGAGTTAGTTACAGGTGCTTCCTCACACGTTTTGGTCCGCTCTTGTTTCTCGTGCCGGCTATTGTATCTATGGCTGTGTCTGTCCTTCGCAGTGAGAATGACTAGCGTGTGCGAAGCGGCTCCACTTTTTTTTACTGCCTCTTGTTTTTCACACTCACTATATACCAAAACGTCTGGAATTGAGTTCCAATTGCAAAGAGCTTATCACTGGGTTTTATGCGTAACATATAGATAGCCACTCCCTCTATTCCATGATTTACAGTGATCGAAAAAATACCTTCTGCGCAGCTGCAACAAATTCACACATTGCGCCAAAACGGCTAGTTTCAATGTGCAAAGCACACGAGTGACTGTGCGAGTGTAGTAGCGTATTAACCTATACCATTCCACATATTCAACGTGACTATGAATTTCAATAGATTTACAGACCATTAAAGGAAAAAAACTTATACAATTCCTGGTTTTGAGTTTCACAAATAAGGAAAGATTTCTCACTCTGTAAATTAAATTCAAGACCCGTTTCAGAGTATCGGTATTAGGTCGGGAAAACACTTTAAAAAACAAAGGGGTTGTTTCCTAAAAGGGACTTTGGAAACAGCATTTTTGAATTAATTGACAAATTGATTATTTGATTGATCTATTTCAATTAAAATAACAGGTAGTGTTTTAAAATACATGCAATACGTAATCTATTATACACAAATAAATAAATATTTTATTGCAACTCGTAATGTCCAGCAGAACAAGCTCCTCACAAAACACGGAAGCAATGTTTGGATTATATCTCTGAACTTATATCCATTAATGTGATGAGAAATTCACAGCATTGATAAAGTACACGATGAGTCCTTTTTAAAATAAGGGGATGGCAAACCAGCGAAGTACAATTCCGATCAATTACTTGGACAGGCTGAATGCAGACATGTGCATAGAAAGACAAATGTGGAATCTACAAAAAAATGTATTGCACTGTTTTTAAAAGAATTACACTGAATCATCTGATCTAGATCTGTAAACACTAGATCAGATGATCAATTGATTCAATTGATGATTACATTGAATCATCTGATCTAGTGTCAATAGACACTGAATCAGATGATTCACTTGATTCAAATGATGATTACATTGAATCATCTGATCTAGTGTCAATAGACACTGAATCAGATGATTCACTTGATTCAAATGATAATTACATTGAATCATCTGATCTAGTGTCAATAGACACTGAATCAGATGATTCACTTGATTCAAATGATGATTACATTGAATCATCTGATCTAGTGTCAATAGACACTGAATCAGATGATTCACTTGATTCAAATGATGATTACATTGAATCATCTGATCTAGTGTCAATAGACACTGAATCAGATGATTCACTTGATTCAAATGATGATTACATTGAATCATCTGATCTAGTGTCAATAGACACTGAATCAGATGATTCACTTGATTCAAATGATGATTACATTGAATCATCTGATCTAGTGTCAATAGACACTGAATCAGATTATTCCCCTGATTCAAATGATGATTACATTGAATCATCTGATCTAGTGTCAATAGACACTGAATCAGATGATTCACTTGATTCAAATGATGATTACATTGAATCATCTGATCTATTCAATTAATTCAATTGATGATTACATTTAATCACTAATTACATGGAATCATCTGATCTAGTGTATACACACACTGGACAAGATGATTCAATTGATTCAATTGATGATTACTTTGAGTCATCTGATCTAGTGTCTATAAACACTAGATCAGATGATCAAATGTAATTCTGTGAAAGTTCGTACCCAGGTCTTGGTCTGCAAATATTGCTTGTAAATTTCTCTTCTGAGTAAAAAGGCACAGGGAGTTTCATCAATAACAAACATAACGCATTATTTCAGCTTTAGTATCCCTTTCTGCTCATTAACGTTTTTTGCACCTTAGCAATTTTGATTGCTTAAACCGCATGAAATTTGATCCAAAGCACAGGCCCAGAAGGGTTGTGCTTTGAGTACAAACATCTCTATCTCATTTCAAAGTTTCACATTTGCTTTCCCGTATCAACATTATGATTGACGTGCATTTAGAAAGATGTATTTAGTTCATTTAACTTACACATGAGTTCACATCTTTATGTCAATACTTGCTGGTGATTTGCTTTGTTGTGAATCAAGGAAGGAGTGAAAGCATGAGAGCTCGTAAATGACAATAACAACATCCCCGCATATATCTATCACAAGTCCGAATAACAGAATGGACCTCGATGTGCTACTGTATCAGTATTTGACATTTGAGATAGGAGGAAAAAACGGCGGCAGAGCGAGAATATTGACTGGAGTATAAGTATTGGACAATAGGTTTAGTGAAACATGATTATGACATGCAAATAGTGTTGAAGAAAACAGAAATAAATCAGTTGCTTGGTTGGAGAAAAAGAGAAGCCACATCATTGTAGTTATTAGCGTTTAGTGGTTCTGGATCTTACTGCCTACCATGGATCTAGGTAAATAGATGACACAGCAGCGGAGCTTCAAGATTAATGAAAGTGAAAGACCTTTAAACATGAATATAAAGATGCAAATAAATAAATGACGGGCCACAAACACGGACAAAGTATGAAGTTGGGTTTGCATGTTTGATCCATACTCTTCTATCATTTCTTTCACATAACATGGTTTGAAACTGAAGCTGGCAAAATTATCGTCTGGTTTCCTGCATAGCTACACTTATGTACGATGGCATTGGTGACACTGATGTGGAAACAACGATGACATTGGTTACGCTGATGTGATAGAAACAACGATGGCATTGGTGACAATGATTGGAATGGCAGAAGAACGATGACATCGGTGACTGACATTTACGGACACATGATGATGTGTTGCATCGACGACGGTGGCAAAAATGATATCATTGGTGATGTCACGACGATGACATTCTGCAAAGGTTGCGAGAGTGAGGACATCGTAATTATAATGACATCAACAACGACATTGGGCACATTTAGGAGAATACTTGCGATGGTTTTCATTGATATATTTTAAGAGTAATGTATTGGTAATACTAAGACTTGGTGGAATTGGTCGCGGAAAGGTTACAAAATGGAAAACAAAAGTTTCTACAAGAGTATATTTGTTTGCATAAATGTCCGTGGCGTTTCGTTGGGAGCTAATTTTGTTGCCAATAGGAAACCATATTATCCGTATTGGTGTCATCTGCTTTCTATCTCCCAATAAATACAAGGACATCGACTTGTGATAAGTTTTCCACCGAAACAGCATATCTAATGAGTCTCTATCTGTCAATATTCATGTTTGTCACATTAAAAAAAAATCGTTTTCAAATACAAAAATAATTGCATATGAGCATTATGTCTTAAGAATACTCCAACCGGGGATAGAAGGGCACTGTGTGCTTGAAAATTAGTACCTTAAGATCGTAATAGCGTAATGATGGTCAATCATGTATAGAAGGTCGCTCTGACTGCACGTCATGAATAGCCATTAGATACTGACTCAAATGCTTATCATTTTAGCTCACCACTTGTGTTACACAATGACAACTTGTGTTACACAAACAAATGTCACACAACATGTGAAAGATAGGAAAGTCTAAAGCTTTCGAGTTGTTTCACAAATTGAAAAACTGCTTTGTTAATTGTTGGGCGTGGGGCATCGAGGCTAACCGTTCAGTTTCATGGCGTTGAATTTCATGGGCACGCGCTATTTGCTGTCTTGTGCGGACTACGTGTGCCAACCCTTTTGGGGCTCCGTAATTTATTGTACTTTTATATTTATTTATTTATTTGTTTATAATAAAGTAATTATATTACAAAACAATTGTGAATTGAGTGCAACTAGACAAAAAAGATACCGGTTTCGTAGATTTTTGTAATGAACAGAACAGAAACTGGCTGTGCGTATTTTCAGTTTTTTAACAGAGTCGAACCAAAGAGAGTCATCATATTTAAAGTGTTATTAGAATGATGTTTTAGACAGCAGATTGAATTATACACCTTGCAGACATTATATCAGACTACTATTTTATGAGTTAGTTAAGTTATTTTGTTTCCCAGTTAATTTTATATATGGCATTTAAAAAAAGGTCACTATAGACCATGCAAGTCTCGCGCGTATTCGAACGTTTTTGGGACCACTTTGGTCCCACGTACATTGCGTGAAAGAAACAAACTCACGCGCTTTAACGGATCCCAAATATTCGAATACGCGCGAGACTTGCACAGTCTATTGAGATTTGGCAAAACTTGTGAGCATTTAGCCGCTGAGGGCGTTTGATTGGTTAGAAAATTCATGGCGTCACACGGTGGAAGAGGTTGCTGATGATATTGCGCAACCACTGACTAAGTGCGTGTAAACAGTGCAACGAAGGCCTGCAGAGGCACTGACCTCATGCATGTGAAGTGTAAATAAGACTAACAAATGCCGAAATAATGTCCTTTTGGAGGCTGCACAAGGAACAGTGACAACAATCCTAACCTCAGCTTCCAAAAATATCCAGCTGATTCAGCTATTTAGGAAGGAATGGGTACATTAAACGCGATCCAACTTCTGGGTTTCGAATGTGTAGTTGACCGATGACTGTCTAGATACTTCGCCCACACTCCTCGCCAACTATCCAGAAAAAGAGTGCAATTCCACACTAAAGGCCCAAAATAACTGGAACAACGTGGTCATGGAAAACTTAAAGACGAAAAGCCAGACAGCGAAAGGGCCAACCGGACGAAAATTTGAAGCTTAACCCAACATGAGAAACAATTGATCCATCAACAGCGGACTGTCAACGGCTCAGGACCTTCATGTGGCTGAACCCTACATCAATTGCACAATGGATTATAGAAACACATAAAATGGTTGTTCTTCTAGTCTGGATCAGAATTTAGGATTAAAAAAGAGAGTTTCTCAACTAATGTGATTTTAAACATGTGTTGTGTACAGGCGGCTGAAAAAGACAAATTAAATTGCAAAGTATGCAACAGAATCTGGAGCTTAATGACAACATTTATTTATTCTTCAAATTTATAGTTTTTTGTTGGTGTTCCAATAAACAGTTGAAAAGTTAAAGTCGATCACAACACTTTTGTTTTCTTTTGTTTTACATTAATGTGTAAAGAAAGTTCAAATACAAAACTCCATATTCATTTAATGGGGAATAGTAACAACTTAACATGACTAGCACTGTGGGCTACCGTCGTAAACTTAATGAACCTCTTGAAATTTATTTGTATATGTTTTAAAGCCAGTAGGCGTGTAACGATAAGATACGATCACCGTGCATTACGGTTTGTTTCATGATGACAAAAATAAGTTCAGAAAAACGTTAAACAGGTAATTATTCCATGGTAATAAAACAAGCGCATAAAATTTCCTGCGTTTGCATTTATGTTATACTGTGAAATAATGTGGAACAAACACTACCATCATAAAAAAAATACTTCACCGTGTTGCTTTTTTCCCCTTCAAAATTGCATGTCCATGTCCAAGGCGAAATTAAACAACAAAATATTTATGAAAAGTTCATGAAAAGTGCAGCCACAGGACAAAGCAAGAAAAAAATCCAGTTCGGGATAGCTGTAGCCTTTATGTATCATCTGGGTTTGGGTACCACCGCCGGATTGTATTCATTACACAGGATGGGAGTGGAACCTACTTGAATCTTTCCAAATATCCCCAAACACCATCTTTTGACTTGACTTTAGGCCACACGTCCATATTTCCTGGAGATCAATAAGAAATAAATGTATTGATTCAATCAGTACAAAGGGGGAAACTCCGTATGTACAGTTTCTTGTCATTTATGGCCAATCCATGAAGGACCAATCTTATCTACTTGCATGGTCTTCGACTTCATCAACTGAAACTGCTAAAACTACCAGCAGAATTACCGCCACTGTCGCTGCTACTGTCATAAATGACTTCCTCAATAATGCTATGATCTTCCCAAGAATTGTCACTTTTAGCCATGGTGGAATTTGTCGGAGAAAATTCACCAAACAAGCTTGAATGCATGAAGGTATACCGTGTAATGGTGACAACACAAGACCTCTTCCACTGTGTGACGTCATGTAGTTGTTCGCGGAAGCAGTGTGCACGTGGGGGTCTTTTCGTGATTCGGAGTGGCGAGTGCAAAAAAATGGGTCTGTAAAAACAATTATTTAGGCATGACCTAAAGGGTCAAATCTTTGAGTTTTTTAAATGTGGTATAATGAAGTATCATTCTACAGTTTTATTGGAAAAGGGAGCTGTCGCTAAAACGCTATAGTGACACTTGTAGGAATTCAGGTCAAATGGAAGCAGCTTTTACATTCACCAACATGTAATTACCCGATATGATTCCAAGAAAGCACTAAGGACGTCAATCCAACTCAGCAGTTTCCTTGTCTTTATTCAAAGTAGGCCAGCGGCATCAGATTTGCAAAAATCGACAATATCTCAATTTGATATAAATAGCGTTATAAGCGTATTTAACTTACAAGCCAAACGTAAAAAGATTAACAGGCCGAGTTGTACCAGTTTGACCTTTATTTAAAAATTAATTACCGTATCGAGAAAAAAAAAACAGCCCACGGAAGGCTTACAGTTCAATGCTCTGCCGTCTTAAAAAATATATATAAGAAGAAGAACACGTTCGACAATTTGTAAAAACATTACAAAATATAACTGCTTGTGATTATTATCACTTGATTTTATGTAATCGTTACATCTCGGATCAAGAAAATGATTTTAGGTTTTGTTTTTGAAACCAAGGGATCAAGAAATTGACAAGCACTGTATCCCGTAGGCCTGAAGAAACCTAGGGACAGAAGACACTGAAGAAATATCAGCCTTAGATTAGAAGGAAAACTCTGCAGAAAAAAAAATCACTCAATCAATAGAGACTCAAAACCCAAGAAACTACTGATCTAGCCTCATCCTCAGGGTGGTCATCCTCAAGGTGGTCATCCTCAGGGTCATCCTCAGGGTGGTCATCCTCAGGGTGGTCATCCTCAGGGTGGTCATCCTCAGGGTGGTCATCCTCAGGGTGGTCATCCTCAGGGTGGTCATCCTCAGGGTGGTCATCCTCAGGGTGGTCATCCTCAGGGTGGTCATCCTCAGGGTGGTCATCCTCAGGGTGGTCATCCTCAGGGTGGTCATCCTCAGGGTGGGGTGGTAGGCTTTGTATGTATATACAGAGTGTTTTCCTGTGGGTAAAAAAACCTCCACTGGTTACCTGGGTGTGGCTACCATTGAGCGTGTCAATGTCTGAACCTGTGCCAAAGCATCCTGACTGAAACATTACACCAACTTTTAAATTCGACAATGAAGAAATGTTCAGTTTAGACGTGGGAGCAAAACCACCGATAGGGAAAACCCACGCAGTCAAATCTACATGCAAGGCTCCAGACAGGGAATCGAACCGGGTCCACAGAGGTGAAAGATGGGGTAAGAAACTTTGAGCCAAAATGAATGCCATGAGTAGTATTATTGCATTAATAAAAAATATATATTACGTCACCAATAAACAGCAGTCTCCCTATTTTGTCAAACAAAAATATTGATAAAAGGGCTAGATAGTTCACTTGTTGAACTTCCTGTACGTTAATCCGGAGGTCTCAGGTTCAAATCCCAGTCTGGTCATTTTTCTTTGTTCGCTCAAAGGAGAACAACAAAAATAAGACTATACTTTCAACTTCTTACATCAATGTTCATACGGATGAAGCTGGCGTATGTTCTCCTAAACTGGTGAGCATTTTTGGCTTTATTTGGATTGATCCGCATGTCATTGTTTTGGCTTTATTTGGATTGATCCGCATGCCATTGTTGGAGGACAATTCAGTCACCTCTTGCCTCAATTCTTGCGTTTTAGATTTATCTAGTAATGTTTGAATACTTTCTCTTGACGATATTGACAGTGACGGGACCAAACGTTTTAAATTGTTCATTTTTATTATTCGTTTTTTGTTTTTTGTTTTTTCATGGTGTTGGGGAGGCAAGCGGAGGACTGATGCCACGCAAGGAGTCCGTCAGAACGATAGCATTGACGCAACTGTTGTTTCCGGTTACGTAATACCGGTAGTTTAACGTTGTAGTGTTGTAATAGTTTAATCACGGTAGTACATGTACAATCAAAGCTACTTTTTTTAGGGGGGCGTGGGTTCTGCGGGGGTGTTTAACGGGGGTGGGGCTTCCACCCCCTCCCACACATACACCCGCGTCTGGTTACGCCACGGGAATTTGGACAGGTGATGCGTTTCAAGACGAAACACATACAACACAAGTTCCTCGTATGCCAGCCACATCAATGCACAAAATAGATGTGATATGCAAAGTGTTTGTGCACGGCTAATGGACGTGCGATATATTGGATCCCGACAGTAGTTCATAGGTTTCTTGCGGATTTTCTTCCGTGCCATACCTCACTTTTATCGAATGTATTACGATAGCTATTTAAAAGAATTAACATCGGCCCCAAATAGACATAGCCTTTCTCAACTTCCTCTCAGTAACGTTAGTGATATTGGGTTAAATGAAGTAATTCTAGTCAAGTTACAGTATTTTCAATTATTTCATCGATAAACAGATGAAACTTCTAAGCAGAGGTTTCAGGGGCATGTGAGCACAAAATAGGTTTTTAACAAATGAAAACAACTAGATTAAGTGAGTTGTTGTTCTTATTGTGATTTTACATTTATTTCCTTTGCATTCTACTTCAGGTAGCCTACCGTGGCCAAAACCAAAATAAACACAATGTTGACAGACTGACTAGTAAACTCAAGCCAACACGCCCGAGATGACGTATTCAAACGTCGTTTTATCAGGGATTTCAGGGTTAATATAAGTGTTCATTTCGAGTTATTATACATCAAAACAAATTGTGGTCCTTGAAGTTGAGGATTCTCAGAGCGAAAAATATTTATCATGAGTTTATGGTGAAAAGTTGTAAGTTAATACTTTGTGTTTCTGGTTATGTGTACTTTCTAGGGATGTTCACAGGGAGCAGAATATATGAGCAGGGCCTATTGTCATAGATCTGCTTAAGCTCAAAAAGTAAGTAGACACAAAACAATTTTGCTTACCAGGGTACGATTACCAGCCAAAACACAATGTCGTATGACCGGTGTATTGCTTATCTTTGCTTAGCGGAAAACTGTTAAGCAATTGTCTGCTTAAGCAGCTCTATGGTATGGGGCACTGATCGTAAAGATGAGAACGGTAAACAAGGAAGAGTTGTTCGCGTAAACAATAGCCTGCTTAATTCTTGGTTATCCTAATGAAACCTAGCACCACAAGGTTGGTCAATCACACCGGTAAACTTTGTTTTCAAATCAGTGGAAATGAAGTGTATAAGGTTATAGGCACAATGTAGCTACATCTCCCTACCCCACCCAATAGACAGATTCGGGTATAATTTGTCTTTCCCATCTTGTTAGGTATAGTAGGCCTACCGATGCAACATCGTACGGGGGAAACTCGGCAACCCGTTTCGAGGTTGTGCTTGCGCTGTTATTGTAACGCCGTGTGGAGGAACTCAAGTATATAGGCTTGACAGTAATTGTGACTCCAACGATTACGCTGATTCTGAGGGGGGGGGGTTTATGTTCAGTGCAAAAAACAAACTAATACATTTATATATAAATGTTGATAATGCCTATTCATTTTTTCAATTGATCAAAATCTACACCTATTTGCATAGGTTCTAGGAGTCCCGATTTTGAATTTTGAAGATTAGGTCGCGCTCCAGATAATTATAATGATTCATATATTATTTTGTTTGTGTGCTGATATTCTGAACCCCAGGTCTGTCTTTAATTGCTCTGTGCATTGTCTGTGTCTTGTTTGAGATTAGTGTGATTGATTGTAAAATAAATCCCTGCCCTTTCTGTTAGGTGGGTAAGCGGTAGCGGAATGAGGACATTTAATTAAATCAGCTTTTATCTTGAGCAACGTTTCGGTACACAGTTAATTCAAACAAAGCGGCTCTAAATACACGAAAAGATCTTTCGGAAAAGCGGAAATTTAGTTTTAAAGAAACATTAAACAAACAAAACAAACAAAAACATAACATAAAAATAACGTTGCACTTTTCATATTCTATACCGATCTCCCCCGCCCTGCATCTTCCCCATTTTTGAGGTAAAACAAACATCCTTGTGGTTGATGGGGGGCCTATGGTTGAGTCGAAAACACCTTCGAAATGTCTGAAGGCAAATTTCAGCTTGTGGTTTATTACGGTTATGATGAACAGAGAAAATAGATTCTACCTTCTCGAAGCACCTGCCTCATGCATTAGGTAAGGGTACATTTTCAAATTCCAAAATGGAAAATTAGGTCCTTTTCGTAAATAAAATAATGACAGCATCGGATCAAATATGTTCGCCCTGTAACACGTTCAAGCCGCCTTTAGTTTTATTTAGATAACTTTGTATTGGGACATTGACTTTCAAGTTGTCCCCTGAAAAATATTTTTTAGCCCAAAAGATCTATTTAATTTTTAATTTAACAAGTCGAAATGTTGACATTTCTAGTCAACAAAGGGGGCAATTTGCCAGGCGGGAATCGCCCTGAAGACAGGAAGTCATACCCCTTAGTCATGAATACCTCCCCATGGTCTGCCGCCGGCATTTCCTCCCAATATCCGTCCATCGTTTTCCTTATTATTTATTTACTTTTTGCATTTAGCTCAATTTTTCCTTCATGTAACAAGCAATTATTTTACAACTTCGTTTAAGAATAATTTTTTCTTATATGTTTCCAAACCGGACGCCCTCCACTGAAAACTCAACAGCCTTGTCAAGCCAAGTATTCCTGCATCATACATCCCTCTATAGTCACTAAGGACGCCCAATCAGATGTTCTGACCTTCATCAGGTCACAGGTTCAGGTATTAACTACTTTGCAGTTTTTAATATCTCCCAATGGGATCTCTATTAGGGACCAGCTTTGAGGACAGCTATTCTGTCAGCAGTGCTGTATGCAAATGGACTGTGCTAAGGAGCAATACATGTGCTTATCAAGCGTGAGACTGTAACCCCATGTGAGAAAATGGAAGCACAGAATGCTTATAATCTGTAAGAACACAATTGTTTACAAAGATGTGTCTGATCGTCTGAAAAACGGTTGTGTATGCCTAACAAACATGAAGACACAAACAGTGAACATTTTATTTCAAGAACAAAAATCTGCTGGTTATTTCTTACAACCTTGAAGAAAATGAAGGGTTTTAATTATTGTCTTTTCTATCAAAATACTTGAGTTGGTCCAATTTGCAGTATTGATATAGAGACCATGTTTGTCCGCAGGTTATTGCCGTATAATTATCAACACGCAGCTGCTTTTCCCGAGGCTTGATTGAGAAACTTAATAGATGTAATAATTCTGCACCGGGGTGAAAGAAAAATATTTTGGTTTAGCCATAATACGCCGACGTGTGACAAGAACATGTACATGGACCGTGTGCTTTCCTGGGTCCTGAGGGGATAACATCCACAGGCATACGACTCTAGCTGGTGATAGTCCAAGTCACAGTCCCATAACCTTCTATTAGAGCAGATCTTGGACTAGTACTGTAAACTTCGAGTTTTGCAGAGCGTGTTTTTGAGCTGTTCCGTTTCATAAACGTTTTTTTTTATTATTAAAAATTAGAATTTGTTTGCAACATCGTTAAAAAAACACAACATGGAACAACAATAGTAAATGTGAAGAAGAAAAAGCCAGGACAGCAAAACAAAAGTTCGGGTGAACAAAATAAAAGTACAGAGCAGAAACGAACGAATATGCACTAGATCACACATGGATATTAACAACGACTGATTATAAGTGATACTGGTACATACGACAGACGCAACTATTTGCTGGCTTCACAGGTAGAATTGACGATGTGGTAGCGCCCTCTAGTGATTGAACTACCTTGAAAATTTATTCACTCTTTAATTGTTGTTAACTATAAGGATGAAAATTAGCATAAAAGAGAATAGACAAATTTACAGTCAAGTGCGCTGAGTAGCAGTACTTTCATGCGGCAGGTGCCATTCCTGACTATAGAGACAAGGGGCGGGATGGGTTGGGTGTGTTTTGATTATTTCTTTACTCATCAGTATTTTTACAAACAAGTAATGACAACTATGCAAAATGCTCCAAATATAGAGATTGTTGTCTTGTGTTGTTGGTTTTTAAGTATTGATTTTCATTTTTACCAATTTTATTTAGTTACCAACATGTTTGTAATACTTATTTTCTCTTGCTTACTTTCGTGTTTATCTTGTCATACCCTGATTCTTGTTGGTGCAAATTGCAAACTGATAGCGGGTCGTGGGGGATTGGTCAGTCAATCAGGGCGGATGGCGTAGTAATGATTTTAAAAGTTAATCAATGTAGAAGAAATGATCATCTTCCGCATAAATTACGAAAATAGTAGAGTCAGGACCGGCATCGGCTCGTTAAACAACCATCCGTCATGAGCGTTTATGACGAGCTTTATTCTTGTATCTAAAAATGATCACCGAACTGCTGTAATATATCACTGCAACAGACAGGTTTTTCATTTCTCAATGATCATGACCATACAAATCGTTCTGTAAAGAACACCTACCAATCAGTCTCATATTACCTGTCTCTCAGCCATAGACTTCAATGACAGAATGCAAGTTGAAAAATGAGCCACCTGTTTCGTGTGGGCTGAACTTTTAGGTCAAACGGAGTTTGAATCCTTAGCTATTGAATCGGTATTAAAGATACGCCATCAACACTTATGTGGCTTAATTATATTCTTCTTCTTTTTTAAAGGTATGAAAGGTATAAATATTGAAAAGGGAAATGTGCTGCTGTCTGAATTAAAACATTGTTGGCTGGAGACAAAACTGCTGCTACTGGATACTCTATTTGATTCCAGGTAGGTTACAGCAGGAGAAGCATCCCTCCCTCTACAGTATGCTGACTCACATTGATACAAGACAAGTTAAAGAACACAGATAGTGGCCAAATTACTCCCATGCGAGGCTGATTGTCTTATAAGTAGAATTGTTGGTAACTGCGGTTTTCAAAATGGGTTGTAACTGACATAATCGTTCTCAGAACCATTACGTGCACGGATGCGCTAATTTACAAGTCACAGTTTTAGACAGGATCCAGACTCACAATTCACTAGTTATTTATACAGGAGACGCACGATAGCTGTTTAGTTTTCATTGTAAGCAACATGTTTTTGTAAAACTTAATATCAAAAAACAAGCAATGTCTTCTTCTTTTTCTTTGTTTACGGGCTTATAGAAAGAACAACAACAACAACAATCTGGCAGAAATGTCATCGTGTATTATGTTGGCCTACCAGTACCTTACGCTTACTGTCTCTGTACATGTAATAAATATGTTGGTTTGCTTTATTAGCATGTTGTGGTAAAATGTCACTTTTAAAACATGTATCATTTCTTGTTGTGTCTATTTTTACTTTTTATTTGTGTAATTTATTCTCACAACTATTCTGACAGAAAACATAAAAAACGAGTGTTACTCAAAAGAATTCAATAAGGCTGTAACGTTGAGTGAAAACAACGGCTTATCTTTTGTCAAAAATTGTTTGCATGTTAATTGCGGGTCTATTTTGATGGTGGCAATCAAAATAAGCAAAGATAATTGAGAGGTCTTCTCGACTTTGACAGTCTTTCAGAGGGAAATATTTGTTTCGAGGATTGATACTGGTATCAGTGAGCCTACAGATTAAAGTTGTCTTTACAATTTTTTGAAGGTAAACTGGATCTGCGATCGATAAATCTTCATTTAACATCGTGAGGAACGACAACAAACACGACAGAGACTATATTGAGTTCAATACCAGGTGACTTGTTTCCTACGTTTGGCTACTTAATTCATTTCATTCCAGACTAGTGACTCTTATAAAAGTGCATTTTTATTCTGGGCAAAGCACACGTCATTCCGATACATACGTCAGAGGAATGTCGTATGGTGTTTAGGTGTGTTCGTCAAACCACTTGCTATAGGTTGACAAACTCTCAATTATTGCTGACCTCTGTCCCCTCTCTTTGGAAACGTACGGTAGCGTAAGAGATCTGTGTGTGGGGTTAGCGGGATTGATGGAGGTTGGGAGGTAACCATGAAAGTAGTGTGGAACAAATTATCAAAGATGCTTGGGTGGGAGGCTCCCCTTGCCAGAACATTCGATAACAAAGAACTGCCGTGCCAGAAGCTGTTGTCCCAAGTTTATTTGAAGTTTACTGAAGAACACAATCGAATCAAGTAAGGTTATAGTCCACTTCTTTTATTTACTACTTGGTATACTCTCAACAGCTATAGAGACATTTATAGGTTGCCAACGAAAATAATAAACAATGCAATTTCACTTTTCAACTAAAGTGTTGTTTGTAATTCGATGTAGGTTTAACTTCCTTAATGAATAACTTCAGGTCGGTCTTAAATAATCTCTGCTTCAATATCAATCAGGGTCAATAGCAAAGGGGTGTCGTTGCCGAGCGTTCTGAGGCGGTGGTCTCAGGTTGCGTAATTTACAGAATGTATAGGTTCGAGTCCTGGTCTGGTCAGTCGCGACGGTTGTGTCCTTGAACAGCGCAATTTATCAGTTTTCTTCTCTCAAGTAAGTACAAAATGGGTACCGGTGAGAGCTTGGGAGTAACCTGTGATGGACTGGGGGATAGCAGTCGGTTATTACCACTGAAACCGGCTATAAACACCGGCCTAGTCAGCAAAAATGGGTCGAGACAGACTTTGTTTACTTTACTCTTTAGCAGAGGCCAACATTTTTGGGGTGATGTTTTTTGGGGGGTCACCTTCACTGTTAAAAGTACTGGGTAATTATTTACTGGGTAGATTCCTTTTTGCATTTGTTGGTCCTTTTTTACCCACTATTTAGCACATTTTGCAGTTTGGTAAACAACAAAAGTACCCAGCATTGGATGTACTTGTAGTCATAGGTGTTGGGCAACCGATACCCAACAAATGCGCACAAATGTTGTATTGTTTCAACTACCCTTTCTTTGGGTAGAAAATTTGACAATCCCCCATAAGTTGGAGGAATTTTATTATTTTGTATTTTATTTTACACAAGTGAGGTGTACAACAAAAATTGTGGTTTTACCAAAAATCGATCAAAAGTTACACAACATTTTAAGCCAGCAGTTTTACACAGCAACATTTTACACTTTTTTTGAGAGTGTACGTTTAGAAGACGTATAGCGGAGTGACAACGATTCGTTGTTACAACGTTAACTAATTAACGTTACTTACACCAAAGTCTGACTTCATTACAACGTTGTAAGAACGTTAAATTGTTATCTGGGTCATCATGTCGGACCTAGTAGAACTTCTTGACAATATTGGGGTCTAGAGGAACTTAAACACACATTCATCGGTAAGAAATTTTGCCTGTACTAATAAAATAAGAACCTATGTAGGGATTGTAGGCCTAGATGTAGACCATAAAACTGTCTATTATGGAAACCCGTCAAAGCGATTTTGTAGTTACATTTCTGCTTAGCTCTGCTCAAACATTGCTCAAACACAGTCATACGTTACAGCAGTAGTACTCTGGTACAGTGTATTGTATAATATATCCATGGTGACGATCACAGACAGGAGTTGTATAACTGTGGCGTTACTGTGGTATTATTAAAGAATAACAGTTTGTTCACTGGTCAACATGCATTAGATTGGGCCATTTTCAAGATGAGACAGACGCTTGCCTTTAGAAATTTACTAGTGTAGCTAAGTTAGACTGTATGGGTGGTTTTATTTACGATGCAAATATTAAATAACTTGAGTATTGACAGGCATTGCCTGTCCACCTTGACTTTGGAGCTACAATTTATCAGTCACCATTATTATCACTATCAGTCACTATTCAGTATCACAAAGGCCTGTCTGGATTGACCTTATTTTATTGGGCCAGCAAAAGTAGAATTTAAACATAGCTGGGTTTGTTTTTCTTATTTTAAGAAAGATTTTATTTTTACACACAGCATTTGTGCATTAGAAGCAATAACAAATCACATTCAATGTCATCACAAAAGTTGGATGGTAACACTCATCTGTGTCTCTAGAAAAAGACAAGTGAGAGAGTGTTTCCCTTAAACTTGGTTAACTTCTTGTATCAGTTTTTCTCAGAAGTTGGCTAAAGTTAATTCAGATAGTTGTGTAAATTTTGTATTTTGTCCATAAGTTGGTAAAAATGGCCTTCAAATAGTTGAGTGAAATTTTTTTTAACCATAATTTGGTTGATGGAGAAAATGTCTTCAGTTACATGGGTAAATGTAGTGTGGCGCATGGTAGGCAAAATACAGCTCCGGTTGGCCAATTGCCTGCCTCCTCTTGGCCTGATTATTTCTTTACCAGTTGATTATTTTAGTGTCTAGACTCCTTAGTTTATTTTAATGCATAAATTGTATTCGAATAAAGAATTTCAAGCAATTATGTGACAATTCGTGGCTGTTAACTTTCATTACACATTTTGTCAATGTATCTGTGAAACTTTCAAATGCACAATTTTTTTTCTGGTTAAAATGTACACAATAGTGTCTAGAATACGAAGTTTAGTAGTGCATAAATTGTATCAGAGTAAACCATTGTCATGCGACAATTCATGGCTGTTAGCTTTCATTACACCTTTTGTTAACTGTGAAACTTTCAAATGTACAAATTTATGAACTGGTTAAAACTTTGGTGTCTATCACTTTTTAGAGACATGGGTCGTTTTTTCCCCACTATCAACTTGCTCAAAAACCACAATTTGCTCCCTAATGTTTCAAAGACACCTTCACAAATTTCAATTTCAAAGTACTTTCGGGTACTACTATTAAATGTGTTTTGGCCCTAAAGTTTCCAACTGTTGAGTAAATGTATGGGACGTGATGCCCAAGTGTTGGTGACATGCAATCAGATTTCCAACATTTGGTCAAAATGTTCTGTCCAATGTTTGGGTAAAAAATTTTGCCAACTGTTGGTTGTTTGTTATGATCCAGCAGATGGGCAATGTAAAGAACCCAACTGTTGGTGTTTTGTTATGGTCCAACTGTTGTGTAAAATGTTTACTTAAAAGTTGGGGATGGGGATTACCCAACGATCGTAGCACACAGACACAAGAGTATGTCTGGAAAAGAGTTTTACAAAATGTATTAATAAAACTGCAGAGGTATATAAAGAGAACCGTTAAATTAAGAATTTATCTCAGTTCGAAGAATTTAAACTTATAGAACCAAATTGTCTGCATGGTCAGTATAATGAACTTCCTTTAAACAAAAGGATGCCACATGAATCCGTAAATCTCATTCCAGAACCAGAATGGGACTTAAGCACGTATTATTCTAGTCTGGGAATTCCTGAGAATTTATGCGTGTAGGGCAAATCCTAACATCTCCGTTTTTAAAGGTGTGCACGATATCTCCGCTTGCAAATTACCCTAGAAATATCAAACGGCATTACGTGTCAAGTTATACACCATGGGGAAGGCGGTGGGTTGCACCCAGGGAATGTGTCTTGTGAGTTCATATGGTTCAGCGATCTACATCTTCTACAGTGAATCATCATACCACCATCTTGTCACGCAACCGTACACGAATGCACCTTTTTGCTTCATTTTAATTTAAAAACATTCCCTTGTGTTTTTCCCACCTTTAAAAAATAATGTTACCATCAAAGACCAACTTAATTTATTCATTGGGCTGAACAATCCATATGGGGTTTGAGAGGTGCGACGGGTTATGGTTGTGGTTTGCGCATTAGCTTTAAGGTCATATGAACAAGGGATGACTGAGACAGTTTTTTTCCTCGCATCTCTATCTTATCTCTATAGATACTGTTGCGATGTGTTCCGAAGCATCTCCTTAGGCCTATATCATAGGCTGTTTGGATGATGACGTAGTGGGTGTTGTGTACATTGGGGAGATGCCATAGCCAAAGTGTTGACCTTCATTTTATGTACAGTGGCAACAGTAGTGCACATGGGACATCTATCATAATAAATGGAGACATCCAAAATAATTGAGAGTTTTTAATTAAATTTGGGCTTAGTCAATGGCAAAATTGCATCGCTCCTGGCCATGACATGGCGCAGCTCTGTCTGCCCACATTCAATATATGGTGTGAACAATGATGACAAGTACTTACCCTCACTATCTAAGACAGGGTTATAAGGAACATGCTTGATCAGATTGATCAGAATCTCTCCTATAATACACGCAAGTATTGTTGAAGTAGCAGGATTTTCCCATTCTATTGTTAGACTTCAACTTCAATTTTTTACAAGTTTCCTTTTTATCAAAATGGTTGAGGTCGTTGCCCATCCCCGACCCATCTGTGTTAGATATTTGATGTTATACACGACTGTGGTGGCAATGAACATCTTATCGTCTGGTTGCTGGGCAGCACCCTCTCCGGTCGACACGGGACGAAAAGTGTGTGGACGGCTACCGACTGATTTGCACGGGGGGAAAGTGTCTCTGGCTGGGGTAGCAACGAGCACAGTGGATCAGCCGCATACCCAAAGCATTAGTCTGGGTACATACACACCGGGACAACATGTTATTGGTGAGATTTAACATAAAGGGTAGTAGTTCTACTGCCTTTAATCAAAGATGCAATGTCAACTTTGAATTTAAAGTTTATGATATTTAACTTGTTAAGGTAATCACTTACAGGCTTTTTCCTGATATGTCTCGTATTGATGTGAGGTTTCAGGTTCATTGGTTAAACAATCAATTTTAAATTTGAAGTTATTGTAATTAATTTAATGTACAAGTATCAATCATCCACACCCTAAAGCCCCCCCCTCCTTACGGGAGTCAACATGGCGGTCTACAGTTATTGATTTATCCCGAATCATATCGTTTGGTAAGCACCTGATTATATTAATTCTTTATTAGGAACATTTGAGGGTTTTTTTAACTGTGTTTACTTTTCCAAAATTGGTATTTGAAGGTTTTAGAAGCATCATTTCATGAATCTCAGAGGCGGCTCAAAGATACTTTTTATATGGTTCAGCGGCGTAGCCAGGACTTTTTCGGTGGGATGGGGGGCACAGGGGGGGGGGCATTGCTTTTAAAGTGGGGGCCCAGGGGGAATGGGATTGTCAGTGGTGGGGTTAATGATCAGCATTATGCCCATCCCCGGGCGCGAATTGTTTTTTCCTGAACCTTTCGGGAAGTACAGTGTACATATGTACGTTGGCCAGAAAGCGGTATTATGTGACGTTCCTCGTTCTGATTGGCTTAAACTCCACGTACACTGCCGAAAGGTTCAGGGGGAAAACATTGCGCCCCGGGCCCCTCTCTATTTTGTGTTTATAACAACTCAACAAGACGGTGAATTGTTGACATTGACCAACTTTTCATTCCGCGCTGCATGCATGCATTGCATTGATCAGCGCGCGCTGCATGCCGCGCCTTGCACATAGATATAGAATATAATACCTAGATCGGCCGCGCGTACAATACGCTGGTTCAGCCTGGGGGCTGACATTAGTCACGTGCTTGAGGCAACGCGCAGATTTGTACGCGCGGCGCACAGGTTTGGCCAATGAACGGCCGCTTTTGGCCTCTAGGGCGCCCTATTGATATGACATCATGTGCATAAGTTCTATAACATGAAATTGGCATTGTCAATATCTGCGCGTCGCCTCAAGCACGTGACATTTTACTGCGTCAATGGCGAACCAAATCTCTTTCTACACAGGCAGTGGAGCGCGCGCGCGCGGCCGATCTAGGTATTATAACAATAATGGCTTAGTATTTTTGTTTCTACTGTATTCAGATGTAGTCAGGATATAACTTTGCAATGTTTTGTTTTCATTCTTTTTAGGCCTGCGCTAAACGTCGCAATTTTGCCGTGTCGAACTCATATGATTTTCGCACGGTAAGAGTTCGGCACTTAAATCGAATCGGTGACAAACGTCGAATTTAGTCAAATAGTTTGCCGCACTTAAAAAAATTCAAAATGGCGACGCAGGAGAAAATTGCAAAAGAGTTGTTTCATAATGGCAATTCGAGCTGACATTCGTAGTTTTTTTATTTTTATTAATGACAAAATAATTGTTCCCAAGCTTAAATGTCGTCATTCTACTATTACAACCGTTGATGAGCGGCGTTCATCGTATTTTATTTTAAAGGGACAAACAAAATCGATTATAATTCCGAAATTTACAGAATATTATGTTTGTTCAGTGTTTCCCGAATCCCATCCCCTCCGTATCAGCTACGGTACGGACAAGGAGAACGTTCACATTAAGAACAATACTCATAAAACACGTTTCAAAAGCATGCGTATTCGCAAAGAGCATCGCCCGACTGAGAATTAAATTCGATTCGACGCGGCAAGAGCGCGACGTTTGTCACCCGTGCAACTACCCGTGCCAGCTCTGCCGTGCTACACGGTAGTGTCGAACTTAAATCAAAAATTTGCGCTAAACGTTGCTCTTTTGTCGAATTTAATTCATCATTTTCTAACTATTTGAGTTCTACACGGCAAATGTGCGACGTTTAGCGCAGGTCTTACTTTCTTTTTTCTGTGGGCACTATCGCGATTTTTTTCGTGGCTACGCCGCTGATAATGGTTGATAAACAATACAAATTTAAGCACCTTCAAATAATTGAATTGAGACAATGTAAGAACTGGTTTATATTTTACTCAGCGGATGACTGACAATAAACATGAAAAATGTTCCCTCTTAAAAAGACTTAAGTACCAAGTTCAACAATAGGTTGTTTCCGGGCGCGCACCATTGATCAGACTGGGTTTAGGGAGAGTTGGTGTTGGGAGAATCGGGTCAGGGCTCGGGTTCGGTTTCTGCATAAATTAAGTTTTTGTCTTGCTACAAGGCCTAAAACTATTCACATAACCCATCATGTTATTGCCCATTTACTAGCCAAACACCAAGCACCGTCTGTTACAAATCTCTCCACAGCAAAGAGCTCCTTGAATTTGTTTGGCAATAAAATGATACATGTTTATATACCGTAACTAATTTGATTTATCTTTGACGTAGGTCATGACCGGGATGAATTCTTTTGATGAAGAAAGACTTAGTATGTAGTCAACGTAAAATTGCACACAATAAAGCCATGTCCTTGGACGATACAGACGATTGTACGTGTAAATAAAACTTAGCTCTGCTCCTATGCATCAGCACTGCGGTTGTAAAAGTGGTGATTTCAACCGTCGTGGTGTCTCAGGCATGTTGACCATGAAACACCCTTAATGGATTGTTGTTTCGACACGCACGCCTCCCTCTTCCATGAAAGGGAATTAGTCAGTTTACATTATCTCCCAAACCACTGGGAGGATGGTGCAGACAAGACGCCATTATCAAAATCCTTGTGTTCGGTAAATCGAAGTGCACACGCTTCAGTTGTCTGATGTTCTTGCAACTAAAGTAAAAGTGTCCAATGGAAATTAATTCAACTCAATGGTTATCAACTACCCACAGATCTTTTGCGCAGAACTTTATCTTGATCGGAAGACAGTAATCTGCTAACAGTCACAGCTCTAACAAATTGTGTAGGCCTATCTTTTCTTTATTTGGGGTATTTTTATTGGAAGCGCGTTTCATAGCCAGTAGTTTTTAATTTTGTGGTGTAAACCCACACACGTAAGTTTGTCGACCCCGTCAATTTAGTTCATAGGCAACGTTCTCCTATAGTGTGTGGCTACAGAGACGTCCCCATTGGTTTTATACACGAAAGCGATGGTGGAGATGTCCATCCACTGACGGTAGACACCCCACTATTGACAAACTTTAAATCGGGACATTATTAATTGTGTAGAAACTTCTAGAAATCTTCTTCCAGGTAATTTCTGTTTTTACTCGTCTGTCCGTGGTCTCCACAGACAAGCAACCAGAACTCGTTTCATTCACCAGCACTTCTTATTCAATGACTACCGTTCATTTTTAAAGTCTCCATTGATGAAGTAATCAAAAGTCGAGCTTCCAGTAGAATCACCTTCAAAAATCCTTCAAAATTACTGTGCATGTATACAATATTGTCTCATTGAATAAAGATATGGTACAGCATTCGTAATTTTTACAATTTAAAAAAATGGAACAAACTATGACAACTTGCAGCGATATGGAAAGAAAGTTGTAATACAAGAAGGATATGGTCAGCATTGGTATTTTTGCAAGACTTGCAAAAAGTTACCAATGCTGTGCCATAAATTATCTTGATTCATTGATACATTACATGAATACCACCAGCTTTGCAACTTAAAAAGAAAGAAATGCAATCGCGTTTGACTTGCTATCTCTTTATAGACAGTTTCGATGGAGTCTGAGCCTATGTAATTACACTGGCTGACTAGCCTACATACATACTGATTCAATAAACATCTCAATTTTTTATTACATTCTTCTTATTTGTTCAAAGAATATGAAAACTATTTTGAATAAAAAAGTGTCTCATCTTTTATGAAATGGTTCTTGAAAAGTAGAGGGTTTCGTGTTTCAATAGCATGCCAATTACATCGTGGGGACTTTACAAAATAACATGGGCTTTTAATACCTGAGTGAATTTTATAAACCAAACACTGTAGGCCCTAACCAAACGATGTTTTATTTTTAGCGTTTACAGTGTTTCCCTCGTTTTCATGAAAAGTTTACTAACAAATAAACGTGTTGAAAAAAGGCTCACATCTTTTCAATAGAGACGTAAATTCTTTACATTTTATGTTGTGTTTTTGTACCGATATCTTATTATAATTGTTATAACTACTTTCGTCGTGGAATTACATATAAAACCAGTTTCCAGCAAATTTCTCCCCCAAAATAAAATATGTTCAAGGCGATAGTTATCAGAATCAACATTTTAATTCATAATGATAATAACCTTCTTTTTCAAAAAATGTCACTGTTAAATACTGAAATTGCAATTGTGTAGAATCTTTCCAAGTGCAAACTTCACTAGTTGTTTGTATGATACAATTTAGTATGCTCGTTGTCTGCATTGCCATTCAATCTCGTTATGAACAGGTTTTCCCGAATAATATGTACAATGTTTGTTAATGCCAAACGCTCATTAATGATTCATATAACCATTAACACAAGATTATTGGGATTTTTACTGTGGATTATGATGTTAATATTTTCCAAAATTCCGGTCGTGGGAGTGAAACATTCATGAGTTTTAATTGGTCGAATGAACCAACACGGTCTTTCAGAAGTTCGACACAGAGCCAGCGTTGTAACCAAGCCATCTTTGCTCAAGTCAATTGTTTTGCAAGTCAAGTCACAAGTCACATAATGTGTCTAAAAAAGCCCACTCCCATGATGTTGTGAAAAACTTATACAATCAAAAACCTGTTAAAAGACCAGTTAATAAATGATCTCATTCAATTGCATATTAACATGTATTACATTCGTTTCGTGAGAAAAAAAGTACCGACAATTCACTCAGATGTGTTTTCAGATTACAAACAAGTAAGAAGAGGTCCCAGGTCCGTTCTAACGTCGCACCTTTGCCGTGTCGAACTCATGATTTTCGCACGGCAAAAGTGTGGCTATTTTAAACGAATCGGTGACAAACGTCGAATTTAGTAAAATAGTTTGCCGCACTTAAAGAAGTTCAAAACGGCGACGCGGGAGAAAATTGCAAAAGAGTCATGTTTCATGATGGCAATTCGAGCTGTGACACTCAATTAATATTGAAAAATTATGATGATAATGCTCCCCATCTTAAAAATGTGTCCATATTATTACCATAGTCGGTGAGTGGCGTTCATTTTTTTTTTTTTTTTTTTTTTTTTTTTTAATGTCAAACAAAATCGATTAGGCTACAATTCCGAAATCTGCAGATTATTTTTTTTTTTCAGTGTTTCCCATCCCATCCCGGAATACTCCCAGCTACAGTACTGACAAGGACAGCGTTCACATATTAAAATATACACATAAAACACTTTTCAAAAGCTTCGCGCATGCGTATTGCAAAAGAGCATCGCCCGACTGAAAACTCAATTCGATTCGACTCGGCAAGAGCGGGACGTTGTACAACTACCGTGTAGCACGGCATATCTTGCCGTGCTACATGGCAGTGTCGAACTTAAATCAAAAGTTTGCGCTAACGCCGCTCTTTTGTCGAATTTATTTCATAAGTTTTCTAATTATTTGAGTTCGTCACGGAAAAAGTGCGACAATTTAAACGAACCGTGACAAACGTCGAATTTAGTAAAATAGTTTGCCGAATATAAAGTAATTCAAAATGGCGGAAACGAGAGAATATTGCTGAGAAGTCATGTTTCCTTATGGAGCTTTGAGCTGTGACCCTCAAATGAATGGCAAAATCATAATGAGCACGTCCCCCACATTAATGATGTCCTTATTAAACGCAACGTTGTTGAGTGACGGTCGTTGTCTTTTTTATAGTGTCAAACAAAATCCTAAAGATTATGTTTGTTCCAGTCAGAAGTTGTTTCCCATAACGGACTCCCAGCCAAGGTACAAGAAGAACGTTCACATTATTAGAAAACACACACCTAAAACATTTTTCTAACGCATTGCGCATGCGTATTCCCAAAGAGCATCGCCCAACTGAGAATTCAATTCTATTCGACACCGCACGAGCGCGACGTTTGTCACTACGTATCAGTCGTGCAACTACCGTGCAGTACGGCAGAGCTTGCCGTGCCACGGCAGTGTCGAACTTAAATCAAAAGTTTGCACTTAACGTCGCTCTTTTGTAGTATTAATTCATCATTTTTTAATTATTTGAGTCCGACACTGCTAAAGTTCAACGTTAAGCGCATGCCTACAGACAGCGTTTTTTTTCGTGGGGCTTTTATAATAATTTTTGAACCCATACGTCACCCAACCTCGTCCCCATGTTTGTAAATAGTAAACCCTGGGATGGAAACTCCTCACTGGGACCCTGATTGGACAACAACATTACATTAGCACATGTACATGTTTCCAATGCATACAAGCTACTAAATCTGGTACCAGACCACGAGACTATGGCAAAGATGTGAATTTCGATATGCAGCCAGACTATTCTAATTTGCATACGTAGCCAAAATTTTTGGATATGCAAATATTCCAATACCAGGGTGAGAGAGCAGTCAACCTCGTACTGCTCGACACACCCTGGGGAAGAGGTTGTACGTCACCACTTTCGGTGTGATAGGCGACATTTTATCAGAGTATGGATGACGAACAAGCGATAACAGAGTGAGGATGCGGCTGAATGTCCCGTGTGTGCGCACGTGGTGGAGAACCAGATCGCACACGCACAACTCCGAAGTCCTGTTTCCAGACTATTCATGGTTTTTCTTTCACAATGTAAATTACTATTCTTTACGAGTCAGAGTTCTCCAACTTTAAAAAGTACATCTTTAAGATGCGATGCAAATTTGTTGCCATGCTTCTAAATCTTGCAAAAACAAGTGATAAGGTGATAACAAACCAAGGAGGATTACGAAGTTAATCCCATAAGTGTATTACATTTTACAATCTGTGAAAAAATACCAGAATGATTAAAATACAAAAACTGCCTTATTTTGCAAATCGGGAGCGTCAAATACCGAGGGGGAGAGACAAGTGGTATGAGTGATTTCATTGGGTAAGAACCCCGGGGTATTATGTGCTTACAGTAGGATCAAACTCCCGCTTCAAAGAAGTCAACGAACCCAGAACAAAATTAATCATTAGCACACATTAGCATAATAAATGTTTTTCAGTCGATAAATAAAATATTTGTAATTATAATGCCTTCTAAATCAATTAACAACTATGATTTAGTTTTTGTCAAGTTTGTTATTCATGCCCCATGAACATTTTAGGGACTTTCATTGATATTTGATCCAAACATATCGGGGAAAAAATACACAATAAAATATGTCATGCAGTAGTAGCTATCTCGTTCTCCAGATGTAGGAAGAATGCCTTGTATTGTTTTATAAAATAAAATAAAAAACGATGGAATGATGTGCGTATGCCAGCACATTCATTAGAGTTTATAGGCAACACTTACTTGGGCTATTATAGGACACAATGTCAGAAGGCAAATCACCATAAAAAAAACTGAGAAACAATAAAAGCAACAATTTTTGGCGGAAGGCCTAGCTATCAAGCAATATAGAGTCTTCACTTCAAAACGTAGAATTGTACCAAGCGTCATTTCGGCAATTGGGAACAGTCTGCAAACCAAAATGTGCGCAAACAGTGACCAGTTTATTTGATTGTTTTGTTTGTTTGGTTTTGGGTTGGGTTTTTTTTTACCGACAGTTTCTGTTTTGGAAAGCTTAACGGAGAAGGATGGTGATTTACCAAGCAAACCTAGTTTGTATGCCCTCCAGGCTGTCGACGATGAAACTGGCAATCTGATTGGCCGATTCAAAACTGTGACAATGGATACGAGACTTCATCATTGTGGAGCGTTGACGATACTCCAGGACTTGCAAAAATACGCGAGGAATGGCGCTGTTTTCGGCTGGTTATCACCGCATGAGGTCGCCGTTAAGGATGTTACTGTATAGTGAGTATCAAACAACGTTTAAACTACGTTCAAACCACATTCTCATTTTTTGCTGTGAAAATGTTTCGCAATTTTCCTCACAACAGGGTAAAGATCGGATCTGTTAGGAGTGGCTCATAATGTTTCAGCTGAGTTCTTGATATTGTAATTTATGTATTTCTTTTTCTCCTCGGTCGCCAGTTTATAGCAAAGATTGCTTTTGCTTTTTGCTTTCAAACTATATAGTCCAGACGATAACTAACTGCCAGTCCAGATAACTTGCGTATTCAAAGAAGTGAACATAACAGAATTTTAAAGAGCTAAATCGAGAACCAAAATCAGTGGGGGCGAGAAACTGTTTTATTAATGAAACAGATTATTGTGGAATTTATTAGTTTGCTGGTAATCTTTTACAGGCTCTCAGGTTTCTGACTGAACAGCAAAACTCGTTCAACTCAATGATACGAATTAGTACAAGAGATTGGAATGACCTTTCAATCCCGATTTAAACGCATACTTAAAACCGTAGCCCGGTCGATCATTGAACCCAATTGGCAGCTTTGCTCGTCTACTTCTGTACGCTGCTTTCTGGAGGGCGCACTTCAATTTGTGTGGCCGACGAATTGAAGGAGAGTCCAAGTACGGGTACAACAGAGATCAGTGGTGGGGGGGGGGGGGGTTACAGGTGTATGGAAAGTGCCGAGTTTCAGGCTGAAGTCATCATTTTCCCTATAGAGTCAAAAATGACTACGTGCACTGATGGACTTAAAAATCAAACTCACACGGTTTGGAGAAATGTTTATTTCTTCAATAATGTCAGCACACCATAAGCTTTATAACATTAAGTGTGTTGACCCTATACGGTCAGTGTGGGGGGGGGGGGGTAAAGTGTACACGTTTGCTCATAACTGTAACGTTAACGGGGAGGCTGATCACATCCACATTTTATGTGAGACTTTTCATAAACTATCTAGGGTTATTATCATTTTAAAAAAATAAAAGTTGAAAGAGGGACAATGATACCATTGCAACCGATAGATATGTTTTAAAATAAAAAGTAGACTTTTATAATATTTAAAACTGTTAATCATATTTTATTTTCTCTTTTTATTTTTATTTTTATTTGTTAAGCGACTATGAGGTATAAAATTGTCTCACAAGTAGATTTCTACCAATGCCATTATTTTGAACGTGTTAGTTTCTTAACTTTAAGACAAGTGTGAATAACGTCTCGCGGTCATTGCCGTGCCTACTGTTGGATTTAACAGGGCGGATACGTTATTTTATGTTTGCCATAAATATGGTTGACAAATAGCGCCCTCCGTTGTAACCTCGGAGTGTAAACATTTTGTATTTTTGTTCCTTGTATTCTAAGAAATTTGCACTCAAAAGTTGCACTCAAAATATTGGAAATAGGCCGATCGACAAAAGGTTTCCAAATAGTAATTACCCCAAAATGCCCTCTAGTGGAAAATGTAGTATTTTGTTTCCCTTTGCATGCATCAGTCACTGCAGCTTTTAACTCAAGGAACATTTGTAGAAAGTTTTAAAAAAAACGGCTTTAAAAAGGCTGGATCTGATAAAGTTAAAGCATATACTTCTTGTCACAAATCTACCATTTTTTAGTTTAATCTTTTCATTATACCCCATGCAGCTTCTACAACCTAATCCCCCACACCCCCACACACAGGAATACCCTGGTTTTACGCACAGTGTTGTTTGTTGAGAGAGATTGAATTTAGGAAAGAATTGTTTGATTCTAATCCATTTGTTTTTAATTTGATTCCAGCGTCAGGAAGTTAACCAGTGACTGATGAATCATTGGACTATACAAAGATCAAGGTATACCACACATTAGACATAATTGCCAGTATGAAGTGATATATTGTTATAACTACTCAATCTGCATGAATCAGCGGTTACAGTGCAACTTGAGGAGGTAACTTGAGATGTGATTTGATCATTATCATGTTTGCGAAGAGTTCATTAATTTGGTTTGATTTCCCTTTTTCTCATTTTCACCCAGACTTCTGCTTTGCTGGGGGTGCTGTTTGAAAGGTTTCAAAGCTTTATGAAGATGGACTTACCTCTGAGTATCGACAAGTAGACCTGGTTAATTTAAAACCTTTATCTTAACCATCAAGGTGATACCAACAAGAAGAGTACCTATAGGAACTTTTATCTCAATCGTCAATGTACTTATGGTACCTTTATCTTAATCGTCAATGTACAATACCGTGGTGTTATTTTTTAAATATGTTCATCATCAACGTGTAATACCATGGTATACCATGGTATGTCTATTGGGGTTGGTCGTTGAGCGTCAAGAGTGAGTTCTTCAAAACTAAAGGGTTTACAAGAAGTCAAGAATATGTTGACTGAAACAAATCCGTTTCCATTCCATTTCACTCTGAATCAATATAAATGGTCAGGTCCTCCGCCCTGCCCATCCTTGCGTTCCGGCTGCAAAAACAAACAGATTGGTAACTAAATTAAACTCACCTTTACTTAATAAAATAATGTCCCGATTTATCAACTATTAGGAATAACGTACTGCTAAAAAACAGCTCTTCCGTAGTGGGGATGGGGGGCTAGACCTTTATCAAACTACAACCCTTTTTGGTTTGTATCAGAGTGGGGTATACGTGGATGTTCAAGCATTCTCTCTCCCCTGAATGGCCAGTTATGTAGTTTTATTATTCTAAACAACTATGGTTTTAAGGGCAGCGGATTAAGAAATGAGCACGGACTGCCCGTTAAGGTGAGGCTCTGTGCATGTTTGTACATCAAGATGTCAATGAATCCGCTCCGTGCTCTGTAAACTTGTTCACGTGTATTTGAACTGTGAGGTTCACACACATTCACTATAGAACTATGAAATATTTATATATATGGAACTATATTATTTTGGAACCTACTCTTCATAGCCTGGGGTGAAAAGTAAGCGTTTTAGGAGCAGCAATTATGCTCCATAAATATTACAATTAATACATGATTCAATAATGTACCAATTCGGGTCAAACTTAACACGATTGTTTCGCAAAGCTTAGGCTATCTTTTTTATTTTGAGCTTAAATGGAAATAAGCATGAACCTACCACACTCCCCGTCACATCGTGCCGTCTAGCCGCGCCATTTGACTTGCTGTACATGATCATAAGGTAGGGATAATCTGGGGTGGAGTTTGACCAGCGACAAGCATAAACTTGACAATCCACAACGACCAACCAGCCAAAGTCAACGGGACAATGACTGTAACTCTTCCCTGATAAAGAATCGCCGATAGCTTCCAATGCATTAAATCAAAACAAAGATCTTGTCAAATCAAATGCAAACGTCTTTAGTAATAAACGTTTTGATTAAAAGCACAACTCAAATTTCCAGGTCAGAACTTCTGGGTCGGGCTTACCTGAGAAGTGGTTTAAAATGGGATTTAAACTGATTCTGCGTCAGTTTTACCTAGCTCTGTGTCACTTAGACACATAATCCCGGTCATGCTGAACCGGGAATTATTAGAGTGTAATTTAAACAAAAATAGACAAGTATAGGGCAGGGCCATGGTCCATGTACTAGGCCAGAGAAATTGAATTAAAATATATAGCAGAATTACGAAATAACATGTAGTTTGTTTTGGCAATATTAAAGGACAGTCCATTCATTTATCACTGTGAACTAATTTGCAGCAGACTTCAGCACGTTGTTAACTGTGTGTATACAATTAGGTGATTAATGTTACTTATGCAGGGGGAAAATAAGTCATCAACTAACAATATTAATGAAAGCAAACAAAAAGAATTCGCGTCATTGAGAAGGCCCTGGACATAAAGAGGGACCTGTTTCCCTCAGCATTCGGCCTCGGAAATAGGTCCCTCTTTTGCTCACTCAAAGTGTATAATATATGATTCTTATAAATGTTAAGGTGTCGGAACAGTATACGTGGCAAAATAAAGAATGAAACATGACGCGTGTCCTACCAATCAAATGACAAGGATCTACAAGTGCGGTAGTAACTATAAAACTTGTTAAGTGAATGCACTGATAACGAAATACCAATGTCACTTCGAAGAAAAATGTATAATCAGTGCATCCTGACAACAACGGGGCAGAGACATGGTCAACAACCATAGAGATGGAACTCAATAAATATCAACACGGAGAGCTATGGGAAGGAGGATGGTCAGATTAACTGTACACACGACAAAGTTAGACATACTAACATAGGGCAAAAAACTCAGATCAACTACATCATGAGAAAAGGTCAAGGAAGAGAAAAGGAAATGGGTAGGACACTTATCAAGAAGACCAACAGATGGACAAAGAGACTAACCGAATGGCAACCTAGAAATGGAAAAAAAGAAGAAGAGGAAGACAGAAGAGGGGAAGATGGAGAGACGAAATACAAACATACATGAACACATAAACTTGGGTTAGAATAGCAAGAAAGAGAAGTGAACTAAAGTTGCATGAGAAGAGCTTCTTCCAACAATGGTTGGACACAGCCTGATGATGATGATGATGATGATGATGATGATGATGATGATGATGATGATGATGATGATGATGATGATGATAATGGTTCAGACTATCTTTTTTACCCAGTGCTATTTATCTTTTTAACTCACTGTATATAATAATAAGGTAACTTAGGTGGGTTTGCTCCTTTTAATCAGTGATGGTCAGTTTGTAAATGTTTCTCTCTTTAAAGAAACAAACAAACCCCAGTTTACTTTTTAATTGCAGTTAAAACTATTGTGTACTAGTATTGTATTGTGTATGTAATTTGTAATTTTGTCTTTTAATCAGTATGTTTTTAGTCCATACCGGGAAAACAAATTTCACTTTTTATTTGTAAACTATGATAAAATAAATAACATTTAAATTTAATTGAATTGAATTGAATGATTTTTTATTATAATTGTGTTATGCGAGATCGCCTAACATCACCGAAGGCCATGGACGGCCACTTCAAGGTGATTGCTACACTTAACTAATTTGGGCCATCAACCCAATTCAACTGTCACCAGGGGAACGTTGCCACCTACTCCTGGGGCTGAAACAGGGTTTCCGTAAGGATGTAGAAATGGGTATCATCCACTCTGGTAGAGCAAATTGCACTAACCTTCCCAACTTTGTACGCGCCAACTAAGGTTAAGTGCCTTGCTTAAGGTTAAGTGTCATGACCGGGTTCGAACCCACACTCTACTGCTGACAACACCAGAGCTTGGGTCCGGTGAACTAAACCGCTCGGCCACGACATGCCAAATGATAATGATGATGATGATGATGGGGATGATGATGATGACGACGATGATGTGAGTGCACTATAGACTGTGCAAGTCTCGCGCGTATTCGAACACTGGGATCCGTTAAAGCGCGTGAGTTTGTTTCTTTCACGCGTTAAAGCAATGTACGTGGGACCACAGTGGTCCCAAAAATGTTCGAATACGCGCGAGACTTGCACGGTCTATTGCTGGTGTGGAACAGACGACATGATCCTCCGAATCGTCCCGCCACTTTTGTTGACCGAAGAAGCGGTAAAAGCTTCCATCGTAAAATGTCCAGTGACGCGGAAACTCAATGTTAACATCATCAAAAAAGAACCCCCAAAACGCACCTTATTTAACATATTGAGTACAATAAAGTAATGGATAGAGGGTATGCTTTTTGTGTGTGTTTTTGTTGGGGGTGTTTTGTTTTTGGGGGGATCAACTTTACCATTGGTTGATTCACTAAATAAGGAAACAGTTAATATGTTTATTTTGCTTCTAGGAACAATAAGTGTGTTTACTTTGTATGAGTGAGATTAATTACGTTATTCTTCAAGTGATTAGCTGATTATAAGAGACTAATATCAGCTTTGGGTTCATATATTTTATTGTATTTTCGTGTTATCGACAATCCCATGAAGTGCAGCCATAATTTGGTTTCCTACAGAACTATCTCGGCATAATTTAAATAGTGGTCGACCTTCGATCTCATTGATATTAGTTGAGCCACTTGAAAGACGGCATACCGTCGCTGAGAGTCCTGGTCTAAACGGACTGATTATTACACAAGCACACTGGGGAACTCGTTTCTAATGGATCATTAAAAAAATATTTTAAAAACCGGGAAACAAGTCATGACGTCCTGGGCTCAGTACGTCGTAGACATTCATACGATAATGTATCTGCAGCGTGCCGATGACAGGTGATGGCGTTTCCGCCCAGAAGCATCGTAGGAAACAAGTGCCACAATTCTTCACACGAACATGTCAGCTCATTTCGATAAGGACCATTTATTTGAGCTATTTGCAGTCACATGGTAACCAGCTTTTGTATTCAACAACCTCTCCTGGAACGAACAAAACACTCCAGCCAGACAGCTCCGTCACACGGTACTCAATTACATGAAATCATTTCTATATGCATGAAATCAGCAATGTTCTTCACAAGCCCTTGGACTACGCAATGTTTGTTAAAGATGTGGCTTCCTTAAGACGTTCTCCCGCAGACACCGTGAAATAACACCAAGGAATTCGTGAGTGTCATCTCGCCGGTTTTGCTCTGGTCTTATCAACAGTAATTAGCGTCAAGTAAACTGATAACTTTACGGAATGAATTCACGTACCATTTTAGAAGTATTCTTTGCCTTGTTGGTGAAAAACAACAACAATATTTTCTTGCCAGGCTATAATTTGCTTAATGTTTAACGTGAAACTTACTTGATTCCGGAGATCCAAGTAGTGTATTTTGTATGGATCCTAATGCTATGATATTGATGAATGGACGACACCGACAGACTAGACATGAAGGTGGCTGTATGCAGAGCAAGCAGCCAGAGACCATTAGCCTCAGTAGAATACCACTGACCTGCAGAGACTCATCGCTACAAGCTAGAGTGGTCATGGATCAGATAAGTCGAGAGAGGGGACAACGGTATCAAGAATCCATGGTGCAGTCTGTATTGGGAAATCAAGGTGAGAGTCATGTACAAGTTGCAGAGTCACGACCCTTTCAGCTGAAATTTCCCGATATTGACGGGAAAAATGTTCACGCACATCACTGCAGTAATACCCTCAATCGCCAAGGAACACTTGCAAGGAGTGGCGTGTTTCAAACAAAGAGTAAACAGTTGCCGGCCACAAACCTAGCGAGTCACAAACTGGGTCGGAGCATCACCAAACCACCAAACTCATTGCCAAGCTGTAGCTCTGCCAGTTCTTCTGGAGGGAAAATATCGGCATGGAAACCCAAAGATGGCAAGCGTCAGACCCGCCAGAGTAGACACAAAAGCAGAATTGATGTACGATCCACGACTGATATGCAAGGTCGAAAAAGTGAAGTTGGTGTGGAGCGGTCAAGTGAAACCAACAAGAGCCCAAAGATAATTAAAATGCCAAGAAGTCGGACGTTTGATGCAATTGTTAGAAAACGGACCCCTGCCACCAATGGTGACAATCACCAGCCATCATTAGAGTCTCGAACGCGTCTCTTATCCAACATTCATGCTAATAATAAAACACCATTAATTAAGGACTCGAATACTTCAAACCAAAATGTGTCGACAAAATGGAAAACAAGATCTGAAATTCAAAGTTCTAATATGCAGCATAATGAGCATCAATGTCCACAGGGATTGCATGCAAATGAGCACCCAGATACCAATTTGCTCCCAAGCAGCTTGGAACTGACCAGAGAAAGGTCATTTGAGATAACGTTCCCCGGGTATGATACCAGGTTCTTGGATTTACCAGAACCGATTGGTGCGGACGAATACACGGGTTTACATGGAAGCGATATTGACAAAAAGATTGACACGATCATTCACGCTTCATCTGTAGAAAAATGCCGTCGATGGCTCAACAAATGGGTGCTTCCACCGCAGTAGAAACACAAACAAACACTTGAGATTTATCTAAAAACAACTACGATTTGATTTGTATGGGAATGATACAGTCTGCCCCCGTATGGGCCTTATGGCAGTACAACACTGCAAGCCATTTGAGAATTTCAGACTACATGTTTCGATTCGAAAAGAATAGTTTATTATGCACTCAAATGATTCCAGAAAATTATTCAGGAGATGAATCAGAATCGTAAACTTATTGCTCCTAATTATAGAATGGGTGATGAAGTACACTTATTGCTCCTAACATGGAATTTGTTTGAATCTGAAATTTATAAGATTTGTATAGGAACTCACAAATCTCAACTGGCGTGAATGTGAAACTGTTACAACAATGGATTTTAAAAGACAATTTTTGTCCTGCCGTGCTATCATTTTCGTGTATTTTGACGAAGTGTAGAAATATAGAAAATAAACAGGTAATCATTCCTGTTAAGAACCATTCCCATAAAAAATGTAATTACTGGTTCTTTCCATTTTTTTTTTATTTGTTTCAAAGTGAAAAAACATAAACTGGTAGGTAAGTCAATGATGGATACTACACCGAAACAAAAACTTTCAATGCAGCTTGAGCCATGCTTATTGGTGGGGTCATACTTTGGTAATAAAAGGGTCAATTATTTCATTTTTATCCGAAAGTCTATAAACCTACTTGTTATAAAGATGTTAATGGTACAGTAAGTATCCTGTGAAATCATTTCGTCTAAAGTACCCCGTTGATTCGAAATCAATATGTCGAAAAAATTGAATCTTCAATTATTGCTTTCACTTTTGGAAATGTCCGTGGTGTCCGTTTGAATGCTGCCCTCAATACGACCAGGGATGCTGTTGGTACCCGCTGTCACCTCGCTAAACGTGGATGGATTCGACACACAGTGACAATTGTTTGGTATTTTCTCAACGTGCTTCATTCAACTAAAACTTTCGATGTGATTCTTAATGTATCTTTCTTGATAATAATTCGTATAAATCAGCACGACATTGGCACCAAACAACCGATGACCCTACCTTTTAGTCAATGGCAAATAAGGTGTGTCGTCTATCTCAACAACAATGTCTGCTCGGGTTCTTTTAGGCAATTTTGCTAAACTCGAAAATAAATCTTGAAAACATCGTTGCTTCCAAATATATTTTAGTAAAATCTGAAAATGAAACAATTTCAAACATATTTCAAACAATTTCAAACAATGTGTCATTCCAAAGGAGAGTTCCTTTTTAAAGTTTCTTCTTGAATGCATAATTTTAAGGACAGACTATAAACGTAAGGCAATGTTCCGTACTTATGCGTTCCCCATTCCCATCAATGATTCGTGTGGTTTATAATATCAGCTTTACTTACACAAATTGTGTGTAGCTGTAGGTTATAGATTAAAGGAAGTACATTTTTAATATTACATTATATGAATTATTTTTGAACAAGAGCAGATTATATTTCTATATATACACAGTAAATAAAGAGAATGTTTAGAATTTATTTTCGACGAACTACTTTCAAGAACAAGGAAGAAGTTAAGTCGAACTCTGAGAAGAAACATTTTCTCAAAGAACATTGAAACAAAGGCAGAAGCATATGAGCCTAAGAATTCTGAGACTTCTTAAGCACAATCTAAGAAAATATTTGCATCGAGGGTTTTCAATGAAAATTAGATTATAGCCTACAATTTATGCAAACATACATATTTCTCATGCCAAAAACCATCATAGAACAATGACGCTAAAGCAATAACTAAGAATTTAGCAAGAATTAATGTAGAAAATGGTGCACATTGCCTTATACTTCAGGCCAAAACAAAGAGTAACATTGTCTTAGAATCAGAAGGAAAAAGTAGTACCAAATGTGGGTACTTCATAAGCTCCTCGATTAACTCATTGATAAGCTCATTGATTTACTCATTGATTACCTCATTGATTACCTCATTGGTGAGCTTATTGAATAGCTCATTGATGAACCCGCTATCGAGCTTAATAATGAGCTCATTGTGAGTTCATTGATTAGCTTGTCGATTATCTCATTGACTGGTTCATTGACTAGCTCATTAATTAGCCCATTAATTAGCCCTCTAATAACCTCATTGATTAGCTCATTGATTAGCTCATTGATTAAATCCCTCATAGACAAAACCTTTGCGTCCCTAAGAAATGTGACTTTGTAAAATGGAGAAAGAATGTTGGTTGGTCCATATTAAAAGTAATGGTTGTTAAAACAAGCTAAAGAAAACAAAATATTCTTCGAAAAACCAGACCTAAAAAAAACCTTTAAAGACATAAAAACCATTTGATGTACCATGCTTACCTGCATGGCTTATAAAAGTAAGAAATGTGTAGTTTCCTTTAGTAACAACACAATAACGGTAAAGGCTTTGTACGTTTTGCGCAAATAAGCCGTCTGTAAACCACGGAATGAAAACAAGACCTTACGAGGCGTAACGGCACAAAACAACAGTTTGCTCAAAAGAAAATAGCAGACATGGTGACCCTTCACATTTCCATCATTGTACCCATGGTGTTGACTGTCTGGTCACGTGGTGCAGTGTAAACACCTCGTACAGATTAATTATTGATAGTTCATCCATTGTATCCGTCACAAAGACGGAAGTTCGTATCAAGGTTCAATGTTGTGAGTCTATGGCTAGAGGTGTGTATTCATATTATAATGATGTTGTTCTCCAGAAGACCATCAGAGCAAACTGATCAAAACATCAAGTTGGTAAACCACCGGTTCTTTTCAGAACCAACTCGTAGAGAGGGTTTTATGTACACAGTGTCTCTACAAACCTCAGTACACAATAATGTTAGGCCCGATGTTGAATTATTGACTGCTTTCAATGTCTAGTTCAGAGGATTGGGAGGTGAAGCTCACTCCCGTTTGATATTTCTTTCAATAATTCAATAACTACACAAAGGATTCTGGTTTATTTCTAACTTATTCCTTGATTAGATGCACAGCTAAAATAACTTAACTTTACTTTCAATAAGTGTGAAACGTACTACTTTCTTTACTTGGAATTCCCTTGTACCAACCTTTCACCAAACACGACAACAATTTGTGGCCCAATTATTTCGTTGTAGTATGTTAGCCTAATTCTAAAATCCCTCAAACAGCCCTAAAATACCAGACACTTGGAAAATATAGAACTGCAATCTGAGCCCACCTTCACATTTCAGAAATGAAGCACTTGTTCGTATACAAAAATGCGTTCTTTATTCTGACTACTCAGTACCCGGTAATGATTTTGGAGTAAAACATCTTTCCGAAACACCCTTTTCATTTATTTATGGTACCGTATATAGTTTAACACGGAAGGCAAACATTCCGTCGACTCTCACAGCCTCGATTGTTTTACACGAGTTCCTATATTGTTTACGGTTTAAAAAAAAAAAAAAAAAAAAAAAAAACGCAAATTAAACCAACAATCAAAACATTCAATGACATCATTCCGACAAAAACTGGGTTTGTATATTTTTGTACGGGGATGTTTTGGTTCATTCTTGACCTTTTCGGAGCGTAATTTGAAACATGACGTCATTGGATTTCACCAACTAATGGATCTTTACTTTCCAATGAGGAATATTTCGTCAGACAAAATGTCAAATTCAAGGCCGTTTTGATTGAATATCAATAAAAGTCAGAAATGAACAGAAACATCCCCGTACAAAAATGTACAGACCCATTTTCCGCGGAATGATGTCATCGGATGTTTTGGATGTTGACTAATTTTGTCCCGGAAGGGTATCGTATGCAATGGCTAGTTACACCATTTTAATGTGAGGGTAGAGACTTGTAATTTTTGCCTCACTCACATGAGGACTTTATCTATTGTAAAATGAGTACATCACAAAATTGAAATAGACATTCCCCTCGCTCTTTAAGCACCGACGACCCCCATCCCATAATGTGGTTAGCCGTGTCCAAGTTAGCGGCTGCGGCTACGACTGCAGTCGTTGCTAAGGTTGTTGCTATGGTGGCCTTCCCAAGCTTCAACGCGTGTTCATAATATGACACCAAGCAACACCCGCTAATTCGGAAGTCACCGTAGACCGTGCAAGGCGCAACACACCATATCCTTATATACATTAGCTAAGACAGTATAAAAACAAGTTAATTTGATTTCACATTTGTAGTGTCACATGATTTAAAATCAGTCCACCTCTCCTGACAAACCATAACCCTTCGTTAGACAGATGCTCACGGAGACCAGGATGCGACGACAAACAGCATTACAGTCACACCAAGTGTCGTGTTAATAGAGCATAGTGACTTGGATGAACTGAAATCAAATCAGCAAGAACATCTCAAGTTGTTGACAGTGCCCTTTTAGCATTTTACATTGGTCTCAATGTCGTTGCTCGTGACTAGGCCCGTAACTAGGGGGCGGGGCGTTACCCCTCTCCCCCCCAAAAAAAAAGCCATAGAATAAAAAATAAAAGAAGAAGAAAAAGTCCCCCAAAATCTAAACAAGAGAAGAAAAAGTCCACCAAAATGTTTTTAAAAATGGTGCTCACAAAAAGAATAGGCGCAAAAAGGGACCCAATGGCTGGAATTGGGCCTTCATTTTCATAAATGTCCACTCCCCCCTTTGTCGCTAAGGGACGGGCGGGGCTACCGTGTACCTGTCATATTTGCCCCCCCCCCCCAATTCATTCCTGGTTACGGGCCTGCTCATGACGAGCTGTACCTACAATGATTGAAACTGGTACTTACATCGTCGTATTGAAAGGTTGCTTGCCCATTCTGGCTAGAGTCACGTCTTCTGAACTGATCTGTTGGACATTTAAAAAAAAACACGTTTTCTCCTTCTTTTTTTATGTGGCAACACAAATTTGGAGTCCTTGACGCCGTGTTCTTGCAATGACTGGATAGGGCCTTATTTGGGAACAACATATTCGTAGGCTTCACCCTCGTTGGGCAGCCCTTTTGTTGTCAAGAATACACCTTACCTTTTCCGTTCAAAATAAATTTAAATTTGTATGCCCAAAACTGAAGGGCCTTAAGGCACTCCGTTGTACGGTATTCTCTTCCCCCTGTGCATCCCACAGATTCAAATACAAAGCATACGTCTCAAACACATGCTGTTTGGTGCTATGGCAATCTCAGAAAGACACTCGGAAATAAAATGGCATATCAAGGACTCCGTCATCAGTACCCTTTTAGATCTGCATTTCTATGGAGCGAAAAGATTCCTATCTCGTTGCTTTTATTTCTTGTTTCGTTTCCTCAAAATGATTCATTTGCTTTCCTCGAAACAATTTGTTTTGTTCCCTTGAAATAACCGTTTGTTCACTAAGGGTACATGCAATACTACTTCGAAGGAATAAATTGGTTTATTGTAAACGAAATAGTATTTTGATTGAACGAAAATATGTTCCGAATGAATGAAATAAATAAGGTCCTGTTGTAATTTTCTCTTGTTCAATTTCATCGTGTCTTTAGGGTCTCGGTATGATGTTCGACTAAAAACCCCATTATTGTTGAAGTCAATATTTCCAGTAATTACCTGTGAGTCCACGCAGCTTCATCATACAGGATATAAAGTCGTCTAATGCCATATTCCCATAAAAAGACAAACGTTTGAATATTATGCCCTGTGCCTGCGGCGATAAGTTATATCCTAAATGAAACAAACAGTAGGAAAATAAAGAAACACAAGTTACCATTATTGTAAAACATAATGATATATAAAAATAAAAAAAAATAACCGTTACTAAGATGTTCGACAACGAAGTGGACGCGTGGAAACTGGAAAAATTACTTTGTAAAGAGCTCTGAAGAGCTTATGTTATAAAACATTGTTAGAAACAATCCCCTTTGCAGTAATTGTAGTTTTAGAGAAAGAGGTAACTTGTCATCCAAAAGTTTAATCTAAAAAGAAAGGCTTCAAGGCATGAAGCTTTCTCAGGCATCTAAAAGCACACAACTTAGCAAATATTATGCAACAAGGGTGTTTTTTGTTCTTATATTATTTTCTAGCAACTTCGATGACCAATTAAGCCAAATTGTTCATAGATTTGTTGTTTTCTGCATAATGGGTCTTTGAGAATTATCAAAACCATATCCTGCATTGTCTTCCCTCCAATACTATTTGTGTTAGTGCGACGCTCTGGTTGAACAACTTACCGAATGCACCGAGTGCAGTTTGTAACTCATTTGCATCTATTCCACCATTACGATCTTCGTCAAAGCGCATGAAAAAGTCTTTCCACTGATTGAGTGAAGTCCACATCTCTTGGAACTCATTGAAGCCCATTTCACCGGAATAATCACGCTGTTTTCATTCAGAATTTGGGTCAAGTCCAAACCATATCAAGCTCAAGACGTAAATTATCACCTGTACGAACTCAGGAAGGAGAGAAGAGCGTTTCTGCTATATGAAAGAATCGATCTTTTAAAGCATTATTTATGAGATTGTTTTTCGTTCTCTCCTCCCGTTCCTATACCTTCCCGTTCATCTCCCTCCCCATCTTATAATTTCAATTTGATGTGGTCTCTTATGGGCCTTGTGATGATTTACCTCCGGGGTTTTGACGTTGCAGTTAACCATTATTACAAAACTAATGCAATGACGAGCTATATTCACTCCACTCCATTAAAAGCATCCAATGTACGAAATGTCAGTTTTGATGTACTCTGAATTTGGTGTTCAAAATGGTCTAGTGATCCTGACCCCGAAAGCACCAGCTTAAAGTTTTAAACAGCTTTTTGTATGTTCATGCGCTTCCCTTGTGACCCCAATATTTTCCAGCTATGACTTGGGCTTTCACGAATCAGTTGTTTGTAATGATTGCGTTGATCACTTTGCACACTACTATGGTATACACGTTTAAAACGAGCACGTTAACACAAAGGATGCGGTAAAAAGACAAAGCGAGGACCGTCCTCGCTTCGCTTTCGTGTACAAAACAATGGGGTGTCACTTTAAAGAAAAATAAGTCCAAACAATGGGAGAATAAACAGAAGTCCTCGTTTTACTGCATTTACAAACGTGAGCTTCGTGAAGCAAGTGATGTACTCCCAAGTTACATCAATGGTCCATAGGATTGGGAAAGCACAGAGATTGTTCGTCACACATCGGTGTAGGTTAAAAACCAAACAGTGAAGTAGCAGTGTCACTAAATTTAAAGGATACATCCAGAACCGTGATCAATACAGCACAAGTTGCCCTGCTAAAAACTGCCAAACGAGAAAAAACAAATGTTATGTACACCAGAGGTTTCGGCAGTAGTTTTGTGTCGTGAAACGGCAGCGAGGTGTTGTGGCCGTGAGGTTGCTGAGGTGGTTGAAAGGGTGTGGTGGGTTTGGGGTTGTTGACATGGTTTGGTGTTGTGGCTGTCAAGTTGTTGAAGTGGTAGGTGTGAAAGCGCTGAAGATGCTGAAGTGGTTTGGTGTGGGGGCTGCCAGTGAAGTTACCGAAGGTGAGTGCGTGCCTGCGAGTTTGATAAAGTGAATTGGTGTGGTGCAGGCCCGCAACCGTAGGAATTATTTGGGGATTTTTTGATTTTTTTTTTTTTGTCGGGGGGGGGGCGATTATGAAAGAAAAGTACATCGGCACATTGGCGTCGCCCGTTGCAGCGACGCGGGGGAGGGGTGGAATTTGTTTGAAAATGAAGCCCAAATTTAAGCCATTTGGTCCATTTTTGTGCGCACCATTTATTAACTTTTGGGTGGTCTTTTTCTTCTTCTTTTTTTATTTTTAAGTTGTTTGGTTTGTGTTTTTTGTGTTTTTATTCCCTTTTTGGGGGGCGGGGCGAACGCGTGTGGTTATTTCGGTGGTTGCTATGGTCGTGGAGGTTCAGTGAATTGCATGAGTGCTAATCAAACCAAGGGCTTTTTTTACATACCTCGATAAGATCCACTTATACCTGACGTCGTCAAGGCATTCTGCAACTCATTAACATCTATTTGACCATCCTGTAAACAAGATAAATCAAACAGGAATCAAAACGTGCGAACAGCATGGGTAACAGTATCTGCGGTTGCAAAGGCTATTATAAGGGCCAACATTTTATGACTTTGACTACAGTTTTAAGTGTAATATGTTATACTTACAGGTCCAGCGACATCTGAAAAATACGTATACAGTGGGTCCACATCCTGACAAGAAATGCAAAGAAATCTTTCTTTAGAATATACAATTGGGAAACCCTCTCTAAACGCGAGGGTCCCAAGTTTTACACTAGACCTAATATTATTTCACTCCTTGTCTTTTCATTACACACGGTCGACGATCTGATGGTGATTCACACAATGACCACGTGATGTTATCAGATCACCTTTTATTGGTCAAAACAAAGTTGGTGAGCAAAAGCGCGTCAATTTGTATGCATTAAACATGTGCACAATCTTTAAACAATCAGTGTTGTAGTCTTAAGCCTTTATTAGGTCTACATTCCCTTCGTCGTTCTCAGAAGAACCATGTGTGTTTCTAACGGAACGACCGTATCATGGTCATAAACACAGACATACACCTTTCGACAAAAAGAGATTGTTTAAGATCTAGTTGCAGATCATGTACATGCTCTTCCTCAATGGAAATGCAATGACTCTAAAGTAACTGAGGTCTAAGTGAACTGTTGCGGCCGAACGGCCGGGTGCAGCTATTGTAGATATAGGCCTACCGTCAAAGAATTTATTGTTGAAACATAGCTTGTTTCAGCATTTTCACATAACGCTTGAAAAAATTATTTTACAAATTAGATAGATTCTATTAGCCATTCAACGACAAATTTAGAAACTTCTGAAGGGTTAAGATTAAAAGTTCATTTTGTCGTTATATTATTGTTTTACGTTTTATGAATTAACATGATTGTTTATCATCTTACATTTTGCCCGAGACATACGGATGGTAACACCAGCAGGATGATTAAAACCTTAGTATTCTGCAAAGAACGTAATTAAAACATGGAAACAAAACAAAAATTAATTATAGCTTGCCAAAAAAGGAAGTAAAAAAGGCATGAATAATTTTTTTAAATGTAGCTATAATAGTTTCGTCGGAGATGTCAAACTAGGATGTAGCACCCGACTTGTTAAAAATGCATTTCCCGTGTTTGGATGGTAGGATTTGTAAAAAAGTTGTTCACAAGTGAAACGAACGAAAAACGGTTACATGCTTTTGTACTGATAAACGATTGTAACTTCTGACGCCAGGAACTGTGTAGCTTTAAGCGTGTTTGTTCTACACTGGGTTTGTTCCTAGCGGCCAATCAGAAGAAGGCTCTTGGTGGCTTCTTTGGGCAGTGAACAGGTCACGGCCACGGCCGGTAGGCCTACACACACACACACAAGGATGCATTTTGATGTGTGTGCCTTCATATTCACTACCTTATGGAGACCGAGAACAAAACAGAAAAGGGAAAACAAAGGGTCTCCATAGGGAAATTCTAAAGACTGGGTTGCTCCACAAGGAATTTTGTGTACAAAGTCTATGGGAGGTTCTTAACTACAGGCACAAAGGAAAGAACAAAAGATGTCTCCACAGGGATGCAAAAAAAAGAATGTGTGTACGCAAGTGTGTAAACGCCTGCAGTCAGGGACCTCCTATTGTCCCTCTTTTGTTTGGATTTAAATTTTCTTTCAACAGCTCCCATTGGTTTTGTACACAATTTCCAACTGGGAACCTTTACCCAACTGGAGACCCTTATTGTCCTCATTTGTTATGGGTCCCCAGTTTGATTGTGTATACAACCACACAGATCTGGTTTGTGGGTACTGCTATTGCTGTTCCAATCTTCCCTTTTCTGGAGAACTACTCTATTGTGTCCAAAAGAAAAACTTTGTGGGTCCATTGTTCCACCTGTGTAAAGACCAAGGGCCGATTGTAAGTCTGCTGTGGGTTTGTGTTTTTAATACTGTTCACCTTATGGTACGGAGCCCCTAAAAAGGGGTTTAAAAAAATCTGAAATTATTTCGTTCCCTCAAAAATCATTTCATTTCCCCGAAATATTATTTCGTTCCCTCGAAAAAAATTTGTCGTTCCCCAAAAAGGTTTCATCCCCTCGAAATGCTATTTCGTTCCCTCGAAGAAATCATTTCATTACCTCAGAATAATATTTAATTCCCTCGAAATACTATTTCGTTCTCTCTAAATATTATTTCGTTCCCATGAATATTAATTCGAGGGAACAAAATAAAATATTTTGTGGGTAAAATATTGTTGCAAGGGAACACAATATTATTTTGTTCGAATGAAATAATATTTTGAGGGAACAATTTGAAGATAAACTATAGTTCCCTCTGCATCGCCTCAGGAGTTAGTTTGTCAACCTCCACTACAATCGTGGAGGAGCTACTATCGTTTATCCTCCCTCAAACCATGTTATTGTAAACCAGCATTGCCTGCTACTTCGTGGTGTCACTGATGGTTGTCACGGGATAGTCATCACCCTTGTTCCCCATGGTCCTTATCCTATTCCGGATCATCTTAATCCTAATACCGATGATACCTTAAACCTGATTTCGATTACGAATATCCTGATCCTCATTGGAAGGCACGGGAAAACTACGATACCAGGTGATCCCAAGTGCGAATTGATTGCACGGCTACGCATGTATTGGGGGAATAAGTCCAACGCCCTACACCTCCAAATTAACGTCATATGTGGAGAACTTGGGCCTAAACTTTGTTTACGGGAATAATGTAAGAACTATACATACACAGAAACATCTTTCTTTCTTTTTCTTTTTTGACAAACCTGAAACAGAATGAAACAGTTATTCGGTGGTACACAGTCCAGATAAGGTGTGTGTCTGTAATAACCGCTATAACGTATAATTTACATCTTTCTCTGATGACTGCAACAGTACCTAGGCCTGGTGAAATATAAACACTTTGACACAGTGTATTCATCAGATTTTCCTAACGATGTGCAGCCGACCAGTAGCCTACAGTTTACCCTGCAAGGACCTGTTTCGTACATACCATAGTTGCGTTGCCTCAGTGGGACCCTGTCGCTGTGTGCGTGCTGCTGAACCTTTTTCATCAAATTGAATAGCTCCCTGTGCGCATAGCAATACTTGTACAAAAACTGTCTTACACTCGAGGCTGCACACCAAAGACAATTAATTTGGTTTGTTATGTAGCACTCCATGGCGGGAAAACCTGCATGGACGAGCGAACATTCACTTAAAAATCTGGGGGTTTTGCGAATTCTGGCTTTTGGCGAGAATGAAAAGGCCTGTACGGCCATTGTCGACAATTTTGAAGGGAAAAAGATGAGGTCCTTTAAAGGAGAATTGTGAAATGATTTCCTAAAGTTTATTTTGTAATGGGATGAAAACTTATTATGTGATTGTTGTTGCATTTAAAGCCTAGACTTGTGGACAAGTCCTAAATGTTTTAAAGGGTCTCTATACTTCTGGTAAAACACAAAACAGAAAAGCTCGCAGATTTACATTAAACTTACATGGCTTAAAGATAATGATGATAGAAAGCTTCCCTTGAAATATTACTGGCTGAGGTGCTGTAGTTTTTTTAGTAATGAGTAAAACAATTAGTTTTGATCTCATGAGTCGAAAACTCGATGTTTGAAAACAGTGAAAACACTTAAGGTTTTTCCCCACTTTTTTTCTGGTGATTGCAATGACCGATTGAGCTTAAACTTTCACAGGTTTGTTGTTTCATGTTTATGTTGGGATACACCAAGTGAGGATACTGGTCTTTGAAATTTACCAAAAGTATAAACTCCCTTTAAGCGGCTGTCTCGATACTTTACTCTCGCCAAACCGCTGCTCTGCACGAGACTTCTGCTCTCACGACTGCCTGGAGCAACATCGCACTAGCACTACAACTACGTGCGAGCATGCACCACGACGAACATTAAACGACTTGTCCATAAGTCTATACAAAGCAGTTGGGTCCACCAAGGTTGTTTTATACAATGAGTTGCTTAATGGAAAAATTAACGTTTACATTTTTAAAGTTGTTTTAGAAATTGTTTGAAATGTTGAACAACCAGATGTTTAGACTCTAAACAACCCTGGTTGTTCAACAGTTTGAAAAACAGTTGTTCATTTGCCCAGGTTAACAGCGGTTGATTAAAATTTTAAACTGAGTATAGTCTATATATGAAACAAATAAAAAGTAAATATTAGACCCTATTGCACAAATAATGGCACTTCGCTGTTCAAATAAAACTCGTGTAATTTCAGTACACACATTTAATTTTTAATCAAAAGTGCATACCAACTACATGGAAATGATTATTTCCACTGGATGTGTTCCTGATGCCGAGGCCGTTACGTCACAGGAAATGGACCAATGAGGAATCGCTGATACGTTGGCATCGGTATCTAGTCAATGTCATGGTGGTGATACACTTGTCTAACAGGCCCAATGATTTTATAGGATACAATTATTTCATTTGATAAACATGCAGTGACATAAGCTTTCTACACCTGTGTTACGAGGTTCGATTTGATGTAATCATTTCGATCGTCTGCATACAGCGTGCAGATAGCTCGGATCCAAGATTTCTTAAAGGGGGGGGGGGCAAAACGGCGCACCCAGGATTTTGTGTTGGGGGCTCAAGTAATTTAACGTGTGGGGTCCAGGGGCCGGTCCAGGGGCCGGTCATATGACCCTGATGGGTCCAGGGGCGAAGCTCCGGTGGTGTCCAGGGGGCCCAGCCCCCTAAAACTCAGAGCTTTTCACGCCACCGTGAGCCTAAATTCAGAGAGAAATACATGTACATGTAGACACACTTTTTATCCATACTTCTGTAACATCAACGAGCTCAAAGTAAACTTTAATCTCCAAAAACTACTGAGTTTGGATTGTGATTTTCAGTGATGCTCCTCAACGGTGCACCCGCAGGATAATGTCTTAGGGGGGGGGGGGGGGGGCTGACAAAATATATAGATGGGGTCCAAGGGCCGGCCGAACGGTCCCTGGTATTGGGTCCAGGGGCGAAGCCCGGTGGGGCTCCAGAGAGCAAAGTCCCCGGAAGCTCAGCTTTTGGCTTTTTAGAGCCTCTGTAGGTCTACAAACAGAGAAATAGACACACATTTCAAGCACTTCCAATCTAAACCAATCTTTTAATTTTACTAGAAATATTAATGAAACATCAACGGGCTAAAAAAAAAACTCTACTCCCAAAATTCCCCCAAAAAATTTTACCCAGGGGCATGTGCTACCCCCCCCCACCTACCCCCCACCTGCCCCCACCCCTTGGATCCGCGCTTGAATTTGTGTACACCATGTAGTGTTGCTTTATTCCCTATGTATGTTTGTTCATGTTCGTGTGAATTTACTGCGAATCTCTGTTTGAAATGAATGCGAGGTCAAAGGTACATCTGGCCACATCCGGTTAGGCACAACCTCGTTCCCAGGGGTGATCGATCTCACCGCGCCATTTTTTCCCAGCATGCCTTGCTCGATCACAACCCTTGGGGTAGGTTCATTAAAATGTGCTAGAATCTGGCACATTTTAATTAGGGCAAACGTTATTTCATTATGCAACATACACCAAGTGCATGCAGCATTGGGTCAATGAAAGAATCACAGGCTCTGAGGCCTTCTTTTAGATGTGGTGGTTTTCTTTCTAATCATTCGTCTTGACTGGCCAAAAAAGACAAGACATAAAATCATGCAAGCCACTCCATGCACAAGCAGGTATAACACCTCCCTAGCCTTTAATTCCTTATATAGACATGAATCATTTTAGATTGACTATGACTTTTAGGTTTTTACCAGATATAGACCCATCTTTCTTCAACCTGTAGGTAGAACAAAATGGTAAAACATCTCAAAAGAATTACTGCATCCAACATTTGACCCCAGAGCCCCGATGACTATTATCATTTCCTTATGCTACATGCACTCTTTTACTTTAATCTAAACAACACACGCAAAAGGTTTTGATCTTGCAAAAGGCCAAAGGATCCCTTTTCAGTTTAAATATACGTTTATGTGAGCATACATCCTGGTACAGTTTCACTGCCATCCATATCCCATGGTAGAGTCACAGAAACACAATCATCTAATGACGTCACATCATGCCACCAGAATGGCGGCATATACAAAAGTTCCCCTGGCTCTAAAGTACATGTATAGGCTTGTGCGTTCTTCAACCTAGGAAACCGTCTATCTTCTTCTGCATAAACTTTGCTGAGATCAACCTGGCTTGTGTGAGCACGCTCTGAATAACTCACATGAGGATATAAGTTAGGCGTATCCTCATGTGAGAATAGAATGAGCTCTTTTCGACCAACAATTTGTGCCAGTAGACCATGATTGCGATCGTAGTGTAGCGGAGTAACATTTCCTTTTGTTCCAACCCAAAGCTGCATTGTAGGCTGATTAAAGATACGGGCTTGCAACTTCTGCCAGGATGTGTCCATCAGAGACGCATTTGCACAATGTTGCAGTTTCTGCTCAATACATGTACTAGCTGAATCTTCATGTCCCACAGTACTACCACTATCAAGTACTTTATCATGGACATCACATGTCAGCATTTGCTCCCATGCGCAGAGTCCCTCATCAGAAATACATAAAGCTGACCCCTCTGTAGGTTCTTTAATATTTTCAGCTTCTACTGCTCTATTCATTCCTATGTTTTCATCTTCATTAGAAAACAACACATCCAAGAGCGACTTAATCTGAGCAGAGATATTAATGTCGTTAAATAAGATGTCAGGCATTGAATGTGTCCTCAAGTACAACCGCTGCTTCTCAGACTGCTCTTGATGCTCAGACTGCTCTTGATGCTCAAAAACAAGTTTGAGAAAGTCTTGAGGTGAAATCTGAACTGTTTGTACTACCTCAGGGTTATTAACAAATAACCGGTTGTCGAAGGAGGAAAACACCTGGAGGTCACCATTGGGACAGGTTTGCTCTAGGGCCTCTTGCAGATAAGAAGTTGTCCATTTTGTTACTGGCAACCAATCAGAAATGATTTTTGTTAAAATGATTGGATGTTTGTTTCTATATCTCTGTTGGAAAGCGCCAGGCCTGAGCTGCTCTGCACGAGTGAGTGGCACAGGCTTATTTACAAACTCAAAAGGCATGATATGTGATCCGTAGTCACTCAAAAAGCCAACACAAACACTAACTCCATACAGTAGTCAGTTATACATGTAGATTGATTATGTAGTTCTTGCTCATCTTCCATTTTTGTGAGTTTGTTGCTTTTTGTTTTTTGCAGACTTCTGCTAAGACGTTATCGACAGGTGAACCCCACAGCATGTACTAGTTGGCTTTCCTCACTGCAATAGAGGAAATAAAGTGGTACAGATCAGACAATTTAAACTAGATAACACATGAGCTGCATTTAAGACACGAAAAGGGTACAGGAAAAGGAAAAATAACAGCCGCGATGCTGTTGCTGGAAACCCTTGAGCCGAGGTGTAAATTCTAGCAATACAACCAAAGATATCCACAAACAATGTTCCCATGCCCGAGCACTGTGATCTTGACACATGACTTATCGGTTTTAAAACAATCTTAAGTTGCCTCATCTCAACGGTAACTCTCCATCCAATTTTCTTGACAAAAATAAAATGGCCTTCATAAAGTAATGTTAGACATTAGACATTAGACATTAGAATTCTTTATTGTCCGCAAAACATATACAGATAATTGTTTTCCATTGGCAATTGGAGACATTAAACAATATATTAAACTAAACATGTTCATTAAACCGAACAATAAAATGTAGAGCACAGTACAAATCCACGAAAAAATTGTATATTGCTAAAACTAAAGCGAATGATTGGAATAAATTACTGACAATACTTACAAGTTACTTTAAAATTGTACAGAACATTTGTGGTACAAGTTAAAAAATAAGTAATTACCGTTTGACTAAAGAATTAAAAAGATGAATTGAATTGGGAACAAAGGATTGTCGAAAACGAAGTGATTTTGTTTGTGGTGGACGGAGTCTAATACCAGAGCGATTAAAAACAAAGCAATTAAAAAGTGGGTGGGTCGGGTCCTTCATTGCTGTACTTAACTTGGCAACCATTTTTGTTTCAAATTCTATATCCAAGGATGGCAAGATTAAACCTATGATCCGCTGAGCATTTTTCTTTACCCTGTCAAATTTCTTTTTACTCTGCTGTGAAAGTAAACCGTATGTACATATTAAGTTAAAAGTTAAAACACTCTGTATCAAGGACTGATAAAATAAACGCAAGATAGTTCGGTCGACATGAAATTTCTTCAGTTTTCTCAAAAAGTACAAACGTTGGTTAGCTTTACTGTATATCGTTTCAGTATTCCTATTCCAGTTCAGTTGATCATCCACTACAGTTCCAAGATACTTATATTCATTGACTCTTTCTACAATGCAGTTATTGATAGTGAGAGGGTCATGTGTCTCAGCACCTCGTCGAAAATCAAAAATCATCTCCTTAGTTTTCTGTACATTTATCGAGAGATAGTGACGATTACACCAGTCAATAAAACTCATGACCTCTGTTACATACTCGGTAGAGTCATTTTTCAAGTACCCAGTAATTACCGTGTCATCTGCATATTTAATGATGCTGCAATTTGAGCTGGAACATAAACAGTCACTGGTATATAACGAAAATAACAAAGGAGAGATGACACATCCTTGAGGAACACCAGTATTGATATATTTTACATCAGAACAAACACCTCCTACTTTGACCCACTGTGGCCTATCTCTTAAAAATCCATGTATCCATCGCACAATTTGGGGTGAGATATTTATTTGTAATAATTTCTGCACAAGGATATGAGGTTGTATTGTGTTAAAAGCACTGGAGAAATCAATAAACAGAGACCTGACGTATGTTCGGGGTGAGTCCAGGTGATTGTAAAGTTTGTGAAGATAGACAAGCACTGCATCGTCAACTCCCCTACTTTGCCTGTATGCAAATTGAAGATTATCAAGAAATGAGCTACATGTAGCCTGGCTAGTGAGAAACCTTGTGATCAATCTTTCCAAGCATTTCATGATATTGGATGTTAATGCAATCGGACGATAATCATTTAACACAGTAGCCTTCTTTTGCTTTGGCACTGGGACTATCATTGACATTTTCCAATTTTTGGGGATAGAACCTTCATCTAATGTCATTTGAAAAATTGATGTGAAGACATTGGCAAGTTGATGGCTACATGACTTTAAAATTCTGTTACTAATACCATCAGGTCCAACAGCTTTATTTAACTTCAGACCTGAGAAGACATTCCTAACATCAGCTTCATTAATGGTAACATTGTCAGTTAGTGAAACATTTGCTAATGAATTGTCCAATAAAGTGTTCTCTGCAGTAAAATCACGAATATCAAATCTACAGTAAAAATTGTTCAGTTCATCTGTGAAGTCCTTTGAGCATTCAGGCAAGCGTTTCTTTGATTTATATCCCGTTATTGTTTGCATCGCCTGCCACGCAGCTCGAGAGTTATTTTGTTGAAAATTCTTCTCTAGTCGACGTTTGTAGTCTGCTTTGCAAAGTTTAATTTGTTTTTCGATGGACCTTTGCAACTCCTTCACACATTGTAGCTGGCCAGCTGCAAACAACCGTCGTTTCTCTTGAAGTAACGTTTTCAGTTCACGGGAGATCCATGGTTTGTCGTTAGGGTATACCTGTTTGGTGCTTGATGGTATTAGCATATCAGTGCAGAACTTAATGTAGTCAGTTACAACAGTTACGATTTCATCTATTGAGTTCGAAGTGTCTGTGAAGCTGTCCCAGTTGGTGCAGTCAAAACAAGCACGTAGCTTTTCTACGGATTCACTGGACCACAGTTGTTTCACCTTTGTCACAGGTTTTGATCTTTTAAGGACCTGTCTATACGTTGGTAGCAGGAGAATGGTATTGTGATCGGAGTTGCCCAGTTGGGGACAAATCCTGGTTTTATATGCAGATTGTACATTACCATAACAAAGGTCTAAAGTTGCACCATTCCTTGTGGGTTTGTCGACATATTGGTGATATGATGGCAACACTTTATTCAATCTACACTGATTGAAGTCCCCCAGTATAAATTTGGCAGAATCGGGAGAAACTGTTTCAAGTTCTTGAATAATCAAGGAAATTGCATCGCTCGCAACTTGCACATTCGCCTTGGGTTGGATGTACAATGTATGTAACAGTGATGAAGATTTGATTAAACTCCCTGGGTAGATAAAATGGCCGTAGGCCAACTGTTAGTATTTCATAGTCAGGGGTACATACTTTCTTCTTCACAGACCAATTATTACACCATCTTCGGTTTATGTACACGCACAATCCTCCTCCCTTTGATTTCCCAGACTCCGGTGTTCTGTCCCCCCTTACAATGTCAAAGTTGGGAAGTTCAATGTTGCTATCTGGGATTTGGTCATTCAGCCAGGTTTCCGAGAAACACATCAGGCAGGATTCACGAAATTCATGGAGGTAACGGGTAGAGGCATTCAGTTCATCCATTTTATTGGCTAATGATCTTACATTACCAAAAAGGATGGTCGGAAGCGGTGGATTTATCCGTCGGCTTCTTACTCGTTTGCGTACACCACCCCGCTTCCCTCTTTTCCTTGGTAGAAGATCCTTAGGGAATTCGTTGTAGTCTTTTGGTTTGGGGCTTGGTGACCCAGGTCTCAGGTCAAGCAACGATGACCTTGTATAGATGATACGGCCATTACTAGCCGGTGGTATGGCAAGACGATCGGCACAGACACACATCAAAAGTCGGGACAGAAGAACAAAAACGAGTAAAATGAAGATCACGTGAGTTCTACATACCACATGAGACATGATTACAAACTTTAAGACGACTGATGAACATTCAAAAGGCAATAAAAATGTATAAAAACAGGACACGATTTGCCAATGGTGGTCGCTACTGTGCAGCGCCCTCTAAGTTATGATGCATAGAGCAAGTAACAACTCACCGCTGTCAGCTTAACCTTTGATCTTTTGACCTCGAAAAAGAGAACCAACTTTCCTTTCCTCCCGGGCAACCCCCAACCCCAATGCCGATTTTCAAATCCAAATGTCACTTCTGGAGTTACGGTCCAGAAACCATATTAGGCTGTAACTCACCACTGTGATCTTGACCTTTAACCCCCAAAACAAATCCAACTTTCCCCACCAGTCAACCCTCCCCCGCCCCAAGAAACCAGTCCAACTTACACATTCTAACTGGAACTACACTGTGTACGGTCCGGAAACCATTTAGCTATAACTCACCATATGACCTCGAACCTTGACCTTTTCATTCAAAAGGGCAACCCCCACACAAGTTACAAGTCACTTGTAATTAAAATTACAATTGGGAAGTGCCCAGCTGGACAGACGATAGGCCCGAATGTCCAGATTGGGGTGGTGGGTAATGAAGGCCATTCGTGGTCAATGAGCATGCTCGATTTTAGTTGCGATGATCGTAACCCTCCATCCACGGGAGGATGGAGGGTTACGATCATCGCAATTAGCTCGATTTGTTTTTGATCTGTCTTTGTTGATAATTGCGATAAAGTTAACCGTAGCTATTGATCCTCACAACCCTATACCAAAGGGTTATGAGTAACACTGCAAATGATTAATGTTGTGCATATTGTTCTCACATCCACATCTGATGTGTTTTTTTTTTTAAATTAAAAATCAGGCAAATCTGGCGACCATGCTCAAAATCACAGTCTTACCTCTAGAGTCTTAGGGACTTGGCTGACTTATTTCTAACAGACAAACGATGGATTTAGTAAATGCCTAAAGTAATACCGTGGTTATTTTTACAATAATAATAACAGGACGCCTTGCACAGGTTGGTGAACACTTATTTTGTTCTGATCGAGAAACATGCGTAGCCTACTGCGGTAAATGGGAACTGCTCTGCTCCGTCCCAACTTGACAAACGTCCCAACTATAGTTGGAACTAGCCCCAACTTGAGTGTTAAAGTTGGGGCGTCCCAACTATAGTTGGGATCGTAGTAAACACAAAGCACCCCCATGAATAAACTAAAAACATACAGTATCATAGTATGAAGTTTTTAAGACCACTTTCCCTTGAGAATATTTTAGATTACTAACTTAGAATTTTGGTTTTCCGAGAGAAGGGAAACTAAATGCGTAGGTCTACTTGAGCATGTTGAGACTGAAAGCATCACCCGACATGAGCATGAGGCTGCTGGTGCTGTCAGAACCCTCTATATTAGTCTAAAAACACTATTTTAATTTACAGCAAGTTAGTTTTAGTGGTCCATTTTGAGCGATAGTATTACTATTATTCCAAATGCCAAATCTCGTCATGGGCAACGGCTCACGACAGGCTCTAGCTCCATCATCAGTAATGAAAAAGGCCTAAAGAATGGCTTGTGCGTCTGCAGTAGTGTGTTACCATCTTTCTCTATGGTGTTACAGTCAGTAATTCACACATGATCGATCACGGTGTCCTGTAGCCCACCTTGTTGTTGGGCTGTTATGGCTCTCTTTTAACATCGGTCTTATTAATATAGTCGCCACTTGACTAAGACCGATGTTAAAAGAGAGCCATAACAGCCCAACAAGGTGGGCTAGGTGTCCTGTTGAACTCTATGCCTATGGGCGATCCCAACTATAGTTGGGGCATCCCAACTTAAACACTCAAGTTGGGAGACCAGTCCCAACTATAGTTGGGACAATTGTCAAGTTGAGACGCCGGAACAACTGCATCCAATTCCAACTAAATAACCTGTGCACTGTGAATGATCCATGTTAATATTTATATTGTGGGTCCCATATTACAGTGGTATAGGGTGAATCGGGAAAAATAACGTTCTACCGCTCTGGTAAAAAACAACAAATTCTAAAATGTCGCAATTTTGCGAACGGACGAATTTTCGCTGAGATTTCTTTCAAAAGTGTCGTTTTTATGCGTTACCTTTAATGTTGCTCTGTCCATTGGTCCATTGCGGTGTGGAGGCGCTTCGACGACTGAGTACCATAAATCAAAATTGTGGCAAGTATCGCTAACGACCGTCAAGTATCACCTTCGTCTGTACAGTCTCTACATTATTCCAGCGGATAAATGAGTCAAGGGCCGATTTCACAAAGAGTTAAAATTGATCTAAACTATGTATCAATCTTAATTGCTAAGCAAAGTGTGATGTCACAATAGAAATCACTATGGTGATACTGACAATTCATCTTAAGATGAATCTTAGTGCTTTGTGAAAAGTGGGTTCGTTGTGCACTTTGAGGGAAACTGAAATGAGGGCCTATAATAGTCAATAGTGCCTGAGTGCTGTTAACTTCTGCTTGGCGACAAATTTTCATCATGGGAAGTAAGGCCGAGTAAAAAAAAGACATGTTTAGCGTCCCCGCCCGCCTCCTTTTTGGGCGCCGCCTCCTTTTTTTTTTTTTTTTTACCATCAATTGTTTTTTATTTATTTATTTTTTTTTTATGCAAGTTCGTCTCGACAAGGCTAAAAGCCACTCTTGGTAAGGGGCTACAAGAAGAAAACATTATAAACAGTGAAAATAACTCAGGGGAGCTAAAGCTAGGAATTGATATTCCTCTTAAAACAGTCCAGATTGTTGGATTGAGGGAAACATGCACCAGGCAAGGAGTTCCAGAGAGTAGCAGTACGTGGAATAAAGCTGTTGGAATGGCTCTTTGTTCTTCATCTCAGCAAATTAAGAGTGTATGGGTGAGAAGAAGCAGAAATTCTGGTTGCACGCTCAAACACTCTGATAGAAGGAACTAGGTCGAACACACTGGTGGCACATTTACCATGAAAATATTTGTAGAAAAGACAGAGGCTGGCTACAGACCTACGATGGGAAAGAGGTTGTCATGTTGATCCCAGTACTTCACCAACAAGATTAACAATACGCTTCTGCACTCTATTTTATAAAGATAAATGACAGGCAGAAGCTCCAGCCCAAATGTGACAACAGTACTCCATTAGGGGACGTATAGTTGTTTCATACAGGTAGATAGTAGCATCAGGAGATAAGAGCTTCCGAGCTAATTTGTTTTGTGCTATTTAAGTGTACTGAAGCATTCATCAGTACACTAAAATAGCACAAAATCTGTGAATAAATATACCTTGGCCAGCCATATTTAGCATGGCGGCCATCTTGGAAAAAATAGCAAAAGATTGGAAAATAGTAAATAGTAGCGCCCTGTCTCCTCCTCTTTTTGAAAAAGTCCGGACATGTTCAATGTCTTGTCCAACATGTTTCTTTTATGTATTGTGTGTTTGGACAGAAGAAAAAACAATGGATATTTGAAATTTAAAAAAGAATGGCGGCCATCTTGAAAATAAAAAATAAAAAATAAAAAGCCCCTCCTCCTTCCTTTTTTTTAGAAACCCGGACGCTAAACATGTTTATTTTTTTACTCTGCCTAAGATGTCTAGTTTGCTGTAAGATGGGTTTGCAAGGTCCAGGAGTTCAGAAAAGCATTGTCGAAACTCAAACTTTTAGGTCTACCTTTTTCAAAAGGTCGGTCACATTTTTTCCAAAATGGCGGTCATTTTGTAGGCCGACGAACATTGATCTCTATTATATTGAGATCAATGTACGTGAAGTACACAAGTTGGTGTCGGTCTCGTTGGGTTTCCCATTGTACAAACTGACGGGGTACCCGCGTGGGCGCGATTCTTGCGTTGTTTCAAAATGTTTGTGGGCACTACTTGGAAGGGCGCTGTGTAGTTGGTTTCATCTTAGCCCACCTTGTTGGGCTGTTATGGCTCTCTAGCCCAACAAGGTGGGCTAGTTTCATCTGAATTGTTAAGACGTGTCACTGATGCTGTCTGCCGGCTATGCCCAACTTGTGGTGAAAGAAACCATATTAGACTCTGGTCCTTGCTCTATGAAGAAACTTGTGAGCTTTTTTTTTTTACTCACCTGACTTCGATTTATTTTGTGCCCTGACGAGGGTGATCCACTTAAGTCTCGGATCAGTCGGATATCCCTTTTATTAATTATTAAAACTAGAGTTAAAAACATTTAACTTTTTGCGTTAAGCCCTTTGTGCATTGCACACGTCGGCCCGGCTAAAACAATAAACACACAAACCTGGTGAGCTATTTAGCTTCCTGTCGACCGTCGTGACGGTCTTGTATGGATGTTGACTAAAACTCAATGTCGTGCCAATTTCAAGTTTGGTGCTGCACGTCCACGAACAACCCGACCAAATGGTGGCGCTGTCGAACCGAAGTTGCACCCCCCCCCCACCTCACCGTCCGCCGTCGACGTCCTGTACGAAAAACACAGGTAAGTACACAACAGTCATGACAGTATGTCACAACAGCTACCAGGCAGCTGATGTGGATGGCGAGGGTGATGGTTGAGGCTTACGCAACGGTAGCCCCCTTTTTTAAGAGAAATAAAATAGAGTCGAAAGTGTCTTTTCCTGCTGTATCATACTTCTAAGGGACCAGCGGCAGCAGGGCCCAATCATAAAGCCTATGGATGTGTTAAGCAGAAAATACTGCTTAGCAATTGTTTATGCTAAGCAAAAAATGAGTTGGGGAGTTTGGGCACCACCAGTCACAACAATGTAAACTTCATGGAATTTTTGGGCTGGTAACCAGTTTTTGCTAAGCAATATTTGTCTGTGCTTAGCAAGTTTTTGTGCTTACACGAATACAGGTTTTATGAAATTGGGCCCTGTTCAGTAGTGTACATAGAGCTATATAGCTCTATGGTAGTGTAGTGTCTGCGTAGTGGTAGTGGGCGAGCGCGCCCACCTTGTTCAACTTCAGGTTGTTCTTGTTGTTGGGCTGCAGTAGCCAGTACGAACAACTTACATCAAGTGCTAGTTCCATGATACAGTAGCTGAGCTCCATGGTGAAAGTTTATTAATGGTACTACTCATCTGAGCTGTAGTACTGTGTTACTGTTACTGTTAGTGATAGTGTTACTGTTACTAGTGTTACTGTAGTGTAATGTTATGGCTTTTTTTTTTAGCAATAGCATCTGTCTTAATCATTATTCGCCATACATTTATAACTTCCCATGCATAGCCATGCCTGTTTCTTGTTCCAACAATAAGTAAAATTCAGTTTTTATTTTTAATATTAGTTTCTGTTGTTTAACAATTTTCCTGATTATGGAACACAAAAGGTGCAAGATGGGATACAGGAGCTCACTAACTCGAAGCTTGTTTTTTTCAAAAGTTCAAGAACAACAGCTCACACTGTTTGATTCTTTGTGTCAATTGGGTTTTTATGGATGGTGGTGACCTAATTTGTCCTTGCTTCTCATCCAAACCAAGTTTTATAATGAATTTGTCGACCAGAATGACAGCTCGTTTGACAAAACTCAATGCAATGTTGTTACATTTTGATGTGCGTTACATGTATGTTTTTCCGACTACAACTACTTGTTTGTGATACATGAACACTGAGGATGAAGCAACAAAACACTTTAAGTGATACACAAACACTGAGTTCAAGTTATTTCAAACTTTATTTAGAACTTGTCAGCATTTTTTCTGAGTGTTTTTGAAGACCTGGAAGCAAGCATGTTTGCCCATTTCATTGTCATGTCTTTGTACATGTGTAGTTTAATATTTATTTTTGACAACAGTATTAATTGCTGTGAGTTGGCTTTTCTTTCCAATGAGAATTGGTTCTCACCTTATCTTTCCTTGTACCGCTCGCCATAATCTCTTTTACTTGGAAGTGTTTCGTTGCTTCATCCACTTTGCATGTGTTAACTAAGGGCTTAGTGTTAACTGCACAATTAATTTTATTCAATGATTTCTTTTCATCATTTACAGAGCTGGTAACTGTTGAGTGATTGTTTTATTTCTTCAGAACCGGATGTTCATGAAATACCCACCATCATTATCATGACTTCCTCAGGTATGTTTATGGATGAGGTCTCCCAGGTAACTGTGTGTGTGTTTGTTTTAGGGATAAAACAGAATCAGAAACATATTGTTTGCTATTTTAGCTTCTAAAAGCTCATCGTTATAACTGGACTGTCCTGTGCAGTGTGGAGTATTCAAATCTAAGGAAATAATAATGAAATATAATAAATGGTCATTACTCAAACCACTTTGAGTCAGTATTCTAAAAAGTTCTGTGTCCACTCGGACTCGCAATATTATTTTTATAAAACTTGTTTTAGCTTCTCAAGTAATCGTACTTCCTTTGAAATTACAGATTCTCATGATTAGCACCAGGATTTGTTGTTGTCTTGTGAGAAAATATGAGTAGGCACTCGCCAGGTTTCACGGAACCTCAGCTGTAAGCCACAGGCAATAATCACCCATGGTATGCTGGAATCTCGGAACACTCGGACTTGCCTCCTATTGAGCCAAATACAATGATAATAAATAATGGTTCAGCTTGTTCATTCTTGTATGCCACAACTAGACACAACAAGCTAAAGGTCTGGAATCGCGGATAACACAATAACCCAAAGAAAAGGGACATGACTAGGCATGTTTGCCAGTACCTTGTGTCCCTCTTTGTATGGGTGAAACAAAGCACAGCATTGTAGGTGCATGCCTGTGCAAGCTACATAATGGAATGTCCAGTTGGATATTTCTGTCAGCCGTCTGGCTGCCAGCAAAAAATTGAAGGCGCTCCGAAGTTGTTCTGGTTGTAATAAACCGTCTGTTGTAAGCCAGTCCCCCAAAATTTGGCGAATACACAGCGCCCATGTTAAGTTTCATACCTTTTCATTTTTGTAAAATTTCATCCCTGCACTGTTATGTTATGATGCAAATATTGGATGGTTTAGACTGACTCATTAATCCACTCTTGCCACAATGACTGCATAGGGACAGTTTGAATTATGCCTCTTTTATATACATAAGGATCTCCATTGACAGGGAAGTGAAATGTGAAAGTCAAAAACAGTACAGGTATGCAGCATTCTTAAGTGACTCTGTTGTCTCAATACTAATTGGTAATTAGCAACTAAAGTGTTTTATTGTTATTGATTATTTTTTTTTATACAGGTGCCAAGTGGGACCTCCAGTGGTCTCCTACTGACCCTGATGTGTTCGTAGCCTTGAACACTGATCGCTATGATCTGAACCTTTATATGGTAGAATCTGATTTGTTATCATCCAGCCAGTCTCAGGTACAGCTGATTAGTCAGGATAGTAACATGTATGCCAGATTACAAGCGAGTAAGACAGACTTGTATGTCAGCGCTAAGAGTGATCTACAGTTAATCAGAGTGAGTAGTAACATCTCAATCATGATTTGTAATAAGAAGTAATTTTAAGTAGTGAACTTGCAGGTACAACCATGTGTTAATCTCTTTTGGATGAGTGTTGGCTCTGAGTATGGCTATGAGAAGAGCCGGTGTGGTCTCGATGTTTGGAACAGTGCACTCTGCTCGTCATCAGGAGAAAGTTACATGATTGTACCCGCAAGTTTAAAAGTTATAGTTACTTCTTGTTATCCACACCATGAAAAGCTTCAAGTAACACTGATCATTTATAGAATCTACAAGCTCACTATCCTTTCTTTTAAAAAGAAAGCCAGTGGCAGACATTTACCTAAATACTTGCCTGGATTTGTGTATTGAACATCTTGCTGACCATGATGTGGCCAAGCAGTCTTGTGCGCATGACTCAATTCCGGTGGCAAAAGTCATCAGGATATGGGTTGGAATCCCAGTCATGACAATTGTGTCTTAAGCAAGGCACTCATGAACCTTTTAACCTGTTTCAGTGTGATGGATTTACTGGTACATGTAAGCTCTGCATGAAAATTGTAATATTACTCATCAGGTTGGTATCACTCAGCCCTCTCACTCTTGTTTTTTATTTTCATGTAAAAACCCATAAAATAGAAAAGATAATGATATTTGCTTATGTTTTTCTCAGTGTTTTTGCTGGTGTCCTAAACTGTCATCTGATGATGTGATAGCTGTCGGTTTATCAAGCGGTAAAGTCATTTTGACTGCCTTTTTGGTAGACCCTACCACTGCTCAGATGGGCTTAGTGGGAACTGAATTCCCAGTTAAGCATAATAAGATGTGTACAAGTCTGGCCTGGAACACTGTGGAACCAAAATGGGTGAGTGGCAACTGTGATAGCACAATAAATCTACTACATTCTCAATGTGTGGCATTTGTGATCCTGCATTAATTACAAGAACATTGGCTTTAGACCATTCATGATGTAGCATGATCAAAACTGAGGTACAGAACTTTGCAAATGAAAGCAGTCTGAGAGTCTTGGTGGTGTGTTGGAGAACTGAACATTGAATGATTAAACTTGCTGTCATTACCTGTTAATCTTTATACAAAGCTGATGCTGGTGGGATGCAATGTTTGCTTCACTACTCGTAGTATACATGTACTTTCATTGTTTGCTTCACTACTCATAGTATACTTTCATTGTTTGCTTCACTACTCATAGTATACTTTCATTGTTTGCTTCACTACTCATAGTATACATGTACTTTCATTGTTTGCTTCACTACTCATAGTATACTTTCATTGTTTGCTTCACTACTCATAGTATACTTTCATTGTTTGCTTCACTACTCATAGTATACTTTCATTGTTTGCTTCACTACTCATAGTATACTTTCATTGTTTGCTTCACTACTCATAGTATACTTTCATTGTTTGCTTCACTACTCATAGTATACTTTCATTGTTTGCTTCACTACTCATAGTATACTTTCATTGTTTGCTTCACTACTCATAGTATACTTTCATTGGTTGCTTCACTACTCATAGTATACTTTCATTGTTTGCTTCACTACTCATAGTATACTTTCATTGTTTGCTTCACTACTCATAGTATACTTTCATTGTTTGCTTCACTGCTCATAGTATACATGTACTTTCGTTGTTTGCTTCACTGCTCATAGTATACTTTCATTGTTTGCTTCACTACTCATTAAACTTTCATTGTTTGCTTCACTACTCATAGTATACTTTCATTGTTTGCTTCACTACTCATAGTATACTTTCATTGTTTGCTTCACTACTCATAGTATACTTTCATTGTTTGCTTCACTACTCATAGTATACTTTCATTGTTTGCTTCACTACTCATAGTATACTTTCATTGTTTGCTTCACTACTCATAGTATACTTTCATTGGTTGCTTCACTACTCATAGTATACTTTCATTGTTTGCTTCACTGCTCATAGTATACATGTACTTTCATTGTTTGCTTCACTACTCATAGTATACTTTCATTGTTTGCTTCACTACTCATAGTATACTTTCATTGTTTGCTTCACTGCTCATAGTATACATGTACTTTCGTTGTTTGCTTCACTGCTCATAGTATACTTTCATTGTTTGCTTCACTACTCATTAAACTTTCATTGTTTGCTTCACTACTCATAGTATACTTTCATTGTTTGCTTCACTACTCATAGTATACTTTCATTGTTTGCTTCACTACTCATAGTATACTTTCATTGTTTGCTTCACTACTCATAGTATACTTTCATTGGTTGCTTCACTACTCATAGTATACTTTCATTGTTTGCTTCACTGCTCATAGTATACATGTACTTTCATTGTTTGCTTCACTACTCATAGTATACTTTCATTGTTTGCTTCACTACTCATAGTATACTTTCATTGTTTGCTTCACTACTCATAGTATACTTTCATTGTTTGCTTCACTACTCATAGTATACTTTCATTGTTTGCTTCACTACTCATAGTATACTTTCATTGTTTGCTTCACTACTCATAGTATACTTTCATTGTTTGCTTCACTACTCATAGTATACTTTCATTGTTTGCTTCACTACTCATAGTATACTTTCATTTTTTGGGGTGCTTTTATGTGAAGCAATATTTCTGTCAACGACCGCCATTGTTGTTTACATTTTAACTGTGCCAATTTCCTTGTAACAATGTTTGAAGATGTCAACAAATCACCTCCAAAGAAGAGGTTAGTTATGTTCTCTCCTGTTCCACAGACAAGATCAAAAATGTGGTCTTCGACCAAAACTCTTAAATTATTTACTTGAGGTAGTTTCCTGTTAAAGTGTTTGAATTTATCCATCAAAATGCACAACAATAGCAAAGAAATATAGTTTATTTCACTTTATAGTGTTTGTTTCCCCTACTGCAAAACATTTGTAGCATGTTGTGATGGGGTCCATGGGTTTTGTACTCCCTCAGGGAGGCAGATGGCACCCTCCACTTCGCCTTGGGGTTTCATTTTCCTCTCAGGTGTAGAAAACACCATGGACCCCATCACAGCGTGCATCAAGTGTATAGTGTACCGTAAGATGAAAACAATTCAGGGTGTGTGTATCAGGCAAGAAACACAGTATCAGGAAACACATCTGATCTGATAATTATCATGATTTCTGTTTTCAGTTAGCTGCTGGTTTTGACAGATACAGAACTGACTATTGCATGGCTGTCTATGATGTTAGTGCACAAACAAGTGAGTCAAATCAAGTAGTATTATTCAGATGTTTTGTGTATGATATTTAAATGCAAGCCCACGGTATATCAACAACATGTACATGTACATTGGACAAACTGTGTAGATAGACATGCACAACTTGCACAATGGAACTTATGTGACTGGTTTTGAAACAGGCAAGAATATGGTACCCAGCACTTTTAATCTTGCAAACTGAAAATGGAGCAGTTTTGTCTTTTCTAAACATGATGGCTAATACATGCTATTTTTAAAAAGCTGATTATTATTTTCGTGTTTAATTTACTTGATGGATTCAAGCTGTTGATGTTTCGTTCCATTATTTATTTTGTTCAAATACATGACAGCTGCAACTACAACTTCAGACAAGTCACGTTATGTATCAACTAATGCCTCCCAATCTGGTTTTCGGCCTGTCAGTGAGATGGGTAAGTTGATCAGCGCTATATTATGTAATCTGGACTAGGCCCCTACTCTGGAGTAGACCCCACTATGGAATAGGCCTACTCCAGAGTAGGTGGGCCTACTCCAGACTGGTGGGCCTACTCTGGAGTAGGTGGGCCTAAACAGAGCAGGGGTCTACTCCAGACTGGTGGGTCTACTCCAGACTAGTGGGGCTACTCCAGACTGGTGGGGCTACTCCAGACTGGTGGGGCTACTCCAGACTGGTGGGTCTACTCCAGACTGGTGGGGCTACTCCAGACTGGTGGGGCTACTCCAGACTGGTGGGTCTACTCCAGACTGGTGGGGTTACTCCAGACTGGTGGGCCTACTCCAGACTGGTGGGGTTACTCCAGACTGGTGGGGCTACTCCAGACTGGTGGGTCTACTCCAGACTGGTGGGGCTACTCCAGACTGGTGGGGCTACTCCAGACTGGTGGGGCTACTCCAGACTGGTGGGGCTACTCCAGACTGGTGGGTCTACTCCAGACTGGTGGGGTTACTCCAGACTGGTGGGCCTACTCCAGACTGGTGGGGTTACTCCAGACTGGTGGGGCTACTCCAGACTGGTGGGTCTACTCCAGACTGGTGGGGCTACTCCAGACTGGTGGGGCTACTCCAGACTGGTGGGTCTACTCCAGACTGGTGGGTCTACTCCAGACTGGTGGGGTTACTCCAGACTGGTGGGGCTACTCCAGACTGGTGGGTCTACTCCAGACTGGTGGGGCTACTCCAGACTGGTGGGGCTACTCCAGACTGGTGGGGCTACTCCAGAGAAGAGGTCTACTTCAGAGTAGTGGGGCTACTCCAGAATAAGGGGCTACTCCAGAATAGGGAGCTACTAGAGTATGGGGCTTTCTCCAGAGTAGTCCCAATCTGGTGGGTCTACTCCAGAGTAGTCCCAATCTGGTGGGTCTACTCCAGAGTAGTCCCAATCTGGTGGGTCTACTCCAGGGTAGGCCCAATCTGGAGTAGCCCCACTCTGGAGTAGACCCCTATTCTGGAGTAGGTCTCAATATCCATCAGTGAACTCTTAATGGCTTAATAATAATTCACAATTGGCTTGAAGGTTTGCACAGTCCAAACATGAAGTCCAGGCATGTAATCTGAACTAGGCCCCTACTTTAGAGTAGACCTCACTCTGAAGTAGGCCTACTCCAGACTGGGGCCTACTCCGGAGCGGTGGGTCTACCCCAGAGTGGGGACTACTCCAGAGTAGGCCCCAGTCTAGATTAACCTCACACTCTGGAGAAGCCCCACTACTCTGGAGTAGGCTCCAATCTGGAGTAGGTTTCAACATCCATCAGCAAACTCTGGATAGCTTAATAATAATCCATAAATGTCTTTGTGGTTTGCACAGTCCAAGCAGAGGCATTGAACTCGATGGCCTGGTTACCTCATCAACCACAATGCATTGTAGCTGGTGTCAGCAATAAGAACCTACGTATCTTTGATATTAGAGGTAAGATGACGAGTAATGTAATGACTTTGTAATGACTTGTAAACTTGTTTGGATCTGTTGAGTATCTTTAAACGGAATCTAAGCGAGTATAAATTGCTGAAGCGGAGTCAAGTAAAATATATAAAAAATTACTTCGGGATAGTTATTTGAACACTTAAAATCTTTTTTATACAGATTTTTAAGGAAATCCACTATTTTTAAGAAAGGACCATTTAATTTTTTTTTGAGAGAGAGAATTTAATTAATTGTTCATAATATTAATAATAATACTTTATATCACAATACATACACAATATAGAAATTTAGTAAAGCAGATAAAAAACATGTATACAATATATATATATAAACTGATCTATCCCAATATACATCAAGAATTGAAATAAAAATATAAAAATAGGAAAACCGCCCTATCCCATTATACAGTATGGATTGAAATCAAATGAAAAAACAAACGATAAAAAACAAAAACAAGGCAAAGAAAGAACACACAAAAGGGCCACAAAAAACAAAGGAAATAGAAACTGGACAACAAACCAGGGAGCAACAGACAAATCAAAAGATGGGCTGCCTAGGAGAAAGACAGAAGTGAAATAAAACGCTGTCACCAAAGGGGACCGACCAAAGACAGCAACAATGACAACCACAACAAAAACACACACAGACACACAAACAAAGAACAGCAAACAGACGAACACCAGAAGCAGAGAAACATGATGGAAACCTGGACAAAGCAAATTCAGTTTAAGTTATAACAGTGATTTTTAATAGTATGCTGACTTCTTCAGAATATTTTGTCTTGTGATTGCAGTGAAACTCAAATAAGGGTTTCCAATTGTAACAATCATTCTGGGGGAGGATTTTTTTTAAATGAACCATTTTATTCACTTGTACATGAAACAAATACAAAATAGTGTAGTAGATTATTTTCTAGTGTCATATGTGAAGGTTTACATGTTCTTTGTGCGTACATGTTCGTGTTGAATTGAATTTGTGTTACAAAACCTGTGATCACGAGATGTGCAAAATGACTGATGAGTTGCAATATTTTGTTTCTAGATACAACAAGTTATAAGAGTGCCACAGCTACTAAGGCAGTGTATGGATTAACAGCAGACCCTGTTGTAGAATACCGTCTAGCATCGTATTATGATACACAGGTTCATATCTGGGACAGGAGACACTTTGATAAACCAATATCCTTTCATATGATAGAATAGGAAGCAAGTCTTACCGTCCATTCATTGCCATTAGACCACCTCATAAGGGTTTTGGACAGCCTGAGATGGTCTTGGGCTAGTTTAGCAGGATGTCAACCAAATATCACCTGCTCAGTCAAGTTAGCCAGATTGAACAGAATGTAAACCAGAAAACTGTGATTCAATCAGTTCAAATCAGTTTACTAAAATTTATTTTTTTTAAACAAGAGCATCTAGGTGCATTGGTGCAGCTTCCTACTTCCTACTGTTTACAAATGCACTGACATAATGTGCACAATACAAACTGTTGGACTCACTAAATCATAAGAGCACACAAAGCTGGCTGTGTGAACAAAACCTAAAAGTTTGAGTGTACTTGTATGTATGAAAATGTGAAGTAAATAGTTTGAGGATTGATGGAAGTCTAATAGCAATGATGATTTAAGGGATAATTCTGACATGGCTGCATAAAATAACGCAATTTCAAAATTTGATGGGCAAGCCAGAGTCAGTCAGGCAATGAGCAGTTAAAATTAGTCAATTGTAGAGCCTATATAAATCTGCTTAAAATCCAAGCCTATTGATTGTTATGTTTGTTTGAAAAATAGGAACCTTTTCAGTTTGGGTATTAGGTTGGGTCAGTGGTTTCTTTCCCTGCCTTTACCTCTGTGGACCCCTGTTTAAATCCCACCTCAGACTGGAGCCTTGCATTTTGAGTGGGTTTTCAGTCCCTACTATACTGCTTGGGTTTCCCAATTTGGAGTGTTCCTGTCACATCTCAAATTGAACACTTCTTCGTTTCCTATTCACCATCCTATTATTGGCTCTTGCACTGCTGGATGTGTAATGAATTGATCAATAATGCTTTAACACAGACCTGTACCTACAGCTCCTTAACTGTTGATATAAGTGCTAACAATTACTGAACCACGGCCTATCGTCAAGTTAGCTTGGAGTCCATCACGCTATGGGTTACTAGCCTCATTGGCAAGAGACAGCTCGGTTGTCAAGCTTTACAACGTCCAGCATGTTGGTAAGTTCTCTGCAGCACCTCTTCACATAGTTTTAGGAGTTACAATAGAATTATCTGCTATAAGTGCAATAATTATTGGCTTGTTGGACATGATTTAGTACTCAATGTTCCTTGTTAAATTGGACTAAACTAGGATTAAAGGACTGGAGAAAAGTATCCATTCTTGACAAGTGGCCATTATGTCAAGGTTATACAGTATCATATGGGTATCCATGTATGTAGATACATTTACCATTTACTACAGTGGTTGGGCATTTGCATACATTTTAACATGAAAAGGGTATGCATTGATATTACTCACACAAATAGTACATTTTAATCAAATAGTTTTTTGTTCTTGAGAGTTACTGGGTTTTATTAGGTAGTGCCCTTTCTTTCCAAACAAGTGGCATGAATGCATAAATATTCTGGATTCTTGTTGTGTGTGTAATGTAGTGGAAATGTACACTAGGAAATAATAATAAGGTGAACATTGAGTGAACATTGATTTCATTGCAAAGGGAGGAATATTAACCCAAACTATTGAACATATTTGGTTACATGTACAAATCAATCAAGCGACTTTGTCATTATATCTTGTATGTTTATCCCCAACAGATAGTGAAGTTGAACACACTGAGCGTCATCTTCAACGTAAGTATTTATTTAGGGAATAACATTATGAGGACTAGGGCCCAATGTCTTGCCACTACTTACCACAGGATTCTGTATTAAAGTGCCCTGTAAAGCACATGATTATATGGCAAGCGGTACACACATTATTACTAGTGATGGTATTCCAGGCATCTGACTAGAGTACTGATATTATAACAATGTATTGCTTTGGATATTATTTCCCTGAAATAAAGTATTCTATAATGAGGCATATTGATAGGCACTTCCTGCTGAAACTCAAAACTTGTTTTATTTGTTCATCAAATAAGTAAGAGTAAGAGCTTTCAAATACCACCTCAATAGAGCCTAGAAGGTCAGTTTTTGCCAACATATCCGTGTCATTATTTGATTGCAGGAGTGAAGGTCTCCCTGAATCAAATCATTACATGGCCTACATCATAAACCATGCATTTTGGTTCTATTGCAATTTCATCCCATCCTTTTTGAATAAAGGGTTTCACACAGCAGTGCAATATGCCCTCATCCTGGGTGTCATTGAACAATTCTTCAATTGTTTATCCTCCAATTAAATAGCAAAGATCTACTTGGATGTTTTAAGAAGCAAATAATGTGAATACTTTGCATTTCTGCAATGGAGAGAATATTTTCTCCTTTCCCGTCTTTCAACTTATGAAAATATTCTCACCGTGCACTTATAAACAAAGATGACCGTTTTTGTTGCTGTTTGTGAGAGAGGTTATAATCATTTGATGTACTCATTATGTTTGTAGCTAGTAGAGCTAGAGAAGTATCCATGTTTGCTTGGCATCCAACATGTGAGAATCGTGTTCTGACAGTCACTCCTACTGGCACATTTAGAGATGTTACTATCCATGATCGAATATCATTGGTGAGTTGTCTTTTCCTCTCCATTCAGCTGCTAATGAGCTAGATTAAATAATGGTGAGTTTGACTTGGTTTGGATAGAAATAAAATTGTGGACTGTCCTGGCCAAGTGGTCAAGGCCACTGGACTCAAGCTCTGGTGTTTCTGATCAGCAGAGTGTGGGTTCAAGTCCCCGTCTCGACACTTATGTCCTTCTTCATCAAGACACTTAACCATTATTGCTTTGTCCTTCGGATGGGAAACAAAGCTGCAGGTCCTGTGCTTTGTGTAATTCACTTCTTCTTTTTTGTTACCAGTTAAACTTATCGCTAAGAGAAGGGGGTTCACCCTGATGTTTCTGGCAGTGGCTGATGAATGTGCCGCAGCACCTTGTAAACCCTTACAAGGTGTTACATAAATCAGTCTCATAATTGAATAAGTTTTGTTTGTTTTGTTTTTGTAAACCTGTCTTAAAAATATTTTGCTTTGTTCAAGCGCTTTGAGTACCTTTTTGGTAGATATGTGTGCTATATAAGACCCCGGTATTATTAAGTTTGATTTCATTGTCAATCTCTTAGAACTCAAAGATTGATCAGACCTATATTGTAGTCCTTGTTGGTGAGAACACATTGTGATGGTATTATGTGTCTGGTTTTCATGCAGACATTATCCCCTCAATCTACATGCATGTTGGCATCAGGCAGAAATCTCCTCCTAGTCACTCCAGCAGAGAGCCATCAAGTCAGGGATATCTCAGCACAAATGAAACAAAGAGCTGTAGATGGATATGGATTGCAGGTATTGCCATAATAAGGAAGGCCTGCTAATTTGGAGTTCATGTTAGTTTAATGCACAGGCATTTCTTGACCAAAACAATGCTTTTAACACATTCAAATTATTGAATGCGGTAACATCTTATCCATTTACAGTACTTTCATCCTTTGATAGTTTCAATTTACACATTGAAAATTGTGCATTATTTGTTAATTCTATTTGCAGAGCTTGTTAATTAAAAATGGTGATCTGGTGGGTGACTCAGAAGAAGAGGTCCAACTCAAGAAGTTTTGGAGATGGCTTGATCATATTCTTTTGAAGTAGACATAATGATATACTAGACATATGAGATCATACATGGCAGTTATGAGAGAGATATTTGGGAATTAAATTTGAGAACTGTCAATAACAACGACTTTTTTTGTCATAAGTGAATGTTCAGTTTTTAATTTCCCAATGGAGTGGCAATGGTACATGCACCATGACACATTGTGCAGGCAAAATTGTGCATGACTACTAAAGAGATGACAAGCAACACTGCACAACTTTCAATGATTGTGTATAACATAAGTTTACCAGCCATTACCAATCGTGAGGTCGACCTCTGACCTGGACCGTGAGGTTGTTTGCGTGATATTTTCTTTGAAAAATAGACAGCTGAAATTAATGTGCTCCTCCAAAAACAAATATGTAGTAAGCCTGGAATTGTTTATAATTCTGAGAACTCTAACAACCTTGTAGCCTAACAAGCTAAATCAATGACAAAAACCATCTCAGAAATCAGCCTAACAGGTATACATGTATATCTCCATTTGATCTCAGGGACAAAAGTATTTTTAAAAGCAATGTTTGGATTCAAACCCAGATTCCAACTGGCTTGCCATTTTAGCTTGATTATGGCGCTCTTGAACTCTCGGAAGCCATTAAATTTCCATCCGTTGGAGCTAAATTGCTTATCAACAACTTATCAGCTACAGATTGGAAGCTGATGGGTTAGACATCATATAATGAAGTAATTATTAACATGAATACTGATTGATGTTATTGATGTATGTTTACATGGTGAAGAAAGATTTCCTTAACCTTATGATCACGAATCATGGCATTGCAAAAAGAAGACAGAGCTACTTCAAAAGGATGGATTAAAAACTATGGGGTCAAATCACTCATCAAATGCGAAGATGGTTTGAAAAGTGTCATTGAGTCAATAGATTGGAAAGGAGTGGACTGGTATTCCGAGTCTAATGTTTTTAGAAGCAAAGAAAGGTAAGTAATGTGACAAAGCATTTTTATTCAGTAAAGCCAAAGCTTGGAGGCCTGTAGAGGGGTTTAATGTGATGACACAACTTCACTTTTTGACACAGTCGCCATGTTATGTAGCATGTTGAGTGGTGTGTTGTGTGACATTGCCAATGACCTCGCTGTGCTTTGCTATTATTTTACATGTTTGTCAGTTCTCATCATCAAATTTTTGTCTTTTTCCCACTGATCAATAACAGACGGTGAAACTAACTTGGCGTAAACAGATTTATAATGTCATACTGCTCAGATAAACCAAGTAATCATCGCAAAAAACAAGATCCTTTTTTGTTTGGCAACTATGAATAATTCTACATCAAAGTCAACACTAAATAGTGAAATAGCCTGGAAAATCAGCACTACAAATGTACTTCACAGGTTACTGTTGATGTAATGTTGAACCTATTTTAAGGTTCTAGTCACATGTGATTTACATTTTCATGTTAATCTAGCTGGTAACTTTGTTCATGTCTGCTAAACTTGGCAATCCTCACCATTGGTTGTAAAACTTGCCTTAGTTTGCTTGGTTAAGTGTTCAAGAACACCTTTTTACTTGGCTGTGCATTGTTGACCAGTCCAGAATTAAATTGTTGATACCTTGGAAGTAAAGACTTGGCTGTTCCATTAATGAAATAAGAAGAATCTTTCAATACGCACTGGCTTACACAAGTCCATGTTTAATCTGTTTTCAAGCTATGATGCCTTGTTGTTTCCAACAGGACATGTGCTCTTCAGCTGTGTGGTTGGGAGTTTGATCAAGATGAACAAGCATTTCAGTCATTCATTCTCAGGTAAATACAAGCGAGCATAGTCTGTGCAGTATCAGTATGATTCATTGAATTTCAAATGTTTAATTATATATGAAATATCTGTTTAACAGTGTACCAATAAACTCCTAATGGTATGCATGGTATGAGATCATGCTTAAATCAGATCAAGGCCCAATTTCATGGCACTGTTAACAGTGACCTGCACTTACAGTGACCTGTAAAGCGCAAGAATCCATGGGCCGTTGCAGAATTCCGCAGTAAGCAGAGCCATGAAATTGGGCCCATTTCAGTAAATCCAATGACACATTGCCTTAGGAGTTATCAGTTGTATACATTGACATTTATCTTGACTGAAGCTGAACAGGAACATCTAACCTCCATGTTACCACACTAGTACTTGACCAATTGGGTCCAACCAAGTGACCTTTGTTTATGTTGGTCGTCTGGAGAGCTTTAACAAGCCATACTTACAAGCCGTGCTTCCAGGATTGGTGCTGCAATGTATTTGGTATAACCAGTAAGATTAATATGGTGTGTTTGATACTAGATTGGAGAAAGATAATGAGTTTGAGCGAGCAGCAGCAATCTGTGTATTCCAGCTACGGATAAGACAAGCCATTGATGTACTCAACAGAGGAGCAAAGGAGACAACGTACAATGGTACAACATCATCTTGCTCTAGTTTCATTTTCAAGAACCATCTCCATCTCCCCACCCTGTTCTGTCGTCTGTAAAGCATGTTTTGATTTATGAAAACCAATAATAATAATAATAATAATAATAATAATAATAATAATAATAACTAGATGTAAGTGATTGTAACTTACAATCACACAGCTGTTCCGTTCTGCTGACCTAAAAAGTTCTGTTTTGTTGCCCAAAATGTGAACTGATTCTGTATTTTGTGCATGTGACGTAATGTTGTTCGAAATGAATGCTTGATTTCCAGAGTGAAAATCACAGTGTAAACTAGGTTTATTAAGTTCGGATCTTGTTTAAGACCGGAAGTTAAGGTCAAAGTGAGGTCATCTTTTTTGTTTAAAATGTTTTAGTGTGGTAAGCTACAAAACAACTCAAACATTACGACTCTATGACATGTGGTTCAGGAGATATGATTTATTTAAGTTTGAACTTGTCCTGTTTGGACCGGAAGTAAAGGTCAACGTCAGGTCACGATTACACAAAATATTGCAAGAGTTGTAAGCCACTATACAACACAAACATTACGACTTTCTGATTTTTGGTTCAGGAGATATGATTTTTCAAAGATTTGAGCTTCCTGTTTGGACCGGAAGTAAAGGTCAAAGTGAGGTCATCACTAAAAATAATTTTTTGCAAATGTTGTAAGCTACAATACAACACAAACATTACGACTTAATGACATATGGTTCAGGAGGTATGATTTGTTAAAGTTTTGAGCTTCCTGTTTGGACCGGAAGTAAAGGTCAAAGTGAGGTCATCACTGTACATGAAATGACGCAAGTGTTGTAAGCTACAGTACAACACAAACGTTACGCCTTTCTGATTTTTGGTTCAGGAGATATGATTTTATAAAGATTTGAGCTTCCTGTTTGGACCGGAAGTAAAGGTCAAAGTGAGGTCATCACTAGAAATATTTTTTTTCAATTGTTGTACGCTACAAAGCAACACAAACATTACGACTCTACGACATTTGGTTCAGGAGATATGATTTTTTAAAGGAATAAGCTTTGAATTAGCGTAATTCGACACCTGATTACGTCACAGCCCAAAAAATGTGTTTTTCGTACTAATAAATTTTATAAGGAACACAATGGTAAAAAAAAAAAATCCGATCGATGCATTCTAAAAAAAAACTAAACCTACATAGGAATTGCATGTGCTGCTCATGTACACATTTACACTTTTAGCGCCAATGCCCATGGAGTCTATAACTGAAAACAGTTTGAAAATCGGTTGTGTAGTTCTTGAGATATGGTCCCACTTCCGGTTGACCCCAAAGTAAAGGTCAACATGGGTCACAGATTCCCAAGGCTAATCTCCAATGCCCATGGAGTCTATAACTGAAAAAAGTTTGAAAATCGGTTGTGTACTTCTTGAGATATGGTCCCACTTCCGGTTGACCCCGAAGTAAAGGTCAACATGGGGTCACAATTTCCCAAGGCTAATCTCCAATGCAAAAGGAGTCTATAACTGAAAAAAGTTTGAAAATTTGTTGTGTAGTTCTTTAGATATGGTCAGACTTCCGGTTGACCCCGAAGTAAAGGTCAATATGGGGTCACGGTTACCCGAGGCTAATCTCCAATGCCCAAGGAGTCTATAACTGAAAAAAGTCTGAAAATCGGCAGTGTACTTCTTGAGATATGGTGCTGCAAAGATTAACTAGTTAAATATTCAAATGAGTCAATTAAGAATTTTTATAAACATTTACATTAAATTAGAGTTAAGCTTATGTTCTAAATCGTCGAGCGCCCCGGGCAACAGAATCACAACGTACATGTACACATATCCATGCACAAGCCACCGTTTCAATACGCTATAGATCGATCTTTTTGTATTAAAAGTGTGCAGCGACTGGTACCCAGAAGTCGGCTATTTCGTTACGGCATTTCGCGTGCATTTTTCTCTGTGTCGCAGGGCATCCTGACTACATTTTGATGAACGGAACCTTTAATAATATGGCTAGCCATTGGTGTCCGATTTGTCACTGAATCGTTAATTATCGTGGAAATTTTTCTACTTAGACTAGTTTTAATGACCAGGAACATCTCTTATTAAAAGCAATTAACTTTTCAAAACAGTTTATGTAATTTAGGAAACTAATTCGTAATTTTAATTGAAAATATCGTGTTTTGGACTGTCAAAACATTTGCACTTTTAGCGCCATTTGTTTTTGTACACAGAACGAAAACGCGTAAACAAATGACGTAATGATGACGTGACAGAGAATGTTAGGCCAGATTTTACATCTTCAATACCTGACAAGTCCATAACTGAAAAAAGTTTGAGGATCGAATGTATACTTCTTGAGATATGATGGACACAATATTGCCTAATTACATATTCACACAGCTGTAAAGTGAATAATTAATTAAAAATTTCAATCTAATTGTATTTAAAATTTAAGTCAGGGCATAAGCTTTAATATGATATATGATTTGTCTACTTCTGATAATTCTTAGAGGGACATATGGCTTTCGAAAAAGACAAGGTTAAGTCAATACGATTTTAGGGAAAGAAAGAATAATAATAATAATAATAAAAAAAATAAAAATCTCGACGATTACAATAGCTGTTCCGACTAACAGGTCGGAACAGCTAATAATAAACCATTCTTATATAGCGCATATCACCGTGAGGTCCCTATGCGCTGATATGTTAAAAGTATTACTTTTAGTAGTAAAGCGATGATCACAAAGGATAGATGGAATATGTTTCTTATACAGCAACAGTTGGACCTTCAAGTTATTTACTAAAAAACTCAACCAAGAATTCCAGGTTGGAATACACACAGTGTATTTGCCTGTCCTCTATTGTGGGCATACACACAGTGTATTTGCCTGTCCTCTATTGTAGGCCTACACACAGTGTATTTGCCTGTCCTCTATTGTAGGCCTACACACAGTGTATTTGCCTGTCCTCTATTGTGGGCATACACACAGTGTATTTGCCTGTCCTCTATTGTGGGCCTACACACAGTGTATTTGCCTGTCCTCTATTGTGGGCCTACACACAGTGTATTTGCCTGTCCTCTATTGTGGGCCTACACACAGTGTATTTGCCTGTCCTCTATTGTGGGCCTACACACAGTGTATTTGCCTGTCCTCTATTGTGGGCATACAAACAGTGTATTTGCCTGTCCTCTATTGTGGGCATACACACAGTGTATTTGCCTGTCCTCTATTGTAGGCATACACACAGTGTATTTGCCTGTCCTCTATTGTAGGCATACACACAGTGTATTTGCCTGTCCTCTATTGTAGGCCTACACACAGTGTATTTGCCTGTCCTCTATTGTGGGCATACACACAGTGTATTTGCCTGTCCTCTATTGTGGGCCTACACACAGTGTATTTGCCTGTCCTCTATTGTAGGCATACACACAGTGTATTTGCCTGTCCTCTATTGTGGGCATACACACAGTGTATTTGCCTGTCCTCTATTGTGGGCCTACACACAGTGTATTTGCCTGTCCTCTATTGTGGGCCTACACACAGTGTATTTGCCTGTCCTCTATTGTGGGCATACACACAGTGTATTTGCCTGTCCTCTATTGTGGGCATACACACAGTGTATTTGCCTGTCCTCTATTGTAGGCATACACACAGTGTATTTGCCTGTCCTCTATTGTAGGCCTACACACAGTGTATTTGCCTGTCCTCTATTGTAGGCCTACACACAGTGTATTTGCCTGTCCTCTATTGTGGGCATACACACAGTGTATTTGTCTGTCCTCTATTGTGGGCCTACACACAGTGTATTTGCCTGTCCTCTATTGTGGGCCTACACACAGTGTATTTGCCTGTCCTCTATTGTGGGCCTACACACAGTGTATTTGCCTGTCCTCTATTGTGGGCATACACACAGTGTATTTGCCTGTCCTCTATTGTAGGCCTACACACAGTGTATTTGCCTGTCCTCTATTGTGGGCATACACACAGTGTATTTGCCTGTCCTCTATTGTGGGCCTACACACAGTGTATTTGCCTGTCCTCTATTGTAGGCCTACACACAGTGTATTTGCCTGTCCTCTATTGTAGGCATACACACAGTGTATTTGCCTGTCCTCTATTGTGGGCATACACACAGTGTATTTGCCTGTCCTCTATTGTAGGCCTACACACAGTGTATTTGCCTGTCCTCTATTGTGGGCATACACACAGTGTATTTGCCTGTCCTCTATTGTAGGCATACACACAGTGTATTTGCCTGTCCTCTATTGTGGGCATACACACAGTGTATTTGCCTGTCCTCTATTGTGGGCCTACACACAGTGTATTTGCCTGTCCTCTATTGTAGGCATACACACAGTGTATTTGCCTGTCCTCTATTGTAGGCCTACACACAGTGTATTTGCCTGTCCTCTATTGTGGGCATACACACAGCTGTTGGAACAAGGGTCCCTATGAAGTTATTCTTTGTTCAAGCTGGTCCCCACAGGAGAAGTGTTCAGAACAGGGAATAATAGGACAGTAACGGCAAGTCCCAGCAACTGTGCATGCAGAAGACTGTGTGTCCTCACCATCATCATGTTTATAACTCAATGGAATAAGAGCAGATACCTGTTAGCTGATATCATGAAAGCCATATTCATAGTGTCATGAGTGAAATTGAGATTGCAAGGTGAAATTCCTTTTGTCACAATGGGAAACCAGCGCATCTAGTTGCTTACATCACAGCAATTTGTTTCACATTCACTTTTGCATAAAGTATGAACCAGAAAGTGACATAACTGGAAATGTACATAAAGGGGGAGGGGTGGTCTTTTTGGTGTATCAAATCATTCAATTGTGCATCTGTTTTATTTCAGGGGGTGGGCAGTGGTTCTGAATGAGAGGATTCAATTCCTTATATTTCAGGGGGTGGGCAGTGGTTCTGAATGAGAGGATTCCATTCCTTATATAAATGAAGTGAGCCACACCTTTGACAGTATCAGTTTGTATTCATGCAAGTACTGCATAGAGTCGAATCAGTCCATCTATCATTGTCATGTTGAATCTGTTCTTATTGCAGGTTACTTAAATCTGAATGGTATTGCCATGGCATTGTCAGGGTTTACACAGCAACGTAATACATTATGGTGTGAGATGTGTAGTGCACTCAGACAGAATCTTCAACATCCATACTTACGAGCAATGTTTGGATTCCTGACTGCTGATGGGGATACTTATGATGTGGTGTTGGTAAGTTTATTTACCTCATGCTTATTGGGCATGTGTCATGTATGTCAACATTGATGCAACCATTGACTTGTCACTGTGTGAAAAGTTACTTAATCTAAAAATTAGGTTCACCTTTTTAAAAATTTAGTTCAATTTAGAATAAGTGAACAACCTATAAATCATTTTTCATTTTTGTTTTCTTTAGAAAGAGCCTGGTTTGAGTATGGAGGACCGTATTGCATTTGCCTGTTTGTTTCTAAATGATCAGCAGCTACCCTCCTTCATTGAAGAGTTAATGTATGAAGTGATACAGACTGGGAATCTAGAAGGAATGTTACTAGCAGGACTTACAAAAGATGGTGTAGAGCTGCTACAGTCATATGTTGACAGGGTATGTAAACAATGCTGAGCTATATATCGTACACACTGAGGATCTAAGGGCTACTGGTTCCAAAATATTGATGATTGGAGAAGGTTTATGGACAGAAATGAACCCCAAAACTCTTAATCCTAGCAATTTAACGACTCACATTGATCGTCTGTCAAGCAATGAATGTCTCTGGGTAGATATAACAACAATTTCTTGATACACAGACACTCATTGGGCAGCCCACACAATAACTCTAAGCCCTCCAACCACAGTTCTCCTTTCAGAAGAACCAATCAGAGCAGTGCTGACTCTACACTGAAACCTCTAAATCCCTATAACACTGTATAAAGAGATCAGCAACTCAAACACTGTTCAGTCTCCTGACAATGACTAGAGCAGGCTATAAATCGAAATGCACTAGCAAATTAAGAATTCACTCCGCGGCAGTAAAGTTCCCTTGTTTCACTAAGCGAAAGTAGTAGTCCCGGCTGAGTTCCCACCCAGGTAGTAGTCAATAAGCAGGACAGTTCTTGTCAGAAGTAAATAGTCTCCCGAATTCCAAAATCTACTCCCAGGAGTAGAATAAATAGCAAGACAAGTTCTCATTGGGCAGTCCACACAATAACTCTGAGCCCTCCAACCAGAAGAACAAATAGTAGAATAAATCTACACAGCTTAGTAGATATACACACATGTTGTTACCGCAAACTGAATATACATTGTTACCCCACCATGCAATGCCTCAAAAGCCCATATTGATACAAATTGGTTGCAAACAATGACTACTCACATTGATTGCTCACAACAGTGCATTGAGCGAGATTGTGTCATCAGGAACCCTGCAGGCTTTGTCTTCAGTATTTATACTTGAGAAAATGGGCTTGGCTGTCTGGGACATTATTAGGAACCCCATATCAACCTACTGTTTGTCACTTCATTAAGAGCTCATTTTACTAGAGCAAAATGCACTACTATAGTGACTGTTTGAATTAATGAAGCATGCATTATTGATATCCTAGACTGCTGATGTGCAGACTACCAGCTGGGTTGCTGTACGTACACTCCCATCAGAGCTATGTAAAGACAAACGTGTCATACATTGGATAGAGAGTTACAGGAGTCTTCTTGACATCTGGAGGTTATGGCATCAAAGGTTGGATCCTCCTAGGTGTTCCAATAAGAATCAAAATCAAATTATTATGTGGCGTGAAATATTTGTAGTTCTGGGTAAAACATTCCATCAGTCAGTAACATAAACATTGAACTGAATAGAACAGCAACTTCTAATTAAACAATTGGATTTGGATCTGAAAATAAAACACAAAATAAAATGTTCCTTATTACATAATTTTCATAGCTTGTGATTCTTTGTAACAAGAGAACAGCAACTTATAATTAAGCAATTGGATTTGGATCTGAAAATAAAACACAAAATAAAATGTTTCTTTATTTCACAATTTTCATAGCTTGTGATTCTTTATAACAAGAGAATGCATGCAGTGGGAATGGCCACTTGTTATTTTAAGGTCGGATGTAAAAGGTTTCCGTGGTTGAAACTATTGGTTACTGTACTTAACTACTTTGTCAATGTACCGTGTAATGACTTTCTATATTGTGTTATTTGACAGGGCACGGTTTGATGTATACTATCACCAAGGCAATGTCAAGATTCCACCCCAGCAGCAGATCTTTGTAAATTGTCACTTCTGTCAGAATGCTATATCGCCCACAGTGTTGGCCCAGAGGTCACTACAAAACATTCCACATCGAGGAGGACCTATGCATCAGAGAGTCAAGGTGAGTTGCCTGCCTACTAGACTAGCCATTAAGATCTCATGTAACAATGTAGTTGGCAATCATGAAGATCGCGTCAAAGTTTGAAAATTTGAAAAGTGAGAGTTAACACTGCTCCATGCAGTTGAATTTGCACCACCAAAATTATCATTTTCGAAAAAATTTAAAGGCAGGGAAAAGGTGGTTGTGTTATAAGCTAGGTCTATTTTTTAGGGGTACAGTCGACTCTTGTAATAAGGTCTGCTGGACTGGCCCGTTTTCCTTGTATTATCCGAACGTCTTAAACACAGCGCACAGTATTACATGTACATGTATACACACGTCGTCATAGCGCATGCACTACACACGTGTATAGGCTAGAAAAGAGCGGTTTTTCGTAGTACAGCTCTTTTGAGCATCATGACACAAAAATATCAATGAGAAATGCATTTTTCTTGACTATGATCATAGAAATTTTATATTTTGTATAACTCAAGATAAAAATCGAAGCAAAGTGATGTCAAACTTGCCGTTCATGTGACCATGATGTGACAGATTTGATACTGCGTAGCGCCTATGCTGAACCATGTTTTCATTGGTAGTCATTGAAGTATGTAAGGGAAGTAGCATTTCGAGCGTAGGTTACCAGCAAAATGTTTCTGGTGTTCGGATCAGACAGAACTTTTTGGCCTGTCCCATCTGATAAGTAGTTTGGTAACAAGAATGTAATTTCCGAACCTTGACTGAACGGTCAGGTTTTGTTACACAACAATATTATTCAGATCTCACTACATAAGTATGAAAAACAATACATTTTGTCACCATAGGGCTGCAAAAATACCTTGTATTATCTGTGTTCTCATTATGACCGTGCTCGTATATTCCATTTTTTAAGAAACACGCATGGGACAGTTAGGGAATGGTGAAAAGCCTTGTATAAACCGGCGTCTCGTATCTTCTGAGCTGATATTAACGAGTTGAAAAAGCTCTCCATGCCAAGTTAAAAAGAATGAGAAGCAAACTATTTAAGAATGAGAAGCAAACTATTTAAGAATGAGAAGCAAACTATTTAAAAATGAGAAGCAAACTATTTAAGAATGAGAAGCAAACTATTTAAAAATGAGAAGCAAACTATTTAAGAATGAGAACCAAACTATTTAAAACATGATAAGTTTGTCCTGTTATGGGGTCATTCTTTTGTAATTCAGAGTGTCTTGTCTTTCAATTACAAATGTATTCATTTACAATGGACTTGCATGAATTCAAATCATGTGATGCAATGGCTGTAAGCAGTATGGCTGTATGCGCTGCTTTGCATTGGATACTCAATAATAAGCAGCTGTTGAAAAGTAGAGAGTGATAGAATCCAAATCATTCACAAGAATTCCCTCAGTCACTGTCAAATTGTAAACCCTGGGGATGGACAAGTGTACTCATTACATTGTACTTGTTATTACTATTATCAGGCATCGACGTGCTACAAATGCAGAAAGCCATTGCCTCGCTGTGCTCTGTGTTTGATGAATATGGGTACACTGTCTGGCTTGAAGTCCATTCACCCTCAGGATAGACATGACAATGCAGCAAAGAATGCCAGCAATACAGGTAGGTCTGGATCATAGCCAATCATCATGAATCATGTCAGTGATACAGTACACATGTATTTATTGTGAGGTGTGCTCTTTAATCACCTGGGAGCATTTTCTGTAATGGATTTGGCGCTATATAAATGCTTCTCATTATTAATAATGTAAATGAAATCTTCCATAATCCATGTACCGGTGCTGCATTTGAGTGCCATTTGAAGATAGTGTTGTATTGTATTGAGAACTAGGAGAAGCCAAAGTGAGAAATGACTGACTGTAGAGATTATTAAGGATGTTTAATAGTTGTGACGATAATACGATAGTTGAACACTGATGGTCGCTCAACGTCCACCAGTCAAGGCAAAGAATCTACAGGCAGTTATTTCGTTCCTGATCTGCTTAGAATACATTCTTCAATTTGGGTGACATGGATGGTTTGTGCTAAAGCACTCACTTTTCACCACTGTGGCCCTGGTTCGATTCCCGGCAAAGCCATATGTGAGTAGAGTTGTGCATTGGTCCTCTCCCATACCATGAGGGTTTATCTCCAAGTTTGAGTGCCACACTGTTATCTTTTACAGATTGATCTTGATACAATCAGCAAGGTCCAATCACACTAACCTGCCATTGGCCCTTTTGGGCACAAATCAATCAAACTGTATTGTTAGATCATTTAAGTATTCTTAAGGACGAGTATCAAACAATACTGCTTGAAACAATGTCATTATTAAGCCTTACACTCCACCGTTGTGTTACTCTTAATTATGATTGGATGTATTTGTGTATAATCCTCAGATCCCATAGATGAGTCAAAGCAGACTGATTTCAAGCAGTGGTTCACATGGTGTCAGTCTTGTAGACATGGCGGTCATGCATGTCATCTCATGGATTGGTTCAAGTAAGTAGCCATTTTATCATTTTAACCATTTTAATCATTCAAATCTAGGTCTTTCACCTTTTTCATTCCGATTTTACTTATTTGTTATGTTCCCTGAAAACAAATGTTGCTTATAAATATTAGATGTGTACCCAGATTGCATTGTACATTACATGTGGTACGTACAGTGACCCTCTTACCTGATGAGTGAGAGACCATAGAAGTAGAATGTTAATTGGTGTTACTTGGTCTTTTCAGGGAGCATCCAGAGTGTCCAGTAACAGGCTGTGTATGTAAATGTATGCTGATGGATACAGTAGGAACGGTGTCTTCTACAGAGACTGTAACGTGAGATGACATCATCAGCTGCTAATGCCTCAGTCTTCCTTAACACCATCATGCTCTTACAATTATCTCATATCTTTAAACCAGTAGTAATGTGACCATTTCGTTTTGCCCTTTGCAACTTAAGCTATGTTACTTGTTGACAATTTCTTGTATAAGGTTTTGCTTTTACTTGGAAACTTTTCTCAAATCACATTAGTAATAATCTCATTAACAAATACAAAAAGGCCACCAACTGACAATAGTATAGCCTTTTAATAGAAAGCGAAGGATGGTGAAAAATATGATTAATCTCCAAACATTTTAATCATTGAAAATAGTCTAGTAGGTCAAGCTGTGACATCGCCAGTAAATAATTTATCACCATAAAAAATATGATATCTTTATTGGAATCGTCCATCAAGTATAACTCCCGACAGTGTTTCGTCTTATTTTCTGACAATAACAAACCTGGACTTTCTATTGGTATTTTGGGATCATGCAGCATTTGGTACATAGGTAGAATTTAGGATAAACTTGTCACTTTTAGTGCTTCATTTGTACCTTGAATTTCATGGCAGACTATCATGAGTTGTCATGTGACAGACTGATTGGTCCATCAATATCTAAAGTCACTTTGAAAGAACTTGTCCATTCATCAGTCAGTAATGACCAACTGGTGAGAGTCCAACAAAGATTAGCCATTGGAACTGGACGATTGTGGTCTGTAAAGAAAGCAGATCAACTCTTTTTTAAAGAAAGTGGACTTCCTGCCCAAAGTGTTATATTATTTTAAAGACTATACATGCAATAAACAAACATCTGGGGCAATCAGACCATGAGCATTATTGATATTAACTCCACGTAACATACCGTCAGGAAATCTTAACACGCAATCTTTCTGTTAAGTTTCTACAATTTATTTTAAACATGAGATTTTCCATAAAGTAAGCTGGACTTCATAAATCATGTTTCTCTACTTTCCTTTAGAAGTACTTTTCACAAAGTAACAATTTATCAAGTATTTCTTTTTGTTGTGACTCGCTGAGACCGAGTAGCACTGTTCCTCTGTGCTTTACACAGAGAAAACAAGACTAGAAGGGTTTTGATTGGCAGAGAAAAATTTCTTAGCTCTGCAATATACATGTGTTTGGAATATTCTTCTTTAATCTGTCATTTTTGTGAAATAATAAAGCTCTCAAAATCTGTAAAAATTCAGCAAATAAATCTGAAGCCTATTAGTACTATTATGCATGGTCACTGATAACACACACTGCAGTATGCAATAATGTAAACATTATTGTGGAATACGCACAGCTGTTAAGAGTCTTTATTTTGCTTCTTTACAAGTGAATTCAGGAGAAATGTATTTGTGCCATGAAACCAGGTTAGAGGCCGTGGTTTAGGGTTGCTCTGCAGATTGGTATACATTTTGCCAGACTGGTTCATTCAAGCTCTTATCCATGAGGCGTGGCTGGCCTTAAGCAAGACACTTGACCATTATTGCTGCGTCCTTTGGATGGGGACGTAAAGCCATAGGTCTCTTGTGTTGTGTAATGAACGTAAAAGAACCCAGTGCACTTATCGTAAAGAGAAGGGGTTTGCCTTGGTGTTCCTGGTTTGATTGGCTGCATATTGGATAATTGTTTTTGAATGAGGCATGGTGTGGTGCTTTGCTGTAAGATACATGAGTCTGTGTTGATGATCAGTTGCTATGATGGATCAGTCTGTGTTATGTTAAAGAGTTTGTTCATTACTGATTAGATTGCTAAAACAGTACACATGTACCTTTTAAAAAGATGTATAAAAGCCAATGTATGCAAACTAATTCAAAGCAAATACAATTTACATTGCTCAATATGTTTCATGTCATGTCCCCTTTTTAATGAAACAAGAACACCAATAGTAGGGCCTACTGTATAATAATACATTACTGTACATGTACACAAGGAATAGTAGACTTGATTTCAAGCCTGAGATTGCATCAGTCCTGCAAAAACACCATTTGCCTATTGGCTTTCACTCACCCTAACTAGCATTCTCAGACTTGACCCTCATGTGATTCATAACTGAAATTTACTTAACAGTAAGGATGCCAGAGAGATGGCCAATCAGGAGGCCATAAAAACCTTGTCATGCGTGTTGGCCGTGTCTGTAACTAAGGTTACTATCACCAAGATTACGTCAACATTTTCTGTAGTATTCATTTGGTCTTAACTTTTGGTAGTACTTGTACAATGGTATTTAAAATACTTTGCTAAAATCATATATGCTAAAATTTTGAAAAAATACCAAATGAAATACATAAAAGTCTCCTCCAACATATTTGTTTTGAATAAAAATGTCAGAATCAATGGTGGAGCAGCAGCTAAATGTAGTTGCATCACTCGTTGTATTTTTTACTACATGTATATCCCGTAGTATAAGTTGAATTTGAATTTGTATTTTATCAAAGGAGTTATTACCAGAGTGTGTACAACTTACTGAAGATCTGGATTCCTAAATCTGTGATTGAAGGTTAATCAAGAGGGCACTATATTTCAGGCAATACTCTAGTTACCCATCAAGCAGGCAGACAGACTTGGAACCAAGTCTAATCATGGAGGTAGAAATTAAACCTCCAGGGTCTAATGAAATAACTGTTGGTTAACATCTTGTGTCACTATTGAAAAATTACAATAAAAATGTTTTTCTATGTCTTTGAAAACATTATGTGGTGTGTATATCATTGGGAAGTACATGCAAGGCCATGAATCCAGGATGTTATATATTCAACAACATTGTACAATCAGTTATCATTTACATGTATCTACACACACTAATATCCCCTAAACAATGTGCAGATGAATTATAATCCTGTGAGACTAATTTAAGGATGGGCCTACTGTTGGGGAAATGGAAATGGAAATATCAGAAATTGCAAGATTTTGTTCAGCAATACTTATACTGCTTATCAGCTTTATGAAATTGGTCCAAGTTTCTTTTCCTAGTATCTCTTATTAAATAGTTGCTTAGTCTGGCACCAATTCCTGTGGAAGAATCACACACCATGTAGGGCAAAAAGCTCAAAAAAATAATGTTCTCTATCCCTGATGCAATAGTTACACCATGATGACCAGAGGCATAAAACAACAGCATAGCACTGGTCACACCAATGTAAATGACATGGCATCTTGGCTGGTACTCTGCTTGTGCTCTGCGAGTCATTGCGGAACTAGTAAGAGTTTAAAGACGTCAGATTGGTCTTCTTAAAGGTCATGAAGGTAGACAAATGCTGGTGAGCATTACGTAGTGAATTATTCATTTTGACACATGCAAAAGCTTTTTCTAGAATACATGTAGGTTATCAGTTAGAAATAATGCAAACATTGTTCAGGAAGTGCCTTTATACAAAAAGCATCGTTTGATGTTTGTCGTGTATTGAAACACTAAACCATTGAAAAAAAAAAACCTGGGTTCCTTTTACAGAAAAGCAGGTAAAAACCTTATGGACATTTTCTGGAATATAAAACTCAATTTGAACCTTTCAGTAGCTGTAGCTATCTACACACAGGGCTACCTCGTTACTGTACATTATTTATTATGTGCAGTGTGTGAGCATCCATACAGGTGCCAGTGACTGATACATTCACATACAAGTCGATGGCTTACAGTACTAGTAGTGTATGAACACTGGCACATTCATCATGCTACACTTCCTGGCATGTAGAACTCCGCAAAGTCCTGTGTGATTTTAAGAGCCTCATCATACAGTGTCATGTCTGGAGGGAAAAACAAGAAATCAAACATTCAGTATTAACTTGAACATTCAAAAATCAACGCACAAATAGTCATTCACAACTCAGACTGGTAGAAAAAATGTGTTGGGATTGTCATCTATTTCATGTCGGGTAGAAGTCAGGTTTCAAGCTATTTACTGGATTCACCATATTCAAACTACACTGACATCGAGTCTCAACTCTGCAACCAATAATCAAGCTATTTACTGGATTCACCATGTTCAAACTACACTGACATCGAGTCTCAACTCTGCAACCGATAATCAAGCTATTTACTGGATTCACCATGTACAACCTACACTGACATCGAGTCTCAACTCTGCAACCGATAATCAAGCTATTTACTGGATTCACCATGTACAACCTACACTGACATCGAGTCTCAACTCTGCAACCAATAATCAAGCTATTTACTGGATTCACCATGTTCAAACTACACTGACATCGAGTCTCAACTCTGCAACCAATAATCAAGCTATTTACTGGATTCACCATGTTCAAACTACACTGACATCGAGTCTCAACTCTGCAACCAATAATCAAGCTATTTACTGGATTCACCATGTTCAAACTACACTGACATCGAGTCTCAACTCTGCAACCGATAATCAAGCTATTTACTGGATTCACCATGTTCAAACTACACTGACATCGAGTCTCAACTCTGCAACCAATAATCAAGCTATTTACTGGATTCACCATGTTCAAACTACACTGACATCGAGTCTCAACTCTGCAACCGATAATCAAGCTATTTACTGGATTCACCATGTTCAAACTACACTGACATCGAGTCTCAACTCTGCAACCAATAATTGAGCTATTTACTGGATTCACCATATTCAAACCACACTGACATCGAGTCTCAACTCTGCAACCAATAATCAAGCTATTTACTGGATTCACCATGTACAAACTACACTGACATCGGGTCTCAACTCTACAACCGATAACATGGAATTACACTGTGTGTAATTCCAAAAATGTGATACAAATTGTGTGTTACGTGAGTACCGGTATGTTTTTTACGTGGATCGTTTAACAATTTTGGATTGAACAATGAACATTTAGTAAAGCAGGAGTTGAACCTGTGACCTCAGAATTAACGTGCAGGTGTTCCACCAACTGAGCTAAAAAAAGCCCAAAATGTTGACGGTTTCACTATTGTATCGTAACTTTGTTTGGGGGTGCCAGTCAGAAGCCATTCAACCTGTAACTGCACAATAGCCAGGGATAACACCCAATACAAAGTTACGATACACTTATCGTAATTATTTTTGAATAAACGTGAAGTTTGTGATAACCTTAGGCGTCATAAAAAATAGTCTGTCTTCAACTTTGATAGCCAGTTGAACAATGAGTTTTGTGGTGTCCATATATCAACATCTCCGTTTGTAGATGATTGGCCATGAAATGGTCCATTTCCAGTCTGTATTTCCCATACCAGACAACCATCACACTTAACCACCTTACTGTCAGGAACTACTCATTTTGTCCTTGTTCACCAGTGGGATTATTTTTTTTAATTTCTGGAAAATGCTTGTTGAGATTATTACTGTCACAACAAAACCATGACATAACCAAGTAAAGACAACAAACTATTTCGAAAAATGTTCCAGGATTTCTTTTTCTCTTTTAAGAAAGGCTTTCATTCACTTTGAATCAGCCAAACCTTGGCCATTTCATGCTGGAATCTTAGACTTACTTCCCACGCTGAATATAATGCTGGTAGCCTATTGATCTCTCGTATGTCCCACAATAGGACGAAGGTCTAGAAATGGGGATTACACAATAGCCCCCACTACACAATGGAATGTAAAGGGCATATTTAAAGGTCTGCCGCATCCCTGGGCATCCCTGGACATCCCCCGATGTTTTTTTAAACGGTTTTATTCAACTTATCCATTTGTGTTTCCACAAAAGTTTTGCTTGTATACACGTCTTCCAGCGATAACTGGTAAGAGGTATTTTCATTGTCTAATTGCCCTGCGTTGTAAGGTTTAAATTTGATAGATTTGTACATGTACTAATGAATTTTATATTTGCATTAGAAGATGTTTAGATAATTACTGGCTTACCAAAGTCCATTTCTCCTAGGTTTACATACTGCATGCAGTTAATGACTCTTGGATTTTGTCCCACGTGACCTATGACCTCAGTGATGCCTTCTATCGCGTCTACGAGCTGTCAAGACACAATAATTATTACGTGTTAGATAGCAACACTTACTTTGATATGAAAATAATATTTAGCAGGTTTTTCAACTGAATAGGAAATGAATGAACTAATTAATAACCCTTTGTTTACCACCACTAAAGCTTTTACCATTTGTATTTTTTACCCCCACAGGTTACTTGAGTAAGGTATGCACTTGCCATTTTTTTTTTCTTTCTTATTTTTGTTGTTTCCATGGAAACTGGGCTATGGGACTTATAAGTCCCGACAGTACATACATATACTCAAATGGCAGTATACAATGCAGGTACAAAACAAGTGTTTCCTATTGAAAATTCTGTCTTTAACTTCTTTATTGTCCTTCTGAGTCTGTTTCATTAACAATTTAACATTATTTGGTGGTAAATTATACAAAATGAGGTTGCAGAAATACAAACAAAATTGATTTTTTTGGGACTGGGCATAGTTTAGGTACACAAATTGCCCTGATAAAGGTGTAATAGAGGCATAAAAAGCCAACTTTTATACACTTTACACTTCAATCAATCACATTAATCAATCACAATCATAACACATTATGCATGAATAATACATCATCTTATCTATACCCCAATGAAACTCTAGGAAGCAGAAATATACCACAGGTATCACACTGGCTGTGGGGCCTCAACTCAATCTTCTTAGATGAGCAAACTTCACATCGTCCACGTTGTTTGACATACACATCCCAGTGTACACCACGATTGTGCAGTCGCATTGCCCTGTCAACAGAGTACTCTATACGCCGTTGCTTATTTACAAAAGGTGGTGTAGTCCTACCAGTAAGAGGCTTTCCAACCCTTGGTGGGCGGGCAAGGACTACAAGTGTCTGTGCAACGCTTCTGCGAAAGTCTAACAAGCTCAATTTTAGGCCCAAGTTTTTGTTGTATGCAATTTGTGCATTGCAAAGTGTTTGGTCTAAGATGCCAAAAAAATTTCTGTGCCACCACTTTTTTTATTTTCTTTCCAAACCTTGAGCTGCACAGTACATATCAACTTTGTCAACCCCTCCCATGTATGCATTGTAGTCTTTCAGAGCTTTGGGGCATGGAAACTCTTTTGTTGTCCCATCCTTCTGTTTGCGAGGCACCTTAGCTTTGTCTGTCCCATGGAAATTTGAAATGAGATGCACCCCCCTATTATCCATCCACTTGAAATAAACTATATCCTGCTCTGATGCACATTGGTCAAATTGACCTCGCTCTAGAGACTTATCTGTTGCCATGCCTTCAGGTAAGCCCTTCCGATTCACCCGAATCGTGCCACAAGCTCTAACATCATTAGCTTTCAGATATTCCATGAGTGGAACAGAGGAAAAATAATTATCAAAATATACTTCATGATGTCTTCCAAACATATCTTGTGTCATATCAATGACTACCCTTTCTCCTAAACCAAATCCTGCCAAGGTTTCATCAGTGGCACCTCCGCCAGTCTTCCCTTGATACACATCAAACTTGGTGATGTACCCATCATTGTCAGCCCTCATCCACAGCTTGTAACCCTGCTTGATAGGTTTGTTTGGGTTGTACTGCCCTTTGAAAAGTGACGCCCTTTGAAAGGTATCATGCTCTCATCAATACTAACTCGTTCACTAATGTTGTACAACTTTACATAATTTTTGTTCATTTTTGAGATGAGCGGCCTTAGTTTGTACAGTTTGTCAGTGTTGTTAGCCGGGATATTGTTATTGTCATTTATGTGTAAGTTTGACAGTATCTGCCCAAACCTGTTCCTAGACATGGTTGACACCACCAGTGGAACAGTCAGGTCTTGATCCCCCTTCCAATAGTCTGTCCAAGAAGGCAGCTTGTGGTACCCCATGATGAAATTGATGCCGATGAAGCCCAGGAATTCTTGGTGAGTGACAGGTGAGACGTGCCGCTGCCTCTGATTGATGTACAAATTTGTTTGGTAGATGTCATGTCGGGTTGAATCATCGAAGTAGTGCAGGAAGTAGTCACCAGGAGTCTCGCAGTCTGCAAAGTGATCTGCAATGGGACCTAAAGCAAAACAAGGAACATACGTGAACTCATGTATAGTTTTCTTGAGTTGACAAAGTAGTTATCTTTTCTAATTGTAAACCTTTTTATAGTTCAAAGAAATTATTTTGTGTACAAACAATACTGCATACCTTCCGATAAGTCAAATTGGGACACTTTTGCAGTGACATCTTTCTTCTTCCAGTGGCGTTTGGGTTCTGGTGCTTTCTTTTCCTGTAAGTTGATGGCACATTAGGTTGCTCGTCACTACTTTCTGATTCATCATCGTTGCTGTCACCTTCATCTTCGATATCAACAGTTTGCAAACCCAACGGGTCTGGCTGAAATGTAGGGTCATCGCTGTCTGAGTCAGGCTCTTCGTCAGTAATCTCACTGTCAGATGGTATATCATCTAAAAGAAGCTGTGCTTCAATCTAGGTTGTACAGGAATGCAAGTCGCCTCTTTGGAGCATGATCCATTCTAAACATATGAACATAAAATATAGAATTAGCTAAAGTACTGTAAGTGTATGGAAAATATAAATACCTGAATGATAATCAGTAATATTTGCCTGTATGATTATTTTAGACGTTTCAAAAAAATAATAGTTGTACTTGTAAGAAAGATTGTTTTCATTTAGAAACCACATTATTATTATTCAGTATAGTCCATCAGGGGCAGTACCCATCAATGGTAATGCCTTGCATATCCCTCCTCCCCCAGCCAGCCCAATCATGCCAAGCCAAATACTACATAGCACTATCCATGCCATGGCATGCCACCAGTCATCACATTCAATGGACATCAAATTAAAAACCAAATGAAAAATAAATAATTGTCATGGTCAGTGCACCCATCTAAATTTCATTCAATGTAAAGTTTTCCCCAAAAACCAACCACAACTTATAGAATTACACAAAACATTAATGATAGGCCTACAAAATAAAAGTTATGTTGCATCACTCAATTTGTGACCGCGATTCTTTATGTACTTGTTTACATGGTGATGCGTCTGCAAGGTGCAGTTGCCCAGTTTCCAGACAGGTCTCCAACTCACAAGACGTGGAAGTCCCTCACAAACTCATGCCTAGTTTGACAACATCAAGTTTCTAATATCAAAGATTGTTTTCCACTATAAAGTATAGGTCCCAAAGACCTTGTAAAAATTAATTGGGCATTTATCAGGACAACTTATTTACAAAAAGAACGTCTTTTTACCTACCTTTTCATAGCGCGTCACTCCTGCAGTTTTGGAAAAAAGCTGATGACGTATGACTCACATTAGACTTCCCCCAATCTGCTGACTGTTCCAAACTACTGCCAATGAAGGGCACAAAAGTCCCAACATGCTTTGGGGCGCGTTTTTTGCCGGTGTGAGATGAAATGGGGGTTGAAATGGGTTGGGACTCAAAAGTCCCGTCGGTAAACAAAAGGTTGTTTGGTGATTGACCAAAAGTTCATCAGCACAGTCCAATGAACGCAATGCATATTGTACCACCCAAATGGTGCTCAGTCTACAGATGCATTTTGTTTCCATCAACACTGAACCAAATTAAGTTCAACTAGAAATAGAGTTTGTGAACAAACTCACGGTGTTCGGTTGAACGTAAATTGATGACGTAATTCAAAAAAAGGTAAATTCTGTGTACAAGATTTGCTTTCCTCGTGCTTTGCTGTAGATGCAAATATTGTAGCTTTTGTTAATCCTCGTTTACAACTTTTTCAAATTTGAAACTTCAACTTCCGATTTTTACCGGAAGTAAGGTGAAATTTGGTCAAACGTTGTCAGAGACGAATGGCTTTCGCCGAATGGCTGTAAACTGATGTGATGATATTAAAATACCAATTTACGTATTTTGATCATTGTTATTCCCAAGTTTACTATGTGAAGCCTTTCTGTTGTATGTGATTTGTTCACCTTAGTCATTTCATGTGGAACCCAGCTACTGGAATAAACTCATTATAGTTCATAGCTCTATGGTTAGCTCAAGTGTTTTTACGGCGGCGTGCTGATAAAACAAAATAGAGGGGAACCTCCATATTCTAAATGTACTCATTGAATATTTCCTAGCTTAGTTTTAAATAACTGTAGTATTAGTAGATCCCTCAATGTGTCCGCAGTTCCATGTAAGTAAACAAAAGCTTTAAAAGGAAGAACATTGTGAACAACCTCTTTGTTGATGGCCGTTCACGCGATTTAAGCCAAATGATTTTAGTGAGAGTTTGATCCCAGCGGGATTGAGTGTCAAAAGCAACGTAACACAAACGGACCTATTAAATAATAATAATCAGTGACCCGTTGCAGGTTTGCACGGAACGTACTAACATCCATTCTCCATTTCATAAACCTTTGTAAAAGCGCAAGCTAGTATTAGTAACAAAAGGACGGCGTCGCACACAACATTGGTACCATTCCAACATTGATGGCGTTCTTTAATATTCTAGTGGAATGAAAACGGAATGGTGCATACAGCCCAATGCTCCGCCTGCGCAGAGCATCAGAGCCACGTGTACACATCCTCTACATCGTATTATGCATGTATGCACGTAATGTACATGCACATGGACTTTTCTTTACGCGCTATGAATGGAGGTCAACACAAACGCGCGCTTTTATGACCAGAGGACAAGGTCAAACTGGTGTCATATCTGTGCAAAAAATGGAGCAGGGTAAACGAGCTTCAAACTAACATTTAAATATTTGAGAAAAAACAAGAAGTTCTTGAGATATAAATTTTTGAAATTTTCAACTTCCGGTTTTAACCGGAAGTAAAGGTCAAATGAGGTCACGTTTTGCACGACACTTGTAAGTCATTACAAAAGCCGTCATGTTATGCAAGTATCTTGTACGTAGCATTTTCGGTTCTCAAGGTATAATTTTTTATATTATTTAACGTTTATTTAACGTAATTACGTCATCGATGACCTCACCATTCCCAAAAAGTTGCGGCTTTGTCTACTCACCAAGCTTGATCTTCATGATAAGCTCCAAGTTTATACAAGCTTTACTTTTGTTCAAAATTGCTCGAGAAGTTTCATTGAGAAGAAGACGACGAAGAAAAAAAAACAAAAAAACAGAACAATAACAATAGGTCTTCGGCTGTTTGCCGAACACCTAATAAAAACTTGTTTGTAACAGCCTGATATTGCTTTCCTTTCTTGCTCATAACTTTGCAAGATAGCTGTAATGCTGGTGAAAGTGAATGCAGGGAACAGATTCTTAAAAACCCTCATATTTCTGTATAACAATTCTGTACCTACTGTAAGTGAATGGAAAGTGGCTAAAATTATTGCCCAAGATCTAAATGTATGGCATTAATAATCTTACTGGTTCTTGCAACTGCACTTGAACATCAATATTGTCACTCAGTTCCAACATGAAGGATGTTCCATTCGGGTCAATCTGTGGAAACAATCAGTGGTTGATTTGATTATTACAAAAGAATTTACTAATAAAAACCCAGAATGACCACATGACAACAAATGTTGCTGGGCTTGATCTACTCCAAGATTAACATAACATATGAGTTGCTGGGTTTGATCTACTCCAAGATTAACATTACAATGAGTTGCTGAGCTTGATCTACTCCAAGATTAACATAACATATGAGTTGCTGGGTTTGATCTACTCCAAGATTAACATTACAATGAGTTGCTGAGCTTGATCTCCTCCAAGATTAACATAACATATGAGTTGCTGGACTTGATCTACTCCAAGATTAACATAACATATGAGTTGCTGAGCTTGATCTACTCCAAGATTAACATTACAATGAGTTGCTGAGCTTGATCTACTCCAAGATTAACATTACAATGAGTCGCTGAGCTTGATCTACTCCAAGATTAACATAACATGAGTTGCTGAGCTTGATCTACTCCAAGATTAACATTACAATGAGTTGCTGAGCTTGATCTACTCCAAGATTAACATAACATATGAGTTGCTGAGCTTGATCTACTCCGAGATTAACATAACATATGAGTTGCTGAGCTTGATCTACTCCAAGATTAACATTACAATGAGTTGCTGAGCTTGATCTACTCTTTTATTTCAAAGACAAAAAATTTGTATCAGTGATATAAAGTTGTAATATTTTCACTATTTTGTCCATCGGTAATAATCATACTATTTCATGCACCATAGGCATGGCTCAATTTTGACCATTCCTTCAAGTTCCAGTCCAAACTGGAAGATGAAATACAAAAATATCGTTTGAGATCTACAGTCAGACTTTGGATATGGATTCTGTGCATGGAGAAGTGTTGGAGGTCTCGAACAGAGTTTTGGTCTCCAGACTTGTCTCCAGATTCGAGACCAGCGTTTTCAGGTCTCAGATAAGGAGCAGATCAAACACAGACCGAGACAAGACAGACCTCAACATTTCAACACCTCAAATCCTCTGAGACCTGAAAAGTATCAGCAGATTGAGTTGTCAATGCGCAGATTGCCCTTAGCCAATCTGCAAATTGAGTGCTCAATGTGCAAATTGTGCTTAGCCAATCTGCAGATTGAGTGCTCAATGTGCAGATTGCCCTTTGCCAATCTGCAGATTGAGTGCTCAATGTGCAAATTGTGCTTAGCCAATCTGCAGATTGAGTGCTCAATGTGCAGATTGTGCTTAGCCAATCTGCAGATTGAGTGCTCAATGTGCAAATTGTGCTTAGCCAATCTGCACATTGAGCACACAATCTGCAGATTGGCCGCTCAATCTGCACATTGAGTGGTCAATGCGCAGATTGTGCTTAGCCAATCTGCACATTGAGTGCCAGGTTGATCCAGTTGGACTAGCTAGTTCAACCATGCAGCATTCAAATGACATCTAGATCAACTATGGTTAAGTCTAGTCGACTCTAGTCATTAACGCTCATCACAGCTCCTGCTGTCTGTGTCAAACAGCAGTCCACGCACATTCGACCACGGTTAATGGCTTTTGTGGAGGCTACCCTGTAGAGCTCGTTGGGCGATCCCAACTATAGTTGGGGCGCACCAACTATAACACTCAAGTTGGGACCAGTCACAACTAGAGTTGGGGCGATTGTCAAGTTGGGGCGGTACAGTTTTCTTAATTTGGAGGATGAAATTGAAGTAAACAAATTGTAAACATAGTAAAAGTGGGACTCGATCCTCACACCTGCTCTGAAGACCTCAGCCTAAATATCAATTCCAGGTACGCTACATGGCTATATACACAATTGGCATTGAAAGACAATGTACTTTAAACCTCATAACATTTTGGCTACTCGTGTTTGTGTCAAAGAGAAGAAGGGCGCTATACTGTAAAAAGGCTAAAAGTAGTTTACTCAAAGATACCCAGCGCCATATAAATGTTGGGCGCAATCTTTGAAGATGGCCTTTTTAAAAATTCGCACATGCCAATTTTAAAATTTGCACACGCACAATTTTTGATCCAAAGTCTGCCCACACAAATACAAATTGCGCGGCTGAGGCAAGAAACTAACACAAACTAAAACTACGCAGTGTAAAGCATGAATAGAATTCCCTTTGGGAAACAGAGGCTGTTTACAACCATTGATGGCGCGCTTGTTTTCATTGCCAGACGTAAAAAAAACAGGATGCATTTTTCTTTCAAACAAATTGTAAAACTCCCAACTGTTAACATAAACTTTATCAACAAGTTTATCAACAAGTTGCAGCACGGTTTATTTATGGGAATCTGCCAGCGCAACTGTCTCATGCTTTGAACTTTACAAATCATGAGCAGACCTCGGCTGCGTTCCACTTGCACAAACAGATCACAACCGTTCTTGCAAACATTTGTGACTGTTGGAATGATTGGTTGCGCACTTCATGATGTCAATATGGCGGCGCTCTGTAATGAAGATGGCCACACTGTATATATACATAATGTAACAAACATAAATTGTATGCCCTGTATATAGAAGAAAGCCCCGCCGGGTGCGCTGGATTACCCCCGTCGGATCATGGAAGGACAGCGCTCCCACGGCAGCTGGACTGAACTATAACTGTACAGTGATTGGACAAATTACCGGGTGCGTTGGCTGATGTATAACAATGTACATGTATAACAAATTGTGTAAAGATAAGAGATTATCCAGGTGTGCTGGCAGGATGCGTTTGTTGTTTTGGCGCCCTTTTTTTATCGATGTGTTGTGCATGATTTAGTTGTGTTAGACAGACCAAATGATGAGTTCAGTGAGTGAGCACTGAATAAGTTGTCGTTCTTGGAGAATGAATAAATCAGTGTTTCATATTGAACGGAATTTGAGTTCGTTTGTTTTTTGTCTGCGTTTGGCTGCAGAGCAAACAAGGACCCATTGACAGTACGTTACAATGGTGGCAGCAGTAGGATATTTTTTTGACTCAATTCAATGTTGAACACGACTGAGGATGACGACGAAGTGCACATCATCGGCTGATATCGTGGATGCCATCTTCTTATAATGAGTGACATTCGGGAGTTGGAAGCCTCCTTGGCACAGCAGATTTGTGAGTCAGCTGTTTCCTCACCCTAATATGGAAAGAATCCTTGGGACACGAAACCAGTCGTGGATGCGTACCACAGAAGATGCTTCCAGAAAATGATTGACAACTTGGAAGCGACAAGGAGTTGTGGTGACTTAGCAATCAGCGAGGATCAGAGTACAGGTAAGCGCCGCACATTAACCCCGTCCTGCGGTCCCGTGGCTTGCGCCGATGTTGGGCTTTGTTGTGTGGATGCAGAGACCACAAGTAGGGAGGCTGTTGCGAGCGGTGAATGCCCTACTGTTGATGTGGTTCCGAGTCCCTCAATTTTGCCCTGCATGGCGTTTGCCAACGGGGTTGCAGCTCGCGGTTGTGTGGGAATTTCCAGCCCTGATCCAGCTGCTTTGACCTTCAACTCCACGTCAACACCTCCACTGTTGTGGAAGGTTTCTTCAATGCACTGTTTCGCTGTTGTGGACGGCTCCACTAGTGCAACTTGCCTCTCCGGAGCACGCTGATCTCATTATCGACCAACAAACTGACAGGCGGAAACTGTGACATTGACCAAGCAACTACAGGACACTGGCCTTCATGTTCAGCTGGCGGCAGCTCAGTTGGATCGGTACTTTCCACCAGCAAAAGCAGCCCCGCCAGGCAAGCAAAGGCACCGACGGACCCCCAGATGCATGATGCATCACAGAAGAAAAGGATACCGACTGATGCAGGAAGCATCACAGAAGAAAAGGATACCGACTGATGCAGGAAGCATCACAGAAGACAAGGCCGAGGGTACAGGAAGTACTACCGAAGACAGTGAGGATATCCGTTGGTGCAGGGAGCATCAAAAGATGGGTATCTGCCGGTGCATGATGCACCACTGAAGAATAGGCCGCTGAAAACAGATTATCCGCAGGTGCAGGGAGCACCACAGCAGACAGGGGATCCGACGGTGCTGGATGCACTACAGACAGAATGCCCACCTGTGCTGGGGGCACCACAGACATGGAACCCACCGGCACCACAGAGAGGGGATCCGCAATCATCACAGACATGGCACCCACCGGCACCACAGAGAGGGGACCCGCAATCATCATAGACATGGCACCCGCTGGCACCACAGAGAGGGGACCCGCAATCATCACAGACATGGCACCCACCGGCACCACAGAGAGGGGACCCGCAATCATCACAGACATGGCACCCGCTGGCACCAAAGAGAGGGGACCCGCAATCATAACAGACATGGCACCCGCTGGCACCACAGAGAGGGGATCCGCAATCATCACAGACATGGCACCCGCTGGCACCACAGAGAGGGGATCCGCAATCATCACAGACATGGAACCCGCTGGCACCACAGAGAGGGGACCCGCAATCATCACAGACATGGCACCCGCTGGCACCACAGAGAGGGGACCCGCAATCATCACAGACATGGCACCCACCGGCACCACAGAGAGGGGACCCGCAATCATCACAGACATGGCACCCGCTGGCACCACAGAGAGGGGACCCGCAATCATCACAGACATGGCACCCGCTGGCACCACAGAGAGGGGATCCGCAATCATCACAGACATGGCACCCGCTGGCACCACAGAGAGGGGATCCGCAATCATCACAGACATGGAACCCGCTGGCACCACAGAGAGGGGATCTGCAATCATCACAGACATGGCACCCGCTGGCACCACAGAGAGGGGATCCGCAATCATCACAGACATGGAACCCGCTGGCACCACAGAGAGGGGATCTGCAATCATCACAGACATGGCACCCGCTGGCACCACAGAGAGGGGATCCGCAATCATCACAGACATGGCACCCGCTGGTACCACAGAGAGGGGACCCGCAATCATCACAGACATGGCACCCGCTGGCACCACAGAGAGGGGATCCGCAATCATCACAGACATGGCACCCGCTGGCACCACAGAGAGGGGATCCGCAATCATCACAGACATGGCACCCGCTGGCACCACAGAGAGGGGATCTGCAATCATCACAGACATGGCACCCGCTGGCACCACAGAGAGGGGATCCGCAATCATCACAGACATGGCACCCACCAGCACCACAGAGAGGGGACCCGCAATCATCACAGACATGGCACCCGCTGGCACCACAGAGAGGGGACCCGCAATCATCACAGACATGGCACCCACCGGCACCACAGAGAGGGGATCCGCAATCATCACAGACATGGCACCCGCTGGCACCACAGAGAGGGGATCCGCAATCATCACAGACATGGAACCCGCTGGCACCACAGAGAGGGGATCTGCAATCATCACAGACATGGCACCCGCTGGTACCACAGAGAGGGGATCTGCAATCATCACAGACATGGCACCCGCTGGTACCACAGAGAGGGGACCCGCAATCATCACAGACATGGCACCCGCTGGTACCACAGAGAGGGGATCCGCAATCATCACAGACATGGAACCCACCGGCACCACAGAGAGGGGATCCGCAATCATCACAGACATGGCACCCGCTGGCACCACAGAGAGGGGATCCGCAATCATCACAGACATGGCACCCACCGGCACCACAGAGAGGGGACCCGCAATCATCACAGACATGGCACCCGCTGGCACCACAGAGAGGGGACCCGCAATCATCACAGACATGGCACCCGCTGGCACCACAGAGAGGGGATCCGCCGGCACCAAAGATGCGGAAGCAGGGAACATTGCTGAGTTCACCAGGAGTAAAACCCAATTCATCGGACCATAAACAAGCCTGGGGAAACACCAAACAGATGTCAAGTGTTCGACGGCATGAACCATGTCCTCGGCTGAAGACGAAGAAGCTTGGACAGTGCAGCAAGAACAATGACTGGAGAGAAGTCCTCTGTTGGATGGATATTGTTTTGTTTTAAGGACACCTTCCAGGAACAATGAACTGTTGTGGAACACTGCTGTGTAGTAGGGTAGTCGTCATCGGGCTGCTGCTTCTTTGCTTGAATTTTGTGTGACTAGTTTGGGGACCAGAATCAACATTGAGCAACATCCTTTGAGGACACCCACCATTGTTTCTAAACCAAATTGTTGCTTGATGCTTTTGTTTGAAAAGTAGATAACTAAACAAATGAAGAACTGTAGAAGAATGTGTTGGTGTGTATAGCCCCGTCGATTGTGGATCCTTGCTTGATTCTGAGTCGCCAAGTTGTGGACCAGAATCATCATCGATCAGCATTCCCCGAGGAAATCCCACAAAACTGTTTTTCCTTTTTGTTGTTGATTGTTTTGTTCTATATCAAAGGTGTTGCAGCTTTTCAGGAGAATTAGCTTATTCTAAGGAGGGGGCAATGTAACAAACATAAATTGTATGCCCTGTGTATAGAAGAAAGCCCGCCGGGTGCGCTGGATTACCCCTCGTCGGATCATGGAAGGACAGCGCTCCCACGGCAGCTGGCCTGGACTTTGTGTGAACTGTGCAGTGATTGGACAAATTACCGGGCGCGTTGGCTGATGTACAGTATAACAATGTACATGTATAACAAATTGTGTAAAGATAAGAGACTATCCAGGTGCGCTGGCAGGATGCGTTCGTTGTTTTGGCGCCCTTTTTCTAGCGATGTTTTGTGCATGATTTAGTTGTGTTAGACAGACCAAATGATGAGTTCAGTGAGTGAGCACTGAATAAGTTGTCGTTCAGGAGAATGAATAAATCAGTGTTTCATATTGAACAGAATTTGAGTTCATTTGTTTTCTGTCTGCGTTTGGCTGCAGAGCAAACAAGGACCCGTTGGCAGTACGTTACAATATACATTTTTGTATTGTAGGTATATTTTAGTCCCCCATTTTTTACATCACGACATCAACTAATTAACCTGACTGTTTTATCAACCGCCGTAAACACATAATTTTTTTCTTGACAAGAAAATAATATCGTCTGCTTAGCATTCGTTTAAGTGTTGTTGTCCACCATTTTAAAAACCACCCACCAACACCTCAAAAATAAGTTCGCCTATGGTTGCTAACATTCGCCAACGTTTGCGGCACACAATTCATTACACTCAAAATTGTTAGCATCGTGCGCAAACATTGGCAACGTTTGCGCAAGTGGAACCCACCCCAGTTTCTCGACATTCTTCCCTGAGTTTTTTAACAAAAGTATCCCTTTCATACAGAAACAAGATCCAGTAAAACACTTCTTCAAACTTAACCCTTTCACCTCCGGACATAAATTCACTTCATACCTTGATGTTTCATGACAAGGAAGTGGTGAAAATTATAGTTGAACGACAAAGATTGTGCAGTGTTCAAAGATTGCACCCGAGCTATCCTGCGCAAATTTTAAAATCATGCAACTTGCAAGGAAACAAAGTTTGCGCAATCACAAAATGGCACACCACATGCATGAATTTTAAAAAAGGACAACTTCGAAGATTGCGCCAGCAGTACTACAGTCATTTGACCAGTTCGGGATCACTTTTTAGTTTATCAGTTTACCTAAACATGTTATAAAACTCACCAAGTATCCACTGACAAAAAAAGATTAGTACTTTTGAAGAGGCTTTGAGAAAAGTATTGTCACCTGTTTGACCAGTTCAGGATCAGTTGATTCTATTCTGAATCAGTAGCTTGCCCTCTATTGCAAACCAATACTCCCATTCATAAAACTGTCTCTCAAGGACACAAACTTCACAAGTGTGTTGGCATGGACATGGACTTCCTTTCTCCAGAGAATTTCATGCAAGTGTATTCAACAGCAGCGCAAAAATCCAGCAACAAAAACACAAAATAACAGCAAAGGCAAATAAAAAGGTGAAGCACGCCTAAAAGCAACATTGACCCAAATATCTATTCTTACAGTCGCAATTTCCTCCTCCAAGTTTCATTTTCTCACAAAAAAACAATATTCCTACAAGAATTTGTTGAAGAAATGTATCTTAAATGCAACAAATAAACTTTCGACTGCAGCAGTAAGATTTTACCTCACTGAGTGCGGCACCATTTGACGCAATGAGAGATGCTGAGTAGTGAGTGATCCCGAACTGGTCAAGGGTACGATGCCCCCCAAAAGACGATTTCGGTAATTTTGTCTCCTCAAAAAAACAAGACGACTGCTCAGTATTTACCTGAAATATTTTTAACACATTCTAAGCATTTGACATAAATTTTATTCGCCCTGGCGTTCAAATTTTAAAGGTGAGAAGTTCAGCGTTTTTCAACCAACATTTTTTTTTTAAATAATGATCAAAATCGCAGACAAACTTCAAGAAAATGGCCATAATTTATTTGTTGATGAAGTTTGGAACCTTATTTTGGGTTTGTTGGTTTATTGCATGTTATTCTTCACATGTATCAACAGAAATTGGTAATGTGAGAAGTAACTTAATTATGGGGTTGTTGCAAAGTTGAAGTGATCCCGAACTGGTCAATGATCCCGAACTGGTCAAATGACTGTACTACTAGTACTATTCTACACTTGAGTACTATCATAAATTGCAAGTTGGAAGTTGATTGTCATTGTATTGTGGATTGTGACTTTTACAAGTAAAATTATAACTTACGAATACTTCAATTAAAAGTTCAGATCTACATACATGTCATGCATTGCATGAATGTTACCCGTTAACATTTTAATTGCATTTTTGTAGGTTTTTTGTGAGCTGGGATCCATGGGAGACCAGTGAGTTTTCGTACCAAATGGATCATCCAGGATAAATAAGAAATAAATAAATGAATAAACACTCCTAGTCCTATCCTAAAATGAGCATATAAATAACAATACATTCATTTGGATTGCTCACATCTTTAACTCTCCCAAGCAAACACACAACGCTTCCTTGATACTTCGGCAACATAGAGCCGTTCACTCTTGGCTGTGGCTGCGTATCTTGATCCATAGTCCTGAATAAAATTGGGATATTGACACACACAAAAGTGCGAAAACAAGATATCTCTTGTCACTTTAACTAGCTACTTTTCCTGTGATGGACGGCCGGTGCAACGTGATGTGTGGATGTGCGATTTTCAGCCTTTTGACGGTCGAAAAGACTTGGCGCGCTTCTACACGGTCCCTTCTACACAGCAATAGCCGGATCACCTGTCCTTTTTTCACATAATTCCAAATAAAGGTAGTCAGGAAACCCGATGTATCCAATGCGCGAATAAGTGTAACCTTTAACTCTAGGCGCATCAATTGTCCTGCAGTTTACGTCCAGACTTATGGTTTCTTCCGAGTCAATCAACATAAACACATTAATAATAACAACAACAAAATGTAAATAATAATACAAATAATACGTGAAAATAAATAATAAATTCAACTTGAATAGAACGTTATGATAAATGTAAACACACTTCCATTAATGTGCTTGTAGGCGCCTAGTAAGAAGGCTACGTTCTTCGTCGTGGAGGCGCACTAGTACAGTACTGTTCAAAGTTGTTTGTTTGATGATGAAAACATCTTGACCTCCCCCTCCAGCTAGCCAATGTAAAACTACACAACGTTACTGATTGACTTCTGAAGTTCTTGAATCTGCACCAATCCCAATCTTGTAAAAAGAAAGGGTTGTGTTTTATAGAAAAGAGTCAGTAGGCCCCACACTACACTACAGTTGAGTTATTGACCAACATTGCATGATCAAATGATTAATGGAGCATTGGATTTTGGAGGGAGGAATTATTCAATTAAGGACAGCTTGTGAGTGACAGTTGTAACCCTTGCTTGTTATTGACCATGTTGACCTGAATTGAATCACGTGGGCCTACGTTGTCATGGTTTCACTTCTTTTATTTGTATTAAGTAAGTGTGGAAATTGTTTTAATTTTTATAGTTAAATCTAAAACTACTTATTTTGTCTTGTTTTCTATTCGACCATCCATATTGATTTGTCATTCATCACTTACTGGTAAGTAACAATACAGAGTACAGCAGGGACTTTCCCCCACCCACTCGGCCCAGCCATCCCATGTTTTTGTTAAAATTTTAAATTGCACAGAAAAAATAATCCGAACATCTAGAAATATCGCAGAGTGTCACATTTATTTTAGTTTTTAAGTTTCCTTTATCAGCTTGTGGAAGTCCATGGCCGGCCATGTCTGTCAAAAATCTGACTGAATACTCCTGACTGATAGTGATACAGTCATTTGACCAGTTCGGGATCATTGACCAGTTCGGGATCACTTCAACTTTGCAACAACCCCATAATTAAGTTACTTCTCACATTACCAATTTCTGTTGATACATGTGAAGAATAACATGCAATAAACCAACAAACCCAAAATAAGGTTCCAAACTTCATCAACAAATAAATTATGGCCATTTTCTTGAAGTTTGTCTGCGATTTTGATCATTATTTTAAAAAAAATGTTGGTTGAAAAACGCTGTTAAAACTTCTCACCTTTAAAATGTGAACGCCAGGGCGAATAAAATTTATGTTAAATGCTTAGAATGTGTTAAAAATATTTCAGGTAAATACTGAGCAGTCGTCTTGATTTTTTGAGGAGACGAAATTACCGAAATCGTCTTTTGGGGGGCATCGTACCCTTGACCAGTTCGGGATCACTCACTACTCAGCATCTCTCATTGCGTCAAATGGTGCCGCACTTAGTGAGGTAAAATCTTACTGCTGCAGTCGAAAGTTTATTTGTTGCTTTTAAGATACATTTCTTCAACAAATTCTTGTAGGAATATTGGTTTTTTGGTGAGAAAATGAAACTTGGAGGAGGAAATTGCGACTGTAAGAATAGATATTTGGGTCAATGTTGCTTTTAGGCGTGCTTCACCTTTTCATTTGCCTTTGCTGTTGTTTTGTGTTTTTGTTGCTGGATTTTTGCGCTGCTGTTGAATACACTTGCATGAAATTCTCTGGAGAAAGGAAGTCCATGTCCATGCCAACACACTTGTGAAGTTTGTGTCCTTGAGAGACAGTTTTATCATGAATAGGAGTATTGGTTTGCGATAGAGGGCAAGCTACTGATTCAGAATAGAATCAACTGATCCTGAACTGGTCAAACAGGTGACAATACTTTTCTCAAAGCCTCTTCAAAAGTACTAATCTTTTTTTGTCAGTGGATACTTGGTGAGTTTTATAACATGTTTAGGTAAACTGATAAACTTTTTTGTTTAAAATGTCAAAGAGATTGCAACCAAAAACAATGTGAATTCAAAAAGTGATCCCGAACTGGTCAAATGACTGTACTTTATAAAAATGAACCAATAATAGTAAAAATGAAGGCTACCTCCCATGCAGGTTGTGTGTTCAGAAAATACACTACTAAACTGTTGGGAGGATCAAGGTGTTTGCACCTGAAAAATTCTTACTGGTGATTTAGTTTTGAGGTTAATTTTTGTCATTGGGAACATTCTCATTCTGTGTTTTTAGTGTTGAAAGTAAACAATTCTGTAACAACAGTCAGACAGTGCAGGTTCTGTTTCAATTCTTACAAAAATATTGATGTCTGTTGCCACAGGATGTAAAAAGTTGTCCTTATCAATATTATGATTAGGGGACCTCATAAAAACAATGGAGAGGTAAATCAAAAACATTTGTTTGACTTTTAATTCTACATTGTTGGCAGGGATTTAACATTTAAAATACTTTACAATGACTGAGGCAAAACCCACAATATTCTGTATTTGTTCTTTGTTTGCTAACTGTCTGAGGCCTAATTTGAAACTTTGGTGTCATGTTTCAATCTGTCAGGGTTTTTGTTTCTCTTTTTTTTTCCAAAATATTTTACATAAAGTTTTAAGTGACTTGTGACTCTGACTTGTCCCAAAAGCAGGACTTGTTACTGTGAACCCTGAAGACTCTGACACGAGAGAGTGGAATACAAGACTGATAGGACCACTGAGTCTACAAAATGAGTGAGGGTTGCCAAGTTTAGTCATAGTGGAATTTAATGATCAATATCTGTGTCGTACAGTACTCACCGGTACTAGTATTCAATATCTGTGTTGTACAGTACTCACTGGTACTAGTATTCAATATCTGTTATGTCTGTGTTGTACAGTACTCACCGGTACCAGTATTCAATATCTGTGTTGTACAGTACTCACTGGTACTAGTATTCAATATCTGTGTTGTACAGTACTCTGACACCGGTACTAGTATTCAATATCTGTGTTGTACAGTACTCACCGGTACTAGTATTCAATATCTGTGTTGTACAGTACTCACCGGTACTAGTATTCAATATCTGTGTTGTACAGTACTCACCGGTACTAGTATTCAATATCTGTGTTGTACAGTACTCACCAGTACTAGTATTCAATACCTGTGTTGTACAGTACTCACTGGTACTAGTATTCAATACCTGTGTTGTACAGTACTCACTGGTACTAGTATTCAATACCTGTGTTGTACAGTACTCACTGGTACTAGTATTCAATATCTGTGTTGTACAGTACTCACCGGTACTAGTATTCAATACCTGTGTTGTACAGTACTCACCGGTACTAGTATTCAATATCTGTGTTGTACAGTACTCACCGGTACTAGTATTCAATACCTGTGTTGTACAGTACTCACCGGTACTAGTATTCAATATCTGTGTTGTACAGTACTCACCGGTACTAGTATTCAATATCTGTGTTGTACAGTACTCGCTGGTACTAGTATTCAATATCTGTTATGTCTGTGTTGTACAGTACTCACCGGTACCAGTATTCAATATCTGTGTTGTACAGTACTCTGACACCGGTACTAGTATTCAATATCTGTGTTGTACAGTACTCACCGGTACTAGTATTCAATATCTGTGTTGTACAGTACTCACCGGTACTAGTATTCAATATCTGTGTTGTACAGTACTCACCGGTACTAGTATTCAATATCTGTGTTGTACAGTACTCACCGGTACTAGTATTCAATATCTGTGTTGTACAGTACTCACCGGTACTAGTATTCGAGTACTGTTTTTAAGATACCGGTGCTCATACTCGTACTCATACTCGTTAAACAAAGAACTTGTACTTTAAATTTCTGTACTCAACTTGAGTTATTGATTATAAATTGCCTGTCCTTGAAGTTATGTAAGCGATACTCAATAAATCGGACTCTATTTCAATTTTCAAAGTTACCACTTTCCTAAAGAGGTTCTCATTATCCCAGTACATACTAAATTGATCATTGTGATGTACTATGCAACGCAATGATCTACGTAGGTAGGGTCTGCACGTACAGACCAAATGCATACCATCTTCTATAGACTATGAGTCTCTGGAACCAGGTGGTTTCAAGTTCATTCATTTACAAATGTGTCTACTTTGATGGACTCTGGGTTATTTGCGCACTTAAAAAATCACTGCAAAAAGAGCCAGTGAGTTACGGTAGCGAGGTCGTACATGTAGTGATTTCCCTGTGATTATTTGTAAAATTAAATTTTACTGAGAAAATTGCAAAATGAAAAAAGTGGAAGCCTTTCACTTGCCACTAATGACAGGAAAGAAAAAAAGGCCTGAGGATTGAAGCCCACATTGGAATTAGGATTGTCAGAAAATTGTGCAGTAAGTAGGAACTTGTTGTTCACACAGTCTGAATTAATTGAATTTTAAAGTTTTTTGTCCAAATGATATAGCTCTTTGAAATTCTTGATTTTCCAGAATCTTGAGTAATACTGAAAGTCCTACATATTTTCAGACATCGGCCTGTGACCACTAAAATAAGACATCGCTTTAATATGAAAATGGTTCAAACTGCTCAGCATCTTTTCCAAAATGGCTGACAAAACCACATTTTGAAATATTTTGTTTTAAAAATGAGGCCATTTGTGAGATTGACTAATTGGTGCTAAATGGAGATATGCCTGGGATGAAAGGGGCAAGCTCTGTGGAAAAAGTAAATTAAAGCAACATGTAATGATTAATCTATTTGTAAAGTCAAGCACACATTATCACCCATATGTAAATTAGTCAATGCATCTATTTAAAAGAAATACACTGCAAGTTATGTGTTTTTTCTCCTTTTAGGGCCTACAGTTTCTTTTTAAAGTACTGGAACTCAGGAATCCAAATACTTGGAACTCGGCTGGTGCACTTTGTACACGGATATTAGAATACTCGGTACTCGGGCTACACTCTGTATTTGTACTCAACGTACTTGAGTACTCGGCTACCCTCATGGTAGCCTACTGGGCAGTACTTGGTACATGGCTGAAAAGTACTTGACTACAATAGTGGTCAATACAAGTACTGGGCTTCCCTTAGTAGAATACTTATATGGAATTTTGCAATGCAGGGTTAGTGTCAAGTTTCTGCTCATCTGTATAGCGAAGAATACATAGTGAATTGAATGTATGTGTATGCACACAGACTAGCAACAAATTCCTTGCTTACATTATACATTGTATGGGTAAAATATGTTTACTTTAAGAACGGACTTCACTGATATGGCAAGTGCTATTTTTTCACTCAATAAAGTAAGCAGAGCCATGAAAATTGGGCAAAGACCTCAACATCAGTCAAGGATGAAGACCGCAGGTTGTCAAGACCAGGACAAGAACCGAGACCAGCAAAAAGAGGTCTTGCAATCAAAACCTAAGTGCACTGACCATCCATGACCTTAAATCATTTTAATAGACAACAATTTGTGTTGATAAAACCTTGTCAGTTTATATGGCTTAGTACACAAGTACTGCACAATCATTTTTGTATGGTCCAAGTCAAAAGAAGTTGATGCTTTTTGGAATGAAAATTAACCAGGGCCCAATATCATAGGACTGCTTACATTGCAGCCTATAAAACCACACAGCTAGGTACAGTAAGTGCAGCATGCGGTAAGCAGTGCATTCAAATTGGGCTCTAGTGATAATGTTTGTTGTTTTTGTGTTTTGACATTTAGCATTTGATTGTTGTCTTCTGCCGGTAATCTGCAACATCATCCAATGACTCTGTAGCTGATTCAAAATGAACACATTTAATGTAAGTGTTACTAGTGGAGTTATACATTTCCTTGTTAGAGATGACATTACGATTAAATGCAGTACCACTAATTTCAAATTACAGTGTTTTTTTTACGGCAACATGTTTTCAATAGAGTTAGGTGCATTGCACCTTCTTTTTAACTTTCTCAAAATGTTCATCTATTTAGATACAATTACTCATGTTTATTTATTTATTTATTTATTTTTTATGTTTGTCTGCTTCAAAGTTAATCAATTTTTGACAACTAAAATGTAGCAAAGATCAAGTAGGGTTTCAGTTATTTTCCAAATGTTTATTCATTGTTGCAATGAAAGCAACATATGTACAGTAACCAGAGCTGATCTAATACACACGCAAGGTCAGTCCAGGGCCCTCTCATGGTCACTTGATCTGTACTGTTTTAACCTCCATTGTTGTTTGTGTTTATTTGCCTTGTGCATTGTTTTAGCAAACCTAGAGTCCTACAATAGCAAGAACAGTCCTGACAAATCTGGTCACTGTTCTTCCCCTGAACGTCTGACAAACCACAAGCCACCTCAACTGACAACATGCATGCACTTGCACAAGCCTACCGGCCTACCCTCTGCCAATGTTCCCACAGACTTCACCAACAGCAATGCTCAGCCTCGAATTAACCCACGGCACCCACACCAATTGCCAGGCAGGGTGCCCTGTGCTTTTGTTGTAGTGCCCTTTGCAAAGTTACAACACAAATCTACCTTTTCCTCATAGAAGTGCCCCTTACCAAAGGAAAATTGCTGTGCCCCTTCAAGAGTGAAGTTCAAGGCCGGAATGCTCCAGACTGCTCTGACCCCACTTGGTAGTATACATGTATGGACCTTTGTCAGACAAATAAAGGCGTAAACAGTTTAAGATGAGTGCTTCCCAGGAAGTCATTTGTAGTGAAGCTAAACTTCCATTTATAAGCAGAGCTTATGGTCAGTAGTCAGAGTGCCCAAACTTACTCTCACCTGGTACTCACTACTCATCCATCCAAAAGGTCCACGACCATCAAGGATTTCAAGCATTACCTGTAGGTTGGGTCAGCTGCTTAGGGCATGTTATTGATTGCTTGTCAAGGGGAGCCCCTTGTGGCTATGCGAATGTACATTAATGGTTCCTCATCAGTTGTTTCATGGCCTTCTTACCTTGCTGACTTGTCGCTACTTCTTTGCTCTGACTAACAGATAGACAAGTCTCTGGATCAAGCCACCTCCAGTTGTTATCATTGTGCATCATTATGCATACACCCCATGCCATCAATAAGTACATGTAGTCTAAAGGCAAGCCCCCTAAATCAGTGAGAATATCTTTCGTATGAGATGTGATCAAGCGCAACCTTCAGTGGATTCACAACCTATATGAAAATGCTTCACCTCACACACCACATTGTGCATCATTGAACACCCTGACACACGCCATGCAGTCCTCATGTGCCTTACGTTGCATTCCACCCATTAGACAACCCCTTTCAGTTATCCGTACGGTACAGGCCCACCTCCGGACATTACACGTCTGGTTCATGGCAAGCTCTACCAACAACATCAAATTTGTCTTGAGATTGGCCACATCAAAAACCCAAACAAAAACCCCATCGCAGAGAACGCAGTTCACAAATTAGAAGAAAGCATCTACACCCAGACTCCCTGAACTCTCATATTTGTAACCGAGATTTGTCAGCATCTTAAATGTGGTTCCAACGAGATCGATTTATTAACCAGCAGGTCTTTTCTGACCTCAATATGATTCAGGCCAAGCATCACCATCACTCCAATAACATCTAAATTTGTAAAGCCCCAGTAGGTCTTTTCCACCCAACACTGCAGCTGAAGTTGTTGTTTTGGTTTAAGACACTGATCGAACAAGTCATGCACAAGAAACCACTATATCATCACATCTGTTGATGGCCTGTGGTGCAATGTCTGCAAATGTGTTGGTTCCCAGCTCAGGATTACCTCTTACGCACTTCCAGTCTCAGGGATCTCATCAGTCATGTCAGTGTGTTGTGTTGTCATTTAGCCTTAGAGAGAGACTCTGCTAGGGTCGAAATGTCAGGCCATTATCAATGTTTTGCTTTTCTAATTTTGAATGGCTCATTTACACTACTATGCTGTTGCTATAATCTGGTAAATATTACCATGTAGACATACATGGAGTAATATTTGGCATTAACAGTCACAAATTTGTGTTTAATTTTCTTCCAGAGGGTAATCACTTCACCATTCTCAATATTTAGGAAAATGTCGAATCCACTCCAGCCCAATCCTGAAGCTATGCCATCAGTGTTAGACGGTGAAGAGGAAGAAGATGGATTCACCATAGTTGGTCAATCTTGGAGTGAGAGGAACACACTGTACCCACAAAATAGACCTACAGCACCACCTCCCTCATATCAACAGGTACATGTAGAGTACATCACCCAACCACATCCCCAACTATCCAATAAGTTGAAGTACATGTACACACCTATTATAATACAAATACTCATTTGTGTCTATCATTCCAATAAGCATCAGCATTTTTTTATAGTATGGAATTTCATGTCTGATTCCCACAAGAAATTTTAAGTTGTGATAGGTGATAGCTCATCAGTTGTCAGAGTATGAATTTGATTCTTTTATCACCAATGGTACATGTACACCAATATACCACCAATGGTACCCTTCTTGTGTCCTTCATTCATCTTGACATGAATCACTATCTGCTTATCCATTGTACCCCCTTCCCAGTCATTCACAATCCTATTGAGGAAAAATTAGCAAGAAAAAAGAAATGGAAAGTCCTGACATCTTGGACAATATCCCACCAATGATAGTACATAATGGTTGACTATGACAGTCTTCCAGTTTGCATTCCATGAGTTTACTTTATGGTATTCCTCAGGATACATCATTCTTGTTGCATGTTGATTGTTCAGTTCAATATTGTAGTTCTCATTGGTCCTGTGTCAAACTGGGAAGCTAGCTGAAAGGGAATGGTGCTCCAGAGCTTGGCACTAATCACAAAACCACTTTTGGTTTCCCTTGTTTGCTTGTAGGTGGAGGTATAACTGGTTTGGTTGCTGTTGGCATTAGAATCATATTTAAATTCATAGTCCGTTCCTCTACAACACATTTTATCAATGCTAAACTTGTACAAGTCAAAAAGACTTTTGGGCACTAATTCCCTGCACTTTCTCTACTGTAGTTGGATTTAAGACACCAGCACTCCAGCAATACATCTGTTATTTGTCAAACAAAGAACAAGTCTTGAAATGGTGTGTGCAAAATCAAACCTTTTCCTAAAACATGGTTTGAAATATGCAGACTCATGGGCTATTCATGATAGTGGTTTTTGTTTGGGTACTAAGCCCTGTCAAGACCAAACTTACACTAAAAAGCATGATAAGTGATTGGAAGTTGACAAACACATAAATTGACAATTTATGACTGCATTTTATAAACTTGATTTTAATGCCAATAATACAGAGACAAATTACCAGTACTTAAAATTTACACTGGTCCCCAGGCCCATGGCCATTGTTTTTAGCATCAGGCCAGTAAAATCAAAACCAGTTGTGCAAAAGAAAAGTATTAGTGGTGGCCTGACCTGCATTGAATATTCCTGTACAAGGGGCAAAATTAAAACCCATCCAAGTCCCAAACTGTCCAAGTTCAAGTCCAGAAACTATAAGTCCGAGAACAAGTCCAAGTCCTAGCAGTCTAGAGTTGACTTTCTAGCCACATGTACATGTACAAAAAGGTGGGCTCATATTTCATTCAGGTAGTTGTCATACCCGTATCTCATTTGGGTAGTTGTCATAGTCATTCTTCAGCAAATGCTTTACCATTGTCATTGTCATCGAGATGCAACAGAAAGCCATAAAAGAACTTGGAACACCTGCCCTTTGTTTATTCCCAATGTCTCTGGTTTATAGTCAGCACATCTGTTTTTAAAGAATCACTTAAGAAGAGGATTCCTTTAATTACCTGAAATTGTGATACATCAAATACGTTTGATTAACTATTTCATAGTGACTTTATAAATGTGTGCAATGGTTTTTGTTTTTTGCTGTAGGTATCTAGAATTCGTCTTCCTCTATATGAGGATGTAAATAGGAGCTGGTCAGAGCCTCCAGCTACCACAGATGTTCAAGTACAACAAACGCCAAATAGACTCACTATCCAAGGCACAAACACAGAGTATAATCAATCTCATGTTACCAACTGTAGCTCAAATCATCCTTACCTACATGATGTGCCATTCGTACTCTCCCCACACATCGACATCCTTACTGACGATATGTTCTATATGGATTGCTCACCTCATTTAGACTTGTCAGAACTGACATATGATTTCTCTTTAGAACACCAAATGTTATCCCATGTCTTGTTGAAACAATGTGGCAGTGAAGATAATGATATTGAGTGTGACGATAACAGCAGGCAGTTGTTCCAGGAGGAGCATTTAATTCAGCAGTTTGGCCAGCAAGCAGTTGTCGCACAGGAGATGTTTGATTTTATAGGAATGGAATCAAACGGTAACCAGTGCTCAGGTGCCCAAGACTTGATATCATTTTGACAGTCTTATGATACCATTTGTCATGACCGATGCATTGAATGCTTCACAGAATCACCAATTGTCTTTGGATGGAAGTAGATCACCTTATCTCAAGCCGATCTCTGAGACTATAGTGTTAGGTTTGTTCGCTTCTATGACCAGTTCCATGCAAGTTTGGTATTATTTGTAGCTTGCTGTACTAATCTATGACATTGTTCTGTCATAGACAAAATGAAACATCACTTACTGTACCATAAGTAATTAACCCAGTACATATACACTGTAAACAACATAAAGATGTACACATATTGGTGAATCATTTTCAAGGGACTATTTATATTTCCAATTTAAAAGAATCATAAATATTTTTGAATAATCCAGGAATTGAGTTTCCAATATAAAATAGAGGACAAAATGTTTGTGATTGTCATCTGTTTATAATGAAATGTTTAGTATGTTCAGTATGATCATTGCCAGAAGATTGAACTGATTGAAATGTCCAATACTCACTCAACAGGTTGTCAGAACAATTATGATCTTGGGAAGTATCTCATGGGAACAGCATAGATCATTCTAGTTTGATTCCCTTTATACAAAGTTGTACTCCATATTTATTAATCTTATTGTACTTTATTTTATGGGATGACAGTAATGTCAAGTTTTTTGCAGGAACTAAAGAGTCTACAATTTTTAATAAACATGCAAACAAAATCACAAACAAAGCATAAACAGTATTCAGGTTTTCATTTTTCAGAATTGTGAAGACTCACTTCATTGAAAATGTCTGAAAATGCTGTTTTCATGTGTGTTTACTGCCAACTGTACAGGATCGGATGGAGTTAAGTCTTTTGAAAATCAATGATGCATTAAATTGTGAAAATAGAATTTTAGGGCTAATTTATAAAGCTGTTTACTGGTAAGTACATTTTTGTGTACATGGCAGTGTGTGTAAGTACTTTAAAGTAGTTCCTAAACAATCTAGTAGATTTGGCAGTATTTGTGTGGGTTTGCATTGTTGCGTCAACATCTACTTACAAGAACCATCCGCAAGTCAACATGACTTTTGCTTAGTTTACTATAAACAGCAGTTATGGAATATGGACACAATGATACATAAAAAGAGCGATACATAAACAAGTTCTGTGGACTCTCTATTCATTAATTTAATGGACTTTTAAGTTTGAAGTTTGAAGAAATAAGGGGAGCATTAAAGATGATGAGAAGACTTGAACTTGAAACAAAAACAGATCCTTGTCCGTGATCAGGGGACAGGATACACTTTCTTGTGTTGAGTTTTGAGTGACAATGCTCTCTGTTGCATTCACCAAGAGCAGAACAGGGGATGAACATACTACTTGTGAGTTCAAAGCTGGGTTGGCGCAATCCAATACTCAGTGATATCCGACACAGGCAAAGTGTACAAAACTAAAGAAACTTGGAGGTTTAACTTCGCACAACTTTTCTATAATGGAGTCCAGTAGCAAAGTTGTAAATTTAAACTACGCCATTAAAAAGTGAAACACAAGAGAAAATGTACTAATAGTTAAATTCATTACATGGTATCTTTTAAAACACAAAACAGTTGTCTGGGAATATTTAAATTACACTGGTCAGACCACACTCCTATGTAACTTGTTTATACAAAACCTAAATTACCTAAATCCAATTATAGCAAATGTTGCATGGTAAGTGGTAAGACTATGTATAAGGCATTTCATGCAATAATGCCTCATCGTTACCTTAAAATAAGGATGTTATGAAAACTATTAAAATGGTTTCACTTTCAACCATAATTAATCATACTTCAAAAATGTCACTGATAAACTCCAGCACTTGGTGTTTTATTACATCACAATTTTTTATATATTTTTTTTTTATAATCCAAAATATATTCATTCAAATTTTTCCCTTCAATAAATATTATCCGAGTCCCTCATAAAAAAAATTCAAAAAAACAATGGCCACAACTCAAAAAGAGAGGACAAATGAGAACACAGAAAACAGTTCTACAAGCTTATCATGTCTGTTTAAAGAATTTGCCACTTTGCTGACTCCTACAATTAGAACAGAAAAAATAAACATGACAAGAGGGATATTATACCACAGTGTCAAACTTAACCGATAAAGTTTCCAGCATTAGCCTCCCATTTCAGAAACTTTTTTGTTTACATCTTTTAATACCAAATTTATCATCGTACAGCAAGTTGTTTGCAGCTATATTTTTTATATGATGCCGAATATTGATGTCCTGTCAATCATCTGAGAATCAAAATCAAATTTCAATTAATATAGCATGGTGGTGGAAACATGGATACCAAACTTACTCATTCAGTGATAGTAAATAGCCCCCCCCCCCCCCCAGGTCCTCAATCTACTTTGAAGCAGTAGATAAAATAGCAAAATTAGTACTTTCAGCACTAAGCAGGACAAGTTTAACCCAAGTTTATTCTGATACAGCTATAAAAACCTAACAGGGAGAGGGAAGGTAGTTTAGCCGTGCTGGCTATTGTTAGAAGCCAGTCGGCAGACCTCCAATGACTAAAACCTGAACTTGTGGAAGAATCAATACTTCCAAACATACCAACAAACTGTTTTCGATCATTTCCCCTACTTCCATCATGGACTATTTTTTATTTCATTCATTATATTAAGCACATTGTTCAACCAGTTGACATCCACTTTCGAAAAAGTGGTGGAACTCCTGAAAGGTCAACTGTGTAGCGATTAGTAGCGATTGAGGACTTGCATGTACAAGTGTACATGTAGAAGACTTTCACCTTCCACACGTGATGAGAGTGTCTAACTCCCTGCATCCTAACTTGTTAGCAGGGACAGGCCTGGCATCGAGTCAAAGGATCAGAGAATAGTGACGTCATGGAGAAAATACTGGAAAATGCAACAATAACAAAAGATACATAAAATCACTGAAGGAATAGAGCGGTCAACCCTAACAGGAAAAACTGGATGAGACATTAACATGGGCGATGAGGATTCTGGAACAAAAATGAATTAATTAATTCAAACAACTTACTAGCTGGTCTCTGTTTACACAAAGCTCAAGTCAACTTTTACAGAATTGTTAAATTCTTCTGTACTCTGTATCTAAACCAGGTGTATATAAGACATACTGTATGAAATTTTGAGGCAGCATGAATTGTTTCAGTGGAGCTTAGCAATCCAGGTTCACAATTACAGGATTGAGGCCCCATATCCCTCTTTGTAAGACAACAGCTGACTTATCCAGCATAACTTTCCAATACCGGGAGATTATGTCCAAGGAGGAGAACACTTGCTCGTGAGACTGCAACTATGATTTAGTGATGTTATCCTTCAGGTATCATGTAAAGGACAAATATATTTTATTGTCACACTCAATAAGCCCATAAGTCCACACAGAAAGGGTTTGTTCCATCCTTCTTTCTGACTGGTCCTTTAAAGGGGCTAATTGCTGATGGGCTGTCTGATAGCTCCTATACCAAACTTTGCAGATCTTTCACACGGGTTCAAAATTGCCTCATGGGCTGCCTTTACAACCGATCACAGTGTAACCAGTGTGCTACCTTTTCTCCATTTCTGTATATATCAAATCTGTCTGGCCATCTTAAATCATGAACTCATGGAAGATGGCAAAGCAAAAAACTATTCAAGTATGAAAACAATTATCATTACCAACCATGGCGGGAGAACCATGGAGAAAGTCTATGGAAGAACCAAACGTTTCAAAATGATACCAGTCCACAAAGTAGGGCCTACATCACTACACCTATATCTTAACAACTCGGTAATTGGCTCCAATTTAATTATCTTCAGTTTGTTTGTTTATTTGTTTGTGGTTTTGGGGGGGGGGGGTTGTGGGTTTTTTTGTTTTTTAATATGGGGCGCTGTAACTCTACACCTCAGTCCATGCTTTTTTGCAAGTCATAGAGCTACAAAAAACACGAACAAGAGATCCATAGTTGATAAATGATAAGATTAGTGTCGATTTGGGTTTTTTTAATCTCCAGGCTTCAATGGACCATCCACACAAGATTTTGGTCTTCGGTAAACCCTTAATTCGACCAATCATAGACGAAATACAAAACTTTACCACCACACGACCCTGCTGTTCATCAAAAAGAGAGCGCGAAAAATAATGTAATCGGTTCTAAAAGTATCGATACTCAATTATGGTACTAAGTCGGTTCAATTATTTTTGTGTGCGCGCGCGCGCGTGTGTGTGTGTGTGTGCATGCGCAGCGTATTCTGCTGCGCACGCCGCTGTACGTTGAGACGTACGTGCGCGGGGGTGTGTGTGTGTGTACGTACACGGGTACTAGGGCCGGCCGCATTGCTTATTTATTATACGATGTACGTGTACATGCGGCCGTGCGATCCGAAGAAAGAAGAAGATCGGCGGCTGGCTAGGCTATCCTACACTGCTGCTGTGCTACGGCTCTTCGCGAGAGAGCAGCGGTTGTGACAATGTAACCTTGTATAAAAAGAGTTGGATGTTCATCCTTTTTCCATGTTTTTGTGTGCTCTTCTGAGAACCTAACTTATAGAGGTACTATATAACGAAACAGTGATATTTTTTTGTCACCACGATGTCTTCACAGCCACCGCAACGTTCGCGAAGAAATGCCTCTCCCAGAGCAGGGCCTCAGCCGATGCGAGCTACGCTACCAGTCACGTTACAGGTCAGACAGAGCAGCCCAACACGGGCTAGCAACGGGCGACGCTCTAGCCCAGCGCTAGCTTCGTCCCCGACGCAACCATGGACCACCGGAGAAAATCATAAAGTGAAACACAGGCGGTCGCCAGATCATAGAGCATCACCAGAAAGAAGTCCAAGCTCACCAGGTTTCAGGGGTGAGGGATTAGTTTGTGTGTTGTTTGTGTGCGTGTGTAGTGTGTGTTAACTGGTCAACTGAAGATTAGCTAAGGTTTTTTGTTGAGAATATTTTATGATTTTAATCGAAACTGGGGTGGGGGTGGTAATTGAAGAGCAGAACTTTTGAACTTTTGTAAGTTGTTGGCCATTTCCAAATATTCTTTTGGTTTTTTATACATGTCCTGTTCCACATACATACATGTACATAACTTGTTGAAGAAGTTGATTTGATGTTTCTTGATGAATGCTTTGCCAACTATATTCACATAATTCACATTCTGATTTAGACTGTTTTTAAAATACAGTAAGTACTGTATTTTAGTATCTTTACTACTTTGTTTGTGATATTGGATATAAACTTACATACATTTACATTGCACCTGAAGACGTATCTTCGCACTTTGTTTAAACTAATGACGTGGGTAGTCGGAGTTACTGGACCCAACAACGCTTTATTAACATTTTGACATCTGGCAAATGACAATGTACGCCAAATAATGTCTAAAATGTTTTTAAAAGCGTTGTTGTGTCCAGTATTCAGTAAAACTCGGACTACTTGCTGGAATGATAATAATTCGGGAAGATGAACACACAATAAAGAATAGAAGCTCTAGTAATACTAGGTTACTGGATCCAACAACTTTTTTTATTTAACATGGACATCTCATAAAAAAGCGTTGTTGTGTCCAGTAACTCGGACTATTGAAACCCTACCAATTGCAACGCATTTTCTAAGAATTATTGCATATTTGCAAGTTGGAGGCAAGGAGCTTTTTATTTAACTAAAATGCCATCACTTTCTGAGCATACTGTTAAAACTATGATGTCAGCTGCATCATCACTACTTGGCCAATATGGCAATAGGACCCAATTTGGTGGTGCTTCTACGTGTGTGTGTAGTCCAAGTTACTAAACCTGGCTTTGTTTTTGTTTTTGTTTTTGGGGTGGGTTTTATTTTTTTTGGGGGGGGGGTTTCCCTGCGCCCCGCTCATTTTTTGTAGCTGAGAAATCCGTAAGTATTTTTTTTTTTATGGCCTAAATGGAAAATGCACACACACAGACCATTCGTAGTGATTAGCAAATATATTGAAAATACATTTACTGAGAAAATTATAAAGTGTGGGTTTAATGAGAATTTAAACAAACTAAGACTTGAACTTTCTTGTTTGAGGAAATATTTGCCTTGAACAGGTCATTTTTTTACATGTACTTCATTTGTTTAAAAAAAAACGTACTTCTGCTCAGCAGTGATCATGATCTTTTCTGGGATATTAAGCCTCCCAAATAAAAAACTTTCAACTAGAGCTGCCTGTTTTGAACCATTGATGTTGATGCTTAATATGTGTGTACTTCATTTGTGCTGGTTGGTAGCACTTCTATTATGGCTATAATGGTTTGGAGGCTGCTATGAGGTGAACTTTCTTGGGTACTTTGTGCATGAAGTACATGTCAACTGCAAAGCATTCCATGCCAACCTCCATGTTGGCTTTGACATGTTAGAAAGCTTAACCAATTCAACATAACATGTACATTTGTACAGTGCAGTACATGTAGCCTACATGTACAAAATGTATGTTGACAAAACATTGTGGTAATAAAATGAACCATCGGTGTAAATAGTACTTTAACTACATGGATGGTTCCAAAACCAGTCTCAAGTACATTACACTGTCACTGTACTTCACCATTTACTGAGTTCTTGGTACATTGTACACGGCTATTGCAAGATGTAAGTAACCTATTGCCATATGGTGTGCTGCGTGCCTGTGTGGTTTGTTCTGCTGTCAAGTGATCAAACTGGGGACATGGGACACATTTAACATTACACATTTAACCTCTTGAGTGCCAGTCTAGGCAGTTGCATGTATAGTGGAACTTCATGGATGGGTCTATCTTTTTCATTCAATTCACCAGAAACTCTCTGGCTAAAAAGAAATAAGTAATGCAAGTTCATTGGCAATGCTTAGGTTGGATTGGGGTAAACAACATAGCAACTTGTTATATTTAATGGGAAAACTTATTTTAAATATAAAAATTCCTACGTACTATGTAAATGATACTACATGTATGATACTACATTGTATGAATGTGCTATCTGTCCTCTAAACAAACTTAATCAGGCGAGAAAGGTGAAAAAGTAGATTTTATATTTATGTATGATGGCCTCAGTTATAATTTTGGGGTTTTTTTTTAAAGAAAATCATTTAATCATTGATGTGAATTAAGGGAAATTATTTAGGATTGCTAGTGGTTAAAATTTGTATTCAAACAAATGTCTTGAATTTAACTGAAAAATTAAAAGAAATCAGATACATGTAAATTGATTTAAAGAGTAGCTATCGTCATGATCATGGCAGACCTGTGGCTGTACGTGGAGAACACGCTAACCCAGTTATTACACATACATGTACACGCGCGCACTGGTCATCATATCGCAAAGGGTGCCGCCATTTATATTGTGATGTGACAGGCAGCACACGTGCAGTAACTGGGATAGAGTTTCTTATTCCATGTAAAGCCACAGGTCTGCTATGATTACAGTCTCCTTTAAAATGTAAAAAGGAATTCTGTTTTCCTTACATCATTATTTTGATCAATCTTGACATGTATCCCCACTGTGAAATGGTTAAACTGATAGACTTTCAGTAAGTGTTCATGTAGGTACATGTATCCATGAACCTATTTTGCCCATTACATGTGAAACATAAAGTGAAAAACATCTGAGGCTTGTCTTGAAAAGCCGTGTTTGCATTCATCTCTCCTTGCTTTTATCTCTCTTCCCCCCCCCCCCATGCCGTCTTTTTCCTCGGGCGTGGGTTGATGATCAGCCATTACATAACTGCTTTCCAATTGTCTGATTGTTCTTCAGAAACACGACCGTAAAAAAATAAGAGCCATTACAATCTGTAAATGTCAATGAGAAAACTTCTTTGGCCTATACAGGTGTCCAAAGAATAATCCTGCAAGGTTATTGAGAAAAGGATTTTTATTCCCAAAGCAAAGCTGGTCAAAAAGATGAGTTGCTTGTGCACAGTTTGCTACATGTAGCAATGGATTAGTTACAATGTATCAGGACATTTGAAACTATTTTATTTAATTTTTTTGGTGGGGGTGGGGGGGGGGTTGGACTCAGTAGGCATTAGTTCAATTAATCTCTACCATACAGGTACGAGAAGGTCCTCATGCCGGCCATTCACAACCAAAACTGAAACAGAATTTGGCTATGGTAACAGTCACTCATGCATTGCAGAAAATCTCATGTATGTTTTCTGTAACTTTTAATTTCTCCAGTTCTCTACATTTGTATTTCTATCGATGTTCATCATTTCAATGTAAACAATGAAAGTGGGAAATTGAATTATGTTTTCTTTTAGGATTTTTTGCTTTACTTGAATGAGGTCTTCATATATTATTTTCTTGATTTTTAGACAGTAATTCAGACAATAATTTCTCTGTAGGAATGGTACAGCCACAACCTTTAGATGTTCAATGAGCTTTCAGATTGAATCTAATTCACTTTGATTTTCTGTACGGCCTACTTTGTTTTGTATTTAATTGAAACTAAAAAACATCATTGGATTTCTTGTCTGTGTATAAATTCTTACAAACATGTGATGTACCTTCAAAAAAAATTTGATTCACATTTATGAAACCCCAAAAATTACTTTCGTATCCAAATCAACTGAATGTATTTTTGTTAAATCTCAGCTAAAACAAATCTTGTTTCTGGCAGTGGCAGATGAATGCGCCACAGCACCTTGTAAATCCTTACAAGGTGTTAGTTACATAAATGGGTCTCATAATTCAATAGCCTCGCACAACCTGTCTCAAATTTAATTATGAAAAGCACTTTGAGATGCCCATAGAAAGAACAAAAACTATTTCTATTATTATTGTTTTATAACTTGCATTTTACAAGTAATAGTCTAACTTAATATTTTTTGCTGTATTTCATTATTCCAATATCTGTGTACATGTACATGTAGCTTTTCCACAGGGGCACCTCGAGAATGGATTATTCTCATTATATGAGCCAAAAACACTTACTTGTGAAGTTTAGGTTTGGGTTTTGGGTTTTCGTTTGTTGTTGTTTTTTTTTTTTGGGGGGGGGGGTTTTTTTGGGGGGGGGGTTATGGACATGACCAAAACTAAATCAGAAAGTGAAAAACTCCTCATACTACAGTACATGTATGTTAATTGTAAGTAGTCGGGGTACTAACTCTGCTTTGTTCAAGTATTTGATATTGGGACATTTTTTAATGTAGGTCTTAAATAGTGAACAATTTATCAATCATAAAAGTGTAAAGCGTATTAGAACAAATTGTCCATTAAATGGTAATATTTCAGCTGATTTGCACTAAGCCACCCCCGATGTAAGCCGAACAGTAATTTGCGTTACACGGTTACGCCACAGTTTTGTTGTAGTGCAGTACGTACACATCTTATTACATGTGCGTGTCTGAACATACAAGTCCCTTGTCCAATGCTGATGTCTGTAAATTAAGTAAATAGTCAATGATTTTTGTTATGAATCTACATAACATGGTCAGGGTTTTTTCTTGACAGACCCTTCTCATAAGACATGTTTGCTTCATGAAACTGCTTTGTGAAAACACTATTCCATTAACCACTGCCTGGCACATGGACAAACATGACAAAGAGTGTGGCATGGGCTTCACTGAGCTATTGCAATTGACCTCTGTATCATGGAATGCCTTCTACATTTCCAGCATCACAGAGGATTGTTCCTGTGAGATACGTACACTGTACACCTAAATGTATGAATGAAAAGTCTATTTAAAGGCTGGATGCCTGGGATCTCAACCAATCGTGCATAATTTATTGCTTTGTGCAGATGTTGACCGGGACATTCAAAAATTTCTCATATATTTAAACAGCTGCCTCATCTTTCAGAAAGTGTAAAGCATGATCCAAGACAAATTATTCTTTTTCTATAAATTATTGGTGCGATTAAAACAATTATCATTGATTGAGAAGGTACATGTACATGTACACATGTCTATGTACATGTTACTGGAGTACCCAAGGAGACAAAGAGAGGAAACCCTTTTAATTTAATTTATTATGAAATTAAAAGGTTTCAGTACATAAAACATTCAGACTTCAGTACTTTCTTCAATCTCTTGTTTTATTCAATTTTTTTTTAAATTGATGTCCGTTTTCGACTGTTTTACCTTATGAGCTTTTTCTTCATAGTGTACACTACGTGTACATGATGCATTCTGTGTAGGTGCAGCCCATCAAATTTCACCACCACATGACATGAGATGCATCACAGTACCACATGCTGGACTTGTGCATGAGTAGTGAGTACATGTACCTGATGGGGGTACTGGGTACCTCGATGTAGTCACTTTCCACAGGGTCTCTTTATAAATTATGCACATGTACCTTTGTTTTGACATTGTACAATGGGAATGGTGACAGAAAATACAGACTGAAATTAAGTAAAATCATGTAGGATCACAAGGATTTCACATTAGTTTAAGCTTGCCAAAGGGTTAATTGAGTTTGGAGAATTTGGAATGAAGATTTTTTACATGTATTTTATTTTTGGAGTTATCATGTTTGATCATGTATAAAAAAAAACAGTGACAAATTAACCCTGCAGTCCAAAATACCAACTTGATGACACATATTAAGTTGCTCCTTTTTTTCTTTTTTCTTATAAAGCTGAATTCTTCAGTCTTGCCATCTGTATTTTTCAATCTTTCAATTGTATTCATGAGTTATTAATTTCTTATCACAACACTGTAGCTGTGTCGCATTGGAATTTTGGGGGACAAACTAACTTAACAAAGTCAAGTGTGTACAGCCCAGGAAAACTTTACCCAAGTCTAATGGTTAGTTTAACCGGCCAACTTATGCCCAGGTAACTAATCTGGTCAAAGTAACCAAGCCAAACAGGCCAGTGGGGACGCATCGTCTTGGTAAAACTGGCCAGTAAAATACCACATCCAGTTATCTGCACAGCCATGATCACATAACACACAGGAAGTGAACTACGACATGCACGCTGGTGATATTCACACTCATGTTGTCTCGGAATAAGTAGAACTCCTTTTTTGCTTGCATTGTTTTTCTTACTTTTATTGGGTGTGCTTCTGTGCAACCATTGTTTACATGGTTTATGAGCTAGGTCATGTCTTTTGTCACATCTAGTTAGAAGTCACTGGTGTGACTTCATGTAATGCATAACTCGTATATTTAATCAGTTAATTTGTCTCACCATAGTCCCGGTTAGTTTACCTATGTTAAATAGTCTAAAGTGCAGACACCGGTAAAATTTACCCATGGGAATGTTACCTGTGGTCTTATCTAAATAGTCATCCAATGTGAACGCGGCTTTACATGTTGTAAAAAAAACACCTGTGTACAAACCAATGCATTATACTGGGTTTGTTTTTTTTAAACAAGAAATGATTAGATTCGTCACTTCGTGAAGATGCAAAAGTCAAACCTTACCTCTTTTGGCACCATGCCAGCAGATACTTCACTGTATAAATGGCAAATTTTGATTTGTCACTTCATTATAACAAAAAATATTTGATTCGTCATTTATGTTAATTAGTATTATAAAACTATGAAGTATTAGGTCCTTAAACCTTGTAAAAATGTTAACAGCATTGAGTACATAAAGAAATTGCACTACAAATGATTTGCTAATTTTGTTGATATTTGACACATATGTCACTTCATAAAAACGAAGATGAATTGTGCATAGGGGCAACCTTCACAGCAGTTTGTTACCGCCCTCTAAACTCCATTGCACATCAAAATCAAGAGCATTGAATGGTTTGTGGGAACTTGGCAATGCCCCAAGAAACCGGAACAAGCGCAGACATAACATGGGCAGGGAGAGTGGGGTGGTTGTCCTTCATAAATGACGGCCTGAACAGTACATGTCAATATCACTCAAGTTAGATCATTGTTCTCATTGTGATTTCTTTTATATTCCTTTAAAATTTCAAGTAATAAGCCACAAGGGAAACTAATTGGGGAAAGTTTTTAATAATATGAGGTTGAACAAAGAAAAATTGGCTAGAACTAAAAATTAAAATTGACTAAATTGACTAAATTTGAACCAACGACCTCTGATTTTAACATGCCGGTGCTCTACCAAGTGAGCTATCTAGCCCTATGTTGGTGGTCTCCCTATTTTGTCAATATCTTTGTTCGGGGTGCCAGTCAGAAGCCATGCAACCTTTAACTGCCATGTAGCCAGAGATCACTCCAAGTTTACGTTACAAACTAGTCAATTTTTCTTTGTTCAACCCCAAATGCTTTAAAACTTACAATATAGGCCTATAATGTTAAAAAAGATAAAATTCATCCTCTGGTTCATGTTATTGCTGGGCGACTAGTGAAATTCACTACCCGACCAGTTGCCCTTCAGTTAGTGTTGCCCTGCGATTGTGTATCGCCACAGGACTTGTGCCTTGCGGTGCTTTACAAACCATGCAAACCATGTATGTACAATGTATAGTATACATGTACAATGATGTACATGTACAGAATGTAGGTATAGACAGTACAGCAGCAATATCGATGAGACTTGGTGCTTGCAAGTTGTTAGAGCTCACCCTGTGCCCCGCGTCGTTCATTCATTGTACAGGATTATTCAGTTATTCAATACATACGTAGATTGTCCCATGCTTTTTTTCCCTGCTTCTTCTTTATTGCCTAACATCACAATGCTGCCAAATGTTTGCAGATTTATTGACGATTAAAAAAGTTGTGTTGTAAATTTTTATAAATATAACCCTCAACTAAATTAAATAACCTGAAATTGTGCCACAACCATGAGCAGGCATGTACATGTATATGTATACACTACACACTGATTGATCCCTTACTGCACATGGTTATTGCTCCATGCATGCCATGGGTGCAGGAAACAAGATTCTGCACCCGCAGTCAGCAACAGGTACATACTCTTGTGTGACCTTTCTACAAAGTTGACGCTGGACTCTCTCTGGATCGCATTCTGCACTGTGCATGCATACGTGAACAATTCTGGACCAATGACAAGCCACACATAGCGTAACTAATGGAAGAGCCGGCATACTCTATGGCCTGCACGGCCTGTGTATTGTTTGTTTCTGAATGCAGATGGTCCGTTGACTGTGTGTGCATTTAACATGCTGTCGTTGCTTGAAGGATTGTGTTTCGTAATATACAGTATGTACATTATGTCGTCGGTAAGGACCACATGTACTGTAGTACACGAGGCAACTAAATGCAACTTTTTTAATAGCCATGGCAGTGTGGTTAACCAGGTACTGTAGTTGGAAAGTTGCAGTCGCGATTAGACCTAGCAATCAATAGCCTCCCCTATCTGACTACTAGTCGAACTAGTCACCCGGGCTCAGTTCATGAAGATGATATAAGCTATTCTAACTTTACTGTGATTTTACATGCGATACGATCGCAATAGTCATTGGAACTTATATAAATAGGGACTACGGATTTTGTGTAAGTTCATAGCCAGTTGACAGGACATAGTTAGAACTGTTGAATATCATTGTCAATATACATTTGGCCAGTTATGAAATTATATCGTCACTGTTTTCACGAAGAGGCAATTTTGCCCCAGCAGCCAAACATTCATGTTTGGAGAAAATCACGTTTGAAGTTAAACTATTTTTGAAATCATTGTTTCAGACACTGTTTGCCATTTAAACGTTGACATTTTTCCAAGCATGAAAGTGGAGATCCTAAACCTTGCAAATATGTTGTGATTTTCATCTAAGTAAGTTTAATTAATGAGTAATTAACTGATTAACACGAGTTTCCCTTCATGTAAACTGCGCGAATGAGGTCTGTGTGCAGCGCGTCGTGTACAAACCAATGCGTAAACGACGAGTGTCTGTTCGTGTAAACTAAATTTATTTAGGTCACACAACTTGCCTCTTTGTGAAAACTCAAAACGGGAGTATTCGTTTTTGGCACCGTGCCAGCCCATTGTAGTATAAAAAATGGCAAATCTAAATATATGTGTATATGCTGGGTCACCTAAAGAAGCATGATCACAACTTTGAAAGTTAGAGTTGAGAGGTCATAAAAGACATTAAAATGCAAAGCTTGGAGAGCTATCCAATCACTGAAGTCCTAATTACTGTGCCATACGCAGCACACGCAGTATAGTGTTTTTGATGTAGAGCGCATGCAATGGACACTACATGTTATGTGCATTGTACATTTTGTGGGAAGCGTAGCTTGGCTGAATGCAAACAAAAGTGTGTGCTGCAGAGTATATATCACACAGTGTTAAAGCACAATGATGTGATGTCATACACATTCAGGAAGTGAAAAGTGTGTTTAGTTTTTGAGCAATCGCGCCATTAATCAAATTGTTAAAAAAGTACATTTACTACTACTTGCGGCAATCGCAACTCGCAAGTCGCAAGTACTTGATTAATCATGATTAGGCCTTGGCGACTAGTGAAATTTAAATAGTTGTGACTTCGATATTAGTCACGACTATTTTTTCCCCATAATGCATTGCAGCTTATTTTTCACGGCAGGGGCAAGATGGTAAAATTCAAAAGGTAGTTTTGCCCATGCTGCCAAATTTTTTCAGATTTGTTAAAGATTCAGAACTTGTCTACTAATATTTTATAATAGTCTTCATCAGCTAAATTAAATTCCATTACCAGGACCTGCGAACCAAAAACCTAAACTACTGTCAGTGTCAATTAATGGTAGACCCAAGAGTTGAGTACCTGGAAGGAAACAGTCTTATGAAAATAAGTCCTGCTTTCATTGCATTTTAACAACAATTTTCTTATCTGTGTCTGTCCCAAATCTTCAAGAAATAGATCGCAGACCATAAAGCATGGACCACAATTTTTTGCAATTGTTGTGTAAAGCTATAAACCGGAGCCTATGATAAAAAAGTTAAGACTATTTACGGTCTTGTGCAAAATAAAGGCGTGGGGAAAAAAAAACATCATCATTGGACTACATTTTGCAGGGATAGAAACATTTCAAACACCTTTCAGCTTTTACTTTTTTTTTGTTTCCTTTTTTTTTTTTCCAGCAATTAAAACAGCAAAGAAAACACTGTAATTGTGATGATCATTGATTGAATGATGAATTATTGTATACATGTAGTTAAAAACAAAAATTATACAAAGTCATCACTCGGCCATTGCCATACGGCGGATCAGACGGCAACCCAATCCCATATATTTTATGTAACCTGGGAAAGAACACAATGGAGCTGTAGTTGATCTTGCATAAGTTAAAGTTTGTACCAGTGCTAGCTAGCCGCGGCCCGTGTAGCTCATTGACAATCACCACTCTCCCCCCCCCCCCCCCTCCCCAATGTGCACAGTGCACATTAAACATGTTCCGGACCAATCACAAGCCACACATAATGTAACTAATGAATTTGGATGAGCCTGGCTGTTGCTGAATGCTGCTGTTGTGGAAGTAACTTTGCGTTTGTGGTGTGGGAATTCCGTGTCTGGACATAATGTACATGCATTCAGTGATGGAGCAATAATGGTTTCATCTTAAAGGATTGTATGCATACACTATATGTTGTTGTGAATGACACTTTTTAGTACATGTGGCAAATAGTTGTGACTTCTTTTTTATTAGTCATGGAGGCACGGTTAACTGGGTAGTTTAAAAACAGCAGTTGCTACTTAAAGCAACCAAATAGTCACAACTTTTACGCTAGTCTGCCAGGCCTAATCGTGATTATTGCCTAAGCTTAGAAAATGGGTTTGCGCATTGCATGCCGTAATGCATGTGTCACATACATGTAAGAGAATGGTTGCCCCCAAAATTACTTCTTTATTGTGGATTGTGCACAGTGGACTATTCGGTTCTTTGCATATGTGCACAGTTTCACGTTATCAAGATTTAATGACACACCTGCCTCATGTGTGACCAACCAACTGGTTCTCGTACTCATTAAGTAGGTTAGTTGGTCTACAAAGAATGATGAAGAACATGCCATGTTATCGCATATGACTGGTATTACAAGGTTTACCTAATTGTTTGGATGCTTGAGGTTGGTCGGCTGCCCTCAATCAAGTCATCAATAGTAGAAATGTTTGTGTACTTACGCATGTTTGTAATGCACAAGTGCATAAAAGATGTTTGGGTAGATTTTCATGTACATGAAATAGTGTGCAAGCTACAGTGTACAGTTACATGTATTAGGTTGACATGATAGAGTTTCAGGCTGATAATGTTTACATTATTAAATTGAAGTTATTTTCATGGTTTGTAAATCAGCCACCAGTGTGTCTGACCTGGCTCCTCCTTTCAGGATGTTTGAGCGTAAAACCAGGCTCTCTGCTTGTTCCTTCAGTTTGCTAAAAGGGCCATTCCAATAGCTTTATTCAACGTACTGCATCTCTTTGGAACTCCTTGCATAATAATAATCGTATTTATAAAGCGCCTTTTCCAAAGGATACATGCTGGATGTGTCCCTCCATCCTACAATATAATTTTAAAGAGGAATATCAATTCCTACTTCAGCTCCTCGAGTTAATTTTACCTTAATTTGTTTTATTCTTATAGCTCCTTACCATGCTTACCAAGAGTAGCTTTTAGCCTTGTTTGGAGCAAACTTGCATTTAAAAAATTAATTGTTAAAAAGTTATGGATAAGTTTAGCTAAAAATGGATTTGGAAGAATCAACTTTTTAGCTGGGGAGGAGGCTCTTTTAAAATGCAGTTTGTAGTCATTTGTCATTGCATGTATTGTTACTCCTTTTTTGTGAAGATTTTAGCCTTTTCATAATGGAAACAGGGTGAAACAAATTAAGAATCTTTGTGAACTTCGAATTTTATGATATTTCAAGGGGTCCTGTCAAGTCTTCTGAAGTTCTTCAAAATGTGTCAGAAGTCGAACACTGCAGAACTGAGGTATAGACCTGGATAGACCTGGATCTCATGAAATGTTCTTAAACTCAACGCTGACAAGACTTAGGTAATAGCGATCGCTGGAGTTGACGTCTTAGTCGAAACCTAAAGTCAAAAATCTTGGGGTTATGTTTGACCCTGTGATGACCATATCTGTGCAGGTGTCAAACACAATTAAGACTGCCAACTTGTACCTCACTAACATTGAGAGGGTCCATAGTCTGCTGAATGTCGATGCAACCAAGCTGGCAATACACACTTCATGGTCACTTCAAGACTTAAGTACTGCAACAGTCTTTCAAAAAGAGGCTAAATAACCTTCAGCAAAATTGCTGCTAGACTAATCAAAAACAAATGCAAGTTCAACACTATCACCCCAGAACTCATTAAACTACACTAGCTCCCAATCCAACTACATGTAACTCTCATGTTCAAGGCCTTCTCTAACAAGCCCCTGTTTACATCATGGACATGCTGCAAGATGGTGAAGGATGGAGACAACTTCCATCTAATAGCTCCGGCCTCACCATACTTTGTTGTTCCAAGAACAAGTCACGTCGATAGAGGCTTCTCTCAAACTCTGAAATAAATTTTCAAATCACATCAGGGGTGCAAAATTGTTCAACACATTTAAGACACTTCTGAAAGCCCACTTGTATCAGGAGGCCAACCATCAGTGACTTATTTCTTTTGTGCCTCAGCGCCTTTGATTAAACCTTTGATTTAGGCATGTTATCAATTTTGACGGATTGCTTGATTGATTGATATCTCTTGAATGATCTTGGATGCATTGTTGCTGACATTAGTCAAGCCGTACAACATCACTAGGATAAAGGTTAATAATACCATCATATTTCTGAATAAAGTGTTGTTACATAAATGTCAAGGCTTGCTCTGTGGTCATTGCATCATCAATGCTTGACAAGACAAAAAATGGATGTCTAGTCACACGCAGCTTGTAGTGCCATGTATGGAAACAGTGTTCTAGCGAGCATACATGTATGGGGATGTGTACGCAACAACCAGGGATTGTGAAACCTCTACAGGGCCCGCTTTGTCACCTGACTTTTGTGACAAAGGTCAAAAGGTCACACAAATTCAAATCTGTGGCACCTTGATTGGTCATTGTGTAAATGTAACAATGGAGGAAGGAAATAACACCTCCATGATGTAACTATCATCATGCTTGTACATGTAGTAGCCGCCAGTAAGCAGTCTGTGATTGGCCGCTGTTTATGTGAAGAATTAATCGTGGGCAAGTTTAGAAATCCACTAGCCGCCGCCCCCCTCCCATTTTCAGTTTACCATAAAAAAGTAATCAAACCATAAGACCAAAGGAGTATACAGTTTTGTCAAGGCTGTCATGCTGACGGACCTTGGCGTAAACTCGGTACATGTGTGTGGGTTTGTGTGTGTGGGCATACGCATACACATAGGTCCTTGTGGGGTCCCAAACACAACGGAACAATGGACCCCATAAGGGAATTCTTTGTTCAACTTGGACCCCACAAGAGAATTCTTCAGAAAAGGGAATAATAGACCAACAATAGCAGGACCCCACAAACCAGATCCGTAAGGTTGTGGTTGTGTCATCCTATGGACTCTGCGTGTATCATTCTACGGACTTTGTGCGTGGACTGTCGGGCAATACTGGGGATAGTACAGACTCTGGCGTGAACTATCGGGCAAAGGGATGGCGCAAGACAGCCTTGCAATCGAGACTAGTTAACATACAGCCTATTTGCAGTGTGACTAAAGCATGCTGGAAACAGATACATTGCATGATCGCCTGATCACACATTACTATCCAGTGTGACTGAAGCACACTTGAAGCATGTTAACAAATACAGTGCATCCACATGACATTGTACACATGTATACATGTACAATACAATACAGTTAGGCCACATGTAGTAAAGCTGATGCTAGCATGCAGTGTACAATGTAGTGTACTGTACATGTACATGTAGGTAGTACAATACATGCACATGTAGGCCTACTTGTATGCAGGTGCTGAGTGCTTTCCATAAGGAGAACTATCATGTGGAATTGGCTACATTGAAAAATCAAAAGTTTAAAAATGCTGCCATGACCAATACTAAACATGCAGGGTTGTCACTAGCCCAAATTGAGTGCCGGTCGGTAATTTTTTTCCGAAGATGCATTGCGGTATATTTTCCGCAAAATTTTGGGTCGCCCGCAAGTTTTTTCACTCGCCCGTATGTATTGATGCACACAATTTTCGTAGCATTAAAAAAAAAAAAAAAAAACACACACACACACACACACAAAAATTTGCGTTTTTGGACTATATTATCCCCTTAATAATCCTGTTTTCATCAACATCCATTTTTATGGATTTGTGATTTGAGAATTGGTTTTATAGAACTTCTTTTGCAATTAAATCTTTGTGTTAACGATCGATCGACTACGCACGATGGAGACAAAAATCAATGAACTTTGCCCTGCAACGCCCTCTATCGGCAAAAGTTGTCGATGCTTGAATAGCCTTAACCCAACGCTGTGTATAGTACAGAATCCGCGGGCGTGCGCCACACTGTGCAGGATTTCTTTACTCGACTCGTGAACGTGTACAGAGTTGGAGGCTAGCCAAGCTTTCTTATGAATATGGTTTTTTTAACGGGCCAATCACAGCGTGCGGAATGTTGGTTAGGATGGACTTTGGACCTGCTGTTGTACTGTACAATACACCATGTGCTGTGTGCGTGCGTGGACTACAGGCAGGCGAGCGAACGTTGTGGGGCCTGTGGATACTCACTACCATTACCATGTGGTTTATGTGCGTGCGTGTTTTACTTATGAACGATCGTGATCGCGATCGCGATTGCAGCCACATTAAACTCGACTTGACACAATTAATAGTCGCTCTATCCCTAGTCGCGCAGGCCTAGATCAGTGAGTATATTTGTCAGAAATTGTCATGAATGGATACTAAAACGAAACCCGATGTATTTTGTCATAAATACGAAAATTTACTGTTGGCTTCTGATGACAAAATAATGAAATATTCAGCATTTTCGGTTGAATTTAGTGCCGGTCGGTAAAGCTCCTAGCAAGGCAAAGTCCCGGTCGGGTATCTCTGAGTGCCGGCAGGCCCGACCGGCACCGACCGGCGTAGTGACAAAGCTGTAAACATGTAGTAGCTAGTGTCAAGACCAGTTACATGTGTGCATTGTAGCTTGTTTTTAAACATGAGTAGACTAGCTATATATCAGTATGTAAAATATCGAACAATTTATGTCATTCCTTTCCCCCCAACATTGTGGATTTCTACGTAAACTCACAGTGATTTACCTTTATATGTCCAAACCATATGTGTTTCATATAATATGTACATTATGTATACTGTACAGTGCACACAATGTAGTGTGTATGTACTTGTCATACTTTCAGGGTTTGATTTTTTATGTTGAAACACCTCAAACCATGATGCTCAAACTTTCATGCCTGTTGAAGAAAACACACTTAGGTTAACACATTGAAATAGAACACAAATTAAAACAGACATGAATTATAATCCAGTCATACATTTTGTACCATGTTCAGGTACAAATCTCTTTGGGGCTTTTTCATTGTGGGGGGAGGTCAATAGGAAATATGCACCTGTTGTGGAATTAATTTAAAAACAGAAAGGTTGTCTCAAGTTACATGTAATGTGTCATACTTATTCATGATTTATGAACACTAAACTCTTGTTTGCTGCTATCAAAAGTGTATTGAGCTCCATTGACCCTGGAGCAGATGTATAAAGACACACATGAAAGATGGGGTTAACATCAGCATGGAACACATGTGTACTTTTACTGTATGTGAAGGAGATAGAAGCTACATGTATAACATTATTATAAATGTACATAATGTATATTGGAACCCACCCAGCAATATCCATTACAGTGTATTGTACAATATCATCATGTACACATAATGTACAGGTACTGTACATGATGACATAATGTACACTTGTATTGTCCAGCTTTATCATGATACTGCCTATAACACTGACATGATTAGCTGCAGTGATGTACTGTACGTAGGACATTATGATTTCAATGTCATTACATGTACACTGTGCATGGCTGTACACATACATGGAGGGACTAATGCACTGAGAGGACTCAAGTATCAAGACAGTCCTTCAACAAATTTTGATCAATGTAAATTGTATGTGCATAAACATGTAAATGTAGCACTCTACATGTACTTTAACAAGTAGAAATGTTTTTGTTTACTTTAGGCAAGAAAAAGGAATAGCCTTGGTTCAATCATAGAGCAAGGATACAACGTAACGTCAGATTAATTATTAATGCTATTGCTAATTACTAATGTATAGGCCTACTTAACCCAAGAAAATTATTTGAAAATTGAAATATGGATTTTTATTCATGGATGCCTAAAGCTTGTATTATTTGTTTGGTGTGATATGGCCACTACGCACACATAGTATGCAGTGTAAAACACAGTTTACAGTACACACTCTACATTAGTCATGTATTGTACGTACCTTATGCATCTACTACAAATATACATCCACACCTACAGACCTTGCTCTATGGTATAAATATACACAATGCAGATTGTACAGATACATACACATGTAGTGAGGCCAAATCATATAAAATGTAATTTTTGGGGGTTGCTAAAGGCAAATTGTCTTTCTGTGCATTTCCCACGAACTGTGGTTTGAGAGAGCTACATGTACATGTCTATGAACATATCTGAGTTATTTTCAACCATTGTGTCAACATGTGCAATACATGTACATGTAGATGTATGCTTCCTGTACAGTTTTTAAAGCCAGGTTTATTTGAGATATGGAACTGTGGCAAAATTACTGTATACAACAATTTTATTTCAATGATGTTGTAAAGATTTGTAATATTAAAGAATGAGGGCAAGAATGTAGATGAAGGAAGAGTTTATGTCTGGCACTATGTACATTTGGCTAGCTAATTGAATTAATGCTGATATTTCTGAATTGAATTGCAGTTGAAAAGCCCAAAGCAGTACGAGCTAGTCCTATACGTCGTACCAACTCGCTGGATACCATTGCTGTACCTTATTTGTCAGGTTATTGGCCCCGATCAGAAACTGTCAATTCTTCTTCCACCACATGTACTACTAGTCATGAACCCAACCAGAAAGACCAATCTACACAGGTAAGGATGGTGAACATGGACTTCCTGCTTGGTCAGTTTAGAATGTAAAACAGAATAATCTAGTAATCTCTGTCTGCCAAAAAGCTGTTAGTGGTACCTGTAGTAGCAATGCTGTATGTTGTAGACCTCAACATGTCAATTTACATAAACAGCTCTTAGTCAATCAAAATTAACTGCAGAAAATATGAAACACCCCTCATCAGAAAAGGAGAAGAGTTGTAGGTCATTATGTAGCCTGAATGGACACATGTTAGCTACCCTGCCTGTCATTTTAGGAGTCCCAAAATATTAGGCCTTTTCAAAATTGACAGCCTCGGCTTTAGCTGTAGCTAAGTCACTGATTCTTTCCATTCATGTACTTCAGCATCTTGATTTGAAGTGACCATCTCTATGCACAGATAAATGCATTATTACTAAAGGAATAAAAGCACAGGTGACAAGGTATTAAATGACCGTTTAAACCGGCAGGGTCTTGGCCGGGTCTTGGCCGGCTGATAAAGGACCGAGCTGAAGGTGAGGTCCTTTATTGCTTGGCCACGACCCTGCAAGGTTTTAAACAGGCATTTAAGACCAAGTCACCACTCTTTTATTCCCATTCATAAATACCTTTCCTTCAAAAGTTGAGAACAAATCTGGAAGTTTAGCCTCAGCTTCCTCCACTCTGTGTTGAACTTCTATCCATGTTTAACGCCAAGTAGCTCCTCTTGCAAGGTTTGACCTTGCACGCTTAAGTTTAAAACATCTGTACGTCTTAACAACTTAAATTGGCGTGCAATTTGCGTACTCTGCACAATCATCCAATAGCGCCCTCTTTTGACTCAATTTCTTAAGGCTTTGTTTAAACACTCCTATGTTTAAACATGGCCACGTGGTCTCCTCTCAACCAATCAGAATGGATAAACTGAATGGATGTCCCCGGTATTTATGAAATTTAGTTTTCTATACCACCCATTATGCCTCAGTAGACCTTCAGCAATAAGCTCCATCAACTTAACCCAACTACCATTTCTTGTGTTCTTTGGTCAAATTTTATGAATGGTCCATGTATCATGCTTTTGATTGGTTCCAACAATGCAGCAATACTTAAAATGAGTGGGGATGTTCACTTCATTTGGGCCTCTAAAATGGTACAAAAAGCAACAAGAATGTCATATTTGCAAGTGGCGAAATCCTGCAAAGCAATTTGACTCAAACAAGGGGGAAAGATGCACAAATTTGTTTGTAATAATAAAGCTTTTGGCTTTTCCAGGAAACATATTTTTAAGAGTACAATGTACATGTAGCATAAATTTGGGTTTTTCTCTTTGACTCTCTCTTTCGTTGCTAAGCTTAACTGTCGGCACAGAAATGTGATCAGAAGTGCTGATTTGTCCCAAAATGGTTGTAATCTTAAGATATTTTGTATATTATATTAAATAATTACTAGTGGCCTATACATGTATGTATTGGAGTTTAGTTGCCTGCTTACCCAATACATGGGATTCACAGTACAGTGTGCCATCAAGTGTTTGCAGCCTGCACAAGGCCCTGAAGTTTGAGTTACATATAGTTGAACTCAGAACTTCTATTTAACTGTTAAAACAAGACTGCATGTAATTATTTCTATTAAAGATGATTATGCTCTGAGTGTGTTTGCTTTGTATATGTATGTACATGTATAGCGCCAAGGTATCATGGTTCCCATTTTTATATTTACTTATATGTACATTTTGTTTAAACCTACATTTATGTACATATGATTGTTGTTCATTCCTTCTTTTGTAGACAGAGGAATCCGACAGAAAAGGGTCATCACACAAGAGGTCATCGTCTTGGGGAAGTGCAGACAATTTGAAGGAAGTAAGAATCCACCGGCCATTAAGCACATTATACACAGTGTTAGGCAACAACCATCAATCTGCCTCGGATTACATGCCATGTCATACAGGGTAGTACATGGAAGCACCTGTAGAAAGGCACTTTTAAAAAGAATTATTCTGATTAGCTTGACGCCTTAGCAAGAAACCATGGAAGCACAATAGTTTTCAGAAGGTGCAATGAATCACCAATCAACGTACATAAAGCAGCACATTGTCACATTAATCCTCTTGCCCTTCTCTTTTTTAATGTAAAATTTTGCAGGGTCTTGATGACTCAAAATTTGGCCCCACAGATTAACAACCATAAGTGCATAACCATAACCCCCAGTAGACTCTGGCAATGCCAGTCCATTTGTGAAACTTGAAAAAAATAAGAAACAGCAGAAGTCAATGAGACAAAGAAGCAGCTGTTTTCCGTGCGATCAGAAAAGAGCTTATTCTGGTGTGGAGGTGCAACCAACAGAATCAACCCAAATTACAAAGACTTTACAGTGACCCTATCCTCTTCCTCTCAAATCTTCTCTGCTTTGAAACTTTAAATTAGTGTATTTCAACACCTGATATCATCGTCCATGACCTCACTTACAGTACATGTATTTGTTTAAGTTCACATAACATTGAAACTTTAGATATTAAAAGAACCTAACAGGCACATGTACTGCAAGTGTGATGTTATGATGATGTTATAGGTGTGGAGCACATTGAAAGGTCCTACAGTGTATAAATTTATGTTTTGGGGTGTTGTTTTTTCTAGTTTAAATTATGCACATATTAACCTACAAAATACAATTTGTTTATAAATTTATTGGAGGTTTATATCAAAAAGATACAAACTTATTAGTGGTGTGTCGTGGCCGAGCGGATAAGAGCATCGGACTCAAGCTCTGGTGTTTCTGATCAGTTGAGTGTGGGTTCGAGTCCCGGTCGTGACACTTGTGTCCTTAAGCAAGACACTTAACCATGATTGCTTCGTCCTTCGAATGGGACGTAAAGCTGTTGGTCCCATATGTTGTGTAACGCACGTTAAAGAACCCAGTGCCCATTGAAAATAAAAGGAATCCGCCCCGGTGTTCCTGGTTTGATTTGGCACTTGCAAATCTTTGCTTTTGCCGTGGCAAGGCTGGGGTCTGCACATTTTACCACACATACTGTTGATCACTCTGCATGTAAACATGGTAAACATACTCTATGTAATGAGCGCTACTGCTCATTTTATTTAAAACTACAACATGCATCTTTCTGATGAAAAATTCAAAATGCGAACACTGGCTGATATTCATGATTCTTGAAGCGCTTTAGCTCTCATTTTATTTTATTTTTTTCTATGATAGATATTTATATCAATCAAACCAGCTGAATTAAATTTGTCCAATACTTGTTTAGTTTGTCTTCCTTGATGTACCTGTAGTGTAGTTTTGTGGTTCAGTGATTACCAAGTCTTGCAAGCAAAACATCTCATTTACCTGAGTTGAAATTGAAGTAAGCGTTGTGTGTGCAAATGACTAAATTTCTTCTCAATCAAATTGATCATCTGAAGTAATATTGGTTTATTATTGGATGCTTTTCTGTCAGAAACTAAGGCAGCAGCTTCGTAAGCAGGGTAACCGCCAGTCTACCGCCAGCACTCAACGAGCTTCACCTGTACATGCTAACCATTCCACCGCTACCACTTACACAACCCCCTCAAGCAGTCCATCAGCAGCACCAGCCAACCAGACTTTGCCTCGTTCTACTGCCATCCCTGTGCCTAATAATTCCTTGAAGGCACCTACTCCTAAGATCAGAGGAAGTGTTGAAGGTTTAAATCAAGAGATAGAGAGATTAGTCCTTCAAGGTGTACATCAAGAAGAGGAAGGAGAAAAGGTCAGTCATATCATAGTGTGGACTACATTCATATACATGTATGTAGCAGAGTCAAGACTTAAACTGAACCTCGGCATATTGCGACATATCCCACATGTACATGTAGCTCTTCTTACATTACATTGATGTACAAGATATGACTCATCTCTTCATGATGGAACATTTTGTTTCTTCAATTTACATTTTGGGGTTGAACAAAGAAACCTATTTAAATTTTGTTGAAGAAATTCCATGATAAAATTTACAATTGCTGAAGTTTTCATCATTATTCAACTCTTCAACATTGCAGATACATCCATGTGTTCTTGTCCATTACTCTTTGTCTTTGATGCACATGCTCATAATATGAGGGTACACAAAATGCACATTCTGCTATGATGGGGGTACACAAAATGCACTTTCTGCTATGATGGGGGGGGGCACACAAAATGCACATTCTGCTATGATGGGGGTACACAAAATGCACATTCTGCTATGATGGGGGGCACACAAAATGCACTTTCTGCTATGATGGGGGGCACAGAATGCACATTCTGCTATGATGGGGGTACAGATGATGCAACAAGGAATGCCAGTTTGTTGCTATTGCTGTGAGAGTCCTTATATTCTATTGGAAAAACTCTTCCCAGAACAAGGAAAAATCAGACTTGATACTAGTCAAGCAACATCGTCACAGCTACTCCAAATTCATAAGTTCAGTGTCATTCACTGAATATCCAATTGGACTAGTGCATTAGTCTATAGTTAGTTCCTGACAGGCCAGTGACTCAAGCTGATACATTGAAACAGTAAATGGTAGAGTTATCGCTTAAACACTACATGTACATGTACATGTAATGACAAAAGCCTGCATGAAGTATCATTGCAATTAAGACTTCATCAGATATAATGAGGGGGGCAGTCTAAAGACAGTCTTGATGTACAGTCTTCCAAATTCAAGAAGGTCTCAGGTGAATGGGCCCAACTGGTACATGTACAAAAAATGTTCACTTTTGGAGGTAATAGCAAATTCAGTACAGTGTGAGTACAAGTAAGAATGTGTGCAAGCAAGCTTGCCCTCGCACATTTACCGCTCAGAGTAAAATCCTTTTGTTATCTCCGGTTGCTCTCTAGTACATGTATTTCAGTGTTCATGCTTTGATTTCACTTTATAGAGAGGAGTAATTATACAAACTCAGGAAGCAACATGTGATGGGCGCCGTGCACCACCCCCTGTTCTACATACTAATGACACCGGTACCCAAACTCCTGCAGAGAACCAGGATGATGGGAATATTAGTGAAGAGACAGGAAGTAGAGGGTCAGGCAGTCGCAGTCACTCTACATCACCAACATTTCAAATGGATGGCTCACCATCACGACCTTCTAGTAGGTCAAGTTCTACGGGTAATGGAGAGGTCAAAGCTGAAAAAGGTGGGTATAGTCACAAGATATATACAGTATATGGACATTTAAGCTGTGATTGTTTTGTAGTTAATAGTTCACCAGGGAGATAAAATATGAACCTACTACATGAACTCCAGACTCCAATTTGTGTTCTATGGTCTATTTGAGACACAATGTACAGAGAGATTGTACACCTTGAAGGTGTCAATCTGTTATACCTACATGTACATCACACACCATCAACAATGGTGTTTCATGGCCAAACGGAATTGAGTACCAAACTCAAGCTGTGGTGCAATGACCGAATCTAATAGTGCATTAGCTATTCCATACAAAAACAACTTAAAAAGAACAGACTAGTATGTCAGTGGTGTGCACTCTGTAGCCATGTAAAGTATGGGTTGTGGCTGGTCAGCAGTAATAGCTTGTAAAATTCTACGCAACATTTCAGGTGTAGTATAGGTTTTATTCTGGATGAACAAAAGGATTGTTTTACAGTATAAGTGAAAGATTTCACACAGTGACCCTTAAAATGATCTCAAGTGAAACCAGTAAAGGCACACTGTTAGGTAAGGCGCAGCAATCTTTGTTTTTCTTTGCGTCTTATACCCAGGAAAGTGCAGTACATGTTTACTGTACAATGTGGCAATCTTTACAATGAGTTCAGAACAACTGAATCTCCATGAGTTGAATTATTTATCTGTGATAATTAAGAGAAAGCTATGAAAGTAAGATGAACCATTCCTCTCACCAACCTGAAATTTTCTTCCACCAAGCTAGTAGCTACTACCACTTATTTACATGGAAATATAAACAGAAGGGTTACTGGAAATTTAGAATAACCCGTGCCTTCCTTCGCAATTGTGTTTTCAAAAAGTATAAATAAATCAGATAGTTTTGCCAAAAGGGTTGCCAAAAAAAAAAAAAAAATTGTGTCAAAGTGGTTTGGGAAAATTTAGACAACTTAATTAGATGTGGGCCCTGTGGAATTTTGATGAAGCCAGGGCTACAGCTTGCCCTTTTTTCCCCGTAAGGTTCAGGCCTGATAGCTGACATAGATTCTGTATTAACCTTGGTTTACTCCAAATCCTATTATTTTATGTTTAGGAGAATCCTCGCCATCAGAATTACAAAGTTGCAAGTATTCATCATCCCCCAGTCATAATAATACGTATCAACTTACCCGAGACCCACCTGATGGCTGTGAGAAAGTTCGATCAATTGAAGAACCAAGGTGGGTTATCTTTACATTAACATTTCAAGAAAAACAGTTCACAAATTTGTTTGCATGAAAACTTTGTCAGTACTTTTGTTTTCAAACTAATGTTGCATAGTCAAACATCACAATGTTCAAAAGAGGGATATTCTACCTTGACAGACAATTGTGCAAGAAGCAAAAACTATTCTGATACCTATCACGCATACAACTATTCTGATGATCAGATGAGTTCCTTTGCCTTTTTGGCAAGCTGCATAGCAGAGTGAGCCCATGAAATGACCATTTCCGCCCATCTGCATTCAGTATAAACATTAAAGTGTTAACAGGAGCTTCTCGTTGGTTTTTTTTATGTTTGTGGAATCTAAAAGCCTTAAGTCAGACCACCATACTGTTTGGTGTAATCATTTTCAAACTTATGTGATACATATATTGCATACCTCCAACTGGATGTGAATAAGGTGTGCGTATGAATCTTGTCATTAATTGATCTTCACCTGTTTATTTCTCTTCCTATTTGGCCCTCTTTCATCCTGAGCCTCTCTGTCTCTTTCAAAACAAGTAGGCAGTGGGATCAAGTACTTCATGTTAATGTCTGCAACCCTTTAAACATTGAATGATGTTTTTCTGTTAGTCGCTGTTCCTCCGTCAGGCATGTTGTTGTCTGACCAGTGGAACTGATTGTTTTATAGCTGCACCCAAAATTGTCCAGGAACATAAAGTACACCATGCCCTGTGTAATTAAGACACATAGGGAATATCAATAAACCATGAAGTATCTGATGGTAAGGTTATATACCTGGACTAGTGGAGGCATCTAACAAACCTACTCTTACTTGTGAGCAAGTCTATTCATGAAGGTAGTATTACTACCAGTTGAATTTTACAGGTTCATTGCGCAATTTATCTCTTTTTGATGGCCTTTGACTTGTGTGCTGTAGTCATTGGGTTTTGACACTAAGTTAAAAAATGCCCTTCCACATTTGTTACTGATTATAAAAATGTATTTGTATAAGCTAAGTTAATTGGTTCAATTTTTTCCAGTCGAATTCCGCTATTCATTGAAGGAACACTGGAGTATTGTCCAGACAAAAAGGTATCCTTCAAGTTAAAGCCCAGTGATAGCTCAGCCTTCTGTCCTCTGCTTCCAAACTACCCGCCAGGAGAATTCACCAAGTCCCCACAAGCTGCAGTTGCTACTACACAAACTCAAACTGCTGGATGTGGAGACTAGGCATCAGTTTCATTTTGGCTTTAGTGGAGACCTATGTGCTGCGATGGTGATTCTGGCTTAGTTGATGATTGTACATGCAATTCATAATACCATATATTGTATACAAATACTCCATTTTCCTGACAACCCAAAGTATGGCAAGTACAACATGGCCAGCATAGACCCTTCCTAGTGATGTCACATTTCTATTAGAACACGGAGGTCTGCCGTTTTGGGTTACATGCACATGTACATGTAGGTTGTGTTTTTTTGCACATGTTTGTGCAGCTCTTCTAACGCGATGAGCTTGAGGTGCATGTGTAAGTACATGTACTCCAGCATGGGCAGCAATAAAAAGGTGACGTCATCTGATAAGGGTGTATACTCAGAGCAACATCCTCAACAATTGGCTCAGTTTTACCTCTGAAGCAAATCTAGTGTTTGGAGTGCTCGCCTATTCACTAAATCACAGTTAGAAACAAGAACACTTAACATAAGGTGTACTGTTAAACCAATTGTAGTTACCATTGTTTGGATAGTGATCATGTCAAAGATCACGTATGAATGGAGGGTACATATTTGTGTGACAAGTTATTCCATGTTGTAAACTACCATTAGAGAAAATGGAGCTTAACTGACAAAATCACACACAAACTCTATCGGTTTTTCTGTTTCTGCAGAAACAATGCAAAAGAATAGTATTGAAACTTTCAGATGTTGTTTTCTGTATATATCTCTTGTTCTTATAAAACATGCATTTACAAACAATCATCAGTTGACTATAGACTGGAAACAATCTTGGAAACAAGTGAGTTAAAGTGATCAAATAGTTGCACATTACAAAGTTGTATCTTGACTTCGAAAAAATTATGCAAAAAAGGGCTCATCGAATAGCTGTAGACAAGTTCAGTTCAGAGAAACCAATCCATAAAAATCAGTTTATTTTTTATTTTTATTTTTGTGTAGACAAAAATAATGTATTCAACCAAATGATATTTCACCATTTACATGTACTCATAATGCTCTCAAAGTATTGAACTGTAGAGAAAGGACCTGAAAGAGTTTGAGCTTTTGGGACCTTTTTCAGTAAAATTGCAGACATGCAGCAAAGCATGTAGCCACATTGAACCATTTTACAGAGTTTTACAACAAATGATGTGCACATTGTTCATAATTGTAAACTGATAATTTTTCAGTGTGGCCATAATTTGATCCAACTCCAAACAAGCAGTTCAAAACTATGCAAATTGGGGTATTGAAGACAATAATACAAAATAATAACCATTTTTATATAGTGATTTTCTCTGTCAAGTCCTTGTCCTGTCATGAAATATAACAAAATGAAAAAGAGCAGGGAATCAAAAACTATGTGACAAATTTTAGGTGGACACATATTTCTAGCCAGTTAGTTACTCTCAAATTTTACTTTGGATGCATTTCAGAACCTGTTCTAGAATCTGTACTTAATGATTTTGGCATATAATGCATCAAAGAGCAGAGGTGTTTTGGGTTTAGATTTATATTACTGCAGTAATAGGGCCACTTGGCCAAAGGTATTGAAACTTTGGCTGTACCAAAAATATAATTTCTTACATTTTTGTATTCATCTTGCCAAACTTTTAGGAGGGTTTGGACTTAAAAAGCTGAAATGAAGTAAATATCAAAAACATTGCTTGGAAAAACACTGGCCCATTGGATTGTTTAGTTTTAGGTGACTGGATTCAGGCCTGTGGTTCCTGTGGTTCACAACACTGCTACTTGGGCCCCTCTCATTAATGATTAGGAATGACAGATGCTTGCAAGTTTCATTTCTCTCTCATCCTTACTCCCTGGGTTTTTTGTTGCTGTTTATTTTTAGTCAAGAATGCTGAGAGGATGCAACTCAGTTGAGTTACATGCTATTGTGGCATTTGAAAATCTGTGTTTTTTTTATGACAACACATTCACAGTTGAGCTGAAGGTTTGTTTGTTTAGGTTGAGCCTCATAAGTCACAATTCTTATCTAAGGACTAAAACACCGATTTGTAGAATTCAAGGTTGAATTCATGCTATCCATGTAGGTTTTCTCTTTAATCAGATGTCTCGATATGGTGTACATAACTTGGAAAACATAATGTTGTGTCAAGTTCACAAATCCCACCAGAACCTACAGTAGTCATGAAGTCATACAGACCAATTCAAGGAGATTGGCCTAAGTATTTATTGACAAAAGGCAAAGCAAAGAGGACTGTGAGATACTGGGATGCAATAGACATGCATTCATGTATGTAACTGGTAATATCTCTACTGTTTTTTGTAATTATGAGCAAGAGTACTTTCAGGATCAATCAATTCCTCCAAGTTAAGTCTGCTTCTTCCTATCCCATTTGATCATGTTGGTAGAACAAGGAAAGGAACAGGTTTCATTGTACAATGTACATGTACGTTGATCAAAGCATTTTATGATGTGAGAATGATTGTGAGATAGTCTACACCTTATAACACAATCCACTAGGACTGTGTGTACAGATTTGTGTTTGTCTGTGTGTACTTATGACACTTAGTGCTAGAAATTGTTGGGGGTTTTGTGTGCGTTTGTGTTTTTTGTTTGGTCCGTGTTTTGGGGTGGTTTGGGGCACAAGCTACTGCAAATTTTGTTGAACTCTGGATTGTTTTTGCATGAAATTGAGTTGACTAGATATTACTCATGATGATTACATCAGCTTGTACCATTGAACTTGACCCATCATGGGTTACTCAGCCTACAGTAAGCACAATGCCCACAATCTAGCGTCGATGTCTGTTGCTGATTTGTTTAAAGATGTTTATTTTATTTGACAGTGTAGATGGTTTGAATGAATTTTCCCCCCAAAACACAACCATCATTGTATTCAATGTATATATCATTTTGTGCTTTTTTATTCAACTATATAATGTAACTAGTTCCAAGTTTACTAAAACTAAGAAATATTTGTATGTTGTTGTGCATGATTATTATTTTTTTGGGGGGGGAGTTGGGGGCATTTCTTATTGGCGCTAATGTTTCATTAGTTAAGTTCTCATGATGTTGCTTTTTGTTTATTTATGTTTTTGATAAAACCAAGAGATCAGAGTCGAAGTACAGTGCAGATGCTTTCTATCACTGTTCTACATGCATCACTCAACTGTTGAATCGGAGAGAAATCTTGCAACATAAAAGTAATACAAATGTATACAATGGAATATGAGGCAAGATGTGTTCTTTAATTTGTGCATGCTTTGGGGCAAAAAAATGTTCACCACAAAAAGACAAAATTTTAATACCAAAGAAATAACATTTTTATTCTGGTTTTTTTTTCACATTATTTCACAGGACCAATTGTAAAAAAAAATTGTTTTTAATGTTTTCAGAAGACATTTTGAGTGATGTGTACAATGCAGTTTGAATTTAGTTTGTATCTGAGAAAAAAATGAGTAGGAAGTTGGACTGATAGACATCGTTATTTGAGACAAAAGGAAAACAACTTAACATGATTCTTATCGTGAGAGAGATCATAGCAAAAATGAATATTGAGGATGGGAAACACCAATTGCTTAGTGTACTTGGAAAAATATGAATGTATGAAAAGACCAAACAAACATGAAATGGAACAGCCCTTAATGTGAGCAGGGTTTGACTAAGCAGGACACTATCAAGACCAGTTGGTTTCACTGGATGTGTTCAGCTTGGAATGGACAAACTGGCTTAATAGATGTGAGCAGGGTTTGACTAAGCAGGACACTATCAAGACCAGTTGGTTTCACTGGATGTGTTCAGCTTGGAATGGACAAACTGGCTTAATAGTCCGATTTTGTCAAGACCACTGTTTTTATCGGTTGTTTTAAAATAAATGTTTCTTGAGAATCTCTTTTTATTTGACGCGTTTATTGTATCTTCTGAATGTTAATTTCGGTATTTGGAATTCTCAAGATACAGTTGTTGTATGACTTGAGGGTTTGACAAGAGTTAAGAGAGTATCAAGCGTTCATTTACAAATTTGTTTAAAAGATATGACATGTGCTTGATGATTTGTAGTTAATGGATACATGAAAGTTACATGTACTACATACACAGTCTTTTTTTTAAATGTCATGTGTTGCATTATCTGATTGGTATAATACATTCACATACAACTGCCCCTTCAAAGTAAACACAGAGTAAAATAATGCAGATGAGATGGTATGACTTTGGAACCAACAGACTATGTGATATTACAAGCAGTCTCAAGTCCTATCAATAGTTGGTCAGTGAAAGATTCATTAGGAAGGCAATGAAATTCAAGTCAAGAATGAACCATGGGTAATTGGACATACTGATAATTATAAAAGGCTTTGTGTGCGTGTGTGTGTGTGTGTTAAGTGATTTTGTTAATTTAAAAAAACATGACGGTTGCTCTGTTTATTCATTGATAAACATGTGCATGAGTGGTTGATACTATGATATTGCTACTTTAAAAAAACCTTTCTTTGTAACAAATATAGCAAGGGTTGAATTTTATTGTGCTATGAAGCATTTTGATTTTAAGTTCAATTTTTAAATGCCATATAAGACAATAGTCCTATTTGGCCAATTAGTTTGAAAGTATGGTAGTTGTGATAGAACTAGAAAGCCAAAGTTACATTCTTTGGTTGAAAAACAAGTTTGAAACAAACTGTACTTATATATCTTGAAGCAAAGGAAATAAATGACTGAATTGATCTGTATGATGTCTTTGTGTGTGAGCAAGTTGTCTTCATGTTCATGAAGTTGTCTTTATGTAATGAAATCCAATAACAGACATTGGGTCACGGCTGGTTAATTTTTGTAGGTGTTCGGGCAAACTTTTGCACAGAGATGATACCAATATGACCTTGACTTCTGGTCCAAAACAGGTTAAAGCCAACGTTAGTAACTGTAAAAGCACTGTGGCTGACTGTTCCGTTCCACTGATCTTAAGGTTCAAAGTCCACGAAACCCGTGTACAGTCCCACAATTAAAACGAAACCGTTAGTGGTACATTTCAAATGCATAGTGGAGCTTTATCAAATTAGTGGTCATGCTTTTATCGCGCTCTCCGACAAAAAAATTTGGCTCACTCTGTGACAGTAACCGACTGAGAAAATCTTCATCATTAAAATATATTTAAATCTTTGAAAATTTGTATCAAATCATGGATAAGAAACCCTAGGATGCTTTTTGCAGGATTATACAAAAGTAATATAGGCTTCACTTGTTATTGTGTGCGTGATATTACGTGACCCCAGTCTATAGAAGCAGGAAGTGCCTCATAATTTAAAAGCTTGGCAACTTTTTTTGAGTTGTTTTCAAGAATGCTGTTGTCTGACAAAGGTCTGGTTTAAAAATTAAGACCAATTGCTTCATTAAAATCCAATAGCACCTTCTAGCAGCAAGTTAAAAATAGTTCAACATACATTTTTACGAGATATTTGAGGTGAAATTTTGGTAAACGTTTGAAGATTGGTTTACATAATGACCCTCCTGCAGGCATTTTTGTGGAGTCCTAGATTGACGACGTCATCATATGTCACGTGGTATTGCCTTAAAGGTTGATTTTTGGAAGCCTTGTCTCTCAAACCACAAGTTCAACTGAGTTGAAACTAGTTGTATTTTTAGACATTGACATTGACTGCGGAAAATTAGTGATGTCATGATGACGACGTCACAATCTTTTTTTACAAATTTTTGACATTTTTACCAGTTATTACATATCTTGAGATCAAAGCAAGTTACAATCAAATGTTATTTTGCATCAGACTAGGAAGGTCATAACGGATAACTTATGGAGTGACGCCTTCATTCCTCTAGAACAATAGAACATAACTTGCATTCATTTTCAGAAAATGCATGGAATCTATTCACACATCGGTGCAGTTATAACATAGCCTTATCACCGGGCAAGCTCGATAGTCAAGCAGCAAATCCACCAACTCTAGATTGCATGGTTCGTGGGTTTGAAGTACCAAGTTGCCTTTGGATTTTTTCCCCCATTGTTCTTTTTCCCAAATACAATTCATATCAATTACTTTTTTTGCACTCCCACTGGCCAATAACAGGAATTATACTGGCACTTTGTCTCAGGGCACACTCAGAGGTAGACATCTATTGTAGCAAGTAAGAGTCGTGGGTTGAGTTGTTCCGAGTTGTTCTGAGTTGTTTGGGTTCTATTTCCACAGATCTCAGAAAGAGCGGAGTACATGTACATACAGTACTTATCAAAGATTGGGGTAAGGGTAAACCCACAATTGCATTCAATCTTTATCTACTATGAATGCAAACAGAGACGGTTTAGCTTTAGCTTTCCAATGTAAGGCCCTCTGTGAAACACACATGTTAATTACTCATGGAAAGATGCTATCTCAAGTTGTTAACATGTAATTTAAAAACATTATAAGAAGGCAGGTAAAGAATAAAGGAGACTAACACAATGTAATAAATGGAATAATCCTCATATTTTTCTGCAGTCGGTGGACTTGGAATCAAGTTTGCAATACCTGTGGTTATTCCCCATCTGCTATGTCCATTTGTAGTCTTACCATCTTTTCACTGTTCACATTTGCAATCAGGCACCAGGGTAGTCTGGTACCCTGTCTTTACATAGGCTTTGGTATTACCATTCCCATGTTTTCATATGGAAGTTAACACTGCATATGCACACTCATACAGACACCAACCAACAGGTCTATGGTATGTGGTTGATGGATTCCTTAAGGATGGGTCGGCAGTTGGTGTATTTCTGTGCCTTTGAGAGTAACATCAGATGCTCAAGTTAGCACAAGAGCTTTCTACAAGTTGGCTACTAGAGGGCATGACACTCCTGGGGTTTTTTAACGAACTTAAATGTACATTGCAACCCAAGTAATATTGAGTCTATTTGACCTGTGCAATGTCGATTATACTGCCGTTAAGAAATGTGAGCTGCAATAAATCCAAAAACTTTACAGTTTATATATTAACATATTGATCAGAATTCTACTTATCAAGTTATATGGTTGCATCACTATATTTACAACAGAAAGTCTGTAAATTGAATCAAAAGAAAGTTTATTTCTTTTTCCAATTCAAATATTAACAAATAAAAATGTATTCTTTTCTTACACAATAGTATCACAACATTTGCTCACTTTTTTTTTCATTTGTACAAAGTATGCACAATTACAAATTTCCCAAATGTTAATTTTGTTGGTTTTAGTGCTATTTAGGTTGTTAAAGGCAAATTCATGTATGTATTTATTTGAACAAATAAATCAAAATCCTCAAACAAATGTATTTCTAGGAAAATTGATGTTTCTTTTTACGAAAAAAATACTTTGGAGACCACTCTTGATGAATAAACTCCATTTACCAGAAGCTCCAAAATATCAAAAATCAATTTTATGAAATCCATACAAACTGCACTTAAAAAAGGGATTTATGTAGTGCATCATTTTAATTGTTTGGGGGTGGCAAGTCAACATTTACACAGCGCTTCATAGGCAGTGTTTCTAAGCACTTATTATTTTGTTCTACAGGCATGCAGAGCTATGTTTGAATTATAGGACCCATTTGTTTGCATAGCACCATGTAACGGTTTACAAGCTTTACAATGTGCAGCCAACAATAGCAGAAATTACCAGGGCAAACCCCTTCTCTTAACGGTACTGGGTTCTTTTACATTACACAACACAGGGGACCTTTAGCTAGTAACATCCCATCCAGAAACACCAGAGCTTGATTCCAGTGCACTTGACCGCTCAGTCAAGAGAAGCCAATATATATATATCCTGTAAAAATGGTACACACAGACTATTGCTGAACAGAGAGCATAATGTATCAATAGTTTACATCAAACTCCCGATTTTTTAAAGTTGCATAAGATGAATGAAATGTCTTATTGTTCAGTAATTGGCAATGCATCCATCAGGAAACATCTCATCAATTTGTGATCCTTGTCAACAATTGCAAGATGAGTTACTTACTACACTAGAAAACAACATCAATGGTTTGTAACCAAAACAAAATTTGCTTAATCACGTACGGCCAGGAATTCTGACATTTGCCCTTGCTCAACTGCAGGATTACTTTTTGGAATTTCCTGAATTGTTTTGTTGATAAGAATATCATTGTCACCCTGACACCATGACTTCACCAAGTCAAGACAACAAATATTCTCACAAAATGTTCCTGTGTGGCTTTTATTCACCATGAATTGGCCAAAACTTGGCATAAACCATGACCGATAATCGGCCAGGACACAGACGTACCTCTATGATGGTGGCAGGTTAACAATCATTGTAATATGCCAATAACACCAGGAAAAAGGGAGATTTGGAGCACTACCCTTGGTCTCTCTTTATTACAAGGCAAACAAAGTGTGTAACATGGTGAGTGTGTGATTTCATATTCACTACCTTATAACCGAGAACAAAACAGAAAAGGGAACACAAAGAGGAGACCCATAGGGGAATTCTAAAGACTGGGTTGCTCCACAAGGAATTTTGTGTACAAAGTCTATGGGAGGTTCTTAACTACAGGGACAAAGAACAAAAGATGTCTCCACAGGGATGTACAAAATAGAATGTGTGCACTGTGCAGTGTGCACATTATACAAAAGAATGTCTGGACATGTTTACAAAGCTGCCCCGAGCATCCCTGGACATTTATTTTCAACAGGTTTATCTCCCCAGGCTTCCATTTGCATGTCTGAAAGGTTTTATTTGTATACACGTCTTCTGGCAGTAAGAAAACATTAAAAATTGGTTATGCATAAAATCATAACTTGAGCATAGTCTATATTCTTACATGTTGATGTTAGCGTTGAGTCAACTACAAAGACTTTCTTGAATTAAAGCAATTTTTAAAAGTTCTTCTCTGTAATAGTAATCAACAACGGGTTAACTTCAAACAACATCAGATGTTCTTTAAAAAACACAATACTCCTATTTCACTCAAGTTCTCCAATACTGTTGGCTATGCATAAAAACTGTTTGTCATTAATCACTTTTTTAATATAATGATACTTTGGTAATCCAGTGGTTTAGTCCTCAAGATGTGGGTTCAAGACCCAGTCATGACACTTGGGTCTTATAGAGCAAGATGCTCGACTATAAATTCTTCTCTTCACCAAGGGTTAGAAATGGGTACCTTCTGAGCGCCATGGCAGCACAGGGCTGTATACTCCCCAGGGAGCTGAGAAAGGTTGCAGGAATGTTATTGGCCCAATGACCAGGGCACTAATGTAAAGCGCATTGAAACTTTGTTGTAAAATGCACCCTAACTCATTAATAATAACATTAAATAACCATCAATAACATAGAAACCACATGCACAGCCCATTTATTGTTCATATTACTTCAAAGTAAAGTCTGCCATCATTGTAACCAGGGTGTACCAGTTATTTGCTTTACTTTAATTATCTCTTATTTTGATTAACAATCTCATAATAAAAAAAATACTTTCAGTATCAAACAGTATTAATATTCCCATCTCAATTTATATATAACTTCTTAGCAAAAACTATAATTTATAACTGTACAATTTATTATTATTATTCAAGATTTATTTCTTTATGAAATGAGAGACTTACATACCGAACTTAAGTTAGATATACAAAGATGCTTTATTTTTGTCTGAATAAACTGTAAAAGTTTCAATTTTGTCCAAAAAGTAATTAAAAAGATAGAAGTCACTAACAATAAATGACCTCATAATTTGTTATTGTGTTCCGTGCAACAAAGTCGTATCTCAGATATACCACCTTGTTGCATTGAGAAATATGACATTTTCCCCCATTGATTGCACGTGATGCAGGTTTGTGCAACAAGGTCGTATGTCCAAGATACCACCTTTTGACCAGTCTAAATCCATATGCAGTGTCTGTGCAACAAGGTCGTATGTCCAAGATACCACCTTTTGACCAGTCTAAATCCATATGCAGTGTCCATGCAACAAGGTCGTATGTCCAAGATACCACCTTTTGACCAGTCTAAAACCATATGCAGTGTCTGTGCAACAAGGTCGTATGTCCAAGATACCACCTTTTGACCAGTCTAAATCCATATGCAGTGTCTGTGCAACAAGGTCGTATGTCCAAGATACCACCTTTTGACCAGTCTAAAACCATATGCAGTGTCTGTGAAACAAGGTCGTATGTCCAAGATACAACCTTTTGACCTGTCTAAATCCATATGCAGTGTCTGTGCAACAAGGTCGTATGTCCAAGATACCACCTTTTGACCAGTCTAAAACCATATGCAGTGTCTGTGAAACAAGGTCGTATGTCCAAGATACCACCTTTTGACCAGTCTAAATCCATATGCAGTGTCCGTGCAACAAGGTCGTACCTTCAATGTTCTATGGTAATTAAGGCATGAAACTTGTTTTAAAGGTAATTAAGTGTGGATACCACTTTTTATGTTTTTATTATAAATGTCTTCATAATTCGTATGTACAAGTGAACTTATCTTAAACAACCAGTGATTGTTTAAAACGTCCTCAAACCTTAAAAAGTGATTTACACAAAACAACCGAAAGTGGAGTTACGACCTTGTTGCACTGATGCGAGGATACATGGTTTACATGTGGAAGTTTTACCTTGGGATATGCTGGCAATACTCTTATAGTATCAGAGTAGTATTGAATCAATTGAGCATGGTCTGTCCCTACAACCAGGAAGTAGCATTGTTTAACCCCGTAGTATGACAATATAAACATCTTATTCATGTCATTTACCTTGACAAGTATTTGTTTGTATAAAGATCACATTGTTTATTGCCACATGAAATGACATGTACTTCACTGCACACAAATCACAGCGACTGTGATGAAGTCAGATGAAATGGGTCAGTACAATTTCTTTGTGGTTTTGGAATCATTGCATCCATTACAAAATGGTGTCGTCAAGTCATTGTAAACACTGACTGGTGCCAACTTTTGCTTTATCCAATCGGTGGTTTTATGAATATACAGACAGTGAGATTGTGTAGATGTAGATGTATATAAAGCCTATCGTTCTGCTGTTGTATCATTCCATGTTAAGATCACTTTACCAACATTCTTGCGCTCTTGTATATGTTGCATTGCAGCACCAACCTGAATTACAGAAAAATTCTATATTAAATTATTTTATAATTCATAATGTTCACAACCTCTTAGTTTACAACATTCATCCAAGGCTGGTCCAACAGCTGTCTGTCTTTCACTACCAGCCTCATTGCCTGTCTGTCACACAAACCATGATGAAAGGAACATAGTAGAAGTTGAAACATTCTGGCCATAAACTTGGTCCGAATTGTAACAAAAAAAAACAAGAAATATGTTTTGTTCATAAAAAGCACATACTGATGAAAGCTTTGTACCAATGTACATGATGAGTCCTCAGTCCTGACAATAGCGTTACTTCCACAAGACATTTATTAACCTCAATATTCAAATCATGGGTGAGTTTGTACATGATGTACTAAATCTGGTAATCTAGTGACCATGGTAACCATTGACACCATACATTGATTGGAATGTTTCCAAGCATTTCCTTTTTCCTGCAGGCAGCCATCTTAAGATTGTCATGTTTCAACAGGAAACAAGAAGCTACAGGTTTGAACAACCAAACACAATAAGGTTCAATATGAGGAATATAGAAACTTCACATCATAGGAGGTGTATGATGCAGCAGACATTGTGCTACATACCATTGACACAATCAAATGTATAGCAAAACTACAGAATGTTTAACAAAACCTTTAAAACCAATACCAACAGTGACCAGTAAAGTAATAAGGAAACAAAGAAAAGAGAACCAGTCCAGCCATTCTGACCCATCCAAACAGGTCAACGAAGCCTAGCCAAACTCACCAGCCAAGTAAAACTAGCCAGTCCAGCCATTCTGACCCATCCAAACAGTCACTGAAGCCCAGCCACACTCACCAGCCAAGTAAAACTAGCCAGTCCAGCCATTCTGACCCATCCAAACAGGTCAACGAAGCCTAGCCAAACTCACCAGCCAAGTAAAACTAGCCAGTCCAGCCATTCTGACCCATCCAAACAGTCACTGAAGCCCAGCCACACTCACCAGCCAAGTAAAACTAGCCAGTCCAGCCATTCTGACCCATCCAAACAGTCACTGAAGCCCAGCCACACTCACCAGCCAAGTAAAACTAGCTAGTCCAGCCATTCTGACGAATCCAAACAGGTCACTGAAGTCCAGCCAAACTCACCAGCCAAGTAAAACTAGCTAGTCCAGCCATTCTGACCCATCCAAACAGGTCACTGAAGCCCAGCCACACTCACCAGCCAAGTAAAACTAGCCAGTCCAGCCATTCTGACCCATCCAAACAGTCACTGAAGCCCAGCCACACTCACCAGCCAAGTAAAACTAGCTAGTCCGGCCATTCTGACCAATCCAAACAGGTCACTGAAGTCCAGCCAAACTCACCAGCCAAGTAAAACTAGCTAGTCCAGCCATTCTGACCCATCCAAACAGGTCACTGAAGCCCAGCCACACTCACCAGCCAAGTAAAACTAGCTAGTCCGGCCATTCTGACCAATCCAAACAGGTCACTGAAGTCCAGCCAAACTCACCAGCCAAGTAAAACTAGCTAGTCCAGCCATTCTGACCCATCCAAACAGGTCACTGAAGTCCAGCCACACTCACCAGCCAAGTAAAACTAGCTAGTCCAGCCATTCTGACCCATCCAAAAAGGTCACTGAAGCCCAGCCACACTCACCAGCCAAGTAAAACTAGCCAGTCCAGCCATTCTGACCCATCCAAAAAGGTCACTGAAGTCCAGCCAAACTCACCAGCCAGGTAAAAACTAGCTAGTCCAGCCATTCTGACCAATCCAAACAGGTCACTGAAGTCCAGCCACTCTCACCAGCCAAGTAAAACTAGCTAGCCCAGCCATTCTGACCCATCCAAAAAGGTCACTGAAGCCCAGCCACACTCACCAGCCAAGTAAAACTAGCCAGTCCAGCCATTCTGACCCATCCAAACAGGTCACTGAAGTCCAGCCACACTCACCAGCCAAGTAAAACTAGCCAGTCCAGCCATTCTGACCCATCCAAACAGGTCACTGAAGCCCAGCCACACTCACCAGCCAAGTAAAACTAGCCAGTCCAGCCATTCTGACCAATCCAAATAGGTCAACGAAGCCTAGCCAAACTCACCAGCCAAGTAAAACTAGCTAGTCCAGCCATTCTGACCAATCCAAACAGGTCACTGAAGTCCAGCCACACTCACCAGCCAAGTAAAACTAGCCAGTCCAGCCATTCTGACCCATCCAAAAAGGTCACTGAAGCCCAGCCACACTCACCAGCCAAGTAAAACTAGCCAGTCCAGCCATTCTGACCCATCCAAACAGGTCACTGAAGTCCAGCCACACTCACCAGCCAAGTAAAACTAGCTAGTCCAGCCATTCTGACCCATCCAAACAGGTCACTGAAGTCCAGCCAAACTCACCAGCTAAGTAAAACTAGCTAGTCCAGCCATTCTGACCCATCCAAACAGGTCACTGAAGCCCAGCCACACTCACCAGCTAAGTAAAACTAGCCAATCCAGCCATTCTGACCCATCCAAACAGGTCAACGAAGCCTAGCCAAACTCACCAGCCAAGTAAAACTAGCTAGTCCAGCCATTCTGACCAATCCAAACAGGTCACTGAAGTCCAGCTACACTCACCAGCCAAGTAAAACTAGCTAGTCCGGCCATTCTGACCAATCCAAACAGGTCACTGAAGTCCAGCCAAACTCACCAGCCAGGTAAAAACTAGCTAGTCCAGCCATTCTGACCAATCCAAACAGGTCACTGAAGTCCAGCCACTCTCACCAGCCAAGTAAAACTAGCTAGTCCAGCCATTCTGACCCATCCAAAAAGGTCACTGAAGCCCAGCCACACTCACCAGCCAAGTAAAACTAGCCAGTCCAGCCATTCTGACCCATCCAAACAGGTCACTGAAGTCCAGCCACACTCACCAGCCAAGTAAAACTAGCCAGTCCAGCCATTCTGACCCATCCAAACAGGTCACTGAAGCCCAGCCACACTCACCAGCCAAGTAAAACTAGCCAGTCCAGCCATTCTGACCAATCCAAATAGGTCAACGAAGCCTAGCCAAACTCACCAGCCAAGTAAAACTAGCTAGTCCAGCCATTCTGACCAATCCAAACAGGTCACTGAAGTCCAGCCACACTCACCAGCCAAGTAAAACTAGCCAGTCCAGCCATTCTGACCCATCCAAAAAGGTCACTGAAGCCCAGCCACACTCACCAGCCAAGTAAAACTAGCCAGTCCAGCCATTCTGACCCATCCAAACAGGTCACTGAAGTCCAGCCACACTCACCAGCCAACTAAAACTAGCTAGTCCAGCCATTCTGACCCATCCAAACAGGTCACTGAAGTCCAGCCAAACTCACCAGCTAAGTAAAACTAGCTAGTCCAGCCATTCTGACCCATCCAAACAGGTCACTGAAGCCCAGCCACACTCACCAGCTAAGTAAAACTAGCCAGTCCAGCCATTCTGACCCATCCAAACAGGTCAACGAAGCCTAGCCAAACTCACCAGCCAAGTAAAACTAGCTAGTCCAGCCATTCTGACCAATCCAAACAGGTCACTGAAGTCCAGCTACACTCACCAGCCAAGTAAAACTAGCCAGTCCAGCCATTCTGACCCATCCAAAAAGGTCACTGAAGCCCAGCCACACTCACCAGCCAAGTATTAAAAACTAGCCAGTCCAGCCATTCTGACCCATCCAAACAGGTCACTGAAGCCCAGCCAAACTCACCAGCCAAGTAAAACTAGCCAGTCCAGCCATTCTGACCCATCCAAACAGGTCACTGAAGCCCAGCCACACTCACCAGCCAAGTAAAACTAGCCAGTCCAGCCATTCTGACCCATCCAAACAGGTCACTGAAGCCCAGCCACACTCACCAGCCAAGTAAAACTAGCTAGTCCGGCCATTCTAACCCATCCAAACAGGTCACTGAAGCCCAGCCACACTCACCAGCCAAGTAAAACTAGCTAGTCCGGCCATTCTAACCCATCCAAACAGGTCACTGAAGCCCAGCCACACTCACCAGCCAAGTAAAACTAGCCAGTCCAGCTATTCTGACCAATCCAAACAGGTCACTGAAGTCCAGCCAAACTCACCAGCCAAGTAAAACTAGCTAGTCCAGCCATTCTGACCCATCCAAACAGGTCACTGAAGCCCAGCCACACTCACCAGCCAAGTAAAACTAGCCAGTCCAGCCATTCTGACCCATCCAAAAAGGTCACTGAAGCATAGCCAAACTCACCAGCAGAGTAAAACTATGTTCTGACTGTACCCGAAAATCATTCACCATGTTTTCAGTTTCTTTCATTTCCTATGTTTGTTTCAAATTTTATTTCATACATAATTCCGCCGTTTTACCATTTAATTAATTTGATGAGTAAAATTGTCTTTGTTTTGCCTTCTGTTTTAATGTAATTTACAAAGTACAGAATGCAATGGTATGATCAGTGTTTGCCTTAGTATTTCATAGAAAATGACAGTTATTATCTAAGTCAAATAAACAGACAAAGAGTCTTAGAGCTCCACTCAAAAGAAAGGGAAAAATACTAAATTACCTGACTGAACTTCCAGACAGAGTCAATACGTGGTTTGATCTGCCCCTCTTGAAACATCGTCAAGACTTCTTGCATTGCATTACGAACCAACTCTATCTCTGACTGTAAATATCCCAAATGAAAGGCGCACACTGCTTTATTTTGTGTCATCATCTGTAGTGGATTGAAGCTTGGTGTGTTCCACCAGTGAGCTACAAGAGCTCTCAAGTTGCGCTTTTCACCTTTGATAATATTGGCTCCACCTGTATGAATTGTCATTAAACCAGAATGACACAAAATAAGATTGATTCTAAAATGTTGTTGCACAACGTCATACTCAGAATTTAATCCATGTTGAAAAGTTGTTGGAGTTGATTTAGAAGTTTGTGTATGTTACCGATGTGAGATCAATTTGTTATGGACATATGTATGCCATATCAACTGTATGAAATGTCAAGGCAGATCCAGTATTTGGGAATAAGGAGTACACAATTTGAGCGCACAGCCTGAAGCTGTAACAGCGTTGAGGATCAGGGCTAACCAATTGAAGAAAACGTTTTATCCTGCATTTTCAGCCTCTCTAGATTTGTTTGGGGCAAAAGTAGTTGTAACGGTTTGTCCGCTTTCTCCCTCCCTGTTTCTGTTCTCCTTTACTACAAAAAAAACCTGCCATACAGCGAAAATAAGGGGAGAGTTTAAATTGGCAACGTTGAGCCTATGTACCACAGCATGGGGTCTTAGGAAGCTTAAGGGTCCCAGAAAAGTTTGAATATTAAGAGCAGAGGAAAATTGGACTATTACAGTGTTTTTTCTCTTGACTTTTCTCTCTCAGGAATGTCAGGGGAAAGTGAGAGACGAGAGCAAGCACACATTGTAAACCTTACCATGGTATGGGGTCCAGGGCCCATTTAGCTACTTGACGCCGGGTGATGATGCAAAAGTTTCAAATACACGGTAGTGGAGAGAATGTAAATTATACATTTTTTTAATGTCCATGGGATGCCACTGGCAGACACTAGACATGCCCAATACATGAGTGGACATTCCATTAATCGACCGATTCATGATGAACACAAACACATTTTGTTGAAAAAGAAAAATACATCTTAGTGCATTTTATGAAAATGTCTTAACTCAGTTGGTGTAGTAATGGTTTCATTGTCAAATTAAAGTATTCTGAAAATTACAGCGATTAATACTGTCAAAATAAATTATTCTGGAAATTCCAGCGGTTTAACATACATAAGTTTTTGAAACCCCAACAATAGGGGTTAAACAATTGTGAGAAATATGTGAATGGTTAGGGTTTGAGTCAGGTCACATTGGCCACAAACTTGTCTTTAAGTTAAGGCTTATTTTTGTTTTTGATCAGTATAAACTCATTGAAACATTCAACTGAAAATGCAACTGTTTTACAGGCTTACAAAACTAATATAATTTTATTACAATATATGATTTTGACTATCCGTCAAACAGCAGTCACCAAGAAACAAAGAATGTTGATTTTCTTACCGAACACTATGATTTTTCCCAGCGGCTTGAGTAGAGAGTAGCCCTTGGTGGTATCAGTACCAGACAATGGATCCAACACAATATCAACACCTACAGAAAGGAGCATATCAAATATCAATATGAAACCTATGAAGAACCCAGTCCACATGTCTTGATACTCAGTTGCTATAATGCATTAGGATTTCAAATGGGGAGGAGGAAATAGGGCAGACAATAATGATTGAAAAATTAATTACAATAAAATGTAAGGAACATAAAGTGCAAAACTAACGACTGCAAAATGTACCTAGATAAATGTACAAGATATTTAGATCTATGTTTGAGGATGAACACAACAGTCCCAACTTGAGATCTTTCCACTGAATGGGACAAGATCCACAATCAGACAGAAGGAGAACTACTAAGTGTAATCAAGATTAGTCAAAGATTGTACTTTCCTAAATGTGTTTCTCCCCTTTAATTCTTATCCGTAGCACCCCTTGATTAGTTGCTTGTGCCACTGGGATGCACTGAAGCAAAAAATGAAACCATTGGTATTGAGGTTAGTCCACTATATTATGTCACAGTACATGTACTCTAAACTTCAAATAACCATGATCCTGACGGGGAGAGAGAAGGCATCTGCAATTAATCTACTATGTATCTAGCACATTTTCATTCCACTGTATTGTAAATGTTTGCCTGCTAAGAGAGTTACTGGATTCAGTTCTAAAGCTATTTTGATTTGAATCTGTAGCATGTTTTGACAGTTTCAACCTTAGCTAAAATCCTGTGGTTTTTTGTGTTTTTTTGCATCTTCTGAATAAAAATTGGGTTTCAGTTTCACTTAGATTTCCAATGTGCCGACCAATGTGGGGACCCAGTCTTTACTGTGGGGTGTGACCAAATTGCTCTGGAACTGGGCAGAGGACCAATGTGGGGACCCAGTCTTTACTGTGGGGTGTGACTAAGTTTCTCTGGAACTGGGCAGAGGACCAATGTGGGGACCAATTCTTTACTGTGGGGTGTGACCAAGTTGCTCTGGAACTGGGCAGAGGACCAATGTAGGGACCCAGTCTTTACTGTGGGGTGTGACCAAGTTGCTCTGGGTTTTCCGTTTAACCGTTTAGGAAAACAAACTTAGATGTATAACCCTAGAAAAATTACACACAAAAGTATGCCAGCAATATTCTCTATCTCTGATTACTGTACATGCAATACACACAGACAATGGCTTGAGTATGTACGCACGTGTACGTCAGTGAAATTTGAAACAATGTCTGAGATCCAGGTACTTACATGAGGCTACTATATTGAGCTACTATATTGAGCTCCTATTTTTCGCATTAGTGCAGAGTGCTGTTATAATGCTTCAACTCTACAAAGAAAATTGCAATAATAAAACCCTTGTGATTTACCTGTTGGTGATATTTTCTTGACTTCTTCAACATAATCCTTAGTGTGATAATCAATAGGATGAGTGACACCATTGTCTTTAATCGTATCATGTTTGTGAGCAGATGCAGTACCAAATAATGTAACATCTGGAACAGTTTTACAGATTTGTGTCACCGCAAAGCCTACACCTCCTAAATAATAAGAAAAGCATTATTAAATCAATGGTGTCATGTACAATGTTGGTTGTCACTAAAACTTCTTTATCAAGTAATAAACCACAAGGGAAACTGACTGGGTATTTTTTTACTAATTTGGGTTTGAACAAAGAAAAATTGACTGGAGCGGGACTTGAACCAATGACCTTCGGATTAACGTACCGGCGCTCTACCAACTGAGCTATCCAGCCCTATGTTGGCGGTCTCCCTATTAGGCAATATCTTTGTTCGGGGGTGCCAGTCAGAAGCCATTGAACCGTTAACTGCCGTGTAGGGATCACACTGAAGTTTACGATACAACCTGGGAGCATGACTCATGTGAAGAAATACTAATCAAGTCTCGGAGTCAGTGGAAACAAAAGCTTATCGACATGTTGAAAATATATATATTTTTAACTGAACAATTTTGGGTGAAAAAAAAACTGTGTAGAGCAGGATTTGAACCTTCCGACCTGAATGTTTACTTGCCAGTGCTCTACCAACTGAGCTTACTAGCCCTAAGTGTTGGGGTCTCTCCCTACCATGTTGTTTTGGGGGCCCCACTCAGAAAACTTAATTCAAAACTAATTTCAAACTTCAACAGAGTATCCTACCTGCAGCCATATGAACTAGAACACTCTTGCCTTTTCTAAGATTACCAAACTCAAATAGCATCAAGTATGCTGTCAGGTAGTTGACTGGTAAGGCAGCACCCTCTTGAAATGTCATCTTCTCTGGCATAACAAAACACTGGTCTACAGAAACAACAACATTTTCACGCCATGCTCCAAACGCCATAATGAAGAGCACTCGTGCACCAACCTAAAACAACCAAACAATTCAACCTCACTAAGCAGCAATAGCAGTGTGACTAGGGAAGGGAGTGCATAGTTAAATGCACACACACTTATCAGTGTATTTTAAACACTTCAAACTTACATAACATTTAAATGAATCCTTAGGACCATCTTAATACATGAAGTGTCAATTTGGATGCTCCTTTGTTAGGTAAGATGATGTATCCAACTGACATCTTTCAACCGCAGTCACCAAAACTTATTTTGGTAAATACTTCTTCTTTTTTAAAGGGGGTCAAATTCAGCATCTTTTCCCTTGTAATTGTTGCAACGTTATGACATTTTCCAATGTTAAGACATTATGCACAGAGAGTTCATCTCATGTTCATGTGCACCATACACTATACAACCTACATGTAAAAGACACCATGTAGGCATCTCATTCAGTACAAAGTGATTCTTTAGAATGAGTGTCAATCTGAAACAGCCTCAGCCACTGACACAAACCCACTGTGTTGAGGTACAAAGCACGGAGCTACAACTCCATAAGAATCTCCTATTCTCCTCTTGAAGACTACAGAAGGCTGGTCAATATTGAAAATACAATAGTCCTAGTAAGTACCTGTGCAGTGCCATATCCAAAAACTGTGCTATAATTTATAACTTAAGAGCAAATCTAATTAATCAGTCGCAGATAAAGTGAAGTTTTTACTAATAGAAAGTACAGTAGTACAGCACTGTTACTGCAGGTATTAGATATACACCACAAGCCACATCACAGCAACCAACCTTGAAGTCTTGCTATAACTAATGGGATTACATTCCATTATCAAAGTTCCTGTAAGTAGCAGGCAGGGTGTTTTTAGCTTGGATGACATGTGTTTATAATGGATCTCAATTACCTCCATATTTTGTACACCATCCCCAGTTTGTATAACAACACCAGCACCTTCCATTCCAAGAACAGCAGGACAAGATGGTGCTCCATCAGGCCCATTGTACAGGCCCGTCCGAGCATGGACATCAGCAAAATTAATCCCAGAAGCCATCACTTTCACACACACCTGTAACCGTAAACAAAATAGATATCAGTCAAATGTCCATTTGCTGAAATGACTCAATACATGTATGTGGAAAATGTATACAGTCGACTCTCATTAATACGAACTTGGAAGATACGAGACCCTGGTTTATATGAGGTTTTTCACCGATCCCGAACTGTCCCATGCGTGTTTCTATGTCTTAAAAAACGAAGATACGAGCACGGTCCTAACAAGAACATGGATTACGAGGTATCTTTGTGGCCCTGTGACGACAAAATGTATGGTATTTATACTTTTGTAGTGAGATCTGGAAATATTTTTGTGCAACAAAAGCTTTCCTTCATCAAGGTTGTGAACAAAAATAGTCGTCCAGCTTAATATTGAGTCACACAACACTTCCCCCATGCACAATTGAACACCAAAAACATTTCACTGGTAACCCACGCTTGAAATGCAACTTATCTTGCACACTTGGACAATTACCAATTAAAACAACGTTTAGCATGCTAGGCGCTACGCAGTACTGAATTTGTCGCATGAACGGCAAGTTTGACATCTCTTTACTAAGATTTTTATTATGAATTGTACAAAAAATGAAATTTCTATGATTAATTAGTCAACAAAAATGCACTTATCATTAATATTTTTGTGTACAGGATGCTTGTAAAATCTGTTCTATGAAGAAAACCGTTCTGTGGTAGGCCAGCATAATATGCAGTAAAGCACTACACATATGTGTGTAGTGCGTTCTATGACGATGTTCCGTCCCAACTTGACAATCGTCCCAACTATAGTTGGGACTGGTCCCAACTTGAGTTGGGATCACAGTAAACACAAAGCACCCCATGAATAAACTAAAAACATGTAAATATCATAGTATGAAATTTTAAGACCACTTTCCATTGAGAATATTTGAGATTAATTAGAATTTTGGTTTTCCGAAAGAAGGGAAACTAAATGCGTAGGCCTACTTTGAGACTGAAAGCGTCACCCGGCATGAGCATGAGGCCGCTGTCAGAACTCTCTAAAAACACTATTTACACCAAGTTAGTTTTAGCATGAAGCAAGGACATGAGCGATATGGATATACTATCATTCAAAACTTCGTCCTGGGCAACAGCCCGCTACCGACTCTAGCTCCATCATCAGTTTTGACATGAGTTTGTACAGAGCCGAGACCCGGGTTTGAAATAAAGAAATTAACGCCGATCGTATCAGCTTGTGCGTCTGTAGTGTCACACAGTAATCCATGCATCATCGATCACGGTGTCCTGTTGAACTCTATGGGCGATCCCAACTATAGTTGGGACGTCCCAACTTTAACACTCAAGTTGGGACCAGTCCCAACTATAGTTGGGACAATTGTCAAGTTGGGACGGAACAACGACATGTATATCTATATTAGTGCGTTGCGTTTAAGACGAGTTTCGAAAAATACAAGGAAAATGGGCCAGACCGGAGCACTTTGTATTAACGAGAGTTAACATCTATTCATTTATTATGATGTGATGCTTCTTGCTTTTGATTTATACAATCCATGATCCAACCACACTTTACATCAATGTGTTCAACCATAGAGCAGGGATAGACTTGCTCTAGTCCCCACATGACCATGTTCCAGCCAACCAGAATACAGAACCAGCAAAAGGTGTGTTATAAAACTATACTTGTACATACAGTTACTTACTTGTCCACTGCCTGGTTTGGGAATTGGTTTCTCAACTACATCAAAGTTGCCATAGCCACCGTATGAAAGAAGCTGCACCTCCTTCGATGTAGGAAGCTGTTCTGATTTCATTGTTGTTTCTTTTTCAGTAGTAGTGTCTGATCATTAATAATAATTAATAATTATAATTAATTAGAGATTTATGTTGCGCAATTTCCACAAAAATTATCAACCCCCCATTACATCAAAAAGTATTAAAAACAGTTAAATAAAAAGTAATTAAAAAGTACATACTACTGAACCGTATAAAGGGAGTTAACAGCCATATGATCGTGTAACTGATTAAAAACTGCCCTTTCTACTAGCTTTGATACAAACTGAAGATTGCTAAATGGGCAGTAAAGTCTAGTAAGTAAATAGGCCCATGTACATACATGGTGTTAAACAAAAAGTTAATGGTTTCTTTGCAACTTGCTGTTCTGCCTTTGGGACAAAGGTCATCATGATGCAATGTGTCTGTATGGACTATGAATGATCATTGCACTCTAGGTTTTCCAGTACCAGATTGATAAGGTGAAGCTGATTACCATCAGATCATAGTTTACTTTGTAGTAAGCACTAGTTGTTACAGACCGTCACTTAAATTTATCCAGTGTGAAGTCAGAGTTTTATTTGCTGATAGAGGGCGCTGTTTTTTATGTACATCACTTTTGCTAGAAACACATTTTGAGTCAAACATCACCAATAGTTTTTGCTAATTTGGAATGTGCCCAATGTTGTTATCGAACCACTGCCACTAAATGCTGCATAGATAGGTGTCATAACAAGGGCTACCCATAGAATTTGTCATATTGGTAGAAGTTTAGAGGTATACGTCACATTAAGTTCGATAACAGCACTTGAAAGATCTACGATGGCTAGTCAAGAAGGTGATATTAAGCCGGAAGATTCAGTGAGCCAGTGCAATGTTAGCACCACTAGCACATCTGCGAGCAAAAAAGCCTGGATACAAGCCTTGGCAAGGAAGGCTGCACTTGATGCAGAATATTTAGCTCTTAGTGAGCAACAAGAGTTAGAGCTACAGCACTTAAGAATTCAGCAGAGGAGGGCCGAGCTGGATCTCAAGACAAAGCTTAGCTGTGTGGAAGCAGAAGAAAAGGTATTTGCTCAATTCGAAGAGCAGAAGTCAACTGTGAGTAACAGTCCCTCACCACAAGCTAACTCGCCGCCTCAAGCTGAACTGTCTTGTGAGGAAACGATGACATACCCAATTGAACACTCTCAAGAATCACAAAAGAAGCAGTCCACGACTGATGAGCCCATCATGGGAATGTTGCATCAGGCAGAAATACAACAGCGAAGTTTGATCGAGACATTGCAACTACCAAAGGCAGAATTGATGTTCTATGATGGAGAACCCCTGAAGTTTTGGGAATTTTGGAGAGCCTTTGAGATAAATGTGGACAGCACCTCAATCCCTGATGCTGCTTAGTTAACTAGGCTGCTTCACTATTGTAAGGGAGATGCACGTAAAGTTATACAAGCGTGCTCAGTAATGGAGTCCACTAAGGGATACTTGAGAGCTAAAGCATTACTAACGGAGCGATTTGGAAACAAGCATAAGGTTGCAGATGCCTGGATTAAGAAAGTAACCAAAGGTGCAACTGTCTCGACTCATAACAGTGTTGCTCTGAGAGAAATGGCAGATGAATTACAAGTTTGCTACGAAACCCTTCAAGCTGTTGGGTATGAAAGTGAGATGAATCCCCAAAGTTTCTTGAAGAGCATAGTAGAACGTCTTCCAAACTACCTTCGCTACAGATGGATCCGAATAGTAAGAGATATTCAGAAAAAGCATGATAGAACACCGAAGATGAAAGACCTAGTCTCCTTCATGGAAGATGTTGCAGAAGAAGAGAATAATCCAGTTTATGGATCAGTCAGCTGGAAAAGCAGTCGAGATAACAAGAGTGGTAGCAGCCCACAGAACAAGAGTGATAAGCAGAGGTCCAGAGGTGCCTTCTCAGTTACCATGGCAACCAATGAACTAGTCACTAAAAGGTGTCTTTTGTGTAAGGCGGATCACACGCTGTTTGGTTGTCAGCAGTTTAAAGGAATGACACCTCAAGACAGGCTGAACTATGCAAGGCAGGAGAAACTGTGTTTCAATTGTCTCCGCAAGGGTCATATGACGATGGCATGCAGGCTGAACAGAACATGCTCTGTGGCTGGCTGTGGTAGGAAACACACCAAATTTCTCCACATTCCGCAGCCGCAGGAAGAAATGACAACTCCGTCAACCACACAACAGGAGGCCCCGGTTCAAAATGGCTACATAGATTCAGCTGAAGACACCAGTTGTAGTAATATCACAGGGGCCGGCAGCAGAAGTGTACTACCTATTGTTCCTGTGAGGGTGCAAGCTGCAGAGGGTAGTAACTTTGTGCGGACATACGCATTGTTGGATACGGGATCAACCAACACATTCTGTACCGAACAAATAGCTGAACAGCTTGGAGTAAAGGGAACGAAGCAGAAGCTCAACCTGACAACACTTGAGAAGATAGACAGTACAATCGATACTACTATGGTGAGTCTAGTTGTAGACTCTGGACCTACAACAGAAAGAGTAGAGATGCCAAAAGTGTACACTAAATCAAAGATCAACGTGCATGGTACACACATGGCTAAAATGGGTGAAATTTCAGGATTGCCTCATTTGAAAGGTATCAATCTCCCATTTGCTGGTGAAAACGAAGTTGGGCTCCTGATAGGACAAGATGTCCCTGAGGCACTACTACCCCTTGAAGTAAGAGCAGGAAAGGAAGGACCCTATGCAGTGAGAACAGCATTGGGATGGTCATTGCATGGCTCAGTAAACCAAGTGGGCGGTGTAAGGCAAAATTTGATAGCTAGTATTAGCTTCATCCATGGAGATATCTGCTTGGAAGAGCAGGTTCATAAGTTTTGTAGACTGGAAGCGTCCGACTGCATAAGTGATGAAAGAGGTCTATCAGTTAATGACCAAAGAGCTTTGAAGGTTTGGAAAGATGGAATATGTATGGATGGAGGACATTACCAGTTACCAGTGCCATTTAAGACTAAAGCCCACCCAGTTTGCCAAACAACCGATGGTAAGCTGAACAGAGGTTGCAAAGCCTTGCAAGAAAACTTGTAAAGGATGAGAAGCTACGTCATAAGTACCAAGAAGGAATCGAGGACTTACTCAAGAAAGGGTATGCTGAAGAAGTTCAGAGGCAAGAATGTCAGCCTGACAATAGGGCTATTTGGTATTTGCCTCATCACCCTGTATTTCATCCTATGAAACCCGACAAAATGCGCATAGTGTTTGACTGCACAGCCAAAAGTGGAGGTGTGTCCCTCAACAGTGAGGTACTTCAGGGACCAGACCTAACAAATAGACTGATTGGAGTCTTGTTGAGATTCAGGCGGGAACCAGTTGCCTTTATAGCAGATGTGGAGGCAATGTTCCACCAAGTTCATGTGCCTGTAGCAGTTCGAGATGTGCTGAGATTTCCATCTGGTGACATGACACAACAACCAAAAATATATAGGATGTGTGTGCATCTGTTCGGAGGGACTCGGAGTCCGAGTTGCTGTAATTTCGCTATGCGCCAGACAGCCGATGACAACAGCGATGAATTCTGCTCTGAAACTGTGGAGATTGTGAAGCACAATTTTTATGTTGATGATTGTCTAGTTTCCGTAGAAAGTGAAGAGAAAGCTGTGAAACTATCATCAGAACTGAAGGCTCTCCTTCTAAAAGGAGGGTTCAAGTTGACCAAATGGTTGAGTAACAGACCAAGTGTTCTGAAGTGCCTACCCGTAGAAGAGAGAGCTAAACAGTTGAAAGATCTCGACCTAAACCTTGATGCCCTACCAGTTGACAGAGCGCTGGGCGTCAGCTGGGATGTGGAACGAGACTGCTTGGGATACAAATTGACACCAAAGGACAAGCCACTAACAAGGCGTGGGCTACTAAGCGTTGTGTCATCAATCTATGACCCACTTGGATATGCCAATCCATTCATCCTGAGAGCAAGGCTACTGCTGCAGGAACTGACTCGTCTAAAACTAGGATGGGATGAACCATTACCAGAAAGGCAGAGGCGTGAGTGGGTAAACTGGATAGACGAGTTACCCCAAATGAAGGAATTTGAGGTAAATCGATGTGCGAAGCCGCACAACTTTGGAATAGTGACACAATACCAACTACATCATTTTGCAGATGCCTCAGAGTTGGCCTATGGGGCAGTGTCATACCTTGTCACGGAGAACACTGAAGGTCAAGTCCACAGTAGTATTGTGATGGCAAAGTCACATCTAGCACCACTGAAAATGATGACAATCCCCCGACTGGAGTTATGTGCTGCTACGCTAGCTGCTAAACTAGATGTCATGTTGAAGCGAGAATTGGATCTACCCATTAAAAATTCAACATTCTGGACAGACAGCACTGTAGTACTCCAGTACATAAGGAGTGAAGATGGAAGGTTTCGTACCTTTGTGGCCAACAGGATAGCCACGATCCACAGTGCGACTCAACCAAATCAGTGGCATTATGTGGATACAAGTTCAAACCAAGCGGATGACTTATCAAGGGGAATGTCAGCCCTTGAGTTGAAGAAAAGTATGAGATGGCTAGAAGGGGCAAGGTTCATTCTTATGGCTGAAGAAGATTGGCCTAATAACCAAAATCAATGGAGCCCCTAAATCAGAGTGATCCTGAGCTTAAGAAATGCAAAGAGAATGCACAGACATTTGCAGTGGAGTCGGAAGAAAATAGTTCTTGGAAATGATGTCAGTGACATTGTCAATGATGTCACTAATATCACATTTCTCTGTGACATCATATCTAAATCAAGACTTCCCCCACCACCCAAATGCTATAAAACATCTCCCCAACTTTTAATCTTGGCTTTGAATACTCCTTCTATTTTCCCTTAGATGCCTTAGTGCAAGAGACTCATCTCTCTAAGTAATAATGTACCTACATGTATGAGCTCAGTCCAGCAGAAACGTTACCGTAACCGACAGCCACTTTCTAAGGGATTTATTTGATTTGCTAATTGGATGTTGGACTTTATCTCCCTTTAAAAATTCTTCTTGAGGATTGGGTTGTTAAAATTCTTCTTGAGGAATGGGTTGTTAAAATTCTTCTTGAGGAATGGGTTGTTAAAATTCTTCTTGAGGAATGGGTTGTTAAAATTCTTCTTGAGGAATGGGTTGTTAAAATTCTTCTTGAGGAATGGGTTGTTAAAATGCAAAATGTTTACCTTTAAAAAGGAAAATTCAAGCACACATTTTATTGCGTGGACGAAACTCTTGCACACTCATGCCTAAAATGAACTTAAATGGAGTGTAGCATGCGTTGTCAAAACCACCATAGACCAAAAAATGGTTTATTTTTCATGATTTTGACACTTTGTAACAGTTCCAAGTGCCTGTGCCTCTCTTTCTGTCAACCCTTCTGCTCTATTCGACCTAAATTAAGGGAGATAAAGTGGCTGCCTAACAGAAGTTTAGCCAGTCCAGCACCTCTTAACAACTGTATTGATAGTAGTGGTACATTTACAAATACAAGTTACCTTATTAAATTTATAATAAAACAAGATCAAGCCTGGGCCATTAGGGCCATAATTTAAGTGTACTTTTCTTTAGTCTTCATCACCTACATGTATGACATGTAATGTATGACCTAGACCTAGGGTAGGGTGTTCAAATATAAATCAGTTTAAAATACAATGGAGTCAGGCCTTGAAATAAACCACGGCACCCACAGCAATTGCCGTGGTGCCCTAGTGGCTGTGCTTTTGCTGTGTGGTGCCCTTTGCAAAGTTCCAATACATTTTCCTCACTGATAAAAAGTCATACTCATAGTCATAGTCATAGTCATAGAAGATTGATAGAGATAGAGTGCCCCTTACCAGATATAAATTTGCCTAACACTCAAACTCAAAGTTCAAACAGCAAATAAAATATTCTTCAGAATTATAACACTTCAATTATAAACAAGTCTTGGACTAGTCACCCTCTAACGAATTACCTTTCTTTGCAGCATTTAATAGTCAGACATCGTCTTTGATATCTCTCGTACTAACTACCAAAGATCGTATAGCGCGCTATACGAGGGTCCTACTACTTGCCGTCAACTCACCGACTTGCCGTCAACTCGCCGTCAACTCATTTTCGTGCCGTCAACTCATTAAATATACATCAAAAAATTATAAATGGGGCATGGAAGTGTTAAATCTGGGCTAAACTACATATTTCTTATGGTTTTCGGTACAATTTCATTTACAAAAATGACTTTGTGTTGATAAATAAATAGTATAAACGCAGCAAATATAGCGCCCTCTGATGTCCATCCATAGCTTGATACTTGCATTTCACACCCATACCATGAATGGTACAGTCCAAGCTCCGTGAAAAGGAAAGATTGCGGCCAACGGCTAAGCGTTTATACTATTTATTTATCAACACAAAATCGTTTTTGTAAATGAAATTGTACCGAAAACCATAAGAAATATGTAGTTTAGCCCAGATTTAACACTTCCATGCCCCATTTATAATTTTTTGATGTATATTTAATGAGTTGACGGCACGAAAATGAGTTGACGGCGAGTTGACGGCAAGTCGGCGAGTTGACGGCAAGTAGTAGGACCGCTATAGGATCTTTGCTAACTACTACTACTAGAGATCAGTAGTTTTTAATTCAGAAAACTCAGTTTGGCGCCCCCTATTGTCCATCTTTAGGCTAGCCAAATGGACTGTTATCACATGACTACCTAAAAGTGCTCTTATTAGCCTAATAACTTAGAGCACTTTATAGGCTATAGTAAAATCTAACCATTGGTAAATTTAGATTAATTCTAACGATTTTGTGGCATCTTGTGTTCTTTACGAAAAGAGCTTCGATGAACAATTACGATACGAGGTTTCACAAACACAAAACTAACATAGGTCCTAAATGACTCCATTTCATTTAATTTCACTTCTGCTGGTTGTGAAGCCAAGGTCTCTCTGAAAAGCAAACTTACTATTATGTACTAGCCAAGAATCCCATAGAGAGAAGACAATTAGTAAGTTTCAATTTTATGTGGGAGGAAAACCCCAGAGAGATGATATTCCAGGGGAAAATCCACGCAGTCAGGTAGCCTGGGACTGAAAACCCAATCCACGTATAGTGTCTGCCTAGAGGTGGAAGGCGAGGAAAGATACAACTGCACCCTGAACCCGACCACATATGATGTTGCAGTTGTTTGCTACACTTTATAGGCCTGCCTAACTTTCTTTAGGACTTTCAAGTATAACAAAAGATACTTCCCCCGAAAATTGTACCTACAAATAGAATTAGGTCTATGAGAAAATCACGAAAGGGGGAAAAATAACATCCAAAAACCGCAACAATATTAAGTATTTACTTGTTTAATTTGACTGAAATTAACTTTTGAGTAAAGTTATAATAATGTATGTTTTGTTTGGGTTAAATTTGGTTTAGAACCGTTATGAATAAGAAGTAAATAATTTCAGTGTTTCACTCAGTACCGTACGGCTATTTTTTTCGCATGAATATCGCACAATTAATTTGTTGTGTTAAATTCTGAAGAAAGCGCGTTTTCATTGTATTGTTCTAAATAGAGAGTTGCGTGATTTTAGATTTTGTAATTACTAGTGGCCAGATGGCAGGTCTAGCATCTACTGTAGTACTTCCTCAATTTTCAGAACAATAAAGCGCCAAAACCGACAGCTCTACGAAAGACCTGGGAGGTGGGGGTAGCTGGAGTAAATCACCATTGCGAGCAATCGGGTCTTTCGTGGCGTGCGGGGTCTGGTGTATATATGCAAGAATTGCCGTGGCAATGTAAACATTGGTGTGTTTTGGCGCCCATGAACAATGGGGGAAAAACGTTCCCGAAACCGACATTAACAAAAAGGAAAGGCATAAAGAATATGATATTTTAAAATGTTGTTTAATTCCCGACGCCAGGAAGAACTCGTTTGTGTAGTTAGAAATACGTCCTTAACGAGTTTTTTTCCTGAGCAAAATTACTCTCAAGGGTTTTGAGTATTGTGCTCAAATAACAGACAAGAACAAAACTCTTTCAGGCAGAATAAGGATGGGACACATCGGTCATCCATCCCAAGAAACTGTTCCTCTGACCATCGATTACGGAATCGAGAATAACACGCGACTATTCGAAAATGCTTGATGCTACAGAAATAGGGAATTATCATTCTTGTTTAATGGGTTTTTAGCGAGCCGTTCTGACGGTGTGTTTCAATACGATATACCACAGTGCTTAGCTGAGACAGTGGTGCAGATTGCATTAAAAAGTTGATTTTTGTTCTCACTGCACCTATATCGCCAAGCCAAGAATCTTGCTACCTTTGACACCCTCTAAGTAGTCAGTGTTAAACAAATTGTGGGTGGGTGGGTCACAAGAAATAACTGAAAATCGAAATTCGGTTTTTAGAAATAAAAAAAGGAAACAAATTAACAAACGAAAAAGAAGAAGAAAAAGTACCCATACAGCTGGCAATGATTGTCAATTCAATTCCTGATTAAACTTCAAAAGTTGTTTGTTCTTAAAAAAAAAAAAAACATTGAAAATTACTGATGTTGGAGACCTTTGGTCTAAAATATATGGTTCATTTGAGGCATTACTTTGTTCTACAGTGTATAGATTATATTACGAAGCCATTAAATATTAAAACAATCAAAATTGTTTAACATTGACTGTTCTGAATGGCCCCTAGAATGGAGCAAAGCCTTGGTTCATGTGGATGGTTCGAATTACACGTACTATTGGTCAATGTTTTCCACACACGCATGCCGGAGCGGGATGGTTGCAGCGCACAAAGAAAACGCAAGTTTGACATTGTATTGTATGCCTGCTGTCCACAACACAGAGTTAGGAGAAACTTTAAATGGCCCAAATAGGATTAGGAATTAAGAAAACAAACTATTTTCAAACAATTACAGTTTGTAGGTTGTGACCAACCCGCTATATGGGAATTGTGTGCAATTCTACGAGCAATTGCCCATCCCGGAGGGTTAATAAGGGAAGATAAATCTCACCCAGATTTATGCCTACAATCAGTACACACAAGGACCACGTTTTATGCAGAAGGCTTTTATTTAAAAATGTTTTTTATTTGATGAGAGGAGACTTAATTACTGTATTAGCGGACAGCGGGTGGTGATTAACCAGCACTTTTCAAATAACAGGAAAAATGCATCGCCTGATAAGGGTATGTCCACCAGTATTTTGTACATCACAAACCGAAAAAGTTTGTGATTGAAGATTTGTTTTCACTGCAGGCCCTTCAAAACAACGATGGGACTAATTTGATTGACCAATCACTTTAAATATCATTGTACTAAGATGGAATATGGAATGTAAACTTCAAACATTATCTGAGCCAACTTTCCATTTTAAACAATACTTCCATCTTTATTAAGATTGTATTATGTCAAATTTTGTCATGACAATATTCATCTGGGCAAAAAATTATTAAGAAATAAATCAATGACAGTTGCTGTAATTTAAATCTAATTTAGCTGGGGCTATAATGATCTTCATGAGGTGGGTTACACAATGGAAGCTGATGGCAAGAAAAATACTCTCCTTAATGTTCTTGTCCCCCTTCATTTTCTCCACTAAAGACATGACATAAATAATAGAATTCCATGTTATTTGCGATCAAACATTGAAAGTAAGGATTTCCTGTTTCCCCAAAATGACACTGTCTTCATTTGTTACTGAAAACCAATGCTTGCTTTGCTTGTTTGACATAGTTCACGAATGCATTCGTTTATATGTTCACTATTAAAACGTAACATGAATGCTATTAGAAAAAATTAATGTAGCTGTTAAGCAGAGTGACCCCAAACTGGACAGAATAATAACGGAAGATATACTTCATAACCACAGTTGTCTCCATGTCACATTTTAAAACAGATATTGTAATCTTTTGTAATAAAAAAAAGGGGGGAAAACAAATGCTAAACCTTGGCCGGCGGTTACAGACACTGTATTAAAGAACATGATACGATGCCAGAGACCAAGCTATTCAGCTATCACAATTTGTCAGCTGATTTTTTACATTGATCAAATCCCTCAGATATTATCACTAGTTACAGTTTTAATCATATATAAAAACAGTAATAAAATGTACCTAGAGTTTTTGACAACATTACAAGGAATCAATTTCAATGGAGCTATAGTATACAACATTCCAAACTCAATTACCACACCGAACAGTAAGTTTGAAAAGTATGCTGGAAAAACAATGAATGTTTTAATAAACCCATATGCAAAATCATCAAATTGGAATTAACAAAATACAACAACTTAAGATCCCAGATACGCAGTCAACACTCCACGTATGAATCAAAGTTTGATACAAGGAAACTAGAAAAATCCGAGACTAGCTTTGTAAGATTTCAATGGAATATGATGAAATGTTTTTTTCTGGTTTTGTGGTCCAAGGGATAAAATGAACACAATGGTTTGGATTCTAGATGCTGATGCTCATTTCTATGTCATCTGAAACGTATCACACCTTTACCTCTGTATCTAACGCTATTAGGACAGCTATCATTCACAAAATGGTATATTAAAGTAATTGAATACAAAGCAAACAATCAATTTAACCTTGCCAAGTATATATAAAATATCAAAATAAGTAATCACTGAAACAGTATGTTCAAAAAAGAACCCAATGATCTAAACAGAATCTGGATATCTAATTGATTGACAGATTGGATGTATTTATCAAACCATTCTACCGAAGACATCTACAGACTCGATAGTCACTGTTCTCTCAAACAAATCTACATGAACAATGGGCAGACTGGTACCGTTTCATACAAAGTAAAATGTTAGGTTTGTTAAATATGAAATGCCACATTTCTGTGTGAGTTATGATATCTATAATCCACCCATACCGCCCATTCCACCCATACCCCCCATACCGCCCATACCACCCATACCACCCATATCTGGTACTTTGTCATCCTTAGGTAACTCAGTAACTATAACTTCAGCTGTTGATAATAGTGATGCTACTCCTGCTGCATCAACAAGTGCCGTTCTCACAACCTGTGAAATTTAAGAAATGTAATGTCATTAATCAATCTAAAAATAATATCAATGAAGTGCAGGTGCCTTAAAAATGTTCTTATATTCCATAGGAAAAAACAGTATTTGTACATGAAACTTATACAGAGCCCCTAAAGGAACAGGTAAGAAAAAAAGTATTAAAAAAAACTAATAATAATAACAATAATAATAATTCATCCCCTCAAAATATTATCTTGTTCACTTTAAATACTATTTTGAGAACAAATTACTTTACTTTGAGGAACAAAATAACATTGCAAAGGAATGAAATAAAAATATTGGGAATGAGGGAATAAAATAAAATATTATTTTGTTCCCTTGAAATCATTAAGCGGCTACAGAGCCCTCGATATGCCATTTAATTTCCAAGTATCATTCTGAGATCACTGTAGAACTAACAGCCTGTTTATGTTTGTTTGTTTGTACTTTTTTCTTTGACCTTTTTCTTAGTTCCAGTAAAGTTTCATTAGTTTCAAGTAGAGTGAGAAAAGCAGGGTTGATGATGGAATTCTGTATAAGTCCTAAAGTTTTGAGTGTACGAGGTAAAAACAATTTAATAGGGATAAATATAAGACGCAATCTTGGCAACAAAAGGGCTGTCAATCATTCTTCTGGACGTTGGTATTATTTGTTTGCTCAAGTAGGAGTCAGTGAAATACAACTTGATATAGTTGTAGAGAATTTGGAAAAATACTCTAAAATTATAGTTTTAAAATCCCAAAAACTCTATTGGCATATCAAGGACTCCTTACCAGCTAAATTATTTCACTCCCTCAAAATACTAATTCTTCCCACAAAATAATTATATTTAATTTCCCCAAAATAATTATATTTTGTTCCCACAAAATAACTACTAACTTATTTTGCTGCCTCAAAATGTTATTTCGTTTCTTCAAAATACTATATTGTCCCCTCAAAATATAAGTATTTTTCTATTTATTCAACTGTCCCTTTACATAAATTTACCACATCAGTTTGCCAACAAATACTATTCAAGATAATTTTGTGTGGATAGCAGTCCTGGTTCATTAAATGGACACATGTTCTTTTGGGAAGGCACACAGTTATCTTAAATAGTTATTTACTACTTTAAAAAAATAATAACATATTTGATTTGCAATAATTACCACACAGGTTTTGTTCTTGCAGTCAGGACTAGTCTAAACTGTTCTTCTCATCCAGACCCATGATCAAATAATACTTGTTTAAATGGTTCTACTCTTTAAGTGTCTTTGATTGCCTTTCTATGTTACTGAATTGATATTTGCATGTCCATGCTGTTGTACTTACCTTTGTTGGGTCCATAATACCAGCTTTGACCATGTCAACATATTCCCCTTTCATTGCATCGTAGCCAGTTTCAGGCTCAGAGGTCATTAGTTTAGCAACCACCAATGAGCCTTCTACTCCTGCATTGGTCGCTAGTTGATAACATGGCATCTGAAGAGCCTTGCGAATAATGGCAATACCTAATGACACCATACAATAAAAGACTATGAGTAAACAGTCCAAAGACAATCCCTGATATTCCCATCAATCAGGTTACAATGTGTAATGTGAGATTCTTACGAGGAATAATAATCACAAATCAAGTTTTTCAGTTACCTAAGATGAAGCAGGCAGTTGCCTAAAGATACCAGTGAACACTTTATACATTGTAAATGCACATATTGGTTATTGCTCATTACATTTTTTTGTAGGCTATAAGTTTTAAGAGAATTATTAAAAGATATTGAAGATCATTTTACTCTGCCAGTAAAGTAATGCATTGATCCCAAAACGGCACGTAAATGATGGGAGTATAAACCTACCAGTTTCTTGGTCCTTGTTTTCTGTTGTAATATTATCTAATGCTGGTATACACCTAAGCAATGCTACTCCACCACCAGGAACGATACCCTCTTCTACTGCTGCTCTGGTTGCATTCATTGCATCCTGAACTCTATCTTTCTTCTCATTCACTTCTACATCACTAGATCCACCAATCTGTCATCAATTGAAAATACATATAAACCAATGACTCAAGCTAACAGAAATACTATAGCTTTACTTTGACAGTTATTTAACCTTTAGATATTTTTCAAGATCGCAATGAAATGAAATACATTGTTTGATTCCAATTTAGAGATGACATACATGTAGAGCTGTAATGACATTGACAGACACTGTTGTCTCTGGTATGCATTACCTTTCTCAATCCAGACAACAATCCTTCTAACCAAAAACTGTACAACCATGGTAAAACTAGAAACGGTACAACTATGGTAAAACTAGAACCGGTACAACTATGGTAAAACTAGAAACGGTACAACCTTGGTAAAAATAAAAACGGTACAACCATGGTCAAAATAAAAACAGTACAACTATGGTAAAACTAAAAACCGGTACAACTATGGTAAAACTAGAAACGGTACAACTATGGTAAAACTAGAAACGGTACAACCTTGGTAAAAATAAAAACGGTACAACCATGGTCAAAATAAAAACAGTACAACTATGGTAAAACTAAAAACCGGTACAACCATGGTAAAACTAAAAAGTACAACCATGGTAAAACTAAAAACAGTACAACCATGGTAAAACTAAAAACGGTACAACCATGGTAAAACTAAAAACGGTACAACCATGGTAAAACTAAAAACCAGACATAAATTTCTTGTCTTGTTTTTCTTTCTGTAATATTCTTGTGTCATAACAGCCGTAGGGTCTGAGGTAAAAATACTACAAAGGCAAAATCAGATCAAAATTATTATTGAAAAAATATAACTTAAAATTTGAACTCACCTTCAAGACGGCTACTCCATCAGAAAGCTTAGCAAGACGCTCACTTAACTTCTCCTTCTCATACTCAGACGTTGTGTCCTCAATCTCATCTTTGATCTGATTAATACGACGATCTATGGCAGCTCTATCACCCTTTCCCTTCACATTGGAAAAAACAAACATATTAGTATTGCTCTGTTCATAAGGCACTACAGTCACTCATAAACTGTTAGACTGACTAGCTTTGTAAGGACCATTGTCATTAATAAAAGGTAAACCTACATGAAAAGTACAAGTATTGGTCACTGTACTGTGTTGTATATATTCATCAACATGCAGAAATTACACAACACAACCAAACTCATTGCCAGGTGGTTGATTCAATGGACCGTTGTCATGTGTTAAGCAAAATGATCACAATTGCAAATGACATTTTAATCTTCCAAGGTTATTTAAACCATTGGTTATTGGAAGAGTTTCTTTCTTTTTTTACCACAAGTTTAACATACACATAAACAAATTCCCAAATGTTAAATGTTATAGTGTATGGCAGTTCTGTTTCAGTGCAGTAAAAAAGGTTTTGTCTGGATTTTTGAAGGCATTCATATGAACTTTTATCTCCACCAAAAGGCAAACCGTATTAGATCACGAAGTAAAAGGAAAACCAGCCAATTTTGAGGGATATTTTTGTCCATCATTATATTATACTTATAAACCTCTTTTCAACCATATTTATTTCATAACAAATGCTTTTATAGCCCAAAGTACCCATCTGAAGACAATGTGTCCCTTTAAGCCCAACTGCCTATGTACTTACCAATAACTCGCTAGTAGTAAAGATGCTAACAAGTTAAGGACCAGGGGTCCATTTCACAAAGAGATAAGATTAATCTTAAGATGAGTTGTCATTATTACCATAGTGATTTGTATTGTGACATCACACTTTGCTTAGCAACTAAGATTAATTGGCAGTTAAGATCAATCTTAGCTCTTTGTGAAATCGGCCCCAGGACCCATAATCCTCCTGTTATCAAACATTTCTTCCAATCCATACAGTAAGAGAATCTATACTTACTCTAAGAATTAAAGTATCATCTTTTGTGACAGTGATTTCACCTATCTGTCCAAGGTCTTGCATCTGTACTTCTTCTATCTTAACATCCATAGATTCATCTCCAAACACCTGACCAATAGAAACATAAACAACGTAATTACACTTCTTTTGTTAACTACACTCGCTGTGTCAAGTTCCCCTGCCCATTCAACGGTGAAAGCGGTCCACCTCTGCTCACATTGAGCAGTGAACGATTTCCCTTGAATGGCATCGCATTTTGCGATGCAATTGGAGCGATTTGCGATGCAATTTTACAAAGTGCATCGCACAAATTGCGATACAAGTGTTACAAAATTGTTGAGTTATAAAAATAAGTTTACACCCACAAGGTTTCGAATTCACATTTACCTAAGCTGTGTTAAGGGAATAGGCCTATTTTATATTAAGTTTTGGAGCATCTTATTCTTTAATTATAGACATTCTGAAAGTAGCCTTGGCCTGAAATTAAGCCTTAACCCTTTCGTTACCGAATTGTTTGGACATAAACAACTGCTGGTGACCACATTGTTTGACCACTCAAGCGTGAAGCACACATTCTTACACAACAGAAAGCTTTCGTTCAATGGCCATTTTTACAAACTCCATTATCTCCTTGAAGATATTGTTTTACAGCAAAATAAGTAATAAAAAAGTTCTTCCTTATTGAATTCCCTTTCATATAATCTAAAACTCATTGAGATTGGTCCAATAATTGTCAAAGTTCTTGGTCTTTCTTTCCTCAGTGCAATCTGTAATCTCAAACACTTTTTTGGACACAACCATATGGCACTCCGTAGGTGTTTGGCATTTCGGATCTTCCTATTCCAATTTGAAGAGATTGCATAATAGCAACCTTATTTTAGTTTACCACCATTGGAAAGATCCGATCTCTCTCTTTCCAATGGTGGTAAGCTTGGGTATGGGGGGTGAACATGGACAAAACTACAACTTTATTACAAATGGCCTTTGTGCTCAGGCTTGAGTGCTTTTTTGTGTGCAAGCTTGATCGACTAAAGTCGCCAATGGTAAGGAAGAGGGGGTATGAGTGCAGTCGACTAAAGTCGCCTATGGTAAGGAAAGGGTTAAAACCACACAAATAAACCTGTGCCACAGGGTTAAATTTGTAACAATATTTAGGCATTTTTAAATTTGCTATATAAAATGTATGGACTGCTATGCAATATTTTGAGATTGCTTACAAAAAAAAAATTGCATAGCAGTTTTGCTATGCAAAAATTTGGGACCAAATTGTTCCCTGTTGAGGATTAAGCATTTGTCTCATTCTAAACGAACGTTACATTTTCAGATAACTTTATCCAATATCATTTCAGAAAAATGTAATGGCAATAATAGTTCAGTGGTTTATAAAAATACAAATGACTGCCTAAGCTTGACCTTTACCCAATCTGACTGAAACCTCAGCCAACATTTTGACTTCTGACACCAAATGACATATTTTGACTTACCATTCCACCAGTAGCAATGGCCATATCATGCACCTGGTTCTTTCTATTATCACCAAATCCTGGAGCCTTGATTGCAACTACCTGCAATCCAACCTTCAGTCTGTAAATCAATCATACCCCAGTGTTAATGACTACAAATAGATAGCATGGTATTCATGTAACAAACTGTATCATCATAACATACATGGGTATATCAAACAGCAAACCTAAGACAGTAAGTTCTACTTTGTACATGATCTTTTCATGACTTATACCTGTTGAGGACCAATGTGCTCAAGGCCTCCCCATCTACATCTTCAGCAATGATAACCAAAGGGCGTCTCTGTGCATTGGCAAGCTCTAATGATGGTACAATAGACTGAATAGTAGATATCTTCTTCTCACTGAGTAACAGAAGTGCATCTTCATATTGAACCTTCTGACCTGCAATGTTAACAAAGACACTTCATTACAAAATCCATGACTTGTTATTATTCATGGTTCCTGTGGGTTAACACTGGTTAGTTTTAGTGGTAGATATTATTTTCAACTTGATCTATTTCAGGTTTGGACATTTTGTTTTATTATGGTACATTTAGTTTGTTTTATTGCTGTAATTCAGCCATGTGTTGCATACAAAGGCATTTAATTTTTAGAGCCAACCACAATCTCAACAAGACTTATGTGACAAAGAGAATAGTATTAGAATGATAAAAGACAGTACCTTTAGCAGTAGTAATGAAGTAAGGAGAGATGTAACCTCTGTCAAATTTGAGTCCTTCAATGACTTCCAATTCATCATTAAGAGTCTTGCCATCCTTAACTGTCAGAACACCATCACGACCAACACGCTTCATAGCTTGTGAGATCAAATCACCAATGGCTTTATCTCCATTTGCCGAAATGGTAGCAACCTTCAGGATAGAAAACAAAATGTACCTTTGCTCTTTTTTTTTAACCAAATTCATTCTCAAACATTTCCACCCCCCCCCCACCAAGAATCATTTCATCTTCATTATTATTGTTGATATTTCCATGCACTTAAGTTTCAGAGCTGCCATTCAAACATTTTTTGTTGTGTTGCCCCCATTACAAATGATGACAATGTGATAAATTCACTTAAGGTCACGACGTGATTGGTCAGTATTTTAAAACCTGAACTTATACACCAAGCTACAATAAGTACACCATGTCTCAGGATCAAATTCACTGAATCCCATCACTTATTGATGTACACAATGTTTGAATGTACACATCATCTGTGCATATTTTAAGCAAAGTAAAACTTCAAACAAACATGTCTGTGGAAACACCTAACTTACCTACCACACAAACAACCAACTTGACACTTTATTAACACTGTATGTAAACAATCAGAATGTCTGAGGTCCTTATGGGTAAAATAAAGCAAACTATTGATTACAAATTCTCTTGCCTTCCTACCTGTGCAATCTCTTCAGGGGTAGTCACAGGTTTGGATAGTGACTTGAGAGCGTCTACCACACATTCAACAGCCATCATGACTCCTTTACGAATCTCTACAGGATTTGCTCCTTTACTGATATTCTCAAATCCTTCCCTTGCAATGGATCTTGCTAAGATGGTTGCTGTGGTTGTCCCATCTCCAGCCTCTTCATTGGCATTGTTGGCAACATCTTGTACCAACTTGGCACCCAAGTTCTTTTGTTTATCTTTTAACTCTATTGATTTTGCCACAGTCACTCCATCTTTAGTTATTTTTGGACTTCCCCAACTCTGTTCAATAATCACATTGCGCCCCTAGCAAGAATGAATCATAAAATGTGAATTAATAAATTAAACTACTGTCATCTAAACCAAGTATAGATACAATAGTTACAGATTAGTCAAATATCATTTGATACATGTACGTCATTTTTTAACAAGTTTAACACATGTACATGTACAAAGGAAAGAATACACATCTATGTAAAGTCATCTTTATGCAGATTAGAATAAGAATCTTTAGACAAAACATATTAACAATCGTCATATGATGATTCTGGTCAAAACCATAACATAACTGTTTCTTCAAAACCATGAATGTTCTTTCAACACCCTTTAAAAAAAACATAAAACAATTGATGGCAAGCTAAGATACATTTCCTTTGATAGTTTTAACCAATAGCTTTTATTAGGAAAGTAAGAGCTGAAGAAAGTACCTTTGGTCCTAGGGTAACTGCTACAGCATCAGCAAGGAGATCCACTCCTTCAAGCATCTGAGATCTAGCATCAGCACCAAATTTGATGTCTTTGGCATAACATCTGGTCATTGCAGGTACAGCATAGGATGAAGATGGAGTTAGTGCTCTGGCCATCAATGGCCTCATTATAGCTGGTACACGAAACATTCTCACTGCCAAATCAAAAATACCAAGCATTGAAATGGACAAATGGGCAAACTTTTTCAGGAATGCATACATGGTACTTACATGGAGAAATCTTTGTTTCATAGATCCAGAGTGACGACACATCCTCATGTTTTCGCAAAATAAATTGCCAACATGAAAATGAGACGCCAACGCAATGTGTTTCTTTTTATATGGTGGATACAGATTGAGAAAGTTAACCTTGTGACACAAGAAAACAAAACAGCATTTCTTTTTCTTCTTTTTTTTGGCGAAAATGTGCCTTTATTTCTCGTCCTCAGATCCTAAGCCATAAGCAATGACCAACAATTGGCCATATTATCATTTCATCTTCATAACATCTCTTGTTAGAATTCCAATCCTGGAAATCTGATTTATCATGATCATCACTTCTACTTCTACTCTACTTCTACTCTACTGTAGTGTTAGTGAACGTGCTCCAAGTCAACTTGCAGATTCATCTTCTTGAAACTATCACCAAAAAAGCTTATCGGAGCAACTTGGTTCAAGTAGCTGCATATAAATCAGACATAAAGCTCATGGTCACATCCATTAGACCTAAAAGCTAAGGTCGGGAGGATAGAGGGTTACGATTATTGCAACTGCATTTAGCAAAACTTCTTTTTTTGTAACTTGCCACAATTATGAAATAAGTAATGTTAAGAGAACTCATATTATACTTATAATAAGATTAAGTATTTGTAATAAATGAGTGAACATTTTGAAACAAATTGAATAAAAGAACAGCCGCTTTTTAATTGAAAACAAATTGATCTCCCAGGCGAAGCTGGGCAAATTTTGGACCAAGAATCAAAGGTAGTCCATGGTGTCAGTGTGTTAGTAGATTGGCATTATTTTGGATTGTGTATCCACAACAGGCAACACCTTCCCAACACCTGACCCCCTCCCTACACAACAGGCAACACCTTCCAAACACCCGACCCTTCCCTAAAACAGGCAACACCTTCCCAAGTTCCCAACCCTATCCTTATCCTTACTAACAGGCAACACTTGACCCCCTCCCTAAACAACAGGCAACACCTTCCCATCACCCGACCCTTCTCTAAAACAGGCAACACCTTCCCAAGTTCCCAACCCCATCTTTATCCTTACTATAACAGGCAACACCTTCCCAACACCCAACCCTACTCCTACTCCTACACTCCTATAACTTTACTACGAGGTTTGCGGAATGATAGTTCTGGGGAGTAGCCCAACCCTACTCCTAGAACTATGCAGTTCTTTCCACTATCGTCTCCACAAACTTCATATAGGTCACCATGTATAAAATCCTATTCGAAACTTTTTGTCCTTCACATTTATGCACCTAAAGTGCTGTTTTGAAAATGGATCTCGCCAAAATTAGGCCCCATGTGTTTTTTAATTTCACAGTGAGCTCAGCGTGGGTCCAGAAAATCCACGCCGCAAAAAAAAAGTTGCAAAAAAATGATAAATTCTCACCGTTATTCAGAATCCTCCCCTTCCGATAACAAAATATGGCCGCCGTCACCGATAATCAATGATTCGCTGTGTGCAACACTGGTCCAGGATATTCAAGGGCTCATGTTTTTATACATGAACTGTTGGTTATTGTGAACCAGCATTGCACGTAGCATACCAGTGAGTTTGGTCTCTCCAACACGCAAGCCGTATGCTGGTCATCAATGGTATGCTGCGCGCAATTCTGGTCCACAATAATAAAGGGCTTATCTTTTTATAAGTAAACCGTTGGTTATCCTGGACCAGCGTTGTGTGCAACACACCATAATTACCAGCGACAGCGGTCATATTTGTTATCAGAAAGTCGTTGATTCTGAATAACGGTGAGAATATAACCCTTTTTGGGGGGTAACTTTTTGTGTGTGGAAAGGATTTTCTGGACCCCTGCCGAACTCACTGTGAAAACAAAGAACACATATCGAGCCTAATTTGGGCGAGATCTGTTTTCAAAAGAGAACTCCAGGTGCATAAATCGTGAAAAAAGAAGGGTAAAAAAATAGAACACGATGACCTAAGCGGTTATTGGAAAAGATAGCGGACTGAACCACTATTTAATATTACACTAGTTAAGACTTAAGTTAAGTTCTAGGAATAGCCCAACCCCATCCTTACATTGATTTACACACAGGCAACACCTTCCTAACACCCAACCCCCTCCCTACAAACAAGTACACATACAACAGGCAACACCTTCCCAACACCCTACACTACATCATATTCATAGCTCATACAACATAACTAAGTACCCGATCAATATCAATCATGGAGGTACCGGCCCGTCTTTAGTTAAACAAATTTGTAGAAAAAGTATACGCACATTTGACGTTTGCTGGCTATTTTTTAATAGTTAGAAAACTAAGGTTCCGTCGAATAGTCGATGGCGATGACTCCTCGAAAATAAGTTGGGTTAGCCAGAGAGACAAGAGCAGATCGTCAGCAGATGAACAATACCGCCCAAAACAACAGACCTCTTCGGTTGTACTTGCTGCGTACTTTTTTGGAAGAATAAACGACTCGAGCTCTTAGTATAAACTACACACCGGCCGCCGGGTGTCGGGATATGATTTTTGTGTAGCTGACCTCGACTCGTAACATGCAGCACGTGCAGAGTATTGCCGTTTGTGCACGGTAGTGCTTACCACTATCTCAGCAGAAAGGCCAAACAAATGTGTAGTTGTGTATCTCGTACTTTTTGTGAGCCCCCATTAACCAGCGGTGTGTATGACCATTATCATGACCATAGAGCAAGGTGTCACGTGCTAAAACCAAATTAATTTCTACCTGAATGCTAAAACAGCAAGCAAAATACGCTCACGTCTTTCAAGCTATTAAAATACTTATTTTTAATTGTTTAGCGAGGGTCTCCATGCAAAACTATTGAAGTCATGTACCATGCACTGCAGTGGGGAACCAGTAGCGTGTTCTTTGCTAATTAAAAAAAAAAATCATAGAACAGTGAATGATAACCGTTCCGATTTAATTTTGCAACGAGAAGTAGGACCCTGAAAAAATGTTTCACCTTAAAGTTTTAAAACAGATCAATTAGAACTGATTTTCCCAATTGTCATAAATTTGCCTATTTTTTTTTTTATATAAACTTTGCTTTTGTATCTTAATAACGTTTGTGTTTAAATTACGCAAGTACTGCTGGTCTGGTTCCATACAAGTCAATAGAAATTTCTAGATGGCAAGTTTCGTTTAAGGAAAATGATACGGCAAGCAGCAGACGACCCGCTAGCACGTGTTTTTAGAAATTTGTGAAGGCTAGGTACCAGACGTAGGCACGTGCGCGTGTGTTGGTGCGTATGTATGTTGAGCATTATAGGAACTTGCACAATCTTACAAATTGCGCGCAATTGTGCACTCTTTGCAGATTGGTGTTGCTTAAAGCATGGAGTCTCCTTCCTCCATGCTTAAAGTGAGATCACTGTCCATCGAGCTGTTAGTTTTATGCGGCGGCGGCACGGGCGAAATGAGATCTTGTAGTGATCCATAGAGGACAGGGTTGCAATTCAAGTGTTTTTGTGTGTGATGTAATTAGGTTGAACCCCCATGGTTTGACTGCCAATAAAATGACACAGTTTTGATTAGAAAAAGCAAGTCGATAATGAATGCAATGAAATGTGAATAAGTCGTCAACAGGATTTTTGCTGTCCTGAGCAGCAGCCCTATACTTCAATTCAGAACACTATATACTAGGCATGATGGTAAAAAAAACATCTTCACCCATGGGGTAGGAGGGGGGTAGTTGATACACGGCAGTGTGTTCAAGTCTGGCCTTGGTGGCCTTTAGGGCAGGAAGTTTCAGCGTTGAGTTGTCTGGGCTAAAACGCTGTCTATGCTGGGATGAGCCTAGCCTAGGCTAAGTAGACCTACCATGGATCATGGATATGGACTCATTAAAAACAACTACGGTCTGCACCTCAGTCTAACACAAACCTTTTTTCCTGTTTGAGCAGTTTTGTCAAAATAAAAAAATAAAAGACATAGATGAATAGGTTGCTCTTTGGTTTGGGTAACAAAACCGTTCAATAAGGGACAAGTGCCCCCAGATTGAGCGCCCAATCTGAGAATGCCGAAAGCAAATCTAAACATCCATAAAATGAGCAGCGCAATCTGCAGATTATGCAATTCCAAAAATGCGCTCAACACGTACTGCGTGCGCATATGCAGCAGTGGTGCCGGTGAAGTGTGTACGTTAAGGACTGTATTAACATTTATTTGAATGAAAGAAGTCTGTACAAACAGTTAACTTTAATAGCTGTAAGTTAGTCTTAAAAGGTAAGATTAAATAAGTTATGTGGGGGTAAGTAGGTGCTGTATCTGATGGCCGCTTTTTCGATCGTTATGACCCTGCATGGAGCAATAGTGTAGTAGTTTGCTCAATAGTCAATGACCCTTTATAAAGTAACAGAATATTAATTATTTTATAGGCCCTACTAAAAACTGGGGCATGATGATGCATGGCATTGCGATAATCGTAACCCTCCACCCCTCCCCTGACGGTCGCAGAGGATGGAGGGTTACGATTATCACAACTTCGATAATTGTTCGTAGCCCTCCCTACCATCATGACCACATATTAATACAGCCTATACGTTTAAATAAACTATATTAAACTGCTACTAAAAATAGTAAAATAATCGTATTTTTTACTAAACTAACTAAAACAGTAAATAGTCAGATAGTAACTAATAGTAATACCACCTCCATAGGCATAATACAATCATGACAATAATAATATGTAAACTAAAAAGTACTTTTGTATAGCCCTGCCCCCCCCCCTCCTCCCGTGGAACTGGAAGGTTCATCCTTTGCCACATCACACTGTGTCAGTGTCACTAGTGCAGTGAGGACTAAATTAATTGCTGACATGCATGAAGAACATGGCGGTTGGATTTGGCATTAAAAAAAAATTGGCATTGCATAATTAAGCTTGTGCAAATCGAAGGTGACTGCAGACATCAAATGAATATTGCCGCGTTGCTAATGAATGTCTCTTAGTCTTATACTAGTATATAGTATAGTACTACTACTAGAACTTTTAGTTGTTGGTTAATAGTTGTGATTTTAATTGTAAGTAGGTGTGTGAAGATCCGCATCGATTGTGGCCGCCATTTTCTGCCAGATTTCTGTTCCGCATCTACATCATGCGTGCTGGCATGGCTGGGGACATCCCCATAAATTCGCATTCTGGGTGGCTGTCGATGACGGCGACGTAGTGGAAAATCCCCTCTTGTATACCCGCCATGTTTGATTTTTCAAATTGGTGAATGTTTTTACCTTCGCTGGAAAAGTTGAAGAAATTAAAAGTTTTGACGGCACAAATACCACTCTAACGCCAAATCTTACGTTATTTAAATGTAATCTTACATATTGGTTGTTATTTCGTCTTTAAAATCTCAAAGTTTCGTTGTATTTTATGGGTAAGAAAAAAAATTGACTGACGAGGTTCTGGCCAGGTCTGTGGGCAATTGGCATGAACCACAAGCATTTTTATTCAAAATAGTCGCATTTTTTGTCACAAAATTCTAATCAATTACCTGTAAGATAAATGACGCTAATTAAGGAGCTTCAAATGCTTGTAACTTCCTTATTATTTAAGATATCTCAATAATTTTGGTATCACTGTGTAGGATTTTTCAAGCTCTTTCCAGTGGTACTAATTGCATTGGTATTGGTTCACTTTGAATTTTTTCTTCACATACCTATTGTAAGCCTCCATCTTCTGCGACCGTCGGGAGGATGGAGGGGTTATGATTATCACAACTACCTCTTACTTAGTCTTAGTCTTTAGTCACCAGTCAGTAAGTTTTTACAAATCCTAATTTGGCAATGGGCCAGGAGGGCTGCTTAGAATGGTTGATTTTGTGCGTACTGCACGAGTTTCCATTTCATAGCGCTGCTAACTGTAAGCGCACGAAAAGGCATGCTAACCTTCTGTGCTTACTGTATGAAAATGAATGACATAACAAGGTGAAAGTGCAAGCTGGCTGCCTAATTTTCTTCTAATTTTTCTGCTATAGTTAGCACGAAAATTTGCTTACTGTTAAAGCAGCGCTATAAATTGGTCCCAGGTCCTAATCAGTGCTTGTCATCTCTCCCCCACCCTGCCTACTTGTAGTAGTACTTATAACTTGATTAATATTAAAACAGAAAAGGCAGGTAGACTACATTCTAGTAAAGTCGCCCACAATAAAGGCCCCTCTCCCCCAAGCTTCAAGCTCAAGCTTGACCCCCTTGTACAAAGTTGCAGGGGATCGGAGCAAGCTGGGGGGGGGGAGGGGGGCGGCACTTTATTGTGGGTCACTTTGCCAGTAAAGTCGTCTACCTAATCCAAAATTAAAATGGTCCCATTTATGAGACTAAATGCTAATTGACCCATTTCTACCTTATTTTTATCACCCTCACCAACAAATCAAAGTAACCCAGTTGTTGCATTGTGCTGGCTGACTGGCTGTGCAGTTTTCATGTTGCATTGCGACATGTACAATTCCATCAGCACGGTGGCTGTGAAATGCATTTGTCTTCAATGATATGTTGCAATTTGTTCATTTATTGTAGCACTAGCAGTGATTGTTGCAGAGTATATCAAGGCGTCAAATTCCAAAGCCTACAGAGGTTCAGCACAGGGATCTTGTTTGAGTCTAAGTGTCATTATCCCATCAAAGATAAAGATTATGGTAAGATGCTGTTTACATCTGATTAGCTGAGTCTTCAACTTTTTGGTCTTGTAGGGATGACTCGCCCACTGCCGCTGTAGAGGAAGAAGGTTTTATCCTCTTTTTATCCTAATGGAAGAACCAGCAACAGTGATTTCTCTAACCAGCTGAATAATATCTTTAATGGCAAGAGTAACAATCTTCCCAAAAGTTACTTTGTAAGGTTAGGTTCCAAAAAATGCTGGCCATCTATGCACCCAGAGAAAGTTGGGAACAAAGTTGCCTCACATCCTTTTAAAACTATGTTGTCTGGACAGTTCACTACTGTCCATATTTATTTATATCTGATAATAGTTATATGCACCTTTTTATTCTTTTTAAAAGAATAATTTTTTGGCTTTTAATGTTATAAATTTGTGATATTCAATGTTGTTTTCGTTTTTAAATAAAAGATTCACTAATACTAGTTAATGGAAGTTTACATTGTCAGCAATCTTCTTGATGTAGTAGATAAGTAGAAAATGACTAATGAACATGAAACATTTTGCATGGAGACTTACATCAGGTTTCCCAATCACCCTGGGCAAGCAGTGATTTGTATTAATTGGGTATAAGTAAAAAAGTGTGGATCATGTTCATGCAAACTAAAACTGTTGTAATTAATATTGATGGTAGCCAAATGGGTTTTCATTTGCAATATTGATTAGTTGGCCTGTGTAGCGTAATTGCAATATTATGTATCATTATACAGGCTGGACTAAGGAGACTGAAACCTTTGTTTGATCGCATCTTAGTTGAGAAATTTGCACCTGAATTGAAGACAAAAGGAGGTATTATAATTCCAGAGAAGTCCCAGGCTAAGGTACTGGATGCTACAGTGTGTGCTGTAGGACCTGGAGCCAGAAACCAGGTTAGATCAACTAGAACTTCACTTACCAATTTTACATTCTTGTTATGGGTCTTATTTCTCAAACATACATACATGCAAACAGGTTTTTGCACTGCCTTACAACATTATTGATATTTTCTATCAGAATTGTTTTTATATCTCTCGAATATTGAATGGCTTTTCTATTGTACTCCTATGTTTACCTTAAATGCATTTTGTTTTTGTTTTTTTCAAAGATTTTTTTTTTGCATTTTTTAGAAAATAGGGTGGTAATTTCTGATCAGATATTTTTTTAAAGAGTATCTCTTGAGTACCTTGAAATGAGCATGATTACTCTGTAGCCAGGACCTAATGCCACCCTTTTTCTTAGTAATCAAATGAGTGCCTTTTATTTGAAGATCAATTCTGGAAGACCACAAATCTTATTTTATGCTTTTTGATGTCTTTGTAGCAAGGAGACATGGTGCCAGTGGCTGTAAGTGTTGGTGATAGAGTATTGCTTCCAGAATATGGAGGGACTAAAGTTGCTGTTGATGACAAAGTAAGTAAACACAAACAAAATTTCTTTCATTGTTTCAGAAAACAGCCAATAGTCCTGATTTGAGGTGTGTAATCACACTGCATGCCATCACAAGCCTGAAAGCTTCCCTACAAATACAAATGAATAAAATATGAGTGGTGAAGAAAACAAATCAAACATTACTCTATATTGACAGTGCAGTAACCTTGTTTCAATGTGATATATTATCAAAGGAGAAATATGCACTAAACTGCATTGTGCAAATATCACTTGATGTCTTGCAAACATCTTGTTTCAAGGCTATAATGGTGTTAAACTTGCATGCCGAGTGCAGAGATGTTAACTTATACAGCATTGGTTGAAGCCACAGCCGACCATTGTCACTGTCCAATGAGTTTGCATTGAGTTTTGATTTTCACAAATGTTGCATGTCATGGCCGAGCAGTCAAGCACAGCATAGTCAAGCTCTGGTGTTACTGATCAGCAGAGTGTGGGTTCAAGTCCCGGTCTGTGTCCTTAAAGCAAGGCACTTAACCTTTATTTCTTCGTCCTTCAGATGGAATGTGAAGCTGTAGGTCCCGTGAGTTGTATAATGCATGTTAAAGAACCCAGTTACACTTATTGCCAAGAGGAGGCCTTTGTAAACTCTTATAAGGTGCTTCATAAATGGGTCTTATCAATCATAAACTTCAAATCTTGTCTTAAAAAGTGTTGCTCTTTGTTCCAGTGCCTTGAGCACCTTTTTGGTGGATTTGTACACTAAATATATATAAGACACCATTATTATTACTACAAATCATAGCCGGGGTCCAAGGGTCTCAGTATTGCACTCTGAGCACAGTTTTTTTAAACTGAAATGCCATCGGCTAAAGCTGTGTCAGCCAATGTCACCAGACAAAACACAAAACACAGCAATGGTCTTCAAAGATCTCATAGTGAAATTGTTGTGCAATGTTTTATTTTGTACTGGTGTTTTGTAATGACATTCTGTTTAACACTGTTGGTTGTTGGCATGGTGATGATCAAGTTTTAAATGAATTACCAAGTACATTGAAGCAGTTGGACGCTATGGAAGACAGAAGTTTTTGTGTTCTTTTCTTAAGTAAGTCGTTGTGATTACATGTAGTTTTCCCATCAATCATGGTCACTGCAAACGGATATGTGGCATGTTTTTGTTGATACAAATGTGTGTTTCGTGTGTACAAATATTAGTATGGAATTTGGTAGGAACTGGACAATAAACAACACCTTCCTGTGAGTTGCTGAAATGGCAATACCGTCAGCCAAGTCTTGGTCTCCATCCCATTGTCTACATACAAGTATTAGCTATATACTGCTCGTTCTTCCTAAAAGCCTATGACATTTTGAAAATGTTTATTTCAGGACAATTAACTAAGATTTTATTTTTTATTTTTTACAGGAATTTTATTTATTCAGGGAAGGAGATATATTGGCCAAGTGGGAGGAGTCAGCTTGATTCAGTGACCTTGGACCTGTGTGATCTAGAATGGTTAAAGTAATGAGCTCTGATCACTGTACCATATGACCACATATCATGAGCTATTCAAGAATTGTTGCAAAGAACAAGAGGCACATTGATACTAAGAATTGACCACCCCCTTGCACTAATGTCACTTGTGGCTATAGTCTGCCAATGGTCTGCCATTTTGGGAGTCAAATTACTTGTAAAGATATGATGCGCATCTTACCATGGAACACCAGGAATCTGACTTCCAAAATGGCGCAACCAAGATTTATCCTGGGTGATGAAGTGAGTCAATTGCTCACTTTTTCTCTGTGTAAGTTGAGTATTTGTCCAATGTTCAATCAGCCCTCTTAGCAATTTGCTCATCCTTAAAATCATCAAGAATTATACAAAAAGTTGATTGACTCTTCATTCTAAACACCTGGGCGTTTTGAACTATTATGGGCAATACATTTTTGTGAGACTGATGAAATGTTTTTGTTTGTTGTTTAGAGATATGAGTATTCTTCAACCTGTTATTTGCATGTAGGTGAACACAAACCATAAGTTACACATTATGTGAATTCTGTGTTCAATTTGTTCTGTGTGTTTATTTTATACCAACAGAAAGAAAGCACTGATATGCAAATAGCCGCACAACAACCATTAAAATGTTTCAAGCTTTTACTTAAAGGTTTGTACACAATGAATGCACACACACACTGCTGACACAAGCAAGGCGCATGTCTGCTAGTACTCTAGTCAACAAAATGCTGTATGCTTAAATAGAAAACCCAAATTACCTATGCAATTCAGAAGCAACATATATTTAGAAGCATTTCTCATTCTTAAATTTCACATTCAAGTTGTTATTGTACTTTTATTGTGTTTATTTTGTCATTATTGATCAATGTGTTGAAAATAATTGCAGATAAATAATCTTTCCAATTGAACAATTATTTACCCAACTGTAATGGTTTATAATTCAACATTGTTCTAGTCATTCCAACTCATTCAGTACTTGCATTTGTCGAGCCAGTTCATCTGTATTTTTGCAACATCATTGTGATCCATTTAATTGTTTATGTCACCCAATTCAAAGGTCTTCTAAAAAATTACTGACTATTGCATAGAATACTGTCCACATATATATTGAACAATAGTGTGATAGTAATTTGAGTAGTTATTCATTAAGCCACTATTCTCTAGTAATAAGGAGAAAAGCTCAAATCAAGATCTAGGCAGAGTTAAAGTTCAACATAGACGAAAGGCTTTTGTATGTATGGGTTTAAATTCGATTTCTGCATTGTAATTGGACAAGTAATCAAATATCTCAAACAAAAGATATTGTAATGGAGGAGGGTTATTTAGACTACTAGGCATTCAGTTTAGTTCTTTGCATTGTTAAAGTTGGTATGGAATGTACGCAAGATTGTTCAATAAAAGTTTTCATGGATCAGGTATTAGAAATACTGTTTGCGTTTGACTTCTTAGTTGGTTTGATTCTTTAAAGAAAAATTAATCAAGACTGATCCCCCCCCCCCATTAGTTTAGGGTATCAAAGGCACATTTTAAAATTTTAACCACGAACAGTAACAATGCTGGCAGTGTTATCTTGGGGTCAATTGTTTTCTTGGATTACTAGAAAAGCAATTTATCTGATATTTTTGTTCTTAAAATGTCATTGATTATCAAATACCTGCAATTTCATTGATGTAGTTGGTTCTTGAATTAAACAAAACGTAATACTGAGCTTTTGTTTGAACCTTTAGGTTCCAGATCTTGCTCTCAGGCCATGTACAAATTTACAGCTTCATCAGTGGCTACGGCCAAGTCACTGAGAAGGGCTATCCTTCAACATTGTCATTGCAGCCATTGGCCATACTGAAGCCATAGTCAGTCTCATGTCTGTATGCTGGAATCCCTATACCTTAGTTGTCACTCTGGAGTACTTTAGCTGCAGAGATTTTTGTGTCATGGTCAACAGACACTATTGTCTTTGACGGCCGACATTGATTATTTGGTAATAATAGCTACAATACTGAGATCTTGCAGTTGTAGAAAATTTTATAAAATGCAAGTGAAATATTGACGGAGACACTAGACAAGGTCGAGATCAAGACTTCGACCAGAAGGGCCAAGACCATGAAGTAAACAAGTAAACAGCATGTGATAAGAATTGTAAAAATCAAGCTACTAACAAAGGATCTCAAACTGGGGTGTCATGTGGCCGAGTGGTTTAGAGCATCAAATTCAAGTTTCGATGGTTAAGTCATCGGGGTGTGGGTTCAAATCCCGGTCATGACACTTGTGTCCGTGAGCAATATACTTTACTATAATTGCTTCTCTTCACCCAGGGGTATAAATGGGTACCTGCGAGGGTAAAGGTTGATATTGTGTTTGAAAAAGCCTTCGGAGCGCCACGGCAGCCCGGGCTGTATACTCCCCAGGGAGCTGAGAAAGATTACAGGAATGTTATTGGCCCAATGACCAGGGCACTAATGTAAAGCGCATTGAGACGTTATTGTGAAATGCGCTATATAAGAACTAGTTATTATTATTATTATTAACTCCTCGTCTTTCAAAAAGAAAAGTGCTGAAATAAAAGCAGTCTCATCTTGTCTACCAGGTCTAGACATCAGTCCTGTGAACTTCTAGGATGTTACATATTGTTTTTAGAATACTCATCTGTATGAAAGGTCCACCCAGCACAAGTGGAAGAATAGCTAATTCTGTAATTTCTTTGATGGGAAGTTAATATATTTCTTAAAAGGCAACATATGAACAAAATCCAAAAAACAGGAAAACATGCAAATCACCTCCCCCCCCCATGCTACGATCTTGCATCCCAAAAATAACTCATACCCTATGCAACCTTATTACAGTTCATTAAAATAGTGTCATGAGAAAGAGCACACTCTGTGTAGCATGCACACATAAATATCTACTGCATGTTTTGTATCAAAGTGCGAAATTGTCTGACATTTTAACAGACCCGAATTAAAACAATGAATAGATTGTTTTCATGTGTTGCATAATGGTGAATAAAGGCGGGCCTCGCCATGAGGGGGTCCGAGACCAAGACCGAGACAGATACCACAGGGTACCAAGATCAAGACCATAGGGTACCACGACCAAGACCGAGACCTGCAAAACCGGTCTCCATGCCTACAACACTGATTACTATGACAAAAACATACACAAATTAACACCGTTGCCTTATTTGTCAAAATGAAATGCATTCAAAGTTTATATGAATACCAAAATAGGCAATCAGTATAATAATCTAAACTCATCTAAAGGTTGTTTAGTCTCCAATTTAAAAGTTTGAACCATTTAATTTAACATGACTACATGGACTACTTCTACTGTATTAAACAATCTTTTTATATATTGCCCATGGTTCAGGGTTTACAAATGTACCTCCTTCAAAAAAAAATATAAAAAAAATAATAATTATGCATAGTAAGTTTGCTATGTCAGTCAGCAATTTTGTACAGTTTAAAGAAAGTGATAAACCACAATAAGCTTTAATGTTGAATCTGAGGTTGAATTAATTGATAACTTTCAGTTGAGACATATATTGAATATGTGTTAAGGTGGCCAATATACTTAAAACGTATTCCAATACATTAAGACAAACTGATCACAGATTTTGTGGGGAATCTCTTTATTTTAAATCAACCATTAACCTGAAGTACCTTTACTTAAATGTTCAGATAATAATGTGCAATAATTGCAGCGCATGTACAGCTTCTAAAATTATACTGCCACCTGGAATACTGTAAGTTGTAACTCTACTTCAAGTTTAAACCACAAGGGAAACTGACTGGGTAAAAGGTAAATAATATTTCAATTCACAACTAGTATTGAATAGGATGATTTAGACATGTATTCTCAATTGTGCAATCATGTTATGTATCACAGCATATAAACAAAGAAATCAAAGAGCTTTCACAAAGAAAGTATTGCTACACCTCCTAGTTATTTTGTATCCTGTCATGCCTGTGTTGGTGTATTGGAGACCCCAGACTTGAATAAGTACAGCACATAACAAATACCAACATCAGCCTATCCAACTTTTAATGTCTCATCTGCACCACAGGCATATCATATCAACATTTGGTATGTAACAAACAGTAGTTCAATTTGACCGATATTACAGCCTCATACATGTACAATGAAAATAAACATGTAGTCAATGAGAACATCAAAACCATACTACTACAATAAGTCCCACACCATTCCTATAACAGCCCAATCATTATAACAGAATCCATCATATAATCTTAGTAGTATTCATCAACTAATGATTAATCACAACACAAAACCAGAAGAATACAATCACTCCATACAATCTGAACCACTTTGTTCACCCATCTAATTTAATACACATTTTAATATCTCACATCCTTTGTAGCTTTATTGTTTTAGTGTGTGTTATAATAAAAAAAAAAAAACTACTGACAACAGCATCACAATTATGTCAGGTTAAAATTTTTATAAAGTGTTTGATAATTTGCTTTACAATGTTTGCAAATTGGGTTCCCATGTCAGTGCTAGGATCTGTAATGTGTGCTGGAAATTAAACTGCACCACATGAGACCTGCTCATTCTGTTGAGCAATATAAGTGTTAACTAAAAAGGCAGTCGAGTGTAGTTTATGATAGGATTTGAAACTTTGCATGGTGGAAATATGATCTTGTGCGTTTTGCGGTAACAGTGTATATTAAAAATATCTCCGTACTAGTTGCAGAAATATCTTACAACCAGTTACATGGTACAGATTATAGGAGGGTTATCTTGAGGCTCAACTATTCAGAGTAGGTATATCTGACAATAATATAAATGTTAATGCTGTCTACACTTATAACATAACAAGATGCAGACCAATCCAGATAACACAAACTGTAATTGTCTGAAAATAACTGTCTGAAACAATTACATTAGTTTGCTGATCGTGTAAATATTTATACTTAAATCAAGCTACTGTAATTCCTTGTTCCATTCATTCCACCATATAGTACATGCTCTCCTCACATTTCCAATTTTGATTTTTAAGACGAACACACATTATGATAGAACCAATCGTTTTAATTTTTATTCCAGTCCAGTGTTGTACTGTGTGTACCTGTACAAGCACAGTATAACATAAAGATGTATGCGGTATGATGCCACTAATCTTCAGGCAAACTTGAATCCTCAATTCTGGTTGGTCAACCCATAGCAACAAGAGGTGTGATATAAACCTATATCACACGGTCCATATCACACCCTGCGTAATGCGCAATGTATTTAAGCTAAGCTAACGAAAACATACAGCTGTTCCAACTCCACATATTGCATTAATCTGCACGTCCAGTTTGCTTGAAGATAAATTCATTATCACAAACGCACTCATGGAATATGGACAAACTAGCGCGAATGCGTCCGACACCAACTCAGCCTTCGGCCTCCTTGGATATGTGATGCAGAAGTGCTTTATTTCTTTGAGCTTGTGTGCTAACCAATAATATTGCATGTTATCAACAGTATGCTTGCAAAAGTTGACGAGTACTTAGTTATTGACGAGGAGATCAATGGCCTGCTACAGACCTTTATTATGGTAGAGTCCTTCTGTTCTCCCCATTACAAAACCACTGTAACTAAACCAAAGAATTTAGTCTGGACTCCTTTCAGTGGAGAATCAATATTAATTATAGCTACTGCAAACAGGGAACATGACCAATGGTAGTAGCAGGAAAAAGATTTACTATATGTCATGAATGCTGTTCATTACATGTGCATGTACCAATAAAATATACAAAATTGATTGGCAAAAGAAGTGGAATCAATCATTTGACATTGCCAATGTAGTCATTCAATGAGTGTAGTAGTCTTGTGTAATGTTAAAGTTGGGCCCATAAATTAAGCTTGCCCAACATTCCCTATGAAACCACAACACTATATTCACCAATTCATAACAAGTTATGGGTAGCTGTCACCATGTGCCTATTTTCACATAGTTTGTCAACATATCTGCAGTAATATATATAAATCTTGTTCAAATAAAAAGTTTCCAAAAACATTGGAAGTACATGTAAAACAATAACCAGCCTACATTAGCCAAGTGATCGTTCTGTATGCAATGATAGTTGTAACTGCCTCAAAGTTGTACATACTAACATTTGAGTCATAACTTACATTTGGAAAATTATACAGAAATATTTTCCTGTTAAGTCTATATTAAAAATTATTGTGATACTAACCCATCTTGGTATAAAGTTCTTCAAATTTTTGGAAACTTTTTATATACAAAATCTATTGAACAATAAAGTAGTAATAGTTGTAAAATTCAAACAATGTACATTTACTCTTGAGTTTTGAATAGGTGATTCCATTCACAGCAATCTATAAAATCAACATCCAAAATGACATGACAATCTTTGTAGTGATCACCTTCAACTAATAAATGTGGGGATTTAGAAGATACAAAGCTTGTATACAATTATTACTTGGCTCCTGTTAGCTTCATCAATCCCTCTGTGCTCATTGATTTAGGACGCTCAATGGGGAGACCAAGTGCTCTATCCCACACCAGAGATGACAACGTGCCTAGTGCTCTCGACACTCCAAACAACACTGTATAGTAGTTCATCTCTGTCATGCCATAATACTGTAATAAATAAATGGTAAAAGTTCAACTTATTTTGAGCTTAACGAAACTAGCCTAACATTGTTAAAACACTATATGAAATTTAGCAATAACTCGTGTGACATTTTACGCTGATAAAAACTTGTCTTTAACATATGTGATCTACATTCATGCTAAAGTAAAGATTTACGTTTGTTTTGTTTCTAAATAAGAACTACTGAAAGGGACACATTTTAGTCTCATTAGGCAATTTTGGGGGTTGTAATATAACAAGTATTGACTCAAGTATGACTAGAAAGATTGTCCAAAAGTAGAAAGACAGACACAACAATAACCCCCAATTTTGGCGGGTATCATGGCTATTTTAAAAAAACATGGGTAACGTGACGTGCACAAGAATTATCTGCTTGAAAAATGTGAAATCGATAAATCACCTGATCATTCAGCTAGTTGTCTTTCCATCAATACTAAAATCTTATTACTGTACCAAATTTAACTCTGATTATTTACAATTATCATCCCTGAGTAAGTAACAAAAATGGCCATATTTTTAGATAGTGGTTAAGATTTATAATAATGATTGACATTTACATCAAGCTTAAATTCTGAAAGTTTGAGTAACGGACCATGGCTCAGACTATGTCACTGTGCATCGCAGACCCCATAATAAAAATCTATTATCTCAGTAAGCTTAAACCACAAACTCAAGTGGTATGATTTATTGAGAAAGGCGGATCTCGGCCCAATACATCACACCATCTCACATGTCATTGGTCTCACTGCCCTCACTGCACACCATGGACCCATCATACATGTACCCTCACATTAATCACACGTCTTGGGTCTCACTGCCCTCACTGCACACCATGGACCCATCATACCCTCACACTAATCACATGTCATTGGTCTCACTGCCCTCACTGCACACCATGGACCCATCATACCCTCACACTAATCACATGTCTTGGGTCTCACTGCCCTCACTGCACACCATGGACCCATCATACCCTCACACTAATCACATGTCATTGGTCTCACTGCCCTCACTGCACACCATGGACCTATCATACCCTCATTAATCACATGTCTTGGGTCTCACTGCCCTAACAATAGCTCTTACATTACACAAGTCTGTAATACATGTAAGATGCCATCTTATGAAAAAGAAAAAAGATGAAGATGGCTGTTCATTTGGAAAAGCCTAAGGTTGCAATGGAAATCCAGGATTGCAGAGATAGAAGATGGTCATTAGATATGCAAGTTAAGTTAAGACACATTGTCCTGGAATATAAAATGTAGTTATTGAATGTATACTCGTTACTAACCTGCAAGAGTACTCCACTATGTGCATCCACATTAGGCCATGGATTCTTAGCCTTCCCATGCTCTAGCAAGGTGTCAGGAACCACCTTATATATCTGAGATACTAACTTAAAGAGGGGGTCATCTGGCAGGTGCTTCAATGCAAACTCACGCTGGCAAGTATATCTTGGATCAGTCTTCCTCAATACAGCATGTCCATAGCCGGGTACAACCTGATAAACACAAACAAATTACATTTAATTTAATTTCATTTAATTTCATTTTAATTTCATTGGTTCTGGTGGTAAAGCCAAGGACTCTCACAAAAGGGAACTTAGTCACTACACTAGCCATGAACCCCATGGAGAGAAGACAAAGAAGGAAGTTTCAATTACAGATGTAGGATGAAAACCCCAGAGAATTATTCCAGGGAAAACCCATGCAATCAGGTAGGGACTGAAAACCCAATCCATAGCCCCAAGTGAGATTCGAACTGGGGTCCCAGAGCTGGAAGGCGAGGAAAAATACCACTATGCCAACTTGCCATATGAAAACCATTTCTAAGCCCAAGTTTGACTCAATCTGGAGCTGTCTATGTTTTCTTATTTAGTTCTTCAGTAATTCGACATTATCACACCTGGTCCGTTTGAAGCTTCTACATGAATGTACAGACTGGTAAGTAGTTCTCTGCACCTGTAGCTTCCATGTTGCTGAATCATTAGCCTTGAGTAATAGCCATTAGCATTGCAACTGAAATACTCAGCCAACACAGATTGGCTAGTCCATATGTGTGATATTGTTTTGCTGTTCTATGGTTCCCACAGAGAGTCCACAACTTGACCAGGACTTTTCAGGACAGAATTAAGGTTTTCCTTGGACAATTCTCATGCAATTTTGTACATCTTGGGAGTTCAATTACATGTGCAATATACTGGCTATTCATCACACTGAAAACACAGGTCAAAGAACATGTAATAAGTCTAGGATGTAAATGGCTCATGAGGAATACTAGAGGACAGAGGAATGCAAACTGGTAACCATCAAAGCTTTCAATTCCAGGATCATACATGACTGTGGGAACACTTTTTATTTCTAAATCTTATAATGAAAAACATGTTCTGGCTTGTTCATCCAAAAAGCATTTTCATTAACTCCAGGCCTCTGATAAGGCACCACACCTTCTATATATAATCTTGCCCCACCCACAAAAAGGACAATTCCCAGATATTTACTGTTATTCCAGAATCTTTCTGTAATGTTAAGGCAGTTATTTGAAGGCAAACAACTACACATACATGTAATTAGGTAGGACCCAAGATGGGTCCACCTCAAACTGCGCACTACTTTGCTTAGTAGCTGCTCTATTCTGACTATTATGGTTACAATCCAAACACTACACCCTTTGTATGGACACACAGTTTAAATACTATGTGATTGTAATGTGTTTTTTGATTGAAAATGCTTATTACCTGTCCAGATTGCAGAGTATTCCAGATGAATTCCTTCAACTGTGCATCAGATACTTCACCTCCTAATTGCTCTTGTAGCTTAGTTATCCACACTAATACTTCCTATAGTGTATAGGTAAATACATGGAATCAACATTGAGAGAGATTTTTACACACAGCATTGGCACACATGTAAATATAAATGTATTTCAATGGTAAATGTATTTCAGTGGTTTATATTGCATTTGACATCACAAAAACATAGAGTGCCTCTGGCAGAAGTGCAATCTGATTCTGCATCTCTCCAATGTGGACTGCCTCAAGGGTCTGTCATTGGTCTGCTCTTATTTCTCTGCTAGATACAATACCTTTTCCAGACATTAGCAATAAATATAGTCCCTCTGGTGCAATGTATACAGATGACTACCAGTGTTACATCAATAATTCTACCAAAGAAACCAACCATATTTTAAAGCGAAACATTTAGTCCGAGCTTAAGGGAAGACACCAAAAACATTTTACTCGGCGCGCCGCGGCGGGCCGTGCAATACCGCAGCGTCGCGGCCGCGGCCCGCCGAATCGCGGCCAAGTGCGGCCGAACCTCCAATGGGCGTAATTGCATATTCATGAGGATCAAAGGGGATGTTTACAGTTGAACGCATTTGTAGAGATCGCGGCTCCCTTGCGGCGCGCTGCGGATCGGCCGACCATACAAAACCACACGCACCACAATTACCTCAACGTATGTTAATGTATCTCCTTTGTGATTTGCTGTGATCCCGGTCCGCTATGATGTTGCCAGCCGGCCAAACAAATGAGACGGCATTGTATAACGCAGGAACAGAAACAAAATGTAACAATGTACGGAACGATTTTGTTGAACAACACCGTTCAATTACCCTTTTTTTATTAGATAAACCTAACCTATTAAATAGTTCATTCCTCCACTTTAGCGTACGTGATAACTGCTCCAAAAAATTAACCGAGTCTTGCGCAAGTGCGTGTCGGTATCTTGGCATTAAAATAATCATACTTCGTGTAATTTCAGTTACAAAACTTGTGTTTTAAGTTCCGTTGATTCATCTCAGACGTACAACTGACCCAAACTGCCAGTGCTTTTAACGCACCTTCTTAAGAGTAATCCAGGATACTATTTTTGCATGGTGTCTTTCAGATTGGTTTCACTGTAACAATATTTAAGCCTGCTTGTAAGTTGTAGTGAGCTGCGACAACCCCTCGCAAATTTAGAAGTTTGAGGTATTTTGGAAATGTTACGTCCATTGTTTTCATTCCCACTTTGAATATCTTGTTATTTTATAAATGATAAAAACATTACCCAAGGTTTCCTTAAATGAATGAAATAAGCAAGCCGACGTAAAGCTCCGATGTTTATCCACGCGTTTTAATAAGATGGCGGCTTGTCCGTTGAGTGTTGTTTGGAGATTCGTTTTGTGATAGCATTAAGACTTTGTCAGCGAACATTGATTTTAATAATTGTTTTTGCAATTTAAGCCGTATTGTAGTTATTAATATTAAAATATAAGTCCAGCATACATGTGTGTAGTAATGTTATGGGTCACATAAACTTCAAGCAAAGAAACCTACTATGTATTTTTTTGCTGTTAAATCTAGAGTGAGGATCCCCAACAACAAAAAATGTATGACACCACTTCTTTTGATTTACGATTAAGTAGAATTGTGTGATTGAGTCTGAAAACCACGTATGAATCAGTTCTCCCTTATTTTAATTGCTGCATCAAAATAAGCTTCCGACACAAAATGTCCACTTGTTGTTCGTTAGCCTTTTGCAGGTTGCAAACAAACTCTTTCTAAAACCAAAAACGACAAAAACACTTTTTCTCGGGTGCTTGAAGTTGGCATTATTTTCTTCAGGACGGGATCAACTTGTGAAAGGCGGCGCACAAAGGAGAGAGTATGTAATACATTTTAACTGTATTAAAAGTCGGCAGCGAACGGGCCGTCAGTCATTTTGGCAGGTTAACTTTTTTCTCTCCGACAGACAGGACCGATAAAAAAAAAACCATTTGATGTAATATTCTAACATGCTTATCGAACAATTGACATGTAAGTAATATCAATTTTGATCAATTCGCAACATTTTTATTTGTGGAAAATTCTGTCTCAGTTATAATATTATATTCCTGTTTAATTGGAAATACTTGTCAAGTTCCCCGAGTTATACTTCCATGGTTATTTGTAAATACTGTTTTTAATTGAAGTAGTTAGAGAATTATTGGCACAAAAACTACAGCCCCCTTCCTTGGAAATATCTGTAAAACTATTTATTTCTGTAGCGAAAATGGGCCTATGTGAAAACTTTACGATGACAACTATCTAAACGCAAGTTGGTTCACATACGGACTGGTTGGAGTACAGGTTCGTTGGAGATACATATCTTTCCAATCATAGAGAAAACTGTTGGCAAAAGTGTAATTCGGATCAATTCTTTGCAGGTGCTGGCTAATCTTATCCAATAGCTTTAGTTTAACATAGTTTCTTTCTTTTACTAAAGCGAATTTATAGTTCGTCGTCCATGGGCATTTTTCATTACTATATTTAATGTTTATGTTTTAGCCTAGCCTTGATATCAAGGCTGTGTAGACAAGTACTCTAGCTAAAACCATAGAGCAAGGATACTTAAACCTCAGCCGCCCGAATGCGATACAACCCCAGTCCCCCAACTGACTCTAAAAAAAATAGCACACCGCACTCTCACCATGCACACACACAGCGCCTGTACACACACCCACACACACACCGCTATTGTCCACACACCGCTATCGCCCACAATCCTAGCCCGTGAGCCGTCAGACTCACAGCCTTGACGATCTTGTAAACCGAGTGTCTTATGTGTTTCATTGTTTTTCTTCGCAAATCCGTGGAAAATGGGGGGGTGAGTGGATATGCAAAGATTTATTTCATGAATAATACATCATTCCTAATAGCCAATCACACACTGTCGTGTGCGGGCGCTAGAGTAATCTTACATATTCATAATGTTTATTCATAAATACCCCAGACAGTTTCGCTATTCCTATTGGTGGAGAGCATGTCACGTGGGGGTGTTTAAACAGATGATAAAGCACGGCCAAGAGTGTTTATAACCGGCTGGCTTCGCGTGTTGGGCGCGCAAGCTCACGGTACGCCAATTTGATTACGCGGAACGCAATATAGCTATTAGTACCAGCGCGTAATCTATTTTTACACGCGCGTACACACAACCCAAGGCGCACCAAACATAACTTTTAAAAAAATTTTGAAAATGTACAAAATGTACAGATTGTCACAGATTGTCTATAAATTTTTTTTCGCTTTTTAACAAAAGGGCATTTATGAATGGGAATAAAAGAGTAGTGACTCGTTCTTAAACGGCTGTTTAAAACCTTGCAGGGTCGTGGTCGTGCGATAAAGGCCCGAGCCACGACCCTGCCGGTTTTAAACAGCCGTTTAAGAACTCGTCGCCACTCTTTTATTTCCTTATTAAACATGACCACTTCCAATGGCCAATCAAGAGCCTTTTATTACAAGTAGAGCGCACTCATTACCATAACCGCAAGACCCGGAAGTGTACAAGATCGTCAAGGCTGTGAGCCTGACGGCTCACGGGCTAGGATTGTGGGCGATAGAGGTGTGTGGACAATAGCGGTGTGTGTGGGACTGTGGACAAGGGCGTTCCGACGAACTTTGCACGTGCGTTAACCATTCTTCGCTTACAAGGCAACCCCGATTTTCTGCGCTAGCTGTGTAAGCAAATAATGCCTGGTAACGTGGAGTACGCAAGCGCACAAGCAAGAATCCCTGCTAAACTGGGCCCAATTTCAAGGAGAAGTTTAAGTACAAACAGTACCAAAGCGCAACAAATGCTTACCAGAATGTTGTGGCTTCCTTGGGTGAGAGCGTGGTGTGCTATTTAAAGACAGTCGGGGGGGGGGGGGGGATCGCATTCGTGCGGCTGTGGTTATGCACATTTTTAGCTTTATAGTAAGCAAACTATTACACACAGCCTTGCAATCAAGGCTAGTTTTAGCCATTCTTGCCTTTTTCTTGCGTATTAATTGATTTAATGCACACCGTACAATATACCCAAACTGATCTCGTCCAATCAATCAGGTGCTTGAATAGCCTTACTTCGAGGCTGTGTATAGTACATGATCCGCAGACGCACCAAACTGTGCAGCTATTTTTTTCACACGGCTCGTGAACACAAGCTGAGTTGGAGTCTAGCCAAGTTTTGTTATGAATATGGTAATTTATCAAAGGCCGATCAGTGCGCGGACTTTGGACTTGCTGTACAGCACTGTATTGTACCATAGCAGTGTGTGTGTGTGTGAGTTTGTTTTCACATTCAAACCGGGGACCTATAACAAAAGAGGACAATAGGGTCCCCGGTTGGGTTAAGGTCCCCAGTTGGAAATTGTGTACAAAACCAATGGGAGCTGTTGCCAAAAAGTTAAAGTCCAAACAAAAGAGGGACAATAGGAGGTCCCCGATTGGAGGTGTTTACACACTTGGGTGCCCTTACACACGCCAACTTATGGGGTATTTTTAACAATAGAACAATGCTACCCCACAAGGTTTTCTTTGTTCAAGTGGTACCCCACAGAGGATTTCTTCAGAAAAGGGAATAATAGAACAACAATGGAAGTACCCCGTAACTGCCATATGTAAGGGTGTGTGTGTGTGTGTGTGTGTGCAGGGGCTCGGAAAGAAATTCGATCTACCTGCTGACGGCCACCACATGGCCGTGTCACGTGCGAAGTAGAGACGGCGTGGCCTACAATGGAAAAGAAAAACGTGACACGACACAGACTACAGAGCAAGAACTGTTGTATTTAAATCCAAAGTCTTCAAAACTTATATGATTTTATTGTTATTTTAAATGTCGGAAAGTTAAATGTCGGAACTTCGAAAGTCAACTTGGTAAAGTCAGAGATTTAAAAAGTCGGAACTGCAAATAAAGTCCGTTTTCAAAGTTGAATAAATCTCATCCCTGGGTAGCTTTCCGAACTGAAAGAAAAATGTGTGGTTACACTTCGTCCATGGTAATAAATTCAGCCAATTCTACCTTGGGAAAAAAAACTAAAACAGTAGGGCGATCGTAAGGTCTTTAACCTCTGACAAAGATTGTTTATCTGGAACACCTTTTATCGCTCCGATCTCTATATCCACAGTGTGACCGCAGCCTTTGCGGGATGTTCCCGGCCGGCCGCATGAGAGCCGCGGCATGCTCTACTGGTTTTTGTTGTTACATATTCATGACTTCAAGTACAAAGGACTTCGATAATGAGGTCTCGAGCCAGCAGTGCGCCGCAGAAAAGCCGGGTGGCAAAGTCCACCGCGGCGCTTTGCGGGAGCGCCGCGGCGGGACGCGGGATGCCGAGTAAAATGTATTTGGTGTCTTCCCTAAATCAATGTGGAACAATTGTAAAGCATAATAATAATGAAAACTTATAAAGCGCACAAATCCATCAAAGTGCTCATGGCGCTAAATACAAACAATAACGTACATAAATATGTACAATAACCAAAATTAAAACGTAAGCCTAAGCTAAGAAGAAATCCAGAACATGTGCTATAGAAATACAATACAATTACAAATGCCATATCTAAGAAACATCGAGGGGTAAAAAACAAATCCAACCATTTACTCAAATACCTGATTGAAAAGATGTGTTTTAAGGTTTTTTTTAAATTGGGTTAAAGAAACAGATGATTTTACTAGTGCAGGCAATTTGTTCCATAGGCGTGGGGCAGCATGTGAGAAAGATCGGTCTCCCCATGAATGATTGGATATGGGCTCAATAAGGAGGCTAGAATTGTAAGACCGGAGTTTGCGAGGAGGATTGTATGGGTGGAGAAGATCATCAATATATGCAGGGGCATTGTTAGTGAGTGATTTATACACAAAAAGCAGAAGTTTATACTTAATCCTACTGCTTACCGGTAACCAGTGTAATTCTTTTAAAATCGGCGTAATATGGCAGGACTTTTTAGTTAAGGTAATTATACGAGCAGCATAGTTCTGAATACGCTGAAGACGCTCAATTTGAGTACAAGGTAGACCATATAGAAGTGAATTACACATGTCAAGTCTGGAAACTACGACAGAGTGGACTATCTGCTCAGTTGCATTTTGTGTTAAAAATTTCCTTACTTTGCCTATATTACGAATGTGAAATGTGGTAGAACGTGCAATACTAGAAATATGTGAACTAAGTGTCATGGAAGAGTCGAATATCACACCAAGATTACAAACTTTGGTATGAGCGGTAACTTTGGAGTCACCAATATTAATATGGGGAATAGTAACTTTAGAGAGTTGTTTCCGTGAACCGAGTATCAAAAATTCTGTTTTGTGATCATTCAGCTTAAGGAAATTTTCCTGCATCCAAACACGAATTTCACAAACACATGTTTCAATACGACTGATGCTCTCATCAGCAAAATTTTGGGATGGTTTAAAAGAGAAATATAACTGAGTGTCATCAGCATATACATGATAGTTCAGTTTGTGTTTCATGATGATGTTATGAACTGGGTAGGTGTACACTGTGAACCACAGAGGTCCAAGAACCGACCCCTGAGGGACCGAAAAATCATGAACAACCGGATCCGATGTAGAATTGCCAATGCGAACATGTTGTGGTCTGTTTTGCAAATAGGATTGGCACCATTTAAGGGCATTACCTTGTAAACCAATAATATCACGTAGTCTCTTGAGCAAAATAGTGTGATCCACGGTGTCAAAAGCTGCACTTAAATCAAGCAGAATCAGGGCAGTCACATGGCCGTCATCCATAGCACATAAAATGTCATTTTGCACCCGCAAAAGTGCCGATTCAGTGCTATGCTTGGACCTGTATGCTGATTGAAATTTATCAGCAAGGCCAGAATCAGAGATGGCAGTATTCAATCTGGAGGCAACAATGCGCTCAATGGTCTTGCCAATAAACTTCAAATTAGCCACCGGTCGGTAGTTAGACAAAGTCTCAACATCTAAACCTGGCTTCTTGATTAGGGTAGAATGTAAGCTGTCTTAAGACTGTCTGGAAAACTACCTTGCTCAAAAGACTTGTTCACAATAGTAGTAATAAGAGGTGCTACAACATCAATACACTTTTTTAAAAGATCAGTAGGTATGGGGTCCAGTTCACATGATTTAGAAGGAGAACTTCTTATTAATTTGTTGATCTCAAACACAGTAGTGGATTCAAACTGGGAAATATTTGGTACATTAGCACACACAGGTAAATGGTAAGTTGACGATATAGTAGAACTAGTTGATACAGGGAAAGCACTACGAATATTAAGAATTTTTTTGCTGAAATAGTGAGAAAAACTATCTGCCAGAACCGCATCTGATATACTACTGGGTAATACAGGTTTTTCCTTCACTTGATGTAGTAACCCATTTACAACTTTAAATAACTTCTTCTGATTGCCTGAACAATCTTTAATTTGAGAGGAGTAATATTCAATCTTAGCTACATTAATTAATTCATTAACCTTCTGTCTTTGAGTACAATATAACTGTCTATCAATCTCTAGTCTTGAGTGCCTCCATTTTCTCTCATGAACCCTACGCAGCTTTCTAGCAGTCCGTATAGCAACATTAAACCAAGGACTATGAGGTCTTAAACGAACTGATCTAGTGCGAGCTGGTGCATGCTTGTTCAAAAGACTACTAAGGATAACCTCATAATTTTGCACACAAGAATCGAGATTGGTAGAAGTCATATCTAAGTCGGAGAGTAACACAACCGATCATTGCGGAAAACATCAACATCAATAGACTTAAGGTTACGTGTTGTAATAGTAACTTTAGGGGGCTGTGGTTTCTGAAGTGATAATTGAGACATAACAGCAAAGTGATCAGATAACCCAGGATGAAGATAAATACCAGAAACAAGTGTAGCATTTTCACGAGGGATGAGTAGGTCAAGCAAATGCCCATGAATGTGCGTTGACCCTGAGATATGCTGATGAAGACCATATGATTGTAATATAGTCTTAAACCGGATGGCGTTGGCATCATTTAAATTATCCATATGAATATTAAAATCGCCAACTAAAACAATTTCAGATGACAGAAATAGATAATCATTAACCATGCCTTCAAAATCATGAAGAAAAAGACCAAAAGTCACATTCGGCACACTCGGGGGACGGTAGACATTGACGAGACGGATGGATTTTGAATTGGAGGTGATTTCGACATGAATAGCCTCAAATGATGAGCAAACAGTCATGTCACATTTTAAAGTTACATCAAGAACCGAACGAAAAAGGATACCAACCCCTCCACCAGCCCTGTTAACTCTTGGTGAGTGTAGAAAGGAGTAACCATTTGGTGTGACTGAATTGATGGTGATGTTATCTGTTGGTTTTAGCCAGGTTTCTGTAATGGCTACAATATCTAAATTGTTGCTCAAAACAAAATCAATGAAACCGTCCACTTTTTTTGACGATGGATCGAGCGTTGAGTGCACAAAAATTTATTTTAGATGGATCACTAGGAGAAACAGGCTTTAAATTCTCCAAACAAACCCCACGTTTTCTCTCTTGAACTGTTGGTCTTGAAATATTAGGCTGACTGACGACTGGAATCTTGTGGATAGTGTTGAATGATTGGTTACTAAAGGGAATGCATAAACTAGGGCGCCGCCCACCTCTCTTTCCCCGTCGCTTCCGATTTAAGCCCAGCGAACCAGGCTTGGTAGAGGAAGGTGGCTAGAGTGGCAGTTAATGTTGATGAGTTCTGTGGAAGTATATTTATATGCAGGCGTGACTAGTGGGTTGGTAGTATTAGTAGACTTTGCCGAGGTGCAAACAGGGACAAGCAGAACGGATGTGGGTTTATGTTCCGGGCCCGGATTGGGATTAACATCCCCAGCAACAAGTAGTTCTAGCTGAAAAGTAGCACAAGTACTACCATGGTAACAGATGCGGGTTCCTAGAAACTGTTGACGTTTAAACTGTTGCATTCCACCATGGTGTAGAGTTACAGTGGGTCCGGCCAGCACTGGTACTACTAGATCATAACCAGGTTGACAAATTAGCCCATTGGAAAGAAGCAAGGGAATGAGCACACACAGGGCAGCCATTCTCCAAGGTCAGCATGCATTTGTAGGAGGTTGAAGAGACTGTATGGTATTGTGATTTTTAAATGAAGTTTTGCGTCATGTATGTTTTGTTGTGAACATTAAAATGTCCTCATCATATCAAACTAAGACATTGTGGAAAGTGTTTAACTGAAAGACAAGCCTTTACATTATAGGTAAGGGGAGCAAACAGTCCATCATTTGATGTGTTGATGTGAAGTTGTTCTTGAAAATTGTAATGAAAAATATTGAACAAAATGTTGTTCCTGTATCCTAGAGAACTCCTAGTGAAGACAGTTCCCTTTATTTCCCTTTATTTTGAGTAGGGAACCTTGCAGGCTTCATTTTCCCTAAACATAAATAACCTACAAGTTGTCTTGTACACAAACATGACATGACTACTGACCTGGTTTGCTAATCCATGCAATGGTCCTGCAAGACCGTTAATTCCGGCAGCCAAACTGAGGTATGGATCGGACAGTGCGCTACCAACCAGATGAACAGTATGTGCACTAACATTTCCTCCCTCATGGTCACTGTCATAAAAAAATGTACTTGGTCGTTACCATCACAATGCATTTAATGTTTCTTTATAAGTCATATCTCTAAATATGTACACAAACTTTTCAGGAAATCTCAACAAAGAAATTAAGAGATTTACCTGTGAATGGTAAGGTAGAGTCTCATGAGTTCTTTAAACATTTCATCTTCATAGCCCAACATTGCAGCAAAGTTTCCCGACCAGTCAAGATTGACATCAATGGGACATACACTGCTTCCTTCTCTGTATAGATTACGGTAGATAGTTGCAGCAACTGTAGTCAGCTTGGCACACAGATCCATAGCATCTTCGTATGCATACTACCAACAACCACAGAAATCATACAATTATTAGTATCAGTACATCAAAAACAATACATGTCTCATACCATCTCTTAAGAAAAAGTTCCGTCACTACATCAGGATTTATTTTAAAACATGTTTGAACAATAAATAACTTACTATAAAACTCATAGCAGCCAACATTGGACAGTTGGACAATTTCATTAAGTAATAAAACAGCCCAGTACAGGTATGCAATTTGTATTTTTTCAGATACAATGTCTCATCTGCTGATTGGAGACATCTTCACTTTACATTCAAATAAGGGCAAGTCATCAACATTTGTGCTTCATCATTGGTATAATTTTAGTGTAATAAACATTCTATGAAAAATACCAAATGGCAATCAATAGCTACATGTAGCTTGTGTCACCATTCAGTGTTTAAGAATGTTTACCACTAATCTTCATATTCCTATTTGTGATGAATTTGTACACATCTTCAATTCCATTCTTTTAGTTTATACAGACAATGTTTTCTTAGTTTAATAGGCAAACAATTAAAGATTTGTATTATTAAATGGGTAAATTGTATTTTGTAACAATTTGTGATAATCTTCTTCTTTTTTAAATTGGCAACAATGACAATTTTCATCTACAAGCCAAAGAAGTACATATTGTAAAAAATTGCTTATTTATTTTTCCTGGATTTGCAATTACAAAGTGAAAGACATGAAGAGTGTATGAAACACAACCTACCTCCCAGTAAGATGCCTTACTGACACCATCGTTATATGCCTGTGCAAACTTACTATCACTATTCATTGCAGTAATAGCTGCACTGAATTGTGACATAGGATGTAAGGTAGATGGGAAGTTATTCAGCATCTGAGCTACATGGGAAGGGACAGAACCACGAGCAGCCCACTCCTTGGACACTGCTTCAGTCTGTCAAAAAACAACCAATCAATCAATTAAAAAACATCCTAAAATTTCAATTGTTTGCATCACTGCATGAAATTTATTACCTGTTTCTCAATGAGGCATTCTGTATTCCAGGTAATTTAGCTTCACATTCACTTCATGTAAATGTTTGGATATAATAAAGCTACAAACTCCTGCCTGCTTACAGATTGTTATATCTCAACGCTTGAGCATACACTGACGCCAGTTATCATCAATAATTAAATTCAATCATAAATACACTGCTACAATTCACACCAAAAACCCTTAATATTACACAATAAAAAAAGGGTATAACAAATAAGCTAATAAGAGCAATACATACTCAAATAAACTACAGACATAGAAACCCAAAAGCAGAGCTTGGAATGGGAAGCCTAAACAGATTAAGACAAAACAAACAACAAACAACAAACAAACAAATGGACAATGGACACAGAAGATCAAGAGGAACAGAATACTAGCTGAGGAGAGAACAAAAAAATACAAAACTAGTCAAAGCCAACTAGGACTTAAAGGTGCACAGGGTATAAAAAATAAATAGGCAAAATTCAAAAGGGGGAAAAGAAGTACAGCGAAAACGTTGGAAAGTACACAAGAAGAAGAGTCAATGCAACAGCAGGAGAAAAAAATCTTATTTATACAAACAGTAGGTCGCTTGAATGTGTAGAGACATGTGTACTGAAATCAATTACAATACTACATGTACATACAATACATATCTATGAAAAAGGGGTAAATTAGAAATACAACTTGACCTTTTAAAGTATTTTACTTTTAACATACTGCATCTACTAAGACATTTGCTACATCTCATGGTTACAACGGCAGGGCTTTATTTAGCTCTTTAGCTTGGTACATTGTACATGTAGCAATTTGTCCATCATGACCTGCTAGACGCATTTAAATAATTTACTTTTACATTAACATAATCAAAAATGTCAACCATTATTGTTTTCTTACCTGTTGTTCATTTGGTACCTCCCCAGTCATTAACAGCCAGAATAATCCTTCAGGAAGTGGCTCACTACCTCCTGGAGCTTTAGGCAACATTTCTTGGCAATCTGGAATTGTATACCCACGGAAACGAATTCCTTCTTCTGGATCTAAGACGGATGTTTCTGTGACTAAACCCTTGATACCACGCATACCTCCATAGAGCTTAATGTAAACAAAAAAATAATGACAAATTAAAGAAAAGAAAATTTCACGAGCATACAAACAGGTTGTAAGAAATATTGACAGAACTACATTGGGCCTATACGAAGCTGGTTGCGTTTTTAATCTTGTCTTACTCAGTAATTGACCTAAATGAAAGATGAACAAGTATACCATTTCCTGACTAGTCAAATACATATTAAATTCAAGTTAAATTGGCTGATTTCCCCAAATGCATCTGATCCTACAACTACATATCCCTGATTACTGAGCTATCAAATAAAAACAAGAAGTTAACATTTTGAGGGAAGAAAGTTGATTTATAATAATTGAAATTTTGTTGGTAATTTGAAGTTGCTACATGTACATGTCCAATGCACATCATGGTAAAAAGTTTACCTGATCCACCATGACTTCACCGATCACCTTAGTACCATGACTCTTACGAAATGATACCACTTCCTTCTGCTTCTTGGGCACCAAGTCAGCCATCACATCCTTCAAATTCTGAACAAATCAATCACAGTCAACATTCAAAGTCTTGTAACAAATAATCTGTTAATATCAAAGTGCTTTTTCTTATGTATTTTATCCGCTTAACATTGCAATTTAAATACACGAGGCATCATGAAATATTGCACACGTAGTGTAATAACTCCAATTACAAGTCATACTTACTGTTGAATCAGAAACATTCCTCGTACCACAAGCTAGCGATGGTAAGACATTCTATTATAAAAAACAAAAACAAAAACTTATCAATCATCAACAATGTTTCTGGTATAAATAGGATAAATTATAAGCAGTATAAAACTACAATATTTCAACTAAGTAAGTTGCACATATCATCCTTGTTTTGGAAATGTTAAGCTCTTTTCACACTAAAAATCTACCAATGTCCCTTGCTAAAACTTTTTCAAATGCCGATTGTTTATTTGTTGTCACCATGCATAACTGATTTAGGGAGTTTTCAAACAACTTTTAGGCAAAAATACTACCAACCATTATGGGCTAAGACAGTCCACACATCACTGGTAACGAGCCAACAATTGATATATCAGCGAAATAGATAATTATTCAAACTTTGGAATTCATGTTTTAGAAAAAACATTTAATTATATTTTGTTGATTTGGTTTTACCCAACGGTACACAAAATCCCAGACAAAATCAGTGATAGGAGAAGTTGATTATGTCTGGTCAGTCAGGAATACTGTGTACAGTCGACTCTCGTTAATACGAGCTCGGAAGATACGAGACGCCGGTTAAAGGAACACGTTGCCTTAAAATCTCATGAAATTTTACTGTTTGGAAGTGTTCAATATCCTTATTAAGAGTTGTTCATGCAATAACATGCCTTTAATGTGTTATAATTAGTGAATGGTGATTAAAAAACAAAACAATGACCTCTGACCCCGACATCTGCCCCGCGAGACGTATATGTATTTCCAGCCATAAATACCACCATCCATGTAATGGGTAAAATTGCGAAGAACAGTCGTTAGGTTGGTGCCATAGCCAGTGGCCTGGTAAACCAATCAGATGAACACCCGGTAATATACCATTCTGTATCTCGCTTCGCGACATGTAAACACCCACACCGTACATGCATAGAGGTGTCAAAATGGATCGCCAACAGGATAAAGAAACATCCAAAAAGAAGAAACCTTGTCAATCCGAGTAAGAAAAATTTCTTGAGACTAACATTGTGTCCATTCTTCAGCTCCACTTTATACTGACAATAATACTAATAGACAACTTTGCAACACAGAGGCGAGAAAAACACGACGAAATCACGATCAGACTCATGTCATAATACCGATGTGATGATCACGATAGAGTAGACGTACACAACAGCAATGGGTACCAGACCTTCTTGCATCACACAAAGCGTTAGCGCTAGGTTGGCCCCGCTACAATCCATAAGCTGGATATACTACGCGTACAAGAGGACCGCCGTGATAGTAATAGTAATTGCTCAGTCGTAGTTCAACAGCTGCGACTGGAAATAAGACTAGCGGAGCATGTCCGCCATTTAGTGGAGTCAAAATTTTGACTCTACAAAATGGCGGACCGTTCTTTGTCACAAACATTAACAAAAACCACACATTTCTAGGACATATTCATGTGGATCATTGTATTCTACTTTTAAAACATCTTTCCAACCATATTCATTTCATAGCAAACGCTTTTTATAGCCCAAACTGCCCAACACGAAGGCAACGTGTTCCTTTAATACGAGGTATTTCACCAAACCCGAACTGCCCCATGCGTGTTTCAATGTCTTAAAAAACGGAAGATACGTAACGAGAACGTATTTTGCGGCCCCATGATGGGGCGAGATCTGAAAAATATTGTTCCGTAAAAGCTTACCGTTCAGTCAAGGTTCGGAAATAACATTCTTGATGCCAAACTATTTATCGGATCGGACCGGCTACACGGTTCTGTCCAATCCGAAAACCAGAAACATTTCACTGGTAACTTATGCTTGCTACTTCTCTTACACGCTGACGGCTATCAGCGAAAACAACGTTCAGCATAGGCGCTATACAGTAGCGAATCTGTCACATCATGGTCGCATGAACGGCAAGTTTGACATGACTTTGCTATGATTTTTATCTTGAGTTATACAAAATATTAAATTCTATGATCATAGTCAACTAAAATGCATTTATCATTGATATTTTTGTGAACAGGATGCTCGTAAGAACTGTACTAGGAAGCAAACTGCTCCGTTCTAGCCTAGAAACACGTGTGTAGTGCATGCACTATGACGACGTGTGTATACGTGTAAATAGTGCACTGCGTTTAAGACGAGGTTCTGATAATGCGAGGAAAACGGGCCAGTCCAACGGACCTCGTATTAACGAGAGTCGACTGTACAATCATTTGGCTTATTATTTTGATAGCAGCAATGAAACTACATCAGGGATGCCAGTGACTCTTCCCTTCAGAGCCTGAAAAAATTTTGCTGCGAAGGAAAGGGGGTCACCGCCCCCCCCCCCCCGCTCAGACCCAAAAACAATAAAAAAAAACATAACAGCGATTTTTTTTTATAAAACATAAAGAAAAAGAAAATTCTGACCCCCCCCTGCAAAAATGCCTGGATCCGCCCTGTCGATTGTGTTTGTACACTGATTTCATGGTTTATCTCATAATGGTTAAAAGAAAAAGAAAAAAACAGTCTTATAACTTGACATTTACATAGGCCTACCATTAAAAAAATAAAAAATAAAAATAAAATTAAGATTTTTTTTTTTTTTTAGCGCTGATCATTTTTTTTAAAACGCGGAAATGCGGAAAGAGTTGCATGCCTGAACTTGCATGCCTTTCAACATCCAGAATGACTCAATGGTAACGCCAAAAACTCAGTCGGTATGTCTCAATGGTAATGCCAATCGTCCGCGAAACAAAATTCTCAGAGCGATTTCACGTACGGTCCAAAGATCGTGTATGGATGTACACACAAAATACATCGATACATACCATACGGCACCACGCACACATTCGACAGAAAAGTATAGTCTTCGCTCGATACTTCCGGCATTTACAATACATGTACGAACGCTTGAGGGCGCTTTCAAAACATATCATTAAACACGAGTCGCTCCAACAAGCGCCAGAAATCTGTTTTTTTAATAATAAAAAAAAAAGTTCCGGCCAGATGAAATACGGAGCGCCGGAAAAATTTGGGGAAAATTTTTAAAAGCCGGAATTCCGGCAATAGCCGGAAAACTGGCATCCCTGACTACATGTAAGCAACCCTAGTTTGAAGGGTTCTCCAGTGCTATTTTCTAGACTTTGAGAAGATTGGTTCTGGTACAGATCTACCGTGTCTACATGAACTTCAGTGAACTTTCAGATGAAACTTTTCAACCTTTTACAAATAGTTACAACCCTGGGCTGGGAAAGTGAAGTATCAAGGGAGGCCTAATCCAAAACTTAGGCATGACATTTGGTCCCTGGAGTAAAGATTATTATTGAGAAAAAGAGCGGAACAACACGTGATAAGGGTTTCCATCTAGACTTCCAGGCTATTGAATAAAAATTTCCCTGATATTTCTGAGGGCAAACAAGTTAGAAATCAGATGAAATTAAGCACATGTTAAGAAGAATATCATGCCTGAAAACTGTACAAAACTTGAAGGATACAACTACATGTTAGTACATGTATCTCTTCATTCTTATGTATAGATTTTGTGGGCATTTACAGACACATCTTATCAGGCATTTTTACAAAGTGGTCATTTTATCAAAGTTGCGAATTCTGGAATTTGGAATTTTGGTATGTGTGTGTGTTGGGGGGGGGGGATTTGTCACTTTGTGAAATTGGTGATAACAAGTTTGCATAAAACAAATTTACATGTACTTGTGTGTGTACTTGAACTGTAAACTTTGATGTCTGTCTGGCCTGTTTGCATACATGTATGGGGAACCATAGAAGGAAGGTCAACAAAGAAAAACATGTCAACATGTGAGCACCAACATTCTTAACAAATCTTTTTCTGTACTTGTGTAAAGTCAAATTTGTCAGACTAATTAAATAAAATACATTGCAAGCATCTTGACCTACCAGACTGCACTTACATGTAAGTGCATTCCCCAGTCATCCTACATTACATCATTGACTCAAACAACTCACCCCAAATAGGTCTATCCATCTGATTTCAGGTTTTTATCTGAAATATTGCCATATGAGAGCAAATGGAACCTGAAATACTAAGTTGAAACGATATTGTGCAAAACCCTGCCAAACCACATTATTTAATTAAGTTTTTCCCATGAAAATGTGACCAACTTATTTTATGAAATTTCACAGGTTACTTGTGTTTATTGCTAAAACAGTGAATTCACTCTTCCAGAAAGTATTGATGCAATGTTTCCAGACAGTTTATTCAATCTTATTGGTTAAGGGACAATCATGTGATGTGTAACCCTGGTACTCTGCTTCTGAATGGTGTTAATGGAATTCATGGTTTAATCTACATGAACACATGTACATGTACACAAAGTTCATGTTAAAGTATGTAAACTCCTTTGTCTGGTCCTCCTTCTTATAACACCTAAAACAAAAGTGGACAATGCAAATCATGGCTGCCTCCAGATCTATACATGAAAGAACTTGGTATCAAGTGGAAACTTGAAACATCTCTAGAGACTTCAAAACAAAGCCGCAAAGCTGATTTTCCTTCATTTACACATGTACATGGAATTGTTGCACATACATGTAGACAACTAGACAACTGTAATGAAGATTAAGAGTAAATTGCTTTTGTACATGATGGAGTGGGTCAGTCCACATGGTCCATGTACACTTTTAAAGAGGGACCTTAAGGTGAAAGTAAGTTTGTAATTTTTTGAACCTACATTGTACAGTATCTGAATCAAACAGCATCACCACAGAGTGCCACAATTTACCTAAAACGCTGTGTTACCTCTACAATCATGTGAAAACACTTTGTTTCCTGCTCAAGTAAGAATGACTAATGGTCATGATAGTTGAGCATTTCCAGTCAGTCACAGCGATGCTGATGTTGTTAGAACCATAGGGATAGACCAAGACCACCCTAGGTAAAATCTGAACATACAAATCTTTTTAACTATCATACAATATAGAAGAACAGTACCTATATCTTGCCAATATTGGCACTGTGTAATCAAGAGCTTTTAGTTTTATTTAGGATACTGTTGAACTAGTGTCATGTAATTATATCATTATTATATCATCATATTATATCATTATATCATTATAATCATATTAATTATCACTAGCTTTTAGTATAGTATAGTTTTTATAGTCTTTCATCATTTTGATTCTGGTCTTGTAAAAATAATTTTGGTCCAGTAAAAATGATGAGTTACAAGCCCTGTGGTCTTGTGGATTTCCCCCCCCCAAAAAAAAAAAAATAAATAAAAAATTCAAGCCCTGGTACATGTACATGTACATGTACATGTATGTAAGACGCAACATGACTGTTCACACATGCTCACCAGGTCTATTTACATGTATGTAAGACGCAACATGACTGTTCACACATGCTCACCAGGTCTATTTACATGTATGTAAGACGCAACATGACTGTTCACACATGCTCACCAGGTCTATTTACATGTATGTAAGACGCAACATGACTGTTCACACATGCTCACCAGGTCTATTTACATGTATGTAAGACGCAACATGACTGTTCACACATGCTCACCAGGTCTATTTACATGTATGTAAGACGCAACATGACTGTTCACACATGCTCACCAGGTCTATTTACTGATGGTACATCATCACATACATGTACATACTGTACAGGGGGGGGGGGTGGTCATTGTGATGATATAATGACACTTACCTGGTACAGTGCCATAATGTAAAGAGACCATACTTTATTTCAGTCAGATCATTAGATTACTGGCCTGACACTGAAGTTAACTCACTATGCTTGGGCCTGTGTTCCAGTGTAAATTGTGAGTCCTGTATTCGCAATTTATTCGACTCAATATATAGGGCCTACAATGAAGTAACAAACCTGTGCAAGTTTAAGTTCAGTCGGTCTGATCAGAGTCACTAAACAGCAGTGATGCCCTTTTGTTTTCACTGTTATCAAACGTCAGGTTTTCCATGGCTTAGGACTCAGAAGATCAAAACTATGTTTGACTCATTTCTCAAAAAAATATATATATATTTCAAACAAACATTTCATTTGAAGGGAAGTTTTCCAACTTGACAATTTCTAGCTCATAGTCATAGGCCTACCATGTAAGTTTTGTGCAAATCTGTGAACATTTAAATTTTCAGTTTTACCAATGTTGTGCACTCTTTTTAAATCAATTAAACTAAAAAAGTATTGGAAAAAAATTAGTTTTGACATTTGTATTCCTATTATACAGAGTTACCTTGAATTCTGTCACTGTTACTGTTAGGCGTAATCTTTGAAGTTGTCCATTAAAAAAATTCGCGCAGTGTACCATTTTGTGATGGCGTAAACTTTGTTTCCTTGCATGATTTTACAATTTGCGCAGGATAGTTCGGGGCGCAAACTTTGAACACCGCGCGATCTTTGTCGTTCAACCATAATTCTCGCCATTTGTTGTGAAATATATATGCTATTATAGGGAATATGCGTTAAAAGGGTAAGTTCAAAGTAGTATTCTGCTTGATTTTAACTTCTGTCTGAATTGATACTTTCGTTCAAAAACTTTGCAAGAATGTCGAGAAATAGGTCTGGCTCACGGAGTCACAAAGTTTAAAATGGGACAATCGCGCTGGCAGATTCCCGTGTCGGATAACTTATTGATAAACTTTCTGTTAAAATAGTTAAAACAAAATTTGTTTGCAAGACAAAAGCATCCCGTTGTTGTTTTTGTTTTTTCTAGAATGGCGAAGACAACAAACGCGACAACAACCGCGCCAACAACTAGAAGCTGCCTCTGTGTCATGTCTCAGCTGCACAATTTTTATTAGTGTGGGTAAACTTTGGTTCAAAAATTGCGAGCGCAAGTTTTAAAATTGGCTTGCGCGAATTTTTAAAAAGGCCATCTTCAAAGAATTAGCCCAAGCTCACCATGAAATGAAGATGGGGAGTCAAACATGGGCTAAGTAATTCTACTTTCATCTGGGTCAACTGAACATCTTTATCACATGAATATTATTTTCTCAATGATGTTTCAAGTGTTCTTAATTGATTCTATACACATTGAAGATCAAATCCATGTTCTTTAGAATCATGAATGTGTGTCACGATTTTTAAAAGTGGTAAAAATTTGGCAAATCTGGTCACGAGTCTGACGAAAATGGTTGAAATTGCACATACCCCATACACTACAGTGATTTTTTGTCTGAGGATGTTTTGTAACCCTCCGGTCTGCAAACGCCGGGAGGAGGGTTACAATGAATAATCTCAACTAACCTTATTTAATTAGTCTGGCGGGTTTATACTTCACACGAAAATAAATGCGAAGTGAATTTTGTTTGGTGAGGCAATAATCGGTACACGCCATTTTTCCAATTGTTTTTCAAGTATTAACCTGCCAGGCTTTATTGTGTAGAAATTTAGTCTGATGAACTTATTGATACATACTGATGAGTGATAATAATCAGACAAAATTTCTGATGTGATTATATAAATTTATAGCGCCCCCTTTTGCATCAACTCCTTTCCTTCAGGAATCAGAAGTTCACGATTTATTGTAATGTATCGACATTGTAAATCATTGTTGGGGTGGGACTTGACACTTACTGGGGCAACAAAATCTCAAGGCTTATCTTGTAAAATTTAGTTGTAATTTGTAATAAATTTTAAAATGTCCTTGCTCCACCAACCAACGTTAGCTATCGTCATTAATAATTCGATTCAACATGTTTAATATTTGCCATAGATTTGAGTCTTGACTTACTTTGGCTTGGAGAAATGTTCGTCTCGATATCACCTTCAGCAAAGACATAGTTAAACTACTAATTGAATTATTATCTTGACTGCAAAAAGTGCAAACAATGAAGCAAATAACTAGGTCAACGTGCAAAGGCAATCGGGACTTCAGTTCTGAATTTTGTCCGATCCAACACCACCCGTCGTCCAACTGCAAAGCGACCTCTCGTTCCTCAACAGCACACTATCTTCATGTGTGTGTTGGAGATATATAACCAAACAGACATATGAAGGTAAACCACATACTACAACCGTGCACGTCCTACGGTAACTGCCGCTGGTTCCCTGCTTCTCTTCTTATTTGTAAACGGTATATGTGCTGTTGGTACCAGCGCGCTGCCGCGGTTTGGTTAGTCTCTTTTCCGTGTCGTTTGTTCTTCAGTTGTGATGAGCTCATGAATATTAATGATATTACGAGAATACTGAATATTAATGCATTTAAATAATAGTCATGGCCCCATACCCCTGTGTGTGCGGACGACGTGAATACGGTACGTACGTCACACTGCTGTGGATTTAAAAATGGCCGGGCTAGAGAGAGAGGCGACCGTGACAAAAGAAAACACCAAGTTTAACTTCACTCTCGGTCTCAGTCTCAGCATGGAGGTCCAGTAGTTAGTAATTCTACCTTCATGGTCTCAGTCAGCGATATACCGAGGTACGTTAGTGTAGTTATTTTCAAAGAAATAGTAATTAATTTAAATATTGGTGCTGAAATACTTTTAGTTTTAGATCAACCGTACACAACTCAACGGGAAACTACAACCGTGCACAAGTCAATGGGAAACTACAACCATGCACAACTCAATGGGAAACTACAACCATACACAACTCAATGGGAAACTACAACCATGCACAACTCAATGGGAAAATACAACCATACACAAGTCAATGGGAAACTACAACCATGCACAACTCAATGGGTAACTACAACCGTACACAACTCAATAGGAAACTACAACCATACACAACTGTATGGGAAACTACAACCATGCACAACTCAATGGGAAACTACAACCGTACACAACTCAATGGGAAACTACAACCATACACAACTCAATGGGAAACTACAACTGTGCACAACTCAATGGGAAACTACAACCATACACAAGTCAATGGGAAACTACAACCATGCACAACTCAATGGGTAACTACAACCGTACACAACTCAATAGACAATAGGAAACTACAACCATACACAACTCTATGGGAAACTACAACCATGCACAACTCAATGGGAAACTACAACCATACACAAGTCAATGGGAAACTACAACCATGCACAACTCAATGGGTAACTACAACCGTACACAACTCAATAGGAAACTACAACCATACACAACTCTATGGGAAACTACAACCATGCACAACTCAATGGGAAACTACAACCGTACACAACTCAATGGGAAACTACAACCATACACAACTCAATAGGAAACTACAACCATGCACAACTCAATGGGAAACTACAACCGTACACAACTCAATGGGAAACTACAACCATACACAACTCAATGGGAAACTACAACCATGCACAACTCTATGGGAAACTACAACCATGCACAAGTCAATGGGTAACTACAACCGTACACAACTCAATAGGAAACTACAACCATACACAACTCAATGGGAAACTACAACCGTGCACAAGTCAATGGGAAACTACAACCATACACAACTCAATAGGAAACTACAACCATGCACAACTCAATAGGAAACTACAACCATGCACAACTCAATGGGAAACTACAACCGTACACAACTCAATGGGAAACTACAACCGTACACAACTCAATGGGAAACTACAACCATACACAACTTAATGGGAAACTACAACCATACACAACTTAGTGGGAAACTACAACCGTACACAACTCAATAGGAAACTACAACCATGCACAACTCAATGGGAAACTACAACCGTACACAACTCAATGGGAAACTACAACCATACACAACTCAATGGGAAACTACAACCATACACAACTCTATGAGAAACTACAACCATGCACAAGGCTTCTCAGAGTCCTCAGAGGTTACAAGAAAACAACACATTTAATATGCTAGTGTACTGGAGTGACGAATAACTACTGGGGAAAGATGTGAAAGGTCACAATAAAATTTACTAGCAAAGCTAGTTTGGGTTTTTTATACAAGGGAAAATGAGAAGAAGAATGTTATAGACAATGCTTGTAGAACAGGGTGACAGTGCAATGCTTTTAGAATGGGATTAAGGTGTAGAAAATGAAGAGTATTGCTTATTCTCTTGTCTTAATTATTTCAGTGGTAACAACACATTGATCAACAGTGACAGTGTCAGGTCTGATCCTTCAAATATCTAGATGAAGCACACCTATGATACCCCTGTTGTAGTTGTTATTAATGTATTAACTGTTGTTCCATTTGTTTTTGTTCACAATGTCCTTTAGTAGCTGACCTGGTTGAATCTGAGGAAGGGCTTGATGATGTGTTCTATCTTTCGTGAGATGCTTGGGCTGTCAACTTTTTCAGAAGGAAAATTAGCACAGTTGAAGGAAGGGTTGTAAACATTATGGGAGAATGACTGACTGGAGTATTTTCAGATAATTGTACCCATGGTAAGTACTTGCCTAAATTCAGTTTCCAATACAAATTCAATTTAAAATCTGATGGAAAAAAATAAGACATGCAACTGTACATTCATGAACAAGTTGATTCGTACCATAAAACAGCTAAACAAGAAAATTGCAACAATCAACTTTGAAGCAAGTACACTTTGAAATACCGAAAATCATTTTTCTAACAGTTATTTTGTCTTTAGTGAATTAAATCTATGGGAAATGAATGTGTAGTTCTTCTGATATACTTGTGTTAGATTGCCCTAAAACTAAATAATAATTTGCCATATCCACTTATAAACATTTTCTAGATGATTTGATTGATTTCAACTAAGTGTGTATTTCTGTATTGTATTCTTTCATCAGACTGTTCCAATGGATGCAAACAGCTAGGTGTTCAAGATACAAGGCCATAAGTAGCCAAGTTGCAGAGCAGATGAATTCGTCCCCAACACATCAAAATTTAGCTTTTACATTATGTATATATGGCTCAAGACAATTTTGGGTGGCATTGTCGTTTCTATTTGTTGAAAACAAATTATAGAAGTAATGTTGTTTTTAAAGATACAAGCAGTCTCTGTTGTATCATTTACATGAACCATCATAAATCCAAAGGGCAATTTTCCAACAATTTGGACATGTACAATGTTGTATTGTTTATGTATCATTGTCAAGACGGAATGTACAAGTGCTCACATTTCCTCTCAATTTAGGTTAAGTTCCATACGTTTATGATGTAAGTACTTTGAATATTTGAAATAAACTTTAGATGGAAATATTGCATCAGGGAGATTAGTACCACATTCAATTTTGTAGTTTACTTGTAACAAATAAAACAACTCACCATCGAAGATATATCTTAAATATAGTATAGTTTTATAACTCTCATCAAGTTCCCACATTACAGAAAGAGTAACTAAAGTTACAACAACAACAAGTCTGAAGAGGGATTGTTGCTTTGCATCATTCAAACCTTTGTTCAATGTATTGTTTGTTATACAACAATGGAATAGGACAGTACTTGCCAATCATTGAAGAAATAAAGATTGTGCAAACAGATGCACCAAATGCAGTAAAATTTTCTTCTGATTTATTGTCAACTGCTGTATGTGTTTTCTTCATTTCATATTTACATTCTAGAGTTAAGATTCTTGGGCGAAGATAAATGTCAACGGTGGAGGGAGGTAGATAACTTTTAACAAAGTTATAAATGACAATTGCCAATACAAATTTTCAGCTAATTGAACCCCATGTTTTGGTTGTTTTATATAGCTCGAATAAAGTCAACTAATTGTTGGAAGGGCGAGGGATCTTGCATAAACGCCCAGCACACTTATTTATTTTTTTCACGCAAATTGCAAGAATCTTCCGGTGGTAGCCGTTTTTTATATCTTGTACATAGAGTTTTCAATTATTTCCAACGATAGATAGGTATAGGCCCTATGATGGTGAATTAATCAAAGTTCCTGTCAACATTGTTTTGAGTGTTCGTGACTGAAAGCTTTTTGCAACAGTTAGGGAAGCAATTTAATTGAAATCACACGCGTCCGTTTTTACATTCTTACCGATCCATGGCTTTATTAATCATGACAGTGTGGATGAAAACTTGTATACGTTTTTAAACTCCAAGTCGTCTCAAAATGCAGAAAAGTGTAATAATATTAAGTTAGTTATATCACGGTTGAAGGGGTTTTGGGCTTTCCTCGATTTGTCATTACTGAAGTTGTATTTCCATCCCCAACCTGGTAAAAGGAACCAAAAACTAATAATGAACAAAACAAAAAAGTAATGTGCGCAAAATAATACGCGTGGCATCACAACGTTCTCCAATAGTTTTGATCAAGGCTTTTATAACAACTGAGACGTGATAATGATTATGTCCATTACAGAATGAACTACATCTCCATGATTATTTTGCTCACAAATTTCCCACAGTAACTGTTGTTGTACAAACATGCATTGAATTCTAGAATCCACGAATAGTTCTATATCTCCCCTATTGCATACTACCGCCGAATTACAAAAACAATATACATGTATTGGTAATTTGTTTGTGGCTTGTATTTTGAAGAACAACAATTTGACACACACACAAATATTTGACAATTTAAACCAAAAACAACACGCATTCGTTTTCGTCTTAATAATAATCTTGAATTTTTCACCGGGACCATCGCAATAACCTGTAAAAAAGACTAACTATAATTATAAGACTCTTCCAACAATGAAGCTCATCAACTTGAAATTTCCCAATTTGTTTTCGTCATTGTGGTGGTATTGAAGGTTGATTTAAATAATTAAGTATCTCTTTTCCTTCAGAGGTAACTATCATTTGAGATACGAGACAAATCGTCAAAGATGATCCTAATGAATAAGTGTAGTATTAAAAAAGTTGCACTTGAGTTATAGCCTGGACATGACTTTATATTACTTTAGTAGACCTATAAACACTATACAAACATTGTTTCATTTATTTAGTGCATTGAGCGAAAACTGTGTTTTTGTTTTGTTTTGCTTTGTTTGTCGTTTGTTTTCTATGCATGTGCTTAAATGGACAGTGAGAAAGAGAATTTTTTAATTGAAGGTATAATGACGTGTATTTCATAAATTATTATGACCTACATACAGTACAAGTCATAACTTTGGTATATCTTAAAACTATGACCTACATTGTAGTCATAAATATCACTTATTATCCCTCATAAATATGACTTAGTTGGCACAAGTAATAAATCAACTTTTAATGTAAATCATAACATGAAATATACCGGTAATGCGTAAATAATTAATACTAACTTTTAACTGTGATAGCGCATTTGTTGTCTCTCTTTGAAGCCCCAACATCTGTCAGGGTTAAAAAGCCTGTTCGATTTAAAAAGCGTGTGCACATTTTGAACTTGCTTGCGCTCAAGCAAAACATATTTTTAGATCCAAAACTAACTTTAGAGGGACGCGACCGGAGCGCAGCGGCGTAGCCAAGGGGAGAGGGGCCTGGTGTGGGGGGGGGGGCACGCCCCCAAAATGTCCGGTTCCCCAAGGTGCCCCCACCCCACCACGAAAAAAAAAATCGCGATAGAAACAGAAAAAAGTATGGCCACCCCATTTACAAACCCATTAAAAGCGCCCCCTCTACCCCCCCCCCCCCCACTAGCGAAAAAGTCCTGGCTACGCCACTGTTGTTTGTTGTCTTCTAACAAAAACTTGTTCCAAATTAAAAAGGAGACCTCTTTTATTGTTTGTGTTTGTTCGTGTTCCGTTACAGCTTTTCTTTTATATTATAATACTGCAGTGACGATTGGTGATCGTGAGAATAACGATGAAGCCCTGTATTTCAGAGCTGTTTGGCACCCCCTCTCGTGTTAAAAAATGGAGACGCTGCGTTCAACTTTCGCAAAAATGCATATTCATTAGTAATTTCAACCCGCTTCTGAATATTCAATAAAACTGTTTATTTTGGAAACGATGCAAACACAGGGTAAGAAAAACCTCCATGCATGATCCGACTTTACAAAAGGTGTCAGTGGACAGTTTTACGTAATATAAACTGTATTCACGTGACAGAATACGGTTGCTTTGAAAGCTAATTAGCTTAACACAATAACTATCTTTGGCAAAACAATAGACACGACATTACGACTGCCTTGGACTGCCAGAGACTAACAAAGTTTTGCGCATGCGCTTTTTAGTCACAACCATCCGTGGTTTAGCTTCATACGTCGTGTTGGTTATATGCCTCGTGTGTTGTGCAGAGAGCTTCCAAACGACGATTGCAGCCGACATCCGCATGTACATACATAACAATGTACTACGCATTGTTAGGCCGTGTCCGAAACGGCGACTTCGGCTACAGCTGCTACAGCTAGATCAGCGCGTCTGCCAGCAGTGTTGAAGAATAGGCAGACGCGCTCAATCTAGCCGTAGCTGTAGCCGAAGTCGCCGTTTCGGACACGGCCTTAGTATAAAATAATGCCTAGCTGAAACTGGTTCCCAGGTTGTATTTTTCATCGCCAACTCCCACTGAGGTGGCAAGACACCAGACAAGAAAGGCATAATTTTCGTTGGTACTCGGTAAATCATGCGTTTAGCACAGTTTGAAGTTCACCAACGAAGATGATGCTGCATTTCATGCATGTCATCGCAGTCCAGTCCCCTCCATCATATCACCGAGGACCATCCATCCAGGAGAGAGATACTTGCTTCTGTGTAGCGCGGTTCTTTGAGAAGTTACTGAAGTTTTTACACAAAATTAGGCTCCTCCCATCCCCTATTTCCATTCGTAGAGAGTCCTACTACCTGAAAGACTGCACTAGTAAAGTATCAGCAAAAGAGATCAGTAAATTTGAATCCACCTCGCACAGCACATCATTCATAATCATTCCAATTCAAGATGGTATGTATATTTATTATTAAAAAACTGTGTATTGTATCGTTTGTCTTTTTGTTGACATCATTTGACTTTGTATGTACATGTAATTACTAACTTTAAAAAAATAATACTTGAATTTAATTAATTTAGATTTTCAATAACTTCGTTTTTAGGCCCTAATCGGCAATCGCTGCCTGGTTGATTTTGCTGAATGGCCGAAAGGCACTGTGAAGTTGTTCTGCTATCGTCTCCACGGTACATGTGTTGATACATCTTACATGAACCGTTGGCTGTTGTGAACGTGAACCAGTGTTGCACGTACATGTAGCATAATAGTTTTGTCTCTCTAACACGCAAGCCGTATGCTGGTAATCATTGGTATACTGCGTGCAACGCTGGTCTCGATATTAACCAACGGTAAATGTTTTTTATACATGAACCGTTGGTTATCGTGGACCAGCGTTGCGCGCAGAATACCACTGATTACTAACGGAGCAGCCATATTTGTTACTGACAAGCGAGGATTCTGGGAAAAAAGCGAGAGTTTATCGTTTTTTTGCACCAGCGCAACACTCAATGAGAGTACAAAAAACAAATACAGCCTAATTTGGGCAAGATTGGATTTTTAAAAAAGAGCTGTAGTGTAGGTGTGTAAACATGAAGGTCAAAAAGTTTCGAATAGGATTTTGTACATGTCACTCTATGAGGGTCATGGAGGCTAGCGTTCTAGGAGTATCCATACCTGATGTAGTTGCGATAATCACAAACCTCAATCCTGCGGTCGGTCGCAGACGAGGTTACAATACAAGACAATCTCTCAGGAGAGCACTGAGTATACAGTGCTTAATACACATCGTTGTAAGGAAGAAGAACAAATAATAATACTTTTTTTATCCCCAATGCAAATATTAACATCTATTATTATTAAACCGTTGCAGTACCCGCTGCTAAGGATTCAAACCCGCCTCTAGCCATCGGGTTAGCTTGGTGGTCTAGTAGTAAGACATCTGCTCTAGCAATGCAAAGGTTGTGGGTTCGAATCCCACCCGAGTGATTGCCCGTGGATTTTTTTCACAGAGCTCGGGAGAGCATACAGTGCTTAATACACATCGGTGTAAGGGAAAAAAACAAACAAAAAAAACAAATAAAACCGTAACAAACTACGATATGTCTATGGTGGTGGTTGACTGCAGTGCACCAGTAGTAGCTCAATGAGGAGGCCAGACCTATTTGGACGTTTCTTTGAGTACAATTAAATGCCTGATAATGCATCTTTTGATGTATTGAAAATCCAGTAGGTGATTTTCAAGCTAATTTGTGTGGTCTTTTTGTCATTTTAGGGTATTTTTTGTGGCTGGGTGTCGACCAAAGATGTCAACTTTTTTTTAAGGAGCACAGCGCCCCAGTTACTGGGCCTAGGTCAAAACTAATTTGAAAAAAGATCTAAATTTTCAAATATTAATTTCTCTGAATGGCCCTACCATTGAAGGTAAGCCTGTGCGTAAACGTTTTTTTTTGTAACCGTGTAACCTTTCCGAAACGGTCGGTTACACGTGTAACCGACCGTTTCAGAAAAAAATGGAGTTCAAAAAAATTGGTTCAGACGAGCACAATGTTCACTGCCATTGAACGGATTTCGGCGGGGATGAATCACATAATGGAAACTTACTTGTAGGTGAAATTTTATCCAGTGAAATAAACAATCTTTGTCATTCAAGTGTCTGTGTTTCTGTATCAATAAAGTGCATTTTTAAGTCGCCGCACTGGCATACTGCACAGGCTTGGTGCAACCGCAACAAGAAAGCTGACATGACGCAACACGTGACCTGACAGGTGACCGACACCAAACCTGATTACTCGACACTGCTGATTGGAAAAGAGTGGTTACAGTACATGAGCAGTGATACATGTACATGTAGGTCCAGAAGCAGCCAGCGGTGATACATGTAGGTCAAGAAGCAGCCAGCGTGCACTCTCCCACCGTTTTACCCTGTTATGTTATGTATAATATTTCTAAATCCGCTTCCTTTGTGGAAGCCGCCTTTATCTAGCTAAGAAAGTTGGACGCTGTAATTTATCTACTCAAAGAAAGTTCAGTGTCGGCTAGTTTCCTTTGATGGTGAACCTGCTATTGAAAGCGCGCACTCTCAATGGGCCAAACCTGTCCAAGATTTTCTTAAGACTTATCTTGCCTCTATTGTCTGCCACTTACCAGGGTCCCCTCTGTGGTTATTTTCGTAGACAAAACATGAAGACGAAGACTATTATTCGCGGCGCACCTCGAATATCTGACATGTTTACGCTCACGCTCGACGAAAAAAATAAATAAGACCTGGCAGGAGAATAGAAGATCGCGACTTGCGGTCTAAAACATTTACGGATTTACTAATTTCAACAAAGCACCATTTTTGGAACTGGTTTTACGGTTACCTGAACCGAAAAAACGTAAACGTGTAACCGAATAATCGGTCGGTTAACCGTGTAACCGTTTAACCGTCACAGGCTTAATTGAAGGGACATTTCATCCTCTCAGTTGAGACATCAATGTTGTTGTGCACACTGTGTTCTACACATTGAAAGAATATTTCGTAAAAACAACGAGGGTGAAATGTCCCCTGGTTATTTGTTATTGTTTTTAGTGATGACATTGCAGTAATGAGTGACAAGGTATCATAAATTTGTTTTTTCTCTTTTTGTAGAGTATTATGTCATATAATGGCTCTGCCATTTTGGCAATGATCGGCAAAGACTGTGTCGCTATAGCATCTGATAGACGTTTTGGAATCCAAGCACAAACTGTTTCTATGGACTGCCAGAAGATATTTGAAATGGGTCCGAGGCTGTACATTGGTCTCTCTGGTCTTGCTACAGATGTACAGACAGTGTAAGTACAATCTTTATTAGCCCAGGTTGGACTCCTCCATTGCATACATTGTACAACACCACAGAGTCCAGGGTATAAAGGTTCCCTGCCATTGGGAAAAATTTCTGAACAAAATATGTTCATATTTATACCTGATGGAGGAAGCTGAAGTTTTGTTTCCAGGGTTCAACCTTAGTGGTGGTCCGCTTGCCAAATGCCAGTTGAAACAGCATAAGATGAGCTGAAACACATTGCCAAATGGTCCGGCCGGCCAGTCAAAAATATCCACAACAGTTTTACAGAACTCTGACAATTGTTTTTCCAGAGGAGGGTATCCTTTTAAAATAAAGCTGCATGTAAACAATAAGTAATAGCCATTTTGCCACTCAGCCATTCATTCAAATTTTCCAGGCAATGCATAAATTACACTAAATTGATTCTACCAGGTACATGTAACTGTACATCATAGTCGGCCAATGGCTGAGAAAGATGTGCAAGACAGTGCTGTAGGCTTACATGTAAGCATGGTACATGTACATGTACTTAACCACAATTAGTCTTCTATAACTGGCCTGAACATGATAAATGTATCAATAGTAATATGGCATTTTCACACTATCAACATCCAAACCGTGGCAAAATCTACACAGGTCAGTTCCAACATATGGTGTAGGCTTCAAAAGACTTGTACTCTATACATTTTTGAGTTTCTTTTTTCCAAGAACCAAATATCATACCAGAGTTACTAAAGAAGCTCCAAAAAGTTACAAAAATAATACCGCTGGTGTACATGGACAATTTGTTAAAATACCAACATGAAGCTTTGTAAAAATTTAAAAGACAAATGTTTTTATGATCTTTTGTTTCCCCCACCCCTTCTCATTTCAGTGCTAATCGTCTAAAGTTTCGCCTCAACTTGTATTGTTTGCGGGAAAACAGAGATATCAAGCCCAAGACATTTATGAATATGGTATCAAACTTACTCTATGAGAGAAGGTGAGGAAACCTGCAACACAATACTTTGTTGACTTTTTTTTGTAAATGAACCATGTTTCATTTCTTCTCATACAAATGTTGGAAGGCTCAAGGGTAGTCATGGTAGTGGGGCAGAAATGCTTGAGAGTAAGTAAGGTCTTGGTATGTGAGTAAGGTGTGTGTAAGTGTAATTGAGTATTACGTGTAGGTGTCAGTACACGCATGTGTCAGTATGTCAGTAATGTGTGTCAGACACCACTCTTGCTATTAAGCTGCCAGTCAGCATTGCCTTTGTGCTGGGCTTGACCAATCAACATTGCATACTACCTTTTTGTTTTCTGCAGATTTGGACCATACTTCACAGAACCAGTTATAGCAGGACTTGATCCTAAAACCAGTGAGCCATTCATTTGTAATCTAGATCTGATTGGTTGTCCAATGTTTACTGATGACTTTGTAGTAGCTGGTACATGTACAGAACAACTGTATGGCATGTGTGAATCTCTCTGGGTACCTAATCTGGTAAGTTTTGTCCATTTATCTGCTCATTTTATAATTGTTCAATTATACTTTATATGTTATATCATCTCTATGGGCCCTTTTCACTGGTGCCATTGGCCATGCATTGCTGCGTGCAGTGTCAACAACAAATATTTAAGCAAATTCGCATATCTGATTCTGCATTACAGGAGTAATAGCACAACATTGTGTTATTACTCCTGTAATGCATGGTTGCAAGTTGAAAATTGACTGTTGTATTTAATGCTTGTACATGTAGTTTGACTAGTTAACCCTTTCGTTACCGAATTGTTTGGACATAAACAACGGCTGGTGACCGCATTGTTTGACCACTCAAGCGTAAAAAAACACACTCTTACACAACAGAAAGGCCATTTTTACAAACTCCATTATCTCCCTGAAGATATTGTTTTACAGCAAAATAAGTAATAAAAAAGTTTTTTCTTATTAAATTCCCTTTCATATAATCTAAAACTCATTGAGATTGGTCCAATAAATGTCAAATTTCTTGGTCTTTCTTTCCTCAGTGCAATCTGTAATCTCAAACACTTTTTTGTACACAACCATCTGGCGCTCCGTAGGTGTTTGGCATTTCGGATCTTCCTACAATTTGAAGAGATTGCATAATAGCAACCTTATTTTGTTTTACCACCATTGAAAAGATCCGATCTCTCTCTATCCAATTATTGTGAGCTTGGGTATGGAGGGTGAACATGGACAAAACTACAACTTTATTACAAATGGCCTTTGTGCTCAGGCTTGAGTGCTTTTTTGTGTGCAAGCTTGGTCGACTAAAGTCGCCAATGGTAAGGAAGAGGGGGTATGAGTGCAGTCGACTAAAGTCGCCTAAGGTAAGGAAAGGGTTAATTAGTTTATATAAAGTCTTGTGCTGCTTGATTTTGACAGGAGCCTGATGACCTTTTTGAGACAGCTTCTCAAGCACTATTAAATGCTGTAGATAGAGATGCAGTATCTGGATGGGGAGCTGTGGTCCACATCATGTGAGTAGGAATAGGAATAATAGGAATTTACAGTCCCTTTACACATTTGTCAGGAAAAAATCACATTATTGTTGTGTGTTACTTTCATCTCCAACATTCATTTTACTGCTCCAAACTGAGATCTTGAGGATTAAACTGCCTTAAGTCAGGATTTGATTTTAGTCAAATAAAAGGGAAGAAATGAGCCTCTTGGTGGGTAATGCTTGAAAGTTAGTTGCCATAATATGTATAGTTTTTTCCCTCTGGTTTACTTTCTTTTATGCTGATTTTGCTAAACAAATACAAACAAAACGAATCAGTTTATGAACGTGTGCCCATCAATCTTTCCTGTTTGTATGTTTTAAGAAAATGATTAACTTTGTATGGCCCTTTATAGTTACACTTTGATGTTTCAATTGATATTACTACTCAGTAATAAGTCACTTCCCAGTAAATACAGGCTACTTTTTGTAATGATAGATTCACACAGTTTAAGTTCATTGCCTCTTTGATAAAATACAATTGGTATTGAAAAGTATCAAACATTTAAATATTTTCCAGGTTAGTTGTTTGCATATCAAGAGGAAGAAGAACATCTGTAAAATCATGATTTTAAAAAGTTTTGAATTAATATGGTATTAAGGTCTCAAACATTAAAAATAATCACTAACGACCTTGATCATTGTTTTTAAAACCAGACTTTTCTAAACTGATGTTCAGCCTTTTTTGTAACCAAGAAGGAGTCAAACTTTTTTGTTTTGTCCTCAGTTTATTTATTTATTTTGAAATGGGGTGTTTTCAAAGAATGTTCTGAGTCACAATTTTTTTAGAAATGATATTGTATTCATAAATGCCTTGGACAATTTATCCATTCTGATTGAGAGGAGATCATGTGGCCATGTTTAACTGTGCAATATAAATACCGTGAGAAGCGTTTAAACATACTTGTACCACGCAAGCTTATGCAGGTGCTAATTTACGCATAACGCCATCAATACATACCAGTACTTAATGTAAAATCTATTAATACACAAGCGTACGCACACAACCATTAAGCGTCGCATGCAATTTGACCCTTTGCAAAATGGAGCCCGAGGACATGACTGGACTTTAAATTTTACAAAAAAGTTTTACAGATTTTCCAACATTATTACGCTATTTAAAAAAAAAAAAAAAAAGGGCTTTTTTTAATTGGAATAAAAGAATGGCTTGGTCTTAACAGACCGTTTGAAACCTTTGCAGAGTCATGGCTGTGCGATAAAGGACCTCACTTTCAACTTGGTCCTTCATCGCACAGCCACGACCCTGCTGGTTTTAAATGGCCGATTAAGACATCTTCACCATTCTTTTATTCCCTTGTTTTATTATATTTATATTATTTTTTATAAGTACTTTCATACTGATATTAAACTTCCATTTTTTTTCTTTAATCTTGTGATTCTTACAGTGAGAAAGACAAAATCACCACAAGGACAGTGAAAGGAAGGATGGACTGATCAAAAACTAACCCCAAAATACTGTATGTTATAATTGTGTAAACCCTGATAGATGTAACTATCATCACTGGGGTATGGATCATGGGATCGAGCTGTTTCAACTAGAAATCACTGACAGTGACATTAAACTCCAGCGTGCACATCAAAACCTGGCAACAATGCAAACAGGTTCATGCTAGTGATAGGGGGAGTATTTTACCATTTGAAAACTTACACATACTATTACCTGCAATTGTATGGCCTGAATTCAAGTCAAATGTACTTAGTCCTCCATGTTGCTAGCACTTGGACTAACACTTTTTTATATTATTTGGATACTCTTATGAAATTTGCTAGTGTCTATTTTATGATGAAGAAACAAACCAGTGTTGCAAAACATGCAAAGTTTTAACTTTATATGTTCATATTATAAATGTATCTAACTGATAATCTGTCTCATCGTGGGTTTTCCTGAATTGGCTATAATAATCAGGTTACTTTGAGCTGCAAAGTTTTAAAGTTCTTTTGAATAAAGACTTTCAGATTATTGAGCCTTTTTGCAGCTCTTCATGTTTTAGCTGATACTGTAGCCTTTATACATCCAGATAATGTTGGTTTTGCTGCTGGCAGTACCTTTGTCGGAGTAAGTGGACATTTTGTTTAAATACTCAACTTACAAGTATAACATTCTAACTGTGTTTTATGAAAAGCACATGATGTGTGTATGTACATTGACTTTTAAGCTCTCCCATAATGTGTACTGCCTACCATTCAGTGACACTTTTCTGGAAGAACAGTAGATCCCCATAACTGGTACTTTGTTTGAAGGGAAAAAGGACAACAAGAATAAGTTCCTAGTATGATTCTCTTTACATGTATGTTTTGTTTTGGCTTTATTCTTGCAAAGATAGAAAATAAAACTGCATCTTTGTACCATTAATCATTTCTGAGGTTATGTTAATTGATCTTTATTTTAAATCCTTTGGCTGGTTTTTTTCTTTATCTTGAGAATGTAAGAATTTAATATTGCAAAAGGTTGAAGAGTTGGGATCAATGTTGCAACCTCTGAATAATGTGGCATATATGGTTGTCTTTTCTCTCTTTTTTTGCTACCCTTGGGTTGTTGACTTTTAACCTGGAGAGTTTTGGGTACAACTAGCCCTCTAAAAGTCGCCCTATTTTGCCAGAGAGTGTAGGGTGTTGTTTTTTCAAGATGGAAAAGTGCTCTTGTTTGTGTGTTTTTATTTTGAAGGAGCCTAGCTCAAAATATAGACTAAACTACTAAAGATTGAAAATGAAATCAAGTTTAGTTGTCTGAAGATATATGTGAATTGTTTTCAGGAAGCTAAGAGACAGTAAGAGAAAGAGACTGTAAATATCAAGCATATGGTGGGCATGATCAAAAATAGTTTTTCTCCATGCTTTAACATTTACTGGACCTTTACCCAAAAGTAATAAATAGTGATACAAAAATGAAAAAAAATAGCAGAATTACTATTTCAGGGTGGTTTTGCCAGTTTTTCAGTTTTGGAATGGTAAAATTTGCCTATTTATCAAGGCCATGTTACCTTTAAACAGCGTATAGAAAATTATTTTCTTAAAAGTTATGGACAAGTGGGTCCTTTGAGGATGCAGTGAAAGTATAAAAATAATCACCAGGTATGTCAGTGGGTTAAACCATTAATAGGGGTGTTTTTGGACTTTTTAAAAAGTAATAAAATATACCACATTTGACCGAACCCATATGCTAGTGGTCCGATACACTGCCAGGCATTTTCCCATATTTTTGTTATTAGCCCTAGAGCAGAAATGTTCATTTCGTTTTACCAAATCCTACTTGAAGACATTTCGTTAAAAATTTGCTGTTGAAGGTATTTTTTTTTCCATTTTCTGTCAAATTCATAATTTTTCCCCATAACTTCACTATTTGTTGTCTAAATGCAATAATATCTAAATAATATCCAAATGACATAATCAACAACTGTACATGATGTTTTAAGTCACTGTTAGGGATGCTATTACTGTTGGTTTATTCCATTGGTTGTAAAATCTATACACTGTAGGCCTGATTGATGATTCTGAAGCATTTCTTTGCCAGAAAAGTTGAACGTTAGTCTGTTTAAAGAATATTCTATTGATAACAAAATGATAACAAACTTTCATTATAGTTTTGGGCCAAGGTCCATCGAATATTGAAATATGAAGGAAAATCCATTTTTTGGCCGTGGCCAATATTTTGCATATTTGATACTAATTTACAGTCCCTTGTGTTGTTATTGTTGTTTTTGTCTGTTTTTAAATAATTATCATAACATTGATTGATATGGGAAGATTGGTGGTGTGCATCTGGGCCAGACGGGTGCACCACACTAAATAGGCCAAAATTCATGCACCAAGCTAGTTGTCATAATTTGTAGGCCCTCAAAATATTTTGAATAATAACGTTTTTGGGGTCATGCAATTGATAGATTGTGTAATTATAACAATGTATCACAACCTAGGGGCTCTGTGCTTCAACTTTTGAGAAGATTTGATAAATTTAGTCTTTAAAGTTGGTACTATTTAGCTTGGGAATGGGAGGAATGCCTCAAGGAAACGGTAGCGAGTCAGTTTGGGAAGAAAAAACATTTTGGGGGTGGGTAACTACCAACAATTCCAAACGGCCGACCTACCAAAAATTGAAAAGAAATCTGAAGTTTAGTTGCCTTAAAAATATATCTGTTTGGTTTTTAAGAGGCTAAGAGACTTTATATATTAGTGCTCTGCACTTTAATTAAACACAGCGCCCTCTGTAGTTTAAATGCTTCCATCTGAAAGGTCCTTTTTGGAGCCAAGTCTAGACTTAGTTCCAAGTCTGTGATCGTGGTTTTTCGTCAACCTACTGATAGACACGGCAGCTAGCCTAAAATAGCGCCCTCTTGTAAGAGTAAGAGCTTGGGATAGCCTCTGCGGAGAATTTTTGCATGGCTGGTGCGCAGAAATAATCACTATCTGAAGACTAGTCTTGGTTCCAAGACCTTCGCATGGATCAATTCCAACAACAGTATGAGTCCACTATCCAATATACGGCTCTGAATTCAAGAAGAAAAGCGCGCCCTCTGTAGGGTTATCTCGTTACGTTACGAGTATGAGATAGTGACGTCTTGGACCAAGACTATCTGAAGGCTTGAATGAAATCAAGATTGAACTCTAACTGTGCGTATACCCCCCCCCCCCCAAACCCAAACACACGTGTGTATGTGTGTACACCACTTCCTTACGGCACGTAACGTAACTACTTTCATGACTTTAGGCGCAAGTATAGCACGAGCACTAGCACTAGCACTAGCAGCACACTCGGTGTAAGGTGTAGTTTTGTAAATAAATGGGCTTCACTCAGCATGGACTAACAGTACACTAATACTAATAGGAAGGTTTCAGTATCTAAGATACGAGTCCGACTGCGAACGACTGCACTCCCTGCAGTACTTTATGACAATAAATCACATTTTTAGTGTAAAGGCAAAGCTACACTGTACCAGATTAATATAATGTACATGTAGGTTTCGCTCACTTGAGAGTTTACAATACGGGATTCATGCTCGATTTGACTTGAATGAACTCTGAACTTGGAGTGGACTGCTAATTTATATGCTGTATCCTGTGATCGATCTGATCAAAGTTGATGGATGGAGGCTATGGCTAATAATGTATTTCCAGAGGTGTCATTTAATGCTGGTGTTAAAGAATTTTTGGAACAAAGTTTCTGCAATGAAAAGGTTGGTATGACAATAGTTGTATTAAATATTATTGAACCCTCCATTTGGGAGGATGGAGGGTTATGATTATCGCAACTCGGGAGGTTGTGGAGGGAGGGGTAACGGCTTATCTGCTTATCGCAACTATCTAAACTAGTACTTTGTATGACAAATGGTTCATTGCGATAATCTAATAACTCTGCATCCACTGGTCAGGAGTCGTAACCCTCCATCCCTGCCCCCTGATGGGTAGTGGGAGGGAACGTTGGGATGATGGAGCTGGAGTCACGGTCATGATTTTGCAACTAATCAAAATGTCTCCAAGTCCAAGGGTCACTCAGTCGCAAATGGTTTAAATGTGCTATACAGTACTCAGTACAGTAGTCAGTAATACTATTTAGAGCTTTCTCATATGTAAATCACGACTGTCACTGACTAATAATAATATTATTTATTAATGGAAATTTATAATGCAAACATATCTGTCACTCAGTGATACTCAAGGAACTTCAACATTAACAGTATTTTCTTGCAAGGTATTCGGGGCAACGTTTCTGAAGTGTGAGACCTACTCCTTTACTAATTACATAGCGCTGTTCCGTCCCAACTTGACAATTGTCCCAACTATAGTTGGGACTGGTCCCAACTTGAGTGTTAAAGTTGGGACGTCCCAACTATAGTTAGGATCGCCCATAGACTTCAACAGGACACCGTGATCGATCATGGGTCGTGATGCGATCGGCGTTAATTAACAAGATTCTTTATTTCAAACCCGGGTCACGGCTCTGTACAAACTCATGTCCAAACTGGTTTGGAATGATAGTATATCGCTCACAATGGACCGCTAATTCAGTGTAAATAGTGTTTTAGAGGGTTCTGACAGCGGACAGCACAGGCTACCAGCAGCCTCATGCTGAGTGCTGCCGGGTGATGCTTTCTTTTCTACCTCTATTCTCTCAGTAGGCCTACGCATTGTAGTTTCCCTTTTCTCCGAAAAACAAAATTCTAATTAATCTTAAATATTCTCAAGGGAAAGTGGTCTTAAAAACTTCATACTATGATACTTACTACTCTTATGTTTTTAGTTTATTCATGGGGGTGCTTTGTGTGCACTGCGATCCCAACTATAGTTGGGACGGCCCAACTTTAATACTCAAGTTGGGACCAGTCCCAACTATAGTTGGGACGATTATCAAGTTGGGACGGAACAGCACCATGACTAATTTTAGTTTACAAGGTGCTGTGGCGCAATATGCAGCCGATCAAAACAGGAACACCTAGGCGAACCCCTTCTCTTTTCGATAAGTGCACTTTTACGTGAGTTACTCAACACACGGGACCAACGGCTTTACGTCCCATCCGAAGGATGAAGCAATAATGGTTTTAAGTGCCTTGCTTAGGGACACAAGTGTCACAACCGGGACTCAAACCCACACTCTGCTGAGTTGGAAACACCAGAGCTTTAGTCCGGTGCTCTTATCCACTCAGCCAAGACACTACTAATAACTATTAACTACTAATTAGGCCCTATTGCATTATTCTCAGACGACAACAAAAATGCAATAAGCTTCTAAAGCCATTATGTGATTTTCCGCCACAGCTTGACACTGCAATTTATTTAAGTGCTATCTGCACATAAACGCCAAATAATAACACTATTTAAAACAGCTTTTTTTTAAATGGCATGCGGGATACCGGACATAGGCAAACTGGCTTAGTCAGACGAACAGAACAATGGCCTACATTTAATCGATGGACAACCACATCCATCCAACACACCAGTGACCACACCAAGGACAAGACGGGTTATAAAGGTTGACTTAAATCTCAAGCTGTGACAAAGTGACGCTAAGCAAGAAAACTTTCCCTCCAAAAAGGTAACAAATGACCTGCCAATATTGTGCTCTCATTGACTGACCTATAAATTTAGGACCAATCAAATCGTTTTTTGCCACTGCACCTGTGCTGATTGGTTATTGGCCCGATCATCTGCCAAACCAGTATAAATAGCTTCTCAATTGCCAGAATGGGCCAGCACGTCCAACCGTCAACACAAAAAATGATAGTACATGCACATAAGTTTGATCCATCACATATGCATGGCAATTGCCGATTCGAGCATGGAACACACAGACAAAGGAGTAATGTGTTATGGTGTACTGAGTATAAAGCATTTGCTCATAAAATTGATAAATTAAAATACAGTAGTCAGTTAGTGTATGTAATGAACAAGCTCTAAATAGTAAAAACCATTCTTTTTATAGTGTTTTTGGTCATACAGTACGTGGTTTTCATAATGCAAGGCTATATCTGGTTGATTTCCTTTTTGGACCAGGGGACTTGGGACTAGAGAGAACTTGGCCCAGGAAGTAAAATTTGCCAGGCGTGGTACTTAAGTTGGCCCAGCCATGTACCCCCACTGCCAGGTGAGGGACTAGCTTTTTGTACAAACCTGGCTGTACCCTGGCACCAGCATGCGGGGCATTAGTTTGCAACCCCTGAAGTGCATGATCCCAGCCTTGGCCTGCAGGGCATTTGTCACAACCCGCTCACAATCCCGACCTTTGCATGCAAGGCATACATTTATCACAATCCCGACCAGCCCCAACATTTAGGTGTTTGTCACATCACAATCCACAGTCGCAGCCCTGGCATGTGGGGCATGGAAATTGTACAACCTCGGCAAAGCCCACGCATTTGTCCTGGCTATCAGGCACATTTTTTTTAACATCGCCATCTATGTCCCAGGTACTTCCAAAATCTTGAGTTACCCGGGACTACGTGTTCATTTGATACGTGCATTACTCCATTGGCATTGGTTAAAATAATTTTTTAGCACTACACAACATAAAACTAGGCCTAGCCCTAGCCCTAGCCCAGGTAAGATGCCAGTTAATGTTAACCTGGGCTAGTCCAACCTGGGCTCGTCCAACCTGGGCTAGTCCAACCTGGGCTAGTCCAACCAACCTGATCTAGCCCATACACCAGCCTGGGCTAGTCCTACCTGGGCTAGTCCAACCTGGGCTAGTCAAACCTGGGCTAGTCCAACCTGGGCTAGTCCAACCTGGGCTAACCAACCAACCTGGGCTAGTCCAACCAACTTGGGCTAGTCCAACCTGGGCTAATCCAACCTGGGCTAGTCCAACCTGGGCTAGTCCAACCTGGGCTAGTCCAACCTGGGCTAGTCCAACCTGGGCTAGTCCAACCTGGGCTAGTCCAACCTGGGCTAGTCCAACCTGGGCTAACCAACCAACCTGGGCTAGTCCAACCAACTTGGGCTAGTCCAACCTGGGCTAATCCAACCTGGGCTAGTCCAACCTGGGCTAGTCCAACCTGGGCTAGTCCAACCTGGGCTAGTCCAACCTGGGCTAGTCCGATCTGGGCAAGTCCAACCTGGGCTAGTCCAACCTGGGCTAGTTCAACCTGGGCTAGTTCAACCTGGGCTAGTCCAACCTGGGCTAGTCCAACCTGGTCCAACCAACCTACATGTAGGCTGTGCCAACCTTGGCTAAGTCTTTCCGTGTGATTAATTAAAGCTGGTCCTTACTCTACATGTATGAGTAAAGTAGTGTACAACAAGTCGTCAAATTTAGAAAGCTTCCCTTACCACGCCCGCCCCCAAACTGAGGCAACAGTCAGTAGATTTTAAAACTAGAATACAAGTAAAGATGAGGGATATTGATGGAATTGTATTAATTTGCGCAAATAAGGTGGAGGATTTATTAAAATTTGAATACACCGTCTGTGACTGTCCAAGCCAAGATTAGAAGTGTAGTGCTCATTCACATGCATAAATTCACATGTGTTAATTTAAATTGCTTGTGGTAAACACAATATTGTTCCAGATATTAAACATTCAACCTGCAGTGGAGGACAAGGAACTAATTAACCTATTGTGCTTTATCATCCTTTGTGTGTAATATTTTTTAAAGTTTGGTTGTAACTTGTATACAATTGATGCCATGAAATTTATCCTATTGATAATAACACTGATATTGTACTTGTGCGCAGGCTCTATCTGTTGTTGGAGAGGAGATGTGTAAGAAGAAGTTATCAGACATACTGAGGTCACTTAGTTACCCTCCATCTTATACTGTGCTTAGAGTCAACACATTACATCACAGCAAGCAGGATGTCATGCATCAACTTACTCAAGCCTTACAACAGGTGATTATACTCTTCATGGTGGCAGGATTGATCTTCCAACCACTTTACTTAAGTATGAGTAGGCTGTTCAGGTAAAACAAACAGTTTTCTATCTGAAACTTTGCATTCTGATAATAATGTAAAATTTGAAAATTAGATGTTTGGTTGCTAAGATATACCTCTTTTTATGAGCTAGGGTTGTTCAAAAAAGAGGAGTGATTTATATTCTTGTTTGATTCTTATTATATTCCTTATTTTTGCCGCGGTGCAGCTTCAACACACTGCCAACGGAAAAATTGAAGACTTTTGACACAGGGAAATAATAGTGATCTGTCTAAAGTCGTGAAATGGGTTTTAATTAACACTGCTGTAATTTACTGCACTTCTCACTGAAATTACAACTCATCGACACGAGAGGGAGAGCATTGCATATTAGTCTTGAGGGCAAACTTAAATGTGCGTGTAAAGGTAAACTGTGTGAGTGTGGATATATATATTTATACAAAAAGATTAGTTTCAAACTAGAAGTCTCACATACAATGTGTGCCAATCTTCCGGAGAAATCAGTCTGAATTTCTGTAAAAGTTGAGAAAGTAGCCTTTGAAGACCCCAAAGTCACTTTTGTTTATTTTGATTGCATCAATAAAGGTACTCATCAAATCTCTCGCCAGAAATGTTGTTACCAAATTTGAAGACATTTTCCACAGCAGACTATCCCTTCTTGTTTCGAGGTATTGTACTGTGTGTTATACTTGATAGCAATTTATTTTTTCTTATTTCCCCCCCATACTCCTGTAGCAATATAAATCGAGAGATACATGTAGATTGCCTCCAACTGTTGATTATCATGCATCCCTTGATGATATCTTGATGATATCCAGTCCAACAGATCATTCCAAAGGACATGAAGTATGTCCTGAGGCTAATAAGGAAGTTATAGTTGATCAACAGTGTGGCTTAGCAGTGTTGAGAGGTGCTAATGTTTATGCACCAGGAATAATGGCAGCAACACAAGGTGAGTTCAAAGCTTACCACAATCATAGAACAAGGCCACAATGAAGTGATGTTTATTGCTTGCATTATCGTAATCTTAGGCATATTAGCCGCCCGCTGTATAAGACCTCGTTCCCACTGGATCCACAATTACGAGATCCTGACCCCGCAAAAGGATTAGTCGCAGACGTGAATCGCGGTCGCGTTCCCACTAGAGTATGATCGCGCATTGATCTCCCTTTTGGGAACGGAAGTGGATTCAAAGTTCACCAACGCAGGTCGACCAAGTGGGCAGTGCGCAGGCGCAACGTATCTATGGCGACCACACAGTGTGGGGTGGCTCCTCTACTACGCGCGCGCGGCAGTCGCCATTTTTTTGTCATGATAGTACATGTACTGTATACTGACTACTGTTGACCGACATGATGGACTTTTTTGTGCCATTTATTTTGTTGTGCCATCATCTACGTCTTCAGAATAGTATTAGAATATCAGCTTTTTTTGAGCTTCGTTCTCGACATCGAAGACATTGTAGACGTCGGAGAAATGAGCGACGGTTGCTTTTTCTGCGACGAAAATTCGTCATGTATGCCCTCATGTTCGAAACGGCAATCACTGAAGACCATCACCAACAAGTCGACAGGTACATAGAAGAAACATTTTCTCAAATAAACACTCGCGCCATCCGGGCCTACCGTACCGGATGTTCGCCCTCAAATTGCGGGGTCTGATCGCCCTTTGCATTCCCACTAGACTTTTGATCGGACATTAATCCACAAGGGCGATCAGATCCCGCTTTAATCCTACTCCCGAGGTGGATCAAATTTGCGGGGTCTGATCCTGATCGCCCTCGCGTTCCCACTTACGCTTGATCGCCCTTTGATCGCCCTTTTCGAGAAATTGCGGGGTCTGATCGCCCTTTTCTCGAATTGCGCGATCAATGCGGGGTCCAGTGGGAACAGGGCCTAAGCCGCAATGCCCAGAAATTGTCAAAACAACATTCAGTTGTCGGTGTATAAGCCGCCCGGTGTATAAGCAGCAGCGGCGACCGCATACACAGACGAGCCGTGCGTGTTTGTGGTCCTTTGTGGTGATGTACAGTGACTAGCGGGCGGCACATCAGTCATTGTACATCGCCACAATGTGCAAGTTGCGTTGCATTCAAGTAAAAATGTGTTCAAGTTAACACCATCGATCGTTATTGAAATCGTTAATTGGAATGATCTGCAGTCAAGTGGCCTATTTTCTTTTTTTAAGTGATTGGCCAGCGCATCACTCTCCTTAAATTTCAGGCCACCCTGCCAAAGAATTGGCCTCCCTACCAAAATAATTAACTGCCCACAAATTTGAAAAATCCTGGGCGAATGCAACTTCGATCCCAGTGCGGAATGCTGATAAAGTTTCCTTCAACACAGACTTTCTTCACTGTATTTATCTAGTTTGTTTTCCTTTTCTTTTCTCAGATATTATTAAGGGAGACAAAGTTTCTGTTTTTGTAGATATTCATGGCAAATGTAGGAGAGGATTGATCCAAAGATTCAAAGGAGATAAATCATTTCTTGGTAATGGATGTGCAGCTATGAGTAGAAAAGACCTGTTTGTTGGCAACAGCTCACCAAGGTGGGTAAAAAAAACGTAGCTACCTTAAAGCCCCCTTCAGATTTCTAGAGTGAGTCCCAATTAAGTTGAGATTGACATTTTGCCATTATTTGGTGTGTTGTCCCTGTTCTTAAACAATCATTGATATACTAATCTTTCTCAATATGTAGTGGAAGGTCGGTAATTGTTAACACTTGATGAGATTAGACTGAATGAAACTCTAATACTTGTGACAATTATTGACCTTGCCCCAGACTCCAGTCACTCTATTTTATAGTATTTATTTAGCCATTTAAAGCAGCACCAAATGCCAACCATGATGGCATAACACTGACTAGTGGTATTTTCTTTCTTACTATGGACCAAGGGGGATGGCTGTTCACATGACAGAGCCAATCTTTGATTGTCCATCATTGAATGGAGTACTTGTTGACAAGTTGTTCCTTCAAAATCTACCGTCCATTGTTGTCAGTCATGTCCTGAATCCTCAGCCAGGCAGTAGACTACTAGATATGTGTGCTGCTCCAGGTACAGTATGTTTAGTATTTCCCAACTGTCTGTTTGATATTGGATATTATCTAGGCTGTGCTTCACACCTTGTTCTCAATTGTACATCTATGAAAATCAGTGCAGTGTCCCGCTGCTAATTCTGGTATATATCTGTATTATAAGTAATAATCACCTCAATTCTGTATTCATATATCTGAGATTGTACCCTCCTCTGTTTAGTATAATTGTGTATACTCCTTTTCTCACCCACTTGTCCATCTTGGCCATGTTCCTTATCTAATTCTCATATCCACCTATCTTGGCCATGCCCCTTATCTCATTCTCTTACCCACCTATCTTGGCCATGTTCCTTATCTAATTCTCTTATCCACCTATTTTGGCCATGTTCCTTATCTCATTCTCTTACCCACCTATCTTGGCCATGTTCCTTATCTAATTCTCTTACCCACCTATCTTGGCCATGTTCCTTATCTCATTCTCTTATCCACCTATCTTGGCCATGCCCCTTATCTCATTCTCTTACCCACCTATCTTGGCCATGTTCCTTATCTAATTCTCTTACCCACCTATCTTGGCCATGTTCCTTATCTAATTCTCTTATCCACCTATCTTGGCCATGTTCCTTATCTCATTCTCTTACCCACCTATCTTGGCCATGTTCCTTATCTCATTCTCTTACCCACCTATCTTGGCCATGTTCCTTATCTAATTCTCTTACCCACCTATCTTGGCCATGTTCCTTATCTAATTCTCTTATCCACCTATCTTGGCCATGTTCCTTATCTCATTCTCTTACCCACCTATCTTGGCCATGTTCCTTATCTCATTCTCTTACCCACCTATCTTGGCCATGTTCCTTATCTAATTCTCTTACCCACCTATCTTGGCCATGTTCCTTATATAATTCTCTTATCCACCTATCTTGGCCATGTTCCTTATCTAATTCTCTTATCCACCTATCTTGGCCATGTTCCTTATCTAATTCTCTTATCCACCTATCTTGGCCATGTTCCTTATCTCATTCTCTTACCCACCTATCTTGGCCATGTTCCTTATCTAATTCTCTTATCCACCTATCTTGGCCATGTTCCTTATCTAATTCTCTTACCCACCTATCTTGGCCATGTTCCTTATCTCATTCTCTTACCCACCTATCTTGGCCATGTTCCTTATCTAAATCTCTTATCCACCTATCTTGGCCATGTTCCTTATCTCATTCTCTTATCCACCTATTTTGGCCATGTTCCTTATTTCATTCTCTTATCCACCTATTTTGGCCATGCTCCTTATCTAATTCTCTTATCCACCTATCTTGGCCATGTTCCTTATCTCATTCTCTTATCCACCTATTTTGGCCATGTTCCTTATTTCATTCTCTTATCCACATATTTTGGCCATGCTCCTTATCTAATTCTCTTACCCACCTATCTTGGCCATGTTCCTTATCTCATTCTCTTATCCACCTATTTTGGCCATGTTCCTTATTTCATTCTCTTATCCACCTATTTTGGCCATGCCCCTTATCTCATTCTCTTACCCACCTATCTTGGCCATGTTCCTTATCTAATTCTCTTACCCACCTATCTTGGCCATGTTCCTTATCTAATTCTCTTATCCACCTATCTTGGCCATGTTCCTTATCTCATTCTCTTACCCACCTATCTTGGCCATGTTCCTTATCTCATTCTCTTACCCACCTATCTTGGCCATGTTCCTTATCTAATTCTCTTACCCACCTATCTTGGCCATGTTCCTTATCTAATTCTCTTATCCACCTATCTTGGCCATGTTCCTTATCTCATTCTCTTACCCACCTATCTTGGCCATGTTCCTTATCTCATTCTCTTACCCACCTATCTTGGCCATGTTCCTTATCTAATTCTCTTACCCACCTATCTTGGCCATGTTCCTTATCTAATTCTCTTATCCACCTATCTTGGCCATGTTCCTTATCTAATTCTCTTATCCACCTATCTTGGCCATGTTCCTTATCTAATTCTCTTATCCACCTATCTTGGCCATGTTCCTTATCTCATTCTCTTACCCACCTATCTTGGCCATGTTCCTTATCTAATTCTCTTATCCACCTATCTTGGCCATGTTCCTTATCTAATTCTCTTACCCACCTATCTTGGCCATGTTCCTTATCTCATTCTCTTACCCACCTATCTTGGCCATGTTCCTTATCTAAATCTCTTATCCACCTATCTTGGCCATGTTCCTTATCTCATTCTCTTATCCACCTATTTTGGCCATGTTCCTTATTTCATTCTCTTATCCACCTATTTTGGCCATGCTCCTTATCTAATTCTCTTATCCACCTATCTTGGCCATGTTCCTTATCTCATTCTCTTATCCACCTATTTTGGCCATGTTCCTTATTTCATTCTCTTATCCACATATTTTGGCCATGCTCCTTATCTAATTCTCTTGCCCACCTATCTTGGCCATGTTCCTTATCTCATTCTCTTATCCACCTATTTTGGCCATGTTCCTTATTTCATTCTCTTATCCACCTATTTTGGCCATGCTCCTTATCTAATTCTCTTACCCACCTATCTTGGCCATGTTCCTTATCTAAATCTCTTATCCACCTATCTTGGCCATGTTCCTTATCTCATTCTCTTATCCACCTATTTTGGCCATGCTCCTTATCTAATTCTCTTACCCACCTATCTTGGCCATGTTCCTTATCTAAATCTCTTATCCACCTATCTTGGCCATGTTCCTTATCTCATTCTCTTATCCACCTATTTTGGCCATGTTCCTTATTTCATTCTCTTATCCACCTATTTTGGCCATGCTCCTTATCTAATTCTCTTACCCACCTATCTTGGCCATGTTCCTTATCTAAATCTCTTATCCACCTATCTTGGCCATGTTCCTTATCTAATTCTCTTATCCACCTATTTTGGCCATGTTCCTTATTTCATTCTCTTATCCACCTATTTTGGCCATGCTCCTTATCTAATTCTCTTATCCACCTATCTTGGCCATGTTCCTTATCTAATTCTCTTACCCACCTATCTTGGCCATGTTCCTTATCTAATTCTCTTATCCACCTATCTTGGCCATGTTCCTTATCTAAATCTCTTATCCACCTATCTTGGCCATGTTCCTTATCTCATTCTCTTACCCACCTATCTTGGCCATGTTCCTTATCTAAATCTCTTATCCACCTATCTTGGCCATGTTCCTTATCTCATTCTCTTATCCACCTATTTTGGCCATGTTCCTTATTTCATTCTCTTATCCACCTATTTTGGCCATGCTCCTTATCTAATTCTCTTATCCACCTATCTTGGCCATGCTCCTTATCTAATTCTCTTATCCACCTATTTTGGCCATGTTCCTTATTTCATTCTCTTATCCACCTATTTTGGCCATGCTCCTTATCTCATTCTCTTACCCCCCCCCCTATCTTTACCATGTTCCTTATCTCATTCTCTTACCCCCCCCCCCTATCTTGGCCATGTTCCTTATCTCATTCTCTTACCCACCTATCTTGGCCATGTTCCTTATCTCATTCTCTTATCCACTTATTTTGGCCAAGTTCCTTATCTCATTCTCTTATCCACCTATCTTGGCCATGTTCCTTATCTAATTCTCTTACCCACCTATCTTGGCCATGTTCCTTATCTCATTCTCTTATCCACCTATTTTGGCCATGTTCCTTATCTCATTCTCTTATCCACCTATTTTGGCCATGCCCCTTATTTCATTCTCTTATCCACCTATTTTGGCCATGCTCCTTATCTCATTCTCTTATCCACCTATCTTGGCCATGTTCCTTATCTAATTCTCTTATCCACCTATTTTGGCCATGCTCCTTATCTCATTCTCTTATCCACCTATCTTGGCCATGTTCCTTATCTAATTCTCTTATCCACCTATTTTGGCCATGCTCCTTATCTCATTCTCTTATCCACCTATCTTGGCCATGTTCCTTATCTAATTCTCTTATCCACCTATCTTGGCCATGTTCCTTATCTCATTCTCTTATCCACCTATCTTGGCCATGTTCCTTATTTTATTCTCTTATCCACCTATCTTGGCCATGCCCCTTATCTCATTCTCTTATTCCCAAATATTTTGGTCCAGTAAAAATGTTGAGCTAGACGCCCTGCAGTCTTTTGGATTTTTTTTCCCACCAAACTAAAGCCCTATATTGGACCTAATCTTTTACTTATATTTATTTATTAATGCATATTTTTAAGAACAAGACTATGAGCCTTGAAACTTAACAGCACCATAATTAGAAGTACTTTGGTTGGTGTTCGGCTTTATACTTTGTATTTTGTTGGTTTCATTCACGTACCAGCTGCCTTTGAATTGATACATTGTCTGTACCTGTACGCAACACAATCTCTTCTTGCCAAAAACAAAAAACTATATGCACAAAGAAAATATCTGCTGCACGCACAACAAGCATAGTGCATACAAAACTTGTACACAATTATGCTTGTTCAACTATGCCATTTATTCACTAGTTTACATAGCCGGTCTTAATGTCAAATGTGATTACACCTATACGTAACCATTCTTTGACCAATCAGAGTGCATAAACTCTCTGAGGTATTAATACTATTTAATATTCATTCCAACCAGGTGGAAAGACCACTCATCTGGCAACACTCATGAAGGATCATGGTGTTGTCATTGCATTGGATAAATCCCAGAGTAAGATCAACAAAGTCAAGCAAAATGCCAAGCGATTGGGTTTGAACTGTATACAAACGTATGTGTATGACTCTACCAAGGCATGCATTATGCAATCCTCCTCCTCCTCTGGTAATACAGGTAAGACTTGATAAGCAGTCAGGCTAAAATGTGCTCTGTCAGTCAATGTAATTGAAGGAGTATCATTGGATACAATGGGTAGTATTAGCATTTAACTAATGTACAGGAATTCAAAAACTATTAACGTTGTTCTAAATTAAAAATTAATCGAATCCCTATAGAAGTGTTATATGGAACTGGTTTTTAAAAGAGTAAACTAATTTCTGTCTATTCATTAGTTTTCAATAAACACGCCATCCAACTGACCCGCGAACATTTGTAGGTGGTCCTGTTTTAGGGGCTATGGAAAGTTTTCAAAATTTCCAAGGTTTTACGGAGCTCCTCCCTCTCCCCCCTATAAACCTGATAAAGTAGTACTTTACCACCAAGTAACGCCGGAGAGGTGTATACAAGCAAAATGTTCCTGGACAAACAAATAGAAGTCAGAGATATCTTTATTTAAAAAATGTCTAGGGATGCTTCATATTGGAAAGTAACTGAGCAGAAAAACAGAATATCATATCTGATGCCCCATTCTCTCTTCTGACATAAGTTCTCAACAAGGTTGGAAAGGAAAGGTGCAAAATTACATGTATCCTGATATCCCTAGTCTGCCAAAGAGAGGCATGGATTCCCTGACTTCTCTATCTTTTAATCCACATTCCAGTCATCCTCCTGAAATGACCAAATCTGCTCTAACCATCCATGGTTGCAGTTACTTCACCCCAAACTGGACAGTCTACATTTTACAACCCTCAAATGCTTTCAAACTCACCTTCTGCAGGCCTTTTTGACCACTCTGCTTAACTTGCATCCCAGATCAGAAGAGCCTCTACTCTACGAACTGGTGATAACCAGTTACTCCATTACACCAAATAATACTCTTAGAAACTGTTGAGTCTTTGATGAACACCAGGGATTTATTTCTTCACTTATATAACTTAAGTTAATTCAGGTTTCCACTATTCATGGCTGTAGGTCAATTATTGCCATGCTCCATAGGGGCTTTTCTTAAGGGTCCATCATGTCACACAACTTTACAATAAAATACATGTATCACAACAGTACAAGATGCACAGAAGGATCTTCCTCTTGAGTAGCATCTGGTGTCTGTGACGGATCAATCACATGAGACAGTTATGTATCCGGCTTCTATCCCCATTAAACTGCATGAGATACTTTATGTAATGTGGTCTCCAGAACAGCAACATAAACAGAAGTGAATCTTTCAGGCTGGGATGATGGCACTTCAAACTAGATGCATAACTTCAGGCCTTGAACCTCACTCTTGAAGGGGCACAGCACATTTCCTCTGGTAAGGGGCACTCTATGAGGAAATTTTAATTTGTATTGGAACTTTGCAAAGGCCACCACAGCAAAAGCACAGGGCACCACGGCAATTGCTGTGGGTGCCGTGGGTTATTTCAAGGCCTGTGACTTCATCTTGAGCTTAATTCTAAGGAGTACCAATCACAGAAATTATGCAAGCAGCCTTGTGGAAGAACCCTTCCTCCTTCCTTCACGTGTGCTACTTACATGACTTTCTGCAATTAGCTGAGGGCTGACAAATTTCCACAGAGGTTCTAGACCTCTTTAGAAATCTTCTATTTTGGGGTATGCTCTTTTGACCTTCATAGACTGGACTAATTGAGACTTTTTATTTTCTTGCTCCACACTGCATGCTTGTCTCCCTCCCCCTAAAGTTATTTCCATCTGTGCTCTTTAGCATTTTGTAGGTTATCAGAGGTGAGATATTTTCTGTAGTAGAATACCCTAAATCAGTAGGGATTTCCTATTCTACTGAGATATTACTCACCACTTCCGTCATGACTACACTTTTATGAGCTTCAGATATGGCTTATGTTGCATGCAGTAAAGGCTATTGTGTAAAAGGCATTTGTAGTTTAGTAGGTGAGTATTGTTTAAGTAGACAAGAAAATCCCTGCTGATAGGGTATTCTACTCCTTCAACTATGAAGTTGGGGTTACATTACAGAGTGATTTATTGATTGCTGAGTTAAGGAAGCAACGTGTACATGTATTTTAAAACTGATTACAATCCTTATAGGATCATGTGGGTGCTGAGGGATTGCAATGCCATGATTGTTGGCAGTAACAACTTCACACCAAATCTTTTGTGTGCAAAATACAAGTAGTGTGTGTGCTAGGCATGCACAACCTCCATGGATATGCTGTGGGAACGATTTTTGGTAGAGTGGTATCAAAGGTAAGCAACTTTTTATCTGGTGCTAGACAGATAATCTAATTTGATTTGCTTGCTTTATATGTGTACATCACTAGATGCACCTCCATACAGTCCTGAGTCATTTGACTGTATACTTCTTGATGCTCCATGTAGTGGACTTGGTCAACGACCTCAGATAGCCAACCAACTACAACTTAGTGAGGTCAAATCTTACCCTGCTTATCAACGACAATTTTTTTCAACGGTATGTACTCATAGTTTCTGGAATACCTAAGAAATTCATCATAATAATGTGCACCAAATAAAGTAAACCAACATGTGAAGTGTAGGGTTGTCAACCCTGCCGGTCGGGCGTGCCGGCACTCTGGGACTGGGACTTTGCCTTGCTAAAAGCTTTATAGACCGGCACTAAATTTGACCGAAAATGCTGAATATTTCATCAGAAGCCAACAATAAATTATAGTATTTATGGCAAAACACATCGGATTTTGTTTAAGTATCCATTCCTGACAATTTCTGACAAATATACTCACTGCAAAAAAATAGTTAGTGGCCTGACGTTTCGACCCTAGCAGAGTCTTTCTCGAAGGCTAAATGACAAGACTACAAACATAAACAGGTACATGTATACATTACTGAAGTAACAAAAGCAGTCAAGTGGAAATAGATGATGGAGAGGAAAATACACAGAGAAAGCAGGAGGCTGAAAAGGAAGGTAACAAAAGGGGAGGGGGATTGGGGGAAGGGGTTGTTTGACCACAAGAGGACAAAATGATGGAGAGAGGGAGAGAAAAGTAGTTTATTGGTGAATGAAGCAGACTGGGGGGGGTGTCTTATCTGTGGTAAAAAGGAGAAGGCAAAGACAAAAGTTATTAGTCATTTCCTTCTTGGATGTTCAGACCATGGGGTTGAATGGTCTGGAGACGTCTTATCCATAATTTCTCTCTACTCAGACGAACAATCTCTCTGTGGTTTCCTAGTGCCTCAATGCCCTGTAAAATCATGTCAGAAATTGAGTGATTAGGAAGTGATGTCCTACGGGTGTATCAAGCTTATGGGTGTTGACTGTGGATCTGTGGCCGTAGAAACGTCTCTTGAGTGTAGTTCTCGTTTCACCTATATATTGAACACCACAAACTTTGCAAGATATTTAATAAATTAGATTAGTGGTGGTGCAGGTGACATGACCCCTTGTCCTATGGGTGGTACCACTAGTATGGCTGGTGAAGGAGTCCGATTCTCTGATGTGTTGTCTACAGACGATGCATTTGGAGGTGTTGGAACACCTGAAAGTTCCCTGTGGCAAAGGGGGGGGACTTCTGCTTGGACAATGAGATCCCTGAGACTGGGTGGCCGTCTGTAGGCAACTATGGGTTCTTCTTGTACAGCACGTTGAAGTCGATCTGATGTGTGAAGAATATGATGGTTAGAACTGGTTATTGTATGAATAGGGGGAAGTGAGGGGTGGAAAGTGACAACAAAGGGAACTTTCTCCTTGGAACTCTGTTGTTGCACGGGTCTTTTGGAAAGTACTGACTCCCTGGAGCAAGCCTTGACTTTCTGGATTGCTCGATGGACTGCCAGGGAGCTATGACCCCGGGAGACAAGGTGTTTCTTAAGTTCCTTAAGTTCCTTCTTAATTGGTAGCCAATGAAGTGCTTGCAAAGTCGGTGTGATATGGTGACAGCGTGATGTGTGTGCAACATGCCAGGCTACGCTGTACATTGTATACTATACAGGGAAGGATAATGGGATAATGCATGCATTCCTTATATTGTGGTGTTGTTTGACTGTAGTATGATTAAGTAATTTAGTCAGAGTTTCTGATTCATTTCTCAGGCTGTTAAGTTGTTACGCCCAGGAGGCTACCTTGTGTATAGCACCTGCACTGTGACATTGGGAGAAAATGAAGAAATAGTTGATTGGGCTCTCAATGTATATCCACAGCTTCAGCTCTGTAAACAGGTCAGTTAATCACGTTTTTTTTTTAATACAAAATGTTCCAGTTCGCGCCAGGGTTTCAAAAATTGCTGCGGGCCTACTCCTGTTGTTATAATTGTTTTTGAAATATCCTTGGCCTAATTAAAACCAAGTAGAGACATGATTTGCACCAAGATTGGTGGGCTTTTCCCCCTTTCCACAAAAGTGTGGAATGTGTTCACGGTAACTTGCTGAACCCATGGCCATAAGCCATGGGCCCACGGCTGATAATCGGCCATGGATTGCTGGACTTGCTTCCCATGCCGAATACAATAAACAACCATGGCAGTCTATGAAGCTCTCATAATCATCATTCTTCCAACAAAAGGTCTGGCGTTTGCAATTTTGCAACAGTCTCTAGCAAAGGGGAGATTTCATGCATGAATTCCAGTACCTTTTGTCTATCTTTGTAGAGGGAAAACAAAGTGTAATACTGTGAGCATTGGCAATATGCATGCTATGTGTCTAGGCATCATAACACTTGACCCGCTGTTGCATTCGTACCAGAGTGAGTGTTCTGGGCATGTTATCACATTGAGGACACTTAAAATAAAGCCCTGAATGAATGTGGATCCATAGACCAAGCTAAATTTTAATGAATTAGCTAACACTTTATAACAACTTACAAAATTTAATAGATGTTCATTTTTTACTTACAAAATAAAAAAATAAATACATTAAATGATTTTGTGAAATTTATGCAAATAATTTAGTAAACCAAAGTGTGTGCAAAAACTATGGAATGTTAATCATTTTATATTTCATATATTTATGGTAACGAAATCAAGGATGCCTTATAAAATTGGTAAACTTATTCATTGTTTGTCACAAGCCCGAGGAAACAAGGTTGCTTGCCATGTGAACCAGAAACAAGCTCTACAACAGCAGAGCGTTCTGTTTGTTCACACAATTCAGTTTTATTATTTGAACAGCTTTGTAAAAAGCTTTATACAGTTTATCAAATTTGCTTTAGTGAATTTTGGAAGGGGGCATAGTGTTTGCCTTGTCTTTCCGTGTGTGAGAGAGCCCTTACACAACTTATGTGGTACTTTTAACAATGGTACAATGCTACCCCACCAGGTTTTCTTTGTTCTAGTGGTACCCAACAGAGAATTTCTTAAAAAAGGGAATAATAGAACAATAGAGGTACCCTGTAACTGCCATATGTAAGGGTGGGTGTGTATGCGTTTGCGTGTGATAACTCAAGAAGGACTTGGCTTATCAACTCCAAACTTGGTGTGTGAATTGGTCTTGAGATTCCCCAGAAGCCTAGTGTTTTGGATCACCTACATCAAATGACAGGGTCATTATGGCTAAAACAGAAGAAATGATGTCAGAGTGATAACTCAAGGACTTGGCATGTTACCTCCAAACTTGATATGTGGATTGGTCTTGGGATCCCCCAGAAGCTAGATTGTTTTTGACCCCTCGGTCTAATGTCAAGGTCATTATGTCTAAAACAAAAGAAATGTTGTTAGAGTGATAACTCAAGATGACAAGATTAATGTCAGCGGAGAATTTGTGTTTGTCAACACACCATTCTTGTTTACTAAGATTTGTATGTTATGTTATTTAGGGGAAAAAACATCATTGTCTGATATTCCAAACTGAAGGTATAGAAATTCAAAGTTTGTTTGTAAAGCACAAGATCAAAAGATCAACAAATACTCAAATGTGGGTTTTGGAGTGGTCTCATGTGACTACACAATTAAACAAATCTTAAATAAAATCCTTGAAATCAACCCTTGGAGGCAGTTTGGGTTGTCAGGGAATTACTGCTGATTGGCCATCAGCTCTCATCAGTGCTCATTTGCATAAAAAAATAAGACGGCAATGAGGTTGCCTACTTATTTTTCTATGCTAATGAGCTGCAGCTGTTGAACCAAGCCTTAAGCCGAAGGGCCCTACACATGCCTCAATGTCCCTACACAAGCCTTAATGGCCCTACACAAGCCTTAATGGTCCTACACAAGCCTTAATGGTCCTACACAAGCCTTAATGGCCCTACACAAGCCTCAATGGCCCTACACAAGCCTCAATGTCCCCACACAAGCCTCAATGTCCCTACACAAGCCTCAATGTCCCTACATATGCCTCAATGTCCCTACACAAGCCTTAATGGCCCTACACAAGCCTTAATGGTCCTACACAAGCCTTAATGGTCCTACACAAGCCTTAATGGCCCTACACAAGCCTCAATGGCCCTACACAAGCTTCAATGTCCCTACACAAGCCTCCATGTCCCTACACAAGCCTAAATGTCCCTACACAAGCCTCAATGTCCCTGCACAAGCCTCAATGTCCCTACACAAGCCTCAATGTCCCTACACAATTCTTAATGTCCCTACACAAGCCTCAATGGCCCTACACAAGCCTCAATGTCCCTACACAAGCCTCAATGTCCCTACACAAGCCTCAATGTCCCTACACAAGCCTCAATGGCCCTACACAAGCCTCAATGTCCCTACACAAGCCTCAATGTCCCTACACAAGCCTTAATGGCCCTACACAAGCCTCAATGTCCCTACACAAGCCTCAATGTCCCTACACAAGCCTTAATGTCCCTACACAAGCCTCAATGTCCCTACACAAGCCTTAATGTCCCTACACAAGCCTTAATGGCCCTACACAAGCCTCAATGGCCCTACACAAGCCTCAATGTCCCTACACAAGCCTTAATGGCCCTACACAAGCCTTAATGGCCCTACACAAGCCTTAATGGCCCTACACAAGCCTTAATGGTCCTACACAAGCCTTAATGGCCCTACACAAGCCTTAATGGCCCTACACAAGCCTCAATGTCCCTACACAAGCCTCAATGTCCCTACACAAGCCTCAATGTCCCTACACAAGCCTCAATGGCCCTACACAAGCCTTAATGGCCCTACACGAGCCTTAATGGCCCTACACAAGCCTTAATGGTCCTACACAAGCCTCAATGTCCCTACACAAGCCTCAATGTCCCTACACAAGCCTCAATGGCCCTACACAAGCCTCAATGTCCCTACACAAGCCTCAATGTCCCTACACAAGCCTCAATGTCCCTACACAAGCCTTAATGGCCCTACACAAGCCTCAATGTCCCTACACAAGCCTTAATGGCCCTACACAAGCCTTAATGACCCTACACAAGCCTTAATGGCCCTACACAAGCCTCAATGTCCTTACACAAGCCTCAATGTCCCTACACAAGCCTCAATGTCCCTACACAAGCCTTAATGGCCCTACACAAGCCTTAATGGTCCTACACAAGCCTCAATGGCCCTACACAAGCCTCAATGTCCCTACACAAGCCTCAATGGCCCTACACAAGCCTCAATGTCCCTACACAAGCCTCAATGTCCCTACACAAGCCTCAATGTCCCTACACAAGCCTTAATGGCCTTACACAAGCCATATGCAATTACAGGATTGTTGACAAAGAGGAATTCAGACGGTACAATTTAAAGTACATGAATAGTGTTTTGTTTACATGAACATGTGCTCTCTTTGTTGATAGGTTCCTCATCTGGGTTGTATAGGTTTACAAGGGACAATGCTCCAACCAGACCAGTTATGTAAGCTGCAGCGTTTCCATGGAGTTTCACCGATGATATCATGTACAAAAGGACATTGTGACAATGATACAATTGGCTTCTTCATTGCAAAGTTTGTAAAACAATTTCCAAGTTAAAATAAATAATTTAAACAAAACTTACTTGTACCTTGGAAGGAAGTTTGATTGTAGTTTTATACTGCTCTCTGGAGAAGATATATAGGAATTACAAGGGTAAACATCTACCACATCCACCAGGCCTTGTTTCTGTGGTAGTGTTATTACAAGGGTAAACATCTACCACATCCACCAGGCCTTGTTTCTGTGGTAGTGTTATTACATGGGTAAACATCTACCACATCCACCAGGCCTTGTTTCTGTGGTAGTGTTATTACAAGGGTAAACATCTACCACATCCACCAGGCCTTGTTTCTGTGGTAGTGTTATTACATGGGTAAACATCTACCACATCCACCAGGCCTTGTTTCTGTGGTAGTGTTATTACAAGGGTAAACATCTACCACATCCACCAGGCCTTGTTTCTGTGGTAGTGTTGTTTTAAGCTGTGCATGCTGTGCTGTGGTTGTTATGGTCTCATGTTGTTTGGGAAATGGGTAATTTTCAGTATTCCTCTTCATAGTCATCATATCCATACCAGTCCATTTCTTTTGAAGGCACATTTTTTACGCTTTCAAATCAGTTACATCAGCAGAAAGTTTTTTCAGCACCTAAGAAATCATTACTTCTTGTTGTTGTGGCTCTTTTCTAGTCTTACAATTAAGCCTATAGATTTTGCTGCCTGCCTGACTTTTGGCATCTTGCCAATAGCTTTCCTTCTCGTAACTGTTGTATTATTAACATTACTCAGACCGGCAAGCTTTTGCTCAAAGACTGTCAGCCTTGTAATCAAAGTACCAAAACAACTGCTGTAATTTTCTCATTAAAAAAATGTCTCACTTGACAAGCTAATGTAAGCTGGCTTGCCGCATGCTGTACACCATACCCATGTCATGCTGTTTTACCCTCCAGAGGGAAGTATAGAATTCTATGTGAAGTCAGGACCAGCTTGTAAACTTGAACCACCTATATAACCTCTGACTGATGTGATTGCTGTAAGTTCAATGATTGGAAATGTAGACTCAATCATTTGAACACAGGCCTTTTTTGGCCTTAACTGAACCTACTTTTTACATCAGTAGGACTGCACCTGTGTTGTAATTAAGTTATATTTCACTGTATTTACAACTTCATTGGTATTATAAACTTGCTATATTATTCTCAGAATCATTGAAAGGATGCAATAAATAATCTGTGCATCTTTTACTTTTCACTCATGTCCGCAGTTTTCTAAATTTTCTGAGCACACATGCTGGATTTGTTTTCTTTGTTAAAGAGGTGATACAACTTTCTCAGAAATAAGTGACAGTAATAATAATAAACAGTACTTATATAGCTCTATTCTAAAAAGAGGCATGGTCATAGCGCTTTACAATATGAAATCCTTACGAAAAATATACACAGAAATTGTGAAAACAAACAAAAACAAAGCAATCATAAATAAACATCATTAACGAAACAGGTGTGTCTTCAACTTGCGTTTGAAAGTTGTGACGCTATTGCAAGACTGTATGGTTGTTGGCAAATCATTCCATAAATTGGGGCCAGAAACACTAAAAGACCTACTACCAACTAGTCTATGAGTTATAGGTGTGACCAGCCGAGTTGTATCTTTAGCTGATCGAAGGCCTTCCCTACCAGGTATGTAGACACTAGACAGAAAGACAGTTAGTGAGACATTTTGGAGCGTGACCCTTGAGAGATTTGTGAACATAAAGCAGTGTTTTGAAAGCTATTCTTTTATCAACCGGAAGCCAGTGGAGTGTTTTAAGCAGCGGTGCAGATGAATGATGTTTTGCAACCTGGAAAATTATGTGAGCAGACCTATTTTGCAAACGTAAACGTGTGATGTTGCTCATGCTGCATCCAGATAGCAGAGAGTTGGCATAGTCCAGTCTGGATAAAATAAGAGTATAATAGTCTTTCGGGGCAGATTGTTTTGTTTTTTGGCACAGGGATTCCATTAATAAAGTGAAGAATAATGCATCCCTGTACAATTGCCACGGAGGTGCTTGGAGAAGAGAGTTAAATAACGGGTGTTTTAAGCTGGCTTTAAAGTTGTCTTTGAGGAGTCAAATGTATGAAGTAGCTTGATAGGTCATAAGAACAGAGTTCAGACAACTGGACGGCTTGACAAAGTGTCATTGAGATAACTCGACAATGCCACGATAAGTGTAAAACCAAAGCAATTATACTCAAGGTAGGAAAGGCAGAATGGTGTTGTCTGTACAGGATTTAGATTACAAGTGGTGAACAAGGCCTGTGTGTATAAGACTGGGGCTCTGTGGTAAAACAATCCAATGCCTCGGTGTATACGTGGCAGTGGCAATCCCACCGAAGGAATGTGGAAATCTCCAAGGCCATTTTTAAGTGACTGGGCTCAGCTATACCGTTGTGCATATAGGGCCTACTGTGTCTTATGGTGTAAGAAAGCAGGGAAAGTAATACAGTATAAATGGTACTGAAACTATACTGTGGGGTTGGTGGTCTCTAATAAGCAGTCATCATATAGGTAAACTTTTCTAGTGTAAAAAGTATCAGGAATATGATCTAAGATCATCACACAGAGGTTTGCCAGAGTAAATTTCATCATTTCACTGGTACTAAAACTACTAGCAATGATTATCAATGAACATTTGATAGATTACTGGTTACCAGCTACATTGTTTACCTATGCTCGGTTCTCATGCAACAATGGTCAAGTTACATTTGATTAGCCCTTTTACAAACTGCCTTATTCCTGTGGAATACAACCCTGGGGAGGGCCCAGGAGGGTTTTTTTTATTCCACGATACACCGGTGCACTTTCACACTGTCACTTCACACTGTCCCCTTTTCCATGGGATTCTGGTTGCGTGTTTCTCTGTAGTTCACACCGTGCTGCCTTTCTTGGCTAGCAGAGGTCATCGCTGTAGCTTCACGACTGGTTGTTGGTTGTAAGGTATCTTTCAGTGAGACCATTTTTACCACATCTATCCAAACTTTTTTACAAAATCGTTTTTCTTTGAAAACTTACAAATTTTTAAAAAAATTAAACATGAGAAATGGTTCAGTTGATATGATATTTAATTTGTATTAAATACAATAAAAACTTATAAAAACTTCAAAACAAATGTGTAGAACAAATAGCTATAACGCAGACCCCACAATTTATTTAGCATGCATTTCTTGATGTCGGCCGTTTATCTTTTGCTCTTTTTCATAGTCTTACAGTAAATAGGGGTAGGCAAAACCTGCCTTTTTTTATCACATAGCAGTTATTTCCTGGGGATTAAGAATACCCTAGGGTTTTACTGTTTACCCCTAATCCAGATTCCGGAGCACTGCTGGTTATTCCACAGTATAAAGCGATCTTATTCCCTGTGGATGCCTCCTGGGACTAGACTAATGTGAAAGGGGCTCAGGTGTTGTGTAAAAGCTTGCAAAAGGGGTCAAACATAACGTGACAAAATAAACAACCTGCCCTCACAAAATTTTTCACAAGGAATCTAGCTTTTAAGCAGTGTGTTAAGAGGGCAATGTGAAAGAGGCTTTTGAGAACTTTAAAAACACATTAGAAATGCTTTGCAATCAATCATTAGTATAATATTTTACTTTAAAACATGCTTTGAAAGTGTTTAAAACTTTAATGCATTGTACTTTAAAAAAGAAACCTTAAGCTACTTCAACATAGACAAATTATAAATTTTTTAGACCAAGTGCAATGTATTTGCTTGACTTGAAAAACCCTTGAAATTCTCCAGGCTTTGAAAGACTTTGAAACACTTGCAGGTCGAATGCTGGAATCTGCCATTCGGACAGCAGCTATAAAACATGGCATTTTAAATGAGGGGAATGCAGCCTCTGCGTAGGTTAGTGATCAGCTTCCCCTGATAGACATGGAGGTCTCTTTAAGGTAAAGTGTCCAGTAGCAGAAAGTGTCTACAAAGTACCATACTTGAATAATATCGGTAATAATGGCTTCTTATATAACGCTCATATGTCTCACTCAGTGACACTCAAGGCGCTTCAACATTAAGTATTTTCCTGGAAGGTATTTTGGGAGGCTACGTTTGAAGTATGAGATCTACTCCTTTACATAGCACAATGTAACGGAATTTGCAAGGTGCTGTGGCGCAATATGCTGCCAATCAAACCAGGAACGAGAACAAGAGCAAGAATAGGAATGACACCTTGTGGCACTCTTAAAAAAAAGAAGTTTTTTTAAATAGACATTCAGTTTTTGTTTACTACAAAAACAAGGTGTTCATGATCGATGTCATCAAATTATGATTGATCGATATTTCATTTTATCAACCCGATTTGTGTTTCAGGAGTAAGATTTTGTTCCAATATAAATCTTCAACTTCCGGTTTGAACCAAAACTTAGGTCAAATGAGGTCATACTGTGTAGCGCTAGGTATTGTCCTAGGAGCCCTTTGTAATGCCATGTAGTTAATACAAATCCAATGTGTGGTTCAGGGGTTGTGATTATATCAAATATTGAAATTGATCATCCGGTTTGAACTGGAAGTCAAGGTCAAATTGGATCGCATTCTGTGTGTCATCTCTTAAGTTGATAAATACTTTCCCAATGATGTAAAGATTGTTTAAAAAAACAATGTGTGCTTTAGAAGTTATGATTTTTTGAAACATTAATCTATAACTTCTGGTTTGAACCGGAAGTCATGGTTAAATGAGGTCACACTGTGTATCATTTGTTAAGTTTTAGGAGCTCTTTCTGATGACATATACATTATGAAAATTCAATGTGTGGTTGAGGTGTTATTATATTTTTTAAATATTAATTTCATCTTCCGGTTTGAACCGGAAGTCAAGGTCAAACGTGGTAACATTCTGTGTATTGTTTCTTAAATTAATACACACCTCTCCAATGATGCATAGATTGTAAAAATACAATGTGTGGTTCAGAAGTTATGATTTTTTAAAATATTAATTGTCAACTTCCGCTTTGAACCGGAAGTTAAGTTCAAACGGGTCACAATTTGTGTAGCACTTGTTTAGTTTATCAATACCGTTAAGATGACATATGGATTGTAACAATCCAACGTACGGTTAAGGAGTTATGAATTTTTCAAATATTACACAGACTATCATTATTTGGGTGTGCAATATACAATGAAATAGCGAGGATGCCAAATGTATTCCTAAAATAATGTAGCTTTACACTACTCAATACAGACATGTTAACTTACTCCACGCACAATGTACATGTGGCTGTATGGACTAGAGCGAGACCTAGCTACATGTGCATCGTACACGTGCGTGGCTGGTACAGGTTTGACATACATTGTACTACAGTAGGCCTACACTACCGTGTGTTGTACAACCCAGTGCGCTTTGACGTCCAGTTTTAACCATATGCAAAGGTTAAAATGTTGTTATCTCTGTGCAAAAGTTTCGCCAGGACAACTCATCTGTAATCTGATGCAAAATTTATGTTAAAATATTACGTAGTTTTTGAGATATGAATTTTTGAAATTGTCAACTTCCGGTCAAGGTCAAATTGGGTCACTTTTAACGACCTATCCGATGATGTGTAGATTGTAAAAGTCCAACGTGTGGTTCATGAGTTATGATTTTTTACAATTATTAAACTTTGATTTAATGTAATTCAATACCCAATGATGTCATCATGACATCATCAAGTTTGTGTCGTCTTGATACTGAGGTTCAATTGTCTGATGAGTTTCAACATTAAATTCAATTTCAATCTTGAGTTATGACCAAAAATTGAATTTTTTAACAAAAAAATACAAAGACAGAATTTGACCTTCCAGTTAGACCAGAAGTAAAGGTCATACAAATTTTTGCGTTAACTTTTCAAATGTTGCCCCAGTCTTAAACTATCAGATGCCCAACTATGAACATCATAGCTTTCAAATTCACGAAGATACAGCAAATAGAAAATGTCAATTTTCAATTTTATTCAGTCATCATGACGTCATCAAAACTGTGCTGTCCTCATATTGAGGTTCAATTGTCTGATGAGTTTCAAGGTTCAATTCAATTTCATTCTTGAGATAGTGCTGTAGAGAAGAGTTCTCCGGAGGAAGAAGAAGAAGAAGATGGAGAAGAAAAGAAAAAAACAGAATAATATCAAGAGGTGTTTGTGCACATATTGCACGAACACCTACAAAAAAGCTTCATCAAACTCAGTGAACAGATACAAAATGATGGGTGAGGAGTTTATTTTCTCCACAGTTGCTTTTGTGAATCTGTGACCTAACTACAGGTCTTTTTGCAGTGGGTTGTTTCCAAGTAAAGAAAACAATTCATAAGATGCAAACCCGGTCTAAAAATGTACAAAGTCTGAATCCTTACAAAGCTTACTTATTCCAATCTTGAACACTTTCAAAGGTTGGCATATGCTCTGGTAATTGTTGAATACCAGTGTTGTAGTCGAGTCCATGACCTTCGAGGCCAAGGCCGAGTCCGAGTCATGGGTCTGCGAGGCCGAGGCCAAGACCGAGTCACAGCACTCGAGGCCGAGGCCAAGGCCAAGACCACAGTGTCCGAGGCCAAGGCCAGTTAAATTATTATAATATTATGCACACACATACGAGTAGAAAAAAAGCAAATGTTTACGCAAAGGTGATACTTTGAAACGATTTTATTATTTCACCATGAAGGTACAATGAGATTGGCAAACTGCGAGCGTTTACATGTAGGGACACGCTGCCTTGGATTGGGCAATTTGGGCAGTTTTGTGATGTTAAAAGTGTTTTTTGTGATATGAAATATGGTCGGAAAGATATTTTAGAAGTAGAATTTAATGATTTTAACAAAATATGCCTCAAAATTGTGTGATTTTTCGTTTTACTTCGTAGACTAACACGGCCCGCCATTTTGTACGACCAAATCTTTGACTCCACAAAATGGCAAACTGTGTTTAATAGTTCACGAAGTAAAAGGAAAACCACACAATTTTGAGGCATATTTGTTTGGATCATTATCAGTCTGATCATTATATTCTAATTTTAGAAGATCTTTCCAACCATATCCATTTCATAACAAACGCTTTTTCAGCTCAAATCGCCCAATCTGAAGGCAACGTGTCCCTTTAACATTCCAAATCATAGATTGTATTATGTATTTTACCAGTACTGTATCTTCACTCCTCAAAGTGCGTGTTCATTACACTTTAAAAACATTAGGGTTTCCAAAGCATTCATATCTAAATACATTGGGCTGGTTTCTATGCCGCGTCATTACTTTCGGTAATGCCGGTAACGAGCAGGAGCCAGTCTATTTCAAATCTGCAATCTTTGGGGTCCGGTTGCGCACGTTAGTTGTGTCTTTTGCGCTCGTAAAGTATGGGCAATTTTGTTCCGCGAAACCTCAGGAGTCCGCTTCAGTAATTGCATTTTTTCACAAGATAATTTTTTTTGAAAAGTAAATGGTGGGAAATTTGAGTAGAAACTGGCGGCCTCGAACCGGCCTCGGCTTATTCTTCGAGGCCAGAAGGTGCTGAGGCCAAGGCCAAGACCGAGTCATGACAAGGGCAGGCCGAGGCCGAGACCAAGGCCGTCCAAAGTCGGCCTCGAGACCGGCCTCGAGGCCTAGGCCGGCCTCGAGACCTCCAACACTGTTGAATACCCCGTGCTGTGCTGTTAAGTTTAAGGGCCTCTCAGTGTAGTGTAACGGATCAACTCTGCATCCGCCAGAAGGGGAGGGGAACTACTTGCTAAACTCAGAGACATAAAAACAACTCAAAAATGGAAACAGAAATGCAGGTACTCGCTCATCTTGTAATTCTCCCCAAAGGGGACATGAACAAAATACATATAATAAAGTCAATTAATAAAGCAAAATGTAGCAACTGGCTGAGTTGGGGAAATTTAAGGACACTCCTCACTCAATTAATAAATAAATAAATACAACTTTACCTTAACAATATGAACCAGGCCGGACGACGTGCAGATAATAACTTATACAGAAATAAATACATGTAGGCTGACCACTATCTGTGTTAGTACTTTTGTACTGAGAGCCTTCAGTTTATACATAAAAAAATATAGAGCCGCCGTCCGACCACCCTGATGTCCCAAGCCACAGTTCTAGAATGCCACACCTAGATTTGGTGCCTTGGTTTTATACCCAATAGGAAATTCTTTGTTATTTTAAATGCACTAGTAATCAGTAAATCTAAATTGAGGGGAAATAATGATACAAACAATGTGAACACATTCCTTGCAGGCCAATGGTGGCTGGCAAGGGAATGATAAATAACTAACATAAGTGACTACATTGTACCCCCATCTGGCACAACATACCACATTCATTGTAGGCCAGAACAGAGCCAGCACATGTGTTTAAACACCATAACAAAAGGAGCTTGGAATGCAACACAAAGTATGTTCATTACAGTAGTCATGATCTGCAGGATTGCAATGATTGAAGCCATGGAGGAACAGTTGGAGTCTGTGCTTCTCCATCAAGTATTGCCTTTCAATTTGTTTTAATTTTTTTACAATCAAATGAACTTTATTTTAACATCAAAGCACATAAGCTAAAACACTACATGTAGTTGGAGTAATACACTAAAACAATTGTTAATGGTAAATTCTGATCAAAAATGTTTATACTGCTACAGCACTTGTGTTGTTATACCAGAGGAAGGTGACAAGAGGGCAGCAAAGATGAGATGAAGCAGGTTTGTAGTTAATTCTTTGCTTTTGGGGATCATTCATTCATCCATAACACAAGATTTAAAGCACAGAGAATACAATGTTTTTAAAACATAAACAATGAAAATGGTACCTTCATATGGTTACAAGGGAAAGACTGGTCAACAAACATGAAAACACAGTTATCAAAAAACAAAGCAAAACAAAAATAAATGAAGTAGTTTTAACGCCAAATTGGGAAAAAATATTGACCATGCACTTATGATATGGAAAAAGAGATGTAGTCTTGAGAGAAAAACAGCAAAATCATAATTATAATTACAAATCTCCGTGTTGTACATGGATACGATCCGTGTAATTTGGACTGACCTTCTCACACTAAAATTGTTCAACACTATCCGTCTATCTGTGTAGAGCGCATGATCCGTTTCAAAAATAACCCTTCTCGAGAGGTGGGTTGAGAGCTCTCGATCTGCGATGAAAATGCCAACACGGATCGAAAGCAGTAGTGTGCACCTCTGGGTTCATTTTCAATCCGTGTTGAGTGTGCGTGGCCCAACCGCAAACTGTAGTTTTTAAGCGCGTAAAGAAAAGTTGCCGCAAAGTGTCACTTTGCACCACGATGTACCGTGTTACGTCGCGATGCGTCCCACTTCGATCCCTGAAGACCCTGCAGTGTGAATCGATCGAACAATACACGGATCGAACAATACATGGATCGAACAATACATGGATCGAACAATACATGGATCAAACAATACATGGATCTAAAGTTACACATGTTAACCCAAAAAACTGATTTTATGTAGAGCTAGTAGTTTGTATCCGTGTTGAAATTTGACCAAGTCAACACGGACCTGTCCCAATCCAGGTAAATTTTGACACGGATCAAATGTCGGTGGTATGAAAAGGCCTACTGACAGGCAGAATTAAGCAGATACATACTTACAAAAATGTACTTGTACTTGTTTATAAGAGTACGCCTAAGATTGTTTTTAAAAGAATGAATTTTTCGTGCTTCCAATAGAGAAGCAGGAATTGAGCCACATCCCTTAGGGTGTCCCACAAGGCTCTGTTGTTGGTCCTCATGTTTACCTTGTACTTGAGCCCTGTTAGTGATATTATTTGCCAGTGTGACAGGTGTAGAAAGCCCTATAGTGTTTATGTTAGAGTTAATTACCCTTCCACTGTTTATATTTCCCTTTAAGCTCTTCTAGCACCCCTTTAGTTAAATTTCTTAGGAATCCTTTCTTGTGTGAACAATGAACTCTTTGCATAATCCTTGGTAGTGTGGTTAGTCAACCCTGTAGTTTATTTTAGATACGGTAGCAGCCTGGTAGCGCAAGGGAAACACTCCATTTTATTTGTCTTCATGTTCTAAGTTTGCCTGTTTCAAGTTTCTACTGCTATGGACTCGGTTTTAAAGCCATTTTTATTTTAATCTGTAACTTTCTTTGGAACTGTGCTTTGGGGTTTCTATTGTTTTTTAGGGTTTCTATGGGTTTTTTTTATCACTGAGTTTAGGGTTCAGTTTGTTAATTTGATCTGAGTTTAGGGTTCATTGGGTTTCTTTTGTTAAGTTAAGGTTTCAAAAAGATCAGTTTTTAGGTCCAAAGGTGTTTTTATTATTTTGTTACTATTTTTTATTACTGTATTTCAATCACTAGTTTTGCATTTGGTCATTGATTTGTAATCAATAAAGTTATTAGCTGTTTCGCAGCAAGCGAAGTCATTGAAATAACGCACAATTCGTTCTGAGCAGCCTTTTGCATAGTTCCCAAAGAGCGATTGCTTTGAAACTTTCAGTGATGAAAGGCATTGGTGCAATAATGATGCTAAAACAAGGATGTCATGATGACGTCATCAACTGTCACGTGACGTCATCTTAATGAAAGGTTTCTATTTTAAATATTTGAAAATCCGTAACAAATCAGCCACAAGAGACCGTAGGTTTCTGTTTGCAGGATTGAATAGGGATAAATTAGGTCTTCATTTTATTCAGTGTGCGTGACCTCACATGACCTCTACTTCCGGCTTGTAATTCAAAAGTGCTAAATGTTATGAAAATGCTTTCAACGATGTAAGTGTCTGGCAAGGGTGTGCATTTTTTTTAAAATACCGATGACGTCATGCTACACAGGAGCGCCCTCTAGCGGCAGATTGAAAACTGTTCAAAATTTACTTTTTGAAGATGTATGTGGAGAAGTTTTGTATAATCACTTCAAAATTTACACATATGTTGATCATCAGGCAGCCATCATATGTGTGAAGTTTCAGACCTATGACGTCATCGGGGATCATGTGACGCGGCATTAAAGGTGCCTTTTTTGAAGTCATATATCTCTTGAAGTTTTAGTGCGATCATGTTAAAACTTGGTAGGTTGTTAGATATTGGCAAGTTCTTGTTAATTTTGAAATGATGTCATGATGACATCATCACATGATTTTTTATGATTTTTTTTCATTGTTTGCACTTTTTAGTCATAAATTGCTAACAAAACGTGGTATAATCCAAATTCTTTTTTAAACAAGCTTGATACGTCATAACTGCTTTGAATACAAAAAGACTTTCATATTCAGTTTAGTAATTTGAAAAAGTTATGGCGAAACAGCTCGGCATTTGTGCACAAATGCAATATGTCTAGTTTTAATTTGTATTTTTCAGACAGGAAGTCATTGAGATAACGCACGATTCGTTCTAAGCAGCCTTTTGCATAGTTCCTAAAGAGCAATTGCATGAAACTTTCAGTGATGAAAGGCATTGGTGCAATAATGATCCTAAAACAATGATATAGACGTCATCTTAAAGGTTTCTATTTTAAATATTTGAAAATCTGTAACAATCAGCCACAACAGACAGTAGATTTCTGTTTGCGGGATTGTATAGGGATAAATTAGGTCTTCATTTTATTCAGTGTGCGTGACCTCACATGACCTCTACTTCCGGTCGAAACCGGAAGTGCCTTGTATTTCAAAAGTGCTAAATGTTATGAAAATGCTTTCAACGATGTTAGTGTCTGGCAAGGATGTGCATTTTTAAAAATACCGATGACGTCATGATACACAGGAGCGCCCTCTAGCGGCAGGTTGAAAACTGTTGAAAATGGACTTTTTGAAGATGTGTGTGAAGAAGTTTTGTGTAATCACTTTAAAATTTACACATATGTTGATCGTCAGGCAGCCATCATATGTGTGAAGTTTCAGATCAATGACGTCATCGGGGGTCACGTGACGCGGCATTAAAGGTGCCTTTTTGTAGTCATATATCTCCCGAAGTATCAGCGCGATTATGTTGAAACTTAGTAGGTTGTTAGATATTGGCAAGTTCATGTAAATGTTGAAATGACGTTTTATGATTTTTTTTTATATCTGCCCCTTTAAGTCATGAAATGCTAGCGGAACATGTACGACAGTATCGGATACCCAGGCCTGCACATGCCTATTGGCAAGCAGCCAAACATGGGGCAAACCACACAAAATTATTACAGTTTGAACATTGCAAACTGGACCAATTACCAGTTCCTGTACGGCTGTAGGCCTACATGAAACAATGAATATACGTAGTTCTCAACAACTCCAAAATTTGCAACCATCATCCTTGAAAAAACACTGGCCTCTTAAAATTGGATTGCCCCAAACCTCTCGCTATGTCATTTACTGAAAAAGTAAATGGGCACAACTGGTCAGGTGACAATTACACCATAAATTGTAATCACAAATGTTAATCATCCGCAAACATAAGCTATGACAAAGTGACAATAAATTTTGCTCCCACCAAACTTTCAGCCATTCATTTGCAAGACCAACCCTTATTGAACAACCTTGTAAGTTGTAAATCCAGCCAAAACAACATTACCAGAGCCTTGCTCTCATTGGTTGTCCTAACTACATAACATTCACAGGCTACAAGCTGTGAACTCAAATGCACACAACACACAACAGTGTGAAGCCATAAGGGAAAAACCTAGAATGGAAAACCAATCTTACCATGACTCACGAGAGCCAAGCGGGAGCAAACACAAGGGAGTTATGTGCCAAGTATAAAGAATGTTATCGTTTACTCAAGAAAATGGAGTATTATTATTCAATAAGTTAGGACCAGTGAATTGAACAGTTATTTGGGCCAGAGATGTGCGGGTAAGGTGTATGCAAGCTTGGCGAGTTGAGGATAACTGAACAAGTTTGTTGATTTAAACAGTGCTGTATGGTGCTGTGCAGTCCCCCATTTAAAATTAAGACTCATCATTGCAAACTTTGGTAAGTCTCATTGTTAAAGCATGACCTTTGAACCTTGATATAGTTTTATAATAATGTCAAAACAAAAGCAATCAATAATGACTGAGTGACTGAACTTTAGTCTGGATGCCCTTGTTCTACTTGATTTAGTGCTTCGATTGCCAACTTGGGCTTCTTTAATGCTAACTAAAAACAATTATTGGGGAATGTCCTACATACACCTCGGTTACACACCCCTATGTCACCTTGGCCTTTTTATTTAGTGATAGTTAGAATTCTGCCTTGTGACTGATTTAGTGTTAATATCACATGATACTGTACTGCAAGAAATAATGTGAGGGAATCAATGTCTTCCTCAACTTTCCTGGTTAACTATAACTATGACTGTTCGGGTGAGTGTGTGCCGGAGCAGAGGGCGAGTGTAGATATCGATGAACAACGTAAATGATTGTACAAGAAACAAACGTTTAGGCCAAACTTATATTTATAATTTATTTGCCTGATTTAACGATTGCAAGTACAACAAATCTAGCATGTAGATATGAGAGGCAAGTCTCTGATGTATGGAGCAAGTCGGAGCACTCATCAAAGATGAGAATCCTAGGAATGTGTGTGGTGTGTTTTACAAGATATGGGAGTGAGCTTTGAAGTGAAATGGACCACCTATTGACAATGTTATGATTTACAGGGGATAGGGGAATAGTAAATTTAGTGTCAGGAAATGAGCCTTACAATACGTTTTATTTTTTACTAGAAATCTGTATAAATGCAACGAACTGTACCCATAGCAACCAATGCACAATTTGCATCTTATGCAACAATGGTTGACATGGTTTGAAAAGTCGATAAGCAATTTTTGATAATTGCATGGTTTCGTCCAGTCATTGACCTGTTAGGTACATGCATTGCATTGAAAGAAAATGCTTCGTCATCAAATGGTAAATGTGCAGCTCAAGATAACTGCATGGTGTCATACAGTCGCAGACTTCAATGGTCCGTTACATAAGAAGTAACTGTAACTAGTGAACTTTCGGGTACAACCATGTGTAAATCTCTTTTGGAGGGGAGGGGTGTTGGCTCTGATGATAGAGCTGGTGTGGTCCCAAATTTCAAACAGTTTACTCTGCTCATCTTCAGGGGCAGAGTATTTCCAAGCTTGTGCTGTGGGTAAATTGAAATGCAGTTTGTAATCATATTGCACTTTTGCATCTGAATTTTAAACAATTTAAGTTAGAGTGTATACACTAATCAGATGCGTAGTCGGACAAATTGACATATTTTAACATTTGTTGGATGCGTATACCCAGTGTCAGTGAATGATGGCAAACCTGATTAGAGAAGATGAAAAACAGTGTGCCTATTTACAAATCTGTGTAACATAAGTTTGAAAGAATACCGAGTTGTAGAGAAGGCAGTAACTTCATGAAAGGAAATTGGGAAAACCTGCAGTAAAGTTTGGAAGGAATGAAAGGATTAATCAGTACGAATTTATGAATAAATTATTGAACTGCACGAAAGTGTGAATACAGGTTAACGAGTGGCCGCCCACTAAATTTAATGCGTATCTATTATTTTATTTTGATGAAGTATAAATGTTACATCCAAATTCGCATTGTCGGATGCGTGCATGCAGTCACAGCAAGTATGAATTAGCCTTTGGCCATTTTCTAAAGATATCCCCAAACAGAATACCACAGTTTGCCTTGAGATGGACTCCAACTGGCAAAAGGAATAGTGGCCAGACAAAGGTACCTGGCATCTGACAGTAAGCCAAGGTACAAGCCAATTCATTTATTTTTCATAAAGTGCCGATGCCACTGAGTTCCGTCTTCTGAATTGGCTTCTACCTACCTTGGCTTACTGTCAGATGCCAGGTATCTTTGTCTGGCCGCTCTTCATTTCGCCAGATTTTAAGGGCGCCTAGTCTGGTTTTTGAAAATATGTATACATAAGTGTAAGAGACTACTGGGTGCCATGAAAAATATTGAACAGCCCAACGATATGACCCTTATGAACATAGATATCAAAAAATTGTGAAATGATCAGTGATAGAACTTCACAAATTCAGATAATTTGTACACTTACTTTTGTATTAAATGGGCATGATATCATGACCTGGTCGTCAGTACATTGTAGTGACTTTTTTTTATGGCTGACCCTGGTGGACCTTGCCCTCAGCTCCATTCATCAACAGCAGCCAGCTAACCGCCCGGTTATTACCGTGCAGTAAATGCCAGCAGCCGATTTCACGCAAGTAGTGCGTAACTTGCGCCATGTCGTAAAGTTTCGTGAAATTGGCTGCTGGTCCTCTTAAATTTGTTCTGTTGTTACCTAACTATTATTGGCTTGAAAATCTGAGGTACTCATCAAAATATGCCAACCTTTGATCCAGTGTAGATGGAGATTATGTTCATTTTCATAATCTGAGCAGCAACAGATGCTTTTGCAGAACTGTTAAATCAAACTCAAAGTAATTGTAGCTGTGCAATTAAGACCTTATTCTTCTGCTGGTGACCAGTGTTGCTTATATGGAAAACTGGACATCCAAAAATAGCTTTCCTAAAAGTCAGTTTATAGTCAGTCATGCGACATGTGTGTGCGATGGTTGCACAACTGAAAACTTGACGCGCAATTATGAATAAATGAGTTATATATAGGAACTAGAGGGCGCACTGGTAATGCTACGTGCACAAACGCGACGGAACTGCAAGGAAGCACGCACGCCATTTTGTACGAGGGCAACATTGAATAGGAAATACGCGGTGTGCTAATTAAATACACGTTATGCGGTCTAAAAAAACAAGCGGCTGTATTAAAGTTGTTTCATGGGGTTTAGGTTATTCGTTTCAAAAGAGGATGAACACACTATGTCATGATTTATTGTACAAAGTTAAGGAATATAATTCTAAATTATTATATTTATTCGGGGATTATTTAGTAGTATAAACGGTCTTCACTGGCGTTCATAAATTTCACAGTAAACCCTTTCATTGTTAACCATTGCTCTTTTGCAACACGCACAAATGGTTTAGACATTGTTTTGGACTACTTCAGTACTTACAAAATGGCCGCCGCGCTGCCCTTGTCGGGCCGCGTAAATTTGCTACTGTGCCCTCTAGTTCCTATATATAACTCTATGGAAAAAACACAGTTTATAATTATCGCTCAGGCATCAGTTACTAATTGTTACAAAAGCTGGCAATCAGCGTTTGATGATTATCATTGCACAATTGACTATCAACCGGCCATAACTCAAACATTTGCCATTATCAAAATAGGCAAACAAATTCTGCTAAGAAGATAGTAGAAAAGTCAATTAGGGTTGAACTTGTGGTTGCCCGCAGGCTTTAATTTTATTTTACCAAACACTGAACCAAATAATAGTGTGTTTAAATTAATGTAAACCATTGTAATGTTAACTTGTTGTCAATGAATTGACTTATACACTGATACAACAGTGTCCCATAGGAAGCAACATTAGTCGCACGCAAGAGTTTGATTGGAATAAGCTGAACTTTATCTAAAGATGAGTTGGCCAATGAATCAATGAATCAATGAAAAAACATGTAAGCCATGTAGTCACAATGGACTTAAAATTGATAAGTTTACCATTATGTGAGCAGGGCCCACTTTCAATGGCTCTGCTTAACGCGGAATTCTGTGCTTACAGACGATAGAATTCTGTGTTTTACAGGGTGCTGTAAGAGCAGATTTTTGCGGTAAGCAGAGTCATGAAATTCCACCAACAAGTTGTAATGTACTAAGCCTAAAAATATTGATGCAATAAGCCCGCCCACTACAGCAACTGTCCGGGTGGTGCTTATTTGAGAAGTGCATGTTACACATTGCTCTGCCTGACTCTGCACACACATAAGACACAACAAAGCAATCCAAATGGCAGAAACTTGTTTACATTTTTAAATAGGATTTTAACACGTCAGCCTAGTTTGGAACATTCTCATTGATTAATGCATTAAGGATTAGCTTGATGGGCTAACTTGGTTAAGGCCCTGTCACGAGCTAACTTATGCCACAAGCATACTGATTTTCTTTTTTTTTAGTTTGATAAAGTCCAGATGCACTCAAATTCTCAGCAAAAATATGTTTCTGAGCAAACTCCTGACATATAAGACAAATGCCCAACAAATGAGGAACAAATGCTGAGCATATAACTAGCGTCCATAATAACGAATAACAGCGCATGTGTAGCGTCCATCCAACGAATGCTGAACATACCAATGAATGGCCAACAAATGCCCAACTAGCGTGCTGCGGCCAGTCACGTGACGTGTCTCCGCTAACCCCCATAAATATATTCTCCTAGCTCGTTCAGGTCATTTTCATGCAGATGAACGGCCAGAAGATATCAAATTCGGAGTCTCTGAGCATCCTCCATCTCTGGTGACGAGCTGAGCAGGAATGATGAAGGAGCTAGGTCGGTAATGTCAGAGATGCGACTGAAAAACTTTACCTATTCTATAGCTGTACTGTACAAGCGCATTACTTATATCAGTTGTCTAGCATCATGCTTGTTAGATGGATGCCTGGTGAAAGTTGATGTACATCGGAATTCGCTGTGAATTCGTTGGCCATTCTTTAAATAAACGCCAAGTATACTTTGGGCATTGGATACGACAAAGTTCAAGATTCACACAGCGAATGCTCAACGTGTACATAGCGTATTGATCACTACGTTGTCACCCCCTCAAAAATTTTGAACATGTTCAAATTTTTTCTAAACACCAGCACACCTCTGGGAACCCCTAAGAACCGCTAACGAATACTACTTATAAGCCAAACATGTCACTAACATACACTCAAATTTCCAAAAAGTCAGTCACACATTAGCTCTACTTGCAACAGTGCGACAGGGCCTTTACATATACAATGACTGAACAATTTGAACTTATAAGAGCAGTATGTTTAAGAGGGTCTCCAAGGTCAAATTCAGTTTTGTGATGCACTCATTTTTCAACAGATAGAATCCTTAAGACAGTGGACAAATCACAAGACTGTAATCTCTTGGTATAAAACGATTTGTATTTGATGTTCTTTCAGAGCAAATTTGAAACATGACGCCATTGGATATCACCAACAAATGGGTCTGTACATCCCAAAGAGGAATTTTTGCATCAATCAAAAGGTCAAATTCAAATACCAATTCAGGATAAAATGAATGAAAAAATTGCCTGTAAAAAAAAGGTACAGACCTATTATTTGAAATGTGATGTCATTGGATGTTTCAGGATGTCGACAAAATTCACAGTGGAAGGTTGTCAAATAAAATGACATTTCACACAATTTTAACTTGAGGTAAGAGACTTTTATTTTTTTCTTTATAAGGACTCTATTTATTGAAAAAATAGTGCACCACAAAAACTGAATTCAACCTTGGAGACCTTCTTTAACGTTGCTATAGTAAGTTATCACACCCAAAACTCAAAAGCAAAAGTGGCTTAAGAGAAATCTTTGCTCCTTGTTCTTCTCCAAGCCCAGTAGTTTTACTCATACCAGCTGTACTTAATCCCTAAAGGGATATTTTAGTATCCAAAAAGTGATCTAGGAAGTGTGAATACAAAATTTATTTTAATCATACTTTATTAACGTGAAAGTTTGATTTGATAATTTTTAAATTAGAATTTTCCCCCGAACAATAAGTCTTCACCACCACCCACTAGAATACATTAATCTTTTAAATCTTTAAATAACAAGCTGACTGATAAAAAGACAACTAGCCAACAGCAATGACGTCTTTCTTGTTCTAGATGCTCAACTCTGTCATAGAAGGACATAAAGAGAAACTGTTATTGTTTCTGGAGGAAAGATGGATGAAGGGCCGGGGAGTGGGGAAGAACTGAAGAAGGGGATGGGGGTTTATACATGTATAGTTGATAGGCCTACATTTTTGTCTTTTAAATAGTTTTTAATTGAAACCCTGCACTGTAAATTGTGTTGTGTGCTCACATGCGGGGAAGGCACAATACAATAGTTAAATTTGTTTGCGCAATTGGGCATATAATAATTATCGCTCATCAGGAATTTAATGGAACTTGTTTTGAAAAAAACCATTTAAGGAGTTTTACTGAAGGCAATCAGCATACTGATCAAAATACTGAGTATTATTTTTCATGTGCATGGTGTTATAACAAACCTTACTAGATTTTATCTATGCCTTCCAAAGTTTCAATTCCCAAATTTAAAAAAGCATTAAGAATTGCATCCTAAAAAGAGTTAGACAATGAGTCAATATCAATTTGAGGGGGGTGAATCTTAGAATTTTATGAAATCTCGGTAACTGTAAGTCACATGGACATTGGAATAATTTGGTTGTCCTAATGTCCTGCATTTGTCAAGAATAGTTACTTTCTGTAGATGATTATTTTATTTGGACATCAGAGTGTGTAGTTTTTAATCCTTCATTTTCATGAAAAAAAGTTTAAAAGAAATAACTAAATTGTAAAAACCATTGGGTTAGCTCTTTAAAGCTGTTGGGCGCAATCTTTGCAATTGGCCTTTTTTTTAATTCCCGCGGCGTGCCACTTTGTGACGGCACAAACTTTGTTTCCTTGCATGATTTGAAAATTTGCGCAGGATAGCTTGGGCGTAAACTTTGAACATCGCGCAATCTTTGTCGTTCAACCATAATTCTCACCACTTGTCGTGAAACATACGCTGTGTGGAGGGAATTTACAACCAGAGGTTAAAGGGGGAAGTAATACTCTGCTGGATTTTAACTTCTGTCTGAAGTGATACTTTTGTTTAAAAAAATTGGGAAGAATATCGAGAGACAAGTCTGCTTACGAACTGTAAAGTTCAAAGCACGGGACAATTGCACTGGCATATTCTTGTGTGATAAATAAACCAACTGCGCCAACAATGTTTACAAACCGCCTCCATTTCCAAAGGATTCATGCGAACTGCGGAGTTCATGTCAATTTCGTGCCTCAGCCATGCAATTTTTATTTGAGCGGACAGACTTTAGATACAAAATGGGGTGCACGCAAATTTTTTAATTGGCTTGCACACATTTTTAAAAAGCAATCTTCAAAGATTGCGCCCAACATAGCCATGTAAGTTAATGTTGTACAGTAGATAATCAAAAAATAACACTGAAAAAAGTATTTGCCAATGGAATGTTGATGAGATGAAACCAGCAACTTTTACCCAAGAAAGGACATTTAAAGGTAAAGTTTCAGAGGGTACAGGGTGCACCATCTTTGCTAAGCCTTTCTTTTTTGTCTTCACAATTACCTGGAAAACTGTAAGCTGCCTTTTGTTACATATACAAGGCCCTGTTGGGTTTGTTAAAATTTGTCAGTCCCTTATACCTTCATTTTTGTTTTGAATATTCAAGTTGTATCTTTATTATGCAAAAGGAAAATTTTATAAATGATTTGTTTTCATTCTTCTTTTCTTTAAGCTGTCAGGAACTGGATGGAGCTTGTAAATTGTTTTGTGTTATAAGACCCATTTGAGTTTACCAAAGCTATGACATGTTTAATTTAGTAAAATTTGAGTTTGACCATCGCTTTATACATGTACCTTTATTTTTTTTTCCATCATCCATTGCACTGAGAACTTGCTGCTTGACATTTGGATCTCCAATGCGAGCTAGAAGATTGGAATGGTGACGTAAGTGTCTCAGAAGAAGACCAAGGTCATAGGGGTCATTGATGTCAACTGGAAGGTCAATCTTTGTAGATGCTAAGAGTTCCCGAAGTTCACCCATTACTAGCAAACGAAAAAGTAGAAATAACAGTAACAAGTGGTAAACAAAAAATGATTGAATACTGATCACAAGCCCTAACCTATACTATTTTGATCAATACCTGTATTGGAGAAGTTCCCATTCATGTTGTTGCTCACTTTTGCCGTTGTTTGAAAAAGGTTTTTTAAAGCCCTGTTTTGGCCGATGATATCGGGCACTACAGAGTTGATTTAAATGCTTAATTTATTCTGGCATTGAGAAAGTATACATTTTTACAGACACCACATCACAGAAAACATATGGGAAGTACGTAACAATTTCAGTCCTAATCATCCAAAATGGAATTTAAAAAATTGAATTTTCTGCAATTACAATGGCTAATTCTTAGAGGGGTCCCACTGTAGCAATTAATGAATAACTTAAACCAAAGATTATGGAGCGCTTAAGGCGCAAGGAACTGGATCTCTATCTAAAGTTTGAACTTGAAATACAAATGGGTGCCATTTCAGCAAGCAAATATTTTGTTTTATCATCGATAGCAACGATCATTGTCTGCACTGATCTATTTGTTGCATCATAACACTTGCTTGCTGACATGGCGTCCAGTTTCTATAATCTTTGATTTTAACCAAATATATTATTTGGTTGCAAATCATAATGCTGAACACCAGCCAAAGTATTTATGGACTGGCCCTTTAACATGAGTGGAACATTTCAAAAAATAACGGTGAAAGAAAAATATCAAATTCTGATAATTTTTACCTTTTTGGGGGTTAAAGGTATTCATTAATGGAAATAAGTGTGGGGAGCCTGTCTTGTGTCTTCACTGTGGGGTAATGACCTCGGTTGGTGGCTGGCCACAGGAAGTGGACTTCACCTTCGGCTCGGTTCAATAACAGCAGCCAGCCACCAACCCAGTCATTACCACACAGCAACACCAGCTCCCACACCATTTTAATACATAATTAACACCTCATTTAATTTGATAGTGTCGGTACATGGTACACGTTATATATGTATTTTACACAAATACTTCTGAATAAAATGTTCTCAAAAGTTTTCATATTTGATACACAAACGTTTTTTCATTTAGATAACTGTATTGAAATTTATACTGAAATTTCTTACATCCTGTATTAAGGGTAGCCGTTTCAATTCCACCAGGTTCTTTTACTGCTTCAACTGGTGCAGCCTTCTGTTGAACAGGCTGAATTTTTGCTTTAACTGGAACCTCTTTTTTAGCTTTTGCAGCCTCTACCTTTTGAAGTTTTCCTTTCTCTCTATGTCTTCCTTTCTCTCTACCTGTTCCTTTCTTTCTACCTTTTCCTTTCTTTCTACCCTTTCCTTTCTTTCTACCCTTTCCTTTCTTTCTACCTTTTCCTTTCTGTCTACGTCTTCCTTTCTCTCTACCTCTTCCTTTCTTTCCAAGTTTTCCTTTCTTTCTACCTTTTCCTGGTGCAGCCTTCCGTTGAGCAGGCCGAGGTTTTGCTTTAGCTGGAACCACCTTTTTAGCTGGTGCAGCCTTCCGTTGAACAGGCTGAATTTTTGCTTTAACTGGAACCTCTTTTTTAGCTTTTGCAGCCTCTACCTTTTGAAGTTTTCCTTTCTTTCTACCACTTCCTTTCTTTCTGCCTTTTCCTTTCTTTCTACCTTTTCCTTTCTTTCTACCCTTTCCTTTCTTTCTACCTTTTCCTTTCTCTCTACCTCTTCCTTTCTTTCCACGTTTTCCTTTCTTTCTACCTTTTCCTGGTGCAGCCTTCCGTTGAGCAGGCCGAGTTTTTGCTTTAGCTGGAACCACCTTTTTAGCTGGTGCAGCCTTCCGTTGAGCAGGCTGAATTTTTGCTTTAACTGGAACCTCTTTTTTAGCTTTTGCAGCCTCTACCTTTTGAAGTTTTCCTTTCTTTCTACCTCTTCCTTTCTTTCTGCCTTTTCCTTTCTTTATACCTTTTCCTTTTTTTCTACCGTTTCCTTTCTTTCTACCTTTTCCTTTCTGTCTACGTCTTCCTTTCTCTCTACCTCTTCCTTTCTTTCCACGTTTTCCTTTCTTTCTACCTTTTCCTGGTGCAGCCTTCCGTTGAGCAGGCCGAGTTTTTGCTTTAGCTGGAACCACCTTTTTAGCTGGTGCAGCCTTCTGTTGAACAGGCTGAATTTTTGCTTTAACTGGAACCTCTTTTTTAGCTTTTGCAGCCTCTACCTTTTGAAGTTTTCCTTTCTTTCTACCTCTTTCTTTCTTTCTGCCTTTTCCTTTCTTTCTACCTTTTCCTTTCTTTCTACCCTTTCCTTTCTTTCTACCTTTTCCTTTCTGTCTACGTCTTCCTTTCTCTCTACCTCTTCCTTTCTTTCCACGTTTTCCTTTCTTTCTACCTTTTCCTGCTGGTGCAGCCTTCCGTTGAACAGGCTGATTTTTTGCTTTAACTGGAACAACCACCTTTTTAGCTGGTGCAGCCTTCTGTTGAACAGGCTGAATTTTTGCTTTAACTGGAACCTCTTTTTTAGCTTTTGCAGCCTCTACCTTTTGAAGTTTTCCTTTCTTTCTACCTCTTCCTTTCTTTCTACCTTTTCCTTTCTTTCTACCTTTTCCTTTCTTTCTACCTTTTCCTTTCTTTCTACCTTTTCCTTTCTTTCTACCTTTTCCTTTCTTTCTACCTTTTCCTTTCTTTCTACCTTTTCCTTTCTTTCCACGTTTTCCTTTCTTTCTACCTTTTCCTTTCTTTCTACCCTTTCTTTTCTTTTTTTCCCTTCTTTTTTTATTTTTTATTTTTGGAGCACGTCGGACCCTGGAATGAGCAGCATCTCTCAAACTGTTCTTGTTCTTAAGCTGGAGTATCTCTTTAAGACTTCTTGATTTGGATTTTGAGGAACCAGAATCTGTAAACGATGCAAAATAGTCACAACTATCAAGACAAAGATTGATCTATTTCCTGATGCCTTGTGCTTTCAAGATGAACAGTGAAAACAGTGGGAGGGTGTCATTTCACACAAGTATACAATTTAATTTGGCATTTTGGTAAAAGCTAATGCTTTAACAAATACATTAAACAAATTATTTAATAAAAGACATTAAAAATATATATTGCTGATCAGTGGCCTAGCTGGGAGTGTTTTTGTTTTGTTTTGGGTTTTTTTTTTGGGGGGGGGGTTTGGGGGGGGGTCAAAAGCACATAAACAAAAAAACATCAGATTCAGACTGCATAAAAAAGTGCGGGAGAAAAAAAATCCTTAAAAAAACACAATATTATTGCCATGGAAATTTCAGTACTTATTTAGTTTAACATGCTTGAAAATTTAAAAAAAATTACTAATAAAAAAAGTGGTTAATTAACCACTGAAATTTTTGTTGGGTAAAAGTAACAACTATGTGATAACAATGACAAATTTGGCTCTTAAAATTTTGGTTAAAAAGTCACCAGACTGCAGCCTATATAGTATCCATGAGCAAAACCATTTTTTTTTCGTTCATGTTTTTTATTTATACATCGAGCCAAATCATCTCAAAATAATCATCCCTAATCATCTTAAGAAACAAGCAATTTTGAATCTAAATGCTCTTTCAGAAATTCATACTAAGTGTCTTTAAATCTTTATTTTATGAATTAAGTTGAATTCAAAATGAATTAGTGGAACAGTCATGTGCCAACAATTCAGACAAACAGCATTACTTGCTGTTTTTAGTGTGCATGTATTGAAAGCTAGAACATATAGAAAATAATACAGTTTTTATAACAATGTAAAAAAATTGCAAAAGAAGTAATAATGACAGTTGTATGTTTTTAAAAAAATGGACTGAATTTTATGGTAAAATACTTGGTGTTGAGATCGAATTATAAAATATCCAAGTAGATCCTTGTCCTTTGAGTGTCATTGTCATTTTTCAAACCATTACATAAAACCTGTCATATACCATGCATTTTGGTACAATTCACCATGCATTTTCATTCCATCTATTTTTGGCGAGCTGTGAAGCAGAGTGAGCCGTATGTAATGACAGTTTCTGTTTATCCACTCTTACAAGACCCATGTTATGGTGTGATGAATCCATAACTGATACACTTGCAGGTTATTTTTCTACAAGTGGGGTGAATTTTAAACAAAGCAATCATCCACAAGTCTCATCCATAACGACTGCTCTTACGAGGTTCGTCCGTTCATCTGCCATTCAGTATGAATGTTAAAGTTTTTAATCTTGTACACTTTGATGATAGAGTTTTCCATAAAATGGAAAAAGATCTACTTGAATGTTATAAACAACAAATAATGAATGTTTTGCATTCAGCCAATGTGGAGAATAGTTTCATTCATTGGAAGATTGAATGTTCGCCTCGTTGAATGGAACTTTCCATCTTTCAAATCATGAAAATATTCTCACTATTGCCTCTCTCTAACATTCATTATTTGTACCAGAGAGTATATTTGGCTTAAACTGTCAAAGTCAAGAAAATAGTATTAGAAGAGCCCAAATATCATTTGGTACTACAAAGTACAATTTGCTCAGTGTACGTAACCTGTAATAGGTTTACAGAATTAAAACTCATATTTCTCTATAACCACAAGTTTAACATTTATATTTTTCTAACCACAAGTATTGTTATACTTAGTTAAATCTGTAAACCTGATTTCATACTCACAGCACAAAAAGAGGAGTTCCAATGAACTATACTGATGAATATCAAGACCCTGTTCTTGACAATCTGGATTCATCAACAGTTTGACCACATGGTAAACATCATCACCATGGTGGGATACTGCATCGGCTAAGTCAATCAGGTCACATGAACATTCCCATTTACTGTTGTCCACAACCCTATTATTTAACCAGAAAAATAGGCCTTTTGTGATTTCCTCATTTTTCATACCTTTTCACCTTTTCACCAATAACTAAATTTTCTACTTAGACCCCCTCAAAGGTTACATTCTGGGAGCATCAGTGGCCCCAATAATTGTTTGAATTTAATATCAATTTTAGTGACTATCTTCTGATTTGAAATACTTACAGTGTTTTGAGATTTTTCAAATCCATTATTAGTCTTTGTAGGCTCCTGAGTCCATTTATGGTCCTTCATGAAAAATCAAATCAGGATCAATACCACATACATGTATTAGGATCGTATTGAAGGCCCTATTGGTCAACACCTACGTGTTCACTTCTCAAAGAAATGCTGTCTACTCAACAAAATTCACACAAGTTTCAGTAATATATACTTTCATGGTAATACGCACCATCTTGTTAAAGGGGCAGATTTGTTTACTTTGAACACCGATTGCTGTCTGCGACTCGGTGCTTGAACACCATGCACGCACCTGGAAGGTGCGGGGAAGTTAGAGCTTTATTTCGTAACCAGTCTTCAAAGTTAAAAATCTGCCCCATGAACAAGATGACGCATATTACCAGCGAAGTGCTTATTGAGATTGTTATTTTATCTATACTAGATTCTTTTTCTCTAGTTTTAGAAGAGAAAAAAAAGAAAAAAATCAACTTCAAACTTTTCACATAAATCGGGTAAGTTTTGCTTGCAAATGTTACATGCTTTGGAACAATAATGGTACTTTCCTACAAACTAGCAGCCACTTTCTTGAAGTTGTTTAGCAGTTAATTTGATTTACATGGCAAAAAGAGCTGATAGATAGTGACAAGCAATGAATATTACTTTGTATTTTGGCTGGTATCTTATTTCTATAAAACAAGCAACATTATTTGTGCGTTTATTTGTGCAATTGTTTGTACTTGAAAACAGCTTTATGAAATTAGGCTAAGGTTTACTTCAAGTTTCACATTTTCTGAAACAGAATCAGTGTAACAATAACATTTCCAAGGAAAATTTATATCAGTTGTGTACCTGGAAACATTTATAAATTAACCTAAAGAAAACTCACATGACACTTTGTCCATCTTCGTGTTTAGCTAAGCTTTCATTTTTGCCATCGAATCCTTCAAGATTATTCACGCTATAAAAAAAATGAAAACAAAATAATACAAAATAAGAAAACAGAAAAAGACCATTTGGCCTATTTAATGTCTTGGTTAATAATGGTATTGCTCTCTCCATTATGTTCTCTGGTACATTTTGAACTGTTTGCGTTACCCCTTATTGTTTAAAAAATTTATTTAAGAAGTAAGTTTATTTTGTTTATTGTAAAAAGAAAGGTTCACAATGCATTTTAGTTGAAGAAAATCAATCAATTTGGGTTGTTTCTTTAAAAAAAATATTTTTAATGAATAACTCATTACTGTAGGCTAAAACTTTTTATTTATATATATATATACTTACTTACTATACTTGCTATGTATTTTTCACCACATGTACAATAAAAATGCTGGGGTGATCTAATGATAGACTTTGGAACGCAAGGTGGCAGCAGACTTACCCAGGTAAATTTCCATTGTTTGCATAGTTCTGAGCGTGCGCACATTACCGAGAACAATGAATTTACCTGGTCAGTCTGCGGCCACCTAGCGTCCCAAAAGTCCCCCATTGCCTCCTTCCTCTCCCCCATCCTAATCCAAAAAGTGGGGGCAGGGATCAATACACCACCCACAACCATGTTTTACAGCCTTGAAACTTACACAAGATGCTCTAAGTTGGGTTCACTTTTGGCGACTGTCTTTAGTACCTTTACTCCAATGCCATTCAGTTCCCTTTGGAAAAAAATAAATACTTTTATAAATGTTAGTATGGCTAATTTTAAAAGTTACCTTGTAACAAGGATGCTATATTTTGATAATAATTTTCTTATTGTTGACTGTAGATGGGCAAAACTTACACAACAAATATGTGATGGGCCTATTAGCCTAGTACATGATTTAATTTCCTTTACACATTAAGAAAAAATGTATACATGGGAATCCAAGTTTTTCAGACATTTTTTAATCCTGTTATTTCACAAAATTCAATTTCAGCCAGTTGATGCCATCACTCTGCTTTTTGTTTGGCCTCTTGTGTGTCATAACTTATACAGCAAGCACAACATTGTAGTTTGTACAGTGCACTTCTATTGGACGTAGGGTAAGTGAAAGGGGCACACCAGCTCCATTGAGCTAATTTGGCTACAAAAAAGACAATAAAGGTCTTCCAGGAGTAGAGTAGAACAGTCCTAAAAGAAACCATCAAAATTTGCCAGCATTTTCAAGCATTTAACCAAAAATTTCAGCTGACATGATTTATCTGAACCAGAGTTTTGGTTCAGATTACTTACCTGAACAGTGGCAACCTTTTGTTTTTCACCGTTGTTATTGTTTTGTTGTCTTTTTAAACAAAATTTCCACTTGTTTTTAGATTGTTTCCCCAAAAAGTGGTAGTGATGTGTCACATGATGATGTTAAATGCATTGTGGGAATTCAAAATGGCTGCTATTTCCAGTGGCCGTCTTGGATTTGTGTTTTCAGCCCTTATAGACCTTTCTTTTGTTGATAATCAACCCGTGTTGGCATGGGCAGCCGAACGTTAGCAGAACATTAAATCACATTGTTTTAGTTACCGAACATGGCCAACAGCAACAGTTGCAGTTGCCAAAATTCGCAAAAGTGTGCAAATGCCTTTTGCACTGAACTCGTTCCACCTTTAAAACATGCGTAGCAAACGTTTAGATTGCAAGACCGAGTGGAACGAACCCGTGTTTTTGCTTCGCATTTTTGGCTTTCCATAGTTTTCCAACCTTGGACGACAGAAACTTGGGCTGTGACGTTGCAGAAAGGTCTATTTACAGGTTCAAACTATTTCCACCCGGTTTAGAAAGGCGCTGTAGAGTCGCGCCTAACCAAAATATTGAATTAAGTACATGAAAAGTTTGACGTCTGACATTCTGAAACAGTTAGGAGCGACTGGGTGCGCTGGAAGTCGAAATATCGACTGTTGCAGTCGTTCGGAACGACTCAGGAGCGTCTTGGTTTCAGACGTCGATCTTGTCATGAGGAAGTTCGCCTGTCTGAAACCAAAATTTATTTTGGTCGACCTAGAGTTGCTCCTAATCTATTTGGTTCGGCGCGACTTAAAAAGACAAAATTCCCCCCAAAATGAGATAAACTATTAGGCCTATATAGCGCCCCAGCAGTGACCTAAGTTAAGTAAAATAAAGTCACATTAACATTGGACAAACAAATACGGAAATTATGGGACAAATATGAAGTTGGGAGGATCAATTTAATTATCACAACAACCACACAAGCATGGCTGGTTCGGAACTTTCGGTGGGCATGGTGTAGTTGGGGGCAAGGTCGGTGGTATCCGGGATGTTAACTTTGTTTTTGCCATAATAAAACATTTAATTACTTACATTGCTGTTATGGAACGATGTGGTAACGGTTTGGTCCCGTTGTATGGCGTTTGGCAGGTTGCTTGGGAAACTCCACACCGACAACCTGCAGGACAACTCGCAGCTTCAGTCGCACATATCATCATATTCAGCATGATCCACACCGTCAGGATTGCTGAAAGTTCCCGAGGCCAACCCATTGCTAATGCTTGGTTGTTGTGGGGGAATCACAATTGGCATAAATGGTATTAATAGATTTGGACTGATATCGGGTATATCCCAATTGACACGCACCTTTTTGATAATTTCGTGGGGTACTCAACCTTTTGGATTTAATTTTGTAGTATACTAAGTAATAGCTACAGTAGTTAGTAACTTAGATCATGTAACCGGTGCGCTGAAGTCTGTACTCCTTTTTTAAAAATTTACATCTTCGACGACCAAGGATGTCAAAAACATTTTTAAGGAGTACAGCGCCCCCAGTTACTGGGTCTATTAGTAACTACAGAATGCCTACCAAGACATGAGGGAGGTGTCAACATTGAAGATTTCCGGTGATTATCCAACTGTCTCAAAAAAAAAAAAAAGTTTCATTTTCAAATAAAAAATATCCCTCGATTTCCGCTCGCCATTGCCAAGTTGTTTCTTCTGTTTAATCGTTGTGTTTTTACAATTTGAAATGAAATAAAATACTAAAATGAAACATGGAAATAGAACCGTTTATCCTTACACTGGATCATCCCGAGTTAAAACATATACATTAACTGTGACGATGTAGTCTAGCCTATACATGTACGTCCTAGATCGTTTGAAAATTTGGTGTGTTTTTTTAAGTTTTGAAAAGATAACTTTGATTTGGGAAAACAATGTCATTTTATGCTACATCTATCTTCAAGAATAATTTGAAAAAAGGTCAAAAACAGTGCAAAATTTTAACCCATAACGTTAGGCTGGATGGATGGTTCAACTTCTTGGTTGTCTTGTTGCCAACGAACAAGACAACCAAGAAGTTGAACCATCTAGCCTAAACTGAGTTTCCAGTTGGAATAAAATCTCAAAGACCAACTCAGTCCTAACTGGAAATCCAATTGTAGTCAGTTGGCTTGATTTAATTGAATTGGAATTAGGCCTAGTTGGACTTTGTTTCTACCAGTTGGAAATTTCCCCTCCTAATATTTTTCCAATTGGCATGTTCGTTTCCCAGCACAGGCAGCAGGTTCCAATCGGAAAACCAATCTTGATATTATTCCAATGTCATCAACTGAATTTAGTTAAGAGTTATTTGATTGCACGTGTGTAAATCCCTCGAGTATGTCGAGTGCGGTGGGATATACTGTAGTCCCATAAGTTTTTGGACTGTCGGTGTCAGCCCAATAATGGGTATCAAACTACTTTTTTGCTCAATGGTACTTATTTTGGGGGTGTATTTGAAAACATAGTTGGGGGAAAAATCAAACTGAATTTCAGTCCAAATAGTTTTGTGCCAATATACACAACATTGGAAAAATTCCAATTGGTTCCATTTGGAAAAATTAATTGGAAATTTTGGTATGGGCGAGTACAGAAGAGTGGCATTTTTCAGTACTGTTAAGGCTAAACCTACCTTTCAACGTCGAGTCGGCCAGTACGACACAAATAATTATTTAATTAACACAATATTATAAATTGTCTGTCATGAAGAACCGAAGATACTCATGAAGGAAGACAGAGCAACTTGTTATTGACGAGAAGGCATCAACGTTGTATCTGGAACTGGATGTCGTCTACTTAACACGTTCGTGTTCTAAATACTCTGTTTAAAAACAAAATGGGATGTACGCATTCCTTTTAAAAACTGCGTCTTAGAGTGTACGCGCAGCATGGAACCGTGGCTTTTCAGTTCAGAGTTGTGCGTCACATGCGCGTATAGGTCATGAGTGACGCAGAGGAAATATTTTTGTAGAAAATAAATTAAACGGACGTGTGTGTACACGACACACGCGTACATCAATGAATGCGCACAAACAATCCATGGGGCCCCCGGCCCCAAGGGCACCGGCGCCGGCGCAGACAGACGCGGAACGCACCTCCCACTATAGACTGCACAAGTCTTGCGCGTATTCGAACATTGGGATCCGTTAAAGCGCGTGAGTTTGTTTCTTTAACGCGTTAAAGCAATGTACGTGGGACCACAGTGGTCCCAAAAATGTTCGAATACGCGCGAGACTTGCACGGTCTATAGCCGCGTTCGCATTGGACTTCTTGTCCTTGTTAAGTTATATACCGGCTGACCGTTAAGTTACCGGCTGGTGCGTTCGGATTGGACTTCTTGTCCCTGTTAAGTTAACATTGTTAAGTTACCGCGACTCGAATCGGCCTGTTAAGTTATTCACAGCGCTGTGGCGGTAATTTACCACCCCGGTAAGTTACCGGCTGTTCGCACTTAATATCGGTAAGTTAACAATTTGCGGCGGTAAGTTAACCATTTTAAGTCAAATGCGAACGCGGCTATACAGTAGCGAGGCTGAAGCCGTGGTTCGAGAATAGAGTCAGGGAGTGCGCCTTCTCGAAATCTAATTTGTCAACCTACACGGCGTCCCTGGTAAGTTACCGGACACAAATTAATCCAAGTGCGAACAGCTGTTAACTTACCCGCGGGCCGGTAAGTTAACTTACCGGCCCGGTAATTGAGACCCAAAAGTCCAATGCGAATGCGGCTTAAGCTGGTTATTTTGTTTTATCCCAGGCACTTCACCCAATCTCACAAGCACCCCATCCTAATTAATCCAACCTCACCCAGACACCAGTGTCCAGACTGGCTGTCTGGGACTTGACTTATGACCTTTATGCCCACCTAATCTGTCCCCACAACTTTAGTTTATTCTTTTCTGTGCTGTTCTCTTGAGACCATCTGGTTAGTCCAGTGCAACATACTGCACTGCGGCCCAATTCAGTCTTTTCTTCAAGCTCTTCTACAAATCTTTGTTCTCTGAGTAACTAGCCCAGGATTAATAAATTATTCATTACAGCAAACTCAAGAACGTGTCAGTTGTCTTCCTTCTACCTTCACCCACCTACCGGCGGCCCCTGTACACACAACAATTCCGTGTTACACTACCATGGGCAGCGCGCTGTATAGATACCTTGCATTTTTGACACGCGCGTACATGAGTATCCTACAACACAAGCACCAGACATGCGCGCTCGAAAGTTTGTAACAAGCGTGCGCGCAAAGTATAGTCATGTAGTGAATTAACTTTACAGTGACGAGAGGTACCGATGCGCGCTGCCCATGGTAGCGAGACTGGATTGCACATGACGTCAATGGCCGCCATCTTTGATGACAAACAATGGGAAAATGCAGGCGTGTACGCGCTGCGCGCGACTCTCAGCCAATGATAGCCTTTCACGCGTGCACAGTTACATCAACGATGGCGGCCAATGCAAGGGGTCTATTTGAATAGAGATCAATGAACGCACCCTCGTTGACTGGATAGGACACGTTGCCCCATGCATCAACGCACGCGTATTTCAAAGACGGTTTGAAAGTTGAAACGCGGGGTCATCACACCATTCTGTACAACGCAATAAAATTAAGTTTTGTGCTGGAGCAAAATTATTTGCATCAAAATTGACTAATTTCTCCTCAGTTTGTATTAAACGAGATGCGAAAGAAATTTAATTCAAACCTATAGGTTCAAATACAACAATGGTGAACTGTTGCGCAGTTAGAGGTTGTCAGAATGCCATACGCACAGGATGTTCAGAAAGTTGGAATTTCCATTCACCAAGTAAGTGTTTTAGTCTGTTGTAACATTGACTGTGTTTAACATTAGTCTTTTGTCTTCTTGTCAGATCTGTTTGATCACTGCAAGACCCTAATCGCACACCATCTTCACTGGAATAGATTCCTCCGCATGTGTATTTTATTCAGCAAACTCCTTCGTTTTACGGAAGTGATCATCAGTCGTTACGTAAACTTTATCATGGATATTATAAGTTATCACACGCGCGCTCGTGGAATACGGAAAAATATAGCGCTTCTGCGTCCCATATCCAACGAGGGCGAAGGCCGAATTGGATATGGGACGCATAGTTTACGCGCTATATTTTCCCGTATTCCACGAGCGCGCGTGTGATAACGAATAATTATTTTGTCTTCCAGCCTAGTATCATAGATATAGAATATAATACCTAGATCGGCCGCGCGTACATACGCGCCATAAGCCGTACACAAAAATTCCTGGTTCTTCATGGACGCGCTAAAAAGTCACGTGCTGGTGGTAACGCACTGAAGATGAGCATGGAGAATAGTCCTTAAACACACGGTGGGCTATATTATTTGACAGGTTTGTGGCACAATTTAAAGACCCATTTCTTGGATAAATTACAAAAAGCAAGATTCATAAACTCAACATATTAAGCACAAAGGTGTAAGTATAACACGGGCTAGTCATTTATTTTTCACCGGTAGTAGCATAAAACACTGCAGTGTGCACGTAGACCGTGCATAATTTGAATTATACAATAAAAGAAAACAAAGCAATTACGTATTATTATATCAGTTTGGAGGGTATTTAGGCCTGCGCTAAACGTTGCTTTAGAAATGGGTTCATGTGAACGAGTATAAGTAACAAGTCTTGCAGCAGAGTTTTGAAACCGTTAAAGCTTTAACAAGAAGAGACTCGGGTAACCCATAAAACAGACCATTACAGTTATAATGTAAAATCTAGAGAGCTCGGGTTGCACTACAATTTCCGATGTTTTTGGTTTTTTACTTTTTAACGTTGGCTGAATAAATAATTCTAATCTAATCTAATCTAATCTAATAATTTATTCATATGCGCAAGTTTCATTAAAAAAATATGTACAGATGCGCATTACAATAGTAAAAAGTACAGATGTTTACAATTATTTCAGAATATTTAAAAATGGAATACACACTGAAAAATACAAGAACAGTAGTAAAAAACTATCAACAGAAATTATACATCGGCCGGCCAAAGGCCATTAAAACTAACATAAAGCCTGCCGAAATAAGATCAATGAGGCTATGCACCTCCTGAAACTTCGTCAGACAGAATTGTCGGACACAACCCTTTATGATGCGAACAGGAAAAACCCAGCGGATGTCGCCGATAGAGTTTTGAAGATAATGACAAAAAAGGTTCCCCCTCCCCAATTTGAGTTGATACCATTTAATCTGGTAATATCTAAATTATTTGTCTTCAAATCCTGCTCCATCATTTTACAATGTAAAAAGTCAGGGTCACCAGACAGCTAAAATTTGAGAACATCAATCTGCTCCAGCAGAAGATCATTGTTATCAGTGCTCCTCGCCGTTTTTCTTTCTGAAGAGACCAGTTATAGTACAAATTAATTCCATAACATGTTTAGGTTCAATCCGATATCGCATCACATTATGTGAGTAAGAGTAGGGCTACAACTTCCATGAGTTTGCCTTATCTGAAAAAAAGTACTTGAGTATCTGACAAACCTATCTATATTATGCGTCCTTTATTCGTTTAGATTTATTTATTGCCCCTTGAACAATATCAATTTAGAATTTACACTTCTTATTTTGGGGCCCTGTAACTCTCCTGTTATCTTCTTACCGTAATCGTATGACCTAATGCGCAAATACTGGTTTGTTACTTTGCGCATCAAAGTGACCCCATGGCCAGCCTCACCAAGTGGCGCATCTATAGCGTGTTCTGTCGACAAGAAGACGTCACTCCCGACCAACTCCTGCAATGTTCTACATTCCATGACGGACATCAGTTGAGCAATGGGCGATGGTTTGTTACCGTTGAACATGCGGAATACTTTCTCTGCTGCTTTGCAGACAGCCATTGTGTCGCTAGACGGGTAAATTAATCCGCCATTATCTGTATAATACAAAATAATTATACAATCAATTATATAAAATAAGTCGTTAAAAATTGTGTGGGGATACAACTATACAATGTATACAAGATATGTCGACGGTTTAGGAAGAAATGAAAATTGTTGGCAATACCTTTTAGCTGAATCAGATGAAGCTGTGGGGAAGCTGTGGAGTTTTCGTGGATGGTTGCTGGACGAGGGCATCCATGCACTCAGGGCATGTAATATTCTTCAGAAGCTTTCTGATCACATATCCAGCGATGTAGGCCACCACATTACAGTTGAATTCACTGAGGGTCGAAGGAGCCGAGGGTATACATGCAGTGGTCATCGAGTGAGATGGTTGCGATAGATCCAGTAGTCTTGTGCCATCTTGTATTGTCGAGTTGGAATTTACAGACATGGCACCTAAGAAGTTGGCGGTAAGCTCGTCTACAAAGCAATACGGGAAAACAATGCCATTACATGCTATTGCACTTATTGTCTTCATGAATAGCGACAACACTATTTATTTTTAGTTTCTCCTGTAATTTGTTGGTCTAACCTGAACTGTGTCACAGAAGGGTTATTATTATGCCCACCTCTACCCCTGATCGCACCAAAGAATAGTTCCAGGTGGTCCTGACTCATCGTGTACGTTAGGAGATACCTACAGGTTGAATTAAAACAAACATTATGTATAAGCTTATCACATTGACATAGTTCACAGGTGTAAATACTTTTGATTTGATTATCTGGACATTCAACTTGTCATCCTCTGAATTGTCATTACATTTTTTCATTAATATCGTACATTAACTTAGGTTGTGGGCCCTCGCATAGATCTCCAAAAATTCCATTGATTGATTGAATGTTAGCGAGGAACCCAATCAGGGCAGTCTTCTTTCGTGTGTGCATTACAGGTGTCCCGCTCATATTCCTAAGATTCATCAGGTAGAGTTGAGCTCTGTGTATGAACGGCTGCCAAGACATTTTGTTGCCCAGTTTAAGAGGCTCTTTGAATCCTTTTGCGAAGGGATTTCTTGTGTTGCAGAAGTCAAACAATCTGTAAAGTAAAGGTATTTCTTGTTTTAAAAAAACCCATGTTAATACGAAAAGGATCAAGCCCTATATAAATCAGCAGGTCGGAAAGAGGAGGGGAAGCTGCACTCCGTAAATTTTAATATAAAATTGTATGTCCCTTTTTTAAGTTAAGATATTTTCTCATATGTGGAAGGCCTAAATTACGTTTCGAATGTCAGATTGACGTTACATTCAACATACAAATCGTAAAGCGTTTTAAGACCTAGGCCTTACCTATCAACAATTCTCAAGAAGTTGACAGTTGCCTCGCAGCGCTGAAATTCTGGCCGGCCCAAATCTCTCATGAACTCCAGTCCCGTCGCTACGGAGTTGCTGATCGTTTGTGCCGCGAGTGACACTTTCATTTTCTGTCTTTGCCACTGCACATGGGAGGAGCGAAGTTTGTTTGCAGCTCGGAGTCCTTCGACATTCTGCGTCTTTTCGAGATTCTCGATGTACTGCCAGAGAACTGGTACGATAAGGAAATTGGTTCATCAATTATAAGTATCTTTACTTTCATATAAACGGGAAGCAAATTTCTTTCTAGAAGAAAAGGCTTACCATATGAATTGGATTCCCCGCCCAGAAGAACTTTCCAGGTAGCAAGTAGATTTCGCATAAGCTTAAGCATATGACAAGCATCAAGTATGTACCAAATTCTTCTCATTGGATCACATGGATGTGGAAACGACGTCTTCATGTTGTATGGTGGCTCTAAGACGATCCCAAGGAGCTTGGCTGTTGATAAGTTTGCACTCAGCCCATCACCTGCCGGGAAATTAACTATTAAATTGTCATTGATGTTTGGGGACTATTTCGATCGTTTCATCACGCAGTCCACTAACTAAGCTATCCATGTTTTGTCTAAAATAATTTGAAACTCACCAGTAAATGAGACAACCGTCACGCCAATATTCCACAGAAGAGTCACAGCTTCGGTGACCAGTCTAGCTTGTGTTTTGGCACACATTCCTGCCACCGGAAAATATCCAATGGGCAGCTTCCAGTGACTTCATTGCCACAACCATCAGGACTATACATTCTGTAGCAGGTCGACAACTGATGTGCCCAAAACCGAGGTCTTCGTACCTGTGTATCAGCGAATGAAGTGAGGAGAAACTGCGATTAGTATATTTTTACGATCATCAGAAAAACATGCGTATGCTAAAAATACATATGAACGGATAGTTGAAATTTCGCAAATTAACATAAAGTTGACCTAGCTGATATAATGGTAGAATCAAGTGGTTTTCTTACTATACCATCTATGCTCTAGGGCTATACCTACCCAACATAGCGGGATCCATCGAACTCTATCTGCTTTCGGATGCTCATTCCGTCAATCATGAGACAAACAAGTGTTTCATGATCAGAAGATGTTCGCTTCTCTTTTATAGCATCCAGAGCTTCTTGAGTAAACCCTGGATAACAGGCAGTTGTTGCCAACCACCTTCTGACTGTTCGAACAGTGGCAATTGTATTTCTTTCCTGACGAACTCGTACGCTTTTGTTGAGCAGTAGTAGAGATCCCAGTGCGAACTTCTGGATCTCCGGGCTGTAGCTTTGGTGGACATCGGGTGATGAGTTGCGCATGTTATTGACGAATTCAAACTGCAGTTTGGAGAACTCTGATTCCATCACTTGCTTGGTGAGGCAACGAGTTTTACGTTGGAGCTGTTTCTTTTCATTTTCGAGGCTCGCAATGTGATCTTTTAGGAAGAAACACTCTATATTAATGCACTGGTAAAAGGGAACGTTAGAACATTTTGAAATACACCCAAATTTTAACCTTGTTTATCGAGAAACAAGTTTGGATTGCCCTCGTTGCTTACCGATGAAGACAATAAATTTGCAACAACTAATATGTTTACTATTTTTGACAGTCCTAAAACTTGTATCACTGAAATTACAAGTCATAATTTCTGCGTGTTTTTCACTGTCCTGTGCAGGTTTTTTTCTTTGAGGGAGGCAAGGGTGTACATACCCCCAATTGTTTACCTATGTTGTATACAAATTACAGTGATTCTACCCCCCCCCCTCCCCTCCCCTTCTTTTGGCTGTGTGCCCCTTTCTAGACCCTGGATCCACACCTGACTATAGTTGTACTCATACCTTTTAACAGATTCCGGTAAATCCATCTCCGCTGGTCAGGCGTATTATGTGGTCAATCTTGGCAACAGAGGGTACATGTTCAGTCACACTCTCAGTGGGGGGACCTTCGATTGCAGCGCAGACCGTAGCTGAAAATTCTGCCAATCGCGTCGTCCGTGATCGTTTGCGAGCCGGTAATTGAGGCTCATCCTCCATGAAGTTGATGTTTTTCTAAAGTAGGATGTATGAATTTAAAAAACGTTACGAATTCATCAAAGGTTGACATAAGTTGAAAGAATAACTCACAGTTTAAAATAAAAGTGTTTTAACAAAGGAAACAATAAATATAACAAACAGGTCTTAAATACTGGGATAGTAATCGAAGATTGATGGCACTGTATTATCCCGAAGGCAGGTTTTGCCCCACCGCACTTCCAGGCATTCTTCAGCAAAATGGTCGCTGCAAAGCCGGTCTTGTGCAGTGGGACTCCATTTTCTACCGTTCGGGAGCATCCTTTTTATCCGATGAACCCACTCGCGCATCAGTTTTGAATCTTCATGGGGGAATCTGGAGTGAAATAATCATTATTTAAAATTTAAATGGAGTTTTTCTTTACAAGCATTAAACAAAACAATGTACGTATCACTTGAGAGGAGTTTAATTAAACTACGACTAAAATCACAACCACTACCCAATAATACTATCGCACCGTATAAACCCATTCATTACCGTGCAATAAGCACTCTAGACTATAGCCTAGAGTAGTATTAGACCCAAAGTCCCAATGAATATCATCATTACAACATACGATGGAGGAAAGAAAAGAGTAAACCTGATAAATAACCGAAATGGAGTTCATATCAATGGTAATTAGCTAATTGCTAAATTTTTTAAAATTAAATTAACATGTAGGCCTACTTACCTATGGTATGTCAGCTTACGAAGGACTCCGGGCCCCTTTGTCTTTTCTCCGCTGAGACATATGGCTGCAGAGCAATTTGCAACCATCCTTTAGCCTTAAAAGGCCTAATTACATTAAATTGTATGAATAATTCGGCTGTAGGAAAGTCACGAAATTAAACCAAAAGGATTTTTGCTATATTATATAACACCCAAGCAGATCCTTGCCATTTTGATTGAAGGATTGTCCGTCACGTGATTGCAAATAAAAGTACTATTGCACGCTACGTCACTCACCGTGCATTTTTCGTTCCATTCACCGTGCATTTTTCGTTCCATCCGAAAAGTACTATTGCACGGTGCGTAAAACATCACTGCGTGCGCGTGTCTTTGGTAATGCAGCAGTGTTACTGATCTACTTGAATGTTATATAAAACAAAAATAATGAATGTTTTTCATTCGTGCAACAGTGCGAATATTTGCATTCGTTGAAAGATGGAATGTTCCATTCAACGAGGCTCCGCCTCGTTGAATGGAACATTCCATCTTTCAACTCATGAAAATATTCGCACCATTGCACTCATAAACATTATTATAACACCCCTTACAAAAATTCTGCCTTTTCATTGGTTTAGAGCGCGTCACATGATATGTCTTAGTTTTACTAGAAACCCGGCGGCCGTGTGATAGTCGTTTGCCATGGAATAGTCGACTATTCCATGGCGCGCGCAGTACCAAGACGTCTTTTTTACCAACCTCGAACTCAATCAGTTGTGCATCTGTGTATCTGAAATGCGCGTACGAACGTTACGTGTACGAGGATGATAAATAGTCTGTTGGGGTGTTATAAAACAAATATTGACTGCTTTTACTCGTGCTATGGTTAAAACTCCGACTCCCTCGGTGATCCCCGGACCGTTCCATTTTCCCTCGGCTGCGCCTCGGGAAAATAGAACGATCCGGGGATCACCTCGGGAGTCGTAGTTTTAACCATAGCACTCGAAGCAGTCAATATTTGTATACTATCACACCGAGAGATCAGACACGTCGATCGTGAACGCGTACACAACACACGCGCGTAAGGCCTACACAAGCACGTGAAATTTTACTGCGTCACGTCCATGGCGAACCAAATCTTTTTCTACACAGGCAGTGGAGCGCGCGCACGCGCGGCCGATCTAGGTATTATATTCTATGTCTATGGGCCATAGAGCAGCCTCGCTACCATGGGCAGCGCGCCGTATCGATACCTCTCGTCACTAACCCCTGGTAGGGATGTACTGAGAAACAACGCTGATTGGCTCCCACGGGGTGACTACTTTGCGTGCACGCTTGTTAAAAACCTTCGAGCGCTTGTATGGCGCTTGTAGAACGCTTAGTACGCGCGTGTGAAAATGCAAGTATTTTTACGCGATTCCATTTCAAATGAATCATGTTTTTACACGGTTACCCTAAAACTGCATACAGTTAGACATACAAGTTCTCCGAAGAATGACAGGGGACCAATTGCTATTTGACTTGATGCCTCTTTTGCGCGTTACTATACTTGAGCGGGCGCGTGGAGTAGATCGATAACCCCTGGGAACGAGGCTGGCCATAGAGTTATATATAGGAACTAGAGGGCGCACTGGTAATGCACAAACGCGACGGGACCACAGACATAAAATACCTATAGACCGACAGCACCTATGGGAATCAACGTCTGGATACCGTAATTTTGAAAGTACCCGACCATACCCAAACTATGGGCAAAATCCGCGAAAACGCAAGCGAAAACACGTGTAAAGCAATGGGCGAGCGGGTGGATGATGATAGAAAATTTGTGTTTTAAGTTTGAGAAAGTCCAAAATTTCAGTTTAGCGCCCCCTGCTGTCCGTCTAAAGGTATTATAATGTCCAGCCTCGCTACCATGGGCAGCGCGCCGTATCGATACCTCTCGTCACTAACCCCTGGTAGGGATGTACTGAGAAACAACGCTGATTGGCTCACAAGGGTGACTACTTTGCGTGCACGCTTGTTAAAAACTTTCGAGCGCATGTAGGGCGCTTGTAGGACGCTTAGTACGCGAGTGTGAAAATGCAAGTATTTTTACGCAATTCCATTTCAAATGAATCGTGTTTTTACACGGTCACCCTCAACTGCATACAGTTAGACTATCACACAATCAAAGAAGAATGACAGAGGACCAGTTGCTTTTTGACTTGATGCCTCTTTTACGGGTTACCTTACTTGAGCGCGCGCGTAGAACGATCGGCCCAGGCCTAATTAAAATGTGCTAGATTCTAGCACATTTTAATGAACCAATTCCAGGGGTTATGATCGAGCAAGGCATGCTGGGAAAAATGGCGCGGCGAGATCGATCACCCCTGGGAACGAGGATGTATAATGTCTGGACCGCAAGGAGACACGCGCGCCATTTTGTACGATGGCAACATGGCAACATTGAATAAGAATTACGCGGTGTGCTTGCTAAGGCCGTGTCCGAAACGGCGACTTCGGCTACAGCTACGGCTAGATCGCGCGCGTCTGCCTATTCTTCAACACTGGCAGACGCGCTGATCTAGCTGTAGCTGTAGCTGAAGTCGCCGTTTCGGACACGGCCTAAAATAATACACATTATGCGGTCTAAAAAAAAAGGCTGTATTATAGTTGTTTCGTGGGGTTTAGGTTATTTGTTTCAATAGACCTTTCTTTTGCAACGTCACAGCCCAAGTTTTTGCCAACCCAGGTTGGAAAACTATGGAACCCATAAATGCAAAACAAAAACAGATAACTACAGTTTGTAACAAACTGTAGCTACAAACTGTAGCTATCTGTTTTTGTTTTGCATTTATGGCTTTCCATAGTTTTCCAACCTGGGTTGGCAAAATCTTGGGCTGTGACGTTGCAAAAGAAAGGTCTAACTCTATGGTTATGATCGAGCAAGGCATGCTGGGAAAAAATGGCGCAGCGAGATCGATCACCCCTGGGACGAGGATGGTATCACAGCCTCGCTACCACTGATCTCTATTCGCTACCCGTATACAACCATGGGCAGCACGCCCTATCGATACCTCTCGTCACTAACCCCTGGTAGGGATGTACTGAAAAACAACGCTGAGGCTCCAAAGGGTGACTACTTTGCATGCACGCTCGTTAAAACTTTCAAGCGCTTGTATGGCGCTTAATACGTGCGTGTGAAAATGCAAGTATTTGAATAGGCAGACGCGCGCGATCTAGCCGTAGCTGTAGCCGAAGTCGCCGTTTCGGACACGGCCTCAGTATAATAGAGATCAGTGCCCTGGACACATCTTAAATGTGCTAGAATCTATAGCACATTTTAATTAGGTCTGGGGCCGATCCATTCTACGCGCGCGTTCAAGTATGGTAACCCGTAAAAGAGGCATCAAGTCAAAAAGCAACTGGTCTTCTGTCATTCTTCTTTGACTTCGTGGTATGTCTAACTGTATGCAGTTAAGGGTGACCGTGTAAAAACATGATTCATTTGAAATGGAATCGCGTCAAAATACTTGCATTTTCACACGCGCGTACTAAGCGTCCTACAAGCGCCATACATGCGCTCGAAAGTTTTTAACAAGCGTGCACGCAAAGTAGTCACCCTTGGGAGCCAATCAGCGTTGTTTCTCAGTACATCCCTACCAGGGGTTAGTGACGAGAGGTATCGATACGGCGCGCTGCCCATGGTAGCGAGGCTGAGTGGGCTGGGGTTACGATCGAGCAAGGCATGCTGGGAAAAAATGGCGCGGCGAGATCGATCACCCCTGGGAACGAGGGTGGATATATCAGGCACAGACTAGAGAAATCAGAACCAAGCTTCACTAAAACTAGACTTCCGCCTCCCGGCCGCGTATTCTTTTACATTACATTACTAACCCTAACCCTAACCCTAACCCTAACCCTACCCTAACCCTAACCCAAACCCTAACCCTAACCCTAACCCCCTAACCCTAACTCTCTAAATCCTAACCTAATGTAATGTTTGTAGTCTCATCTCAAGGCAGTATTATAGTACAAAACCCCTCGCTGCGGTGTAAAAAAAAAAAGCCTCCCGGGCCGGTGTCCCAGGGATTTCTGTCCGCCGGAGATTCGGTCCCCATAAATGGGAAATTAACATGGGCTGACAGAGGATGATTCAAAAGAGGGCGCTATCAGAAGAAGTTAGTACCACAGGTTAGTACACAGTTTGCCGTATGGTTGGATGGGGGACCGAATCTCCGGGGGGACAGAATCTCCTGCCACACCGGCCTCGCATGACAATGTATTAAATTATGCGTGCACACATAAATATTTATGACGCTAAAACAACACCACAGCAACGCAAACTGTTCAGTGTGCAGGGCAGGAGTGTGTGTCTAAGTTTTCGTTTCCTTGGAATTGGAATAGGATCCACGGTCAGACGTGCTGCTGCATTCTGTCTCAAAATGGCAGTGGGGACGTCGTTGTGCATGTTTTCAAAACAACTTCCATTAAATGTGTTACGTCGTATCCATCAGCAGATATATATGATTGCCTGTACATTCTTGTGTTTGGTGTCATTGCAATGCTTGGCAAATAGTGGTAGGTCAAGTCACTCATTCATCATCCGTTTATCATGTGAATTGTCAATTGTTATTGTTAATGTTATATAAACAAATTATATAGCCATAGGCCTCCTACTAGACTGGCTGTAGGTTGTGCCATACTACTCCCCAGTCCTAGAACAACTGTGTGGTTCGTACCGCTATTGTCTGATCGTCTCCACCCGTGGAGACGTTCCGCTATCGTCTGATACATTTGACACCTAATTTGTTGTGACACGCATTTAAATTATCTGATGTCATGTCCACCTTCCCTTGGTGTGGAATTGCCCCAAGGTTAAAAAGGAGTCTATATTTTACTTTTTAGAACACCTTGTATTAAATTTAAACATAGCGGTAAAGTTTTCTGATCAGATTATTTGGATTGTTGATTTTGTGGCTTTTACAAATCATTTGTTGTCCTCTTAACTCGCTACCTATTTATTAACTCGCTATATATCTACTTACAACGTTATCACAATATTAAGTACATACTTGGTATCTTGGTGTGTTTCTATCAAGTAGAGCTAGATGTACATTAACATAGGTCTTCTTTCTTTTGTTAGTTTTTTTGATTAGTTTAACAATTTCAACATTTTTTCCCGCTTTTCTATTACTTTGTGGGTATCTTGGTGACACAAGCGTATGTTTCACCACATAACTGATATTTAATTGTACTGATGATTATACAGTTTATCCACTTGTGAATTATACTGGGTGTACTGTTAATTTACTTGGTGGGTTACAGAGTCTTCCAGACCTTGTCTTATAGAGACAGTTTGGGATTCTTTTGTTTTCTTAGGACCAGTCTCCTTACTGCTCGGTCTGAAGTGTAATTTAATTTGGACTGTTTTCAGGTCTCTTCTGTTTCTGGTGAACACTGGCCTACCAGCTGTCTTCACTATGATCTTGGATTGTTACTCTTATCAACAATAACATTAACAACTGGTTTCCAAATTTTATCAAACCGCAAGAGTACACTTTCACCTCTGTGAAGTGGCAGTAATTCTTTTCTCTTTTTGCTGTTCTAGTTTCTCTGTCAAACCTGTTACAATCTCTGGCTTTAACTTGAAGTTTAAGAGTGTTTCTTTGATAAGCAATGTTGTGTTTGTTCTTCTTCAATTGCACGCGTGATTGACCGATTCCTGGGGTTGGTGTGTTACTATCAAGTAGAGCTAGATGTACATGTAGGTCTTTCTTTCTTTTTTTGATTAGTTGTTTAGCAATTCCAATTTTTTTTTTCACTTAAAAGCAGATTTTTTAAAATTACTTTGTGGGTATCTTGGTGACACAAGTACATGTATATGTTTGAGTTGCCAATCTTGGCTGAATTAATGGAAAGTGGTACTTGCGTATTGTGGCCCATTGTCTGAGATTACTTCTTCTGGTAAGTGGTATTCCATGCCTGGAGAAGTGTTTTTTGCACACGTCTAGTATTACTGTTTGGCTGGATGTGGAGCTTAATTTATTTAACTCAAAATACCTCGAATAGTAGTCAACAATGAGGAAATACTGTTGGCCATTGACTTCAAATAAATCTGTTCCCTTTTTCACCATGGCCTGCCTGGTTTTGTGTGTGACACCATTGGTTCTTTTGCATTTTTCATAGCAAATTTGTTTGAAGTTGAGCACTTTTCAACCATTTCTTGAATCTGTGCTAACATGCCTGGCCAGTACATAACATCTCTAGCTAAGTTTTTGTTTTTTTCAATGCCTTGATGACTCTGATAGATTTTACCCAACATAAACTTTCTCAACGACTTTGGTATTAATATTTTAATTGATTCAGCAAGCATTTATTTGTGATGTTAATCGTTATTATTGTTATTATTAGGCCCAGCTCTCTTGTCTCTTTTTTGTTTTTCTTGCTCACATTTACATTTTCCAATTGTGCATATTTTTGTTAATCTATTTTTTTGTTTATTGTTATTTATTATTGACTATTATTTATTTATTATTTTATTTGGAGGGGAATTGCTCCCCCAAATGAAGGAAGTGTGGCACTCACCAATGTACCTTTCCTGTCATATTCACTCCCCTCTCCCAAAAATTAATAAATAACTAGACTTTCAGTTTTTGTTTACTACAAAAACAATGTGTTCATGATCGATGTTATCAAATTATGATTGAACATTATTTCATTTTATCAACCCGATTTGTGGTTCAGTAGTAAGATTTTGTTTCAATATAAATCTTAAATTTCCGGTTTTGTACCAAAACTTAGGTCAAATGAGGTCATACTGTGTAGCGCTAGGTAAGTCCTAGGTAAGTCCCTTTGTAATGCCGTGTAGTTGATAAAAATCCAATGTGTGGTTTGGGAGTTATGACTGTTTCAAGTATTGAATTTGATCACCTGGTTTGAACCAGAAGTCAAGGTCAAATTGGGTCACATTCTGTGTGTCAATTCTTAAGTTGATAAATACTTTCCCAATGATGTAAAGATTGTTTTTAAAAAAATGTGTGCTTTGGAATTTATGTTTTTTTGAAACATTAATGTTTAGCTTCCGGTTTGAAACGGAGGTCAGGGTTAAATGAGGTTACACTGTGTATCGTTTGTTAAGTCTTAGGAGCTTTTTCTGAGGATGTATACTTGATAAAAATATTACACGAACTATCATTAATGGGTGTGCAATATACAATGAAATAGCAAGCGACACCAACTGTATTCCTACTTGCAGTGTATGTGACTTAAAATAACCGAATTGTTGATGTAATATAAAACAAATCTTATATTGTCACTTAAGTTTTTGTTGTATCGAGCGTTAAGGACACATACAATAGGACTTTGACCCTTCAACCATCCAACTATCCAAGTAATTCCTGACCATGATTTTAAAAAATCTTCTGGAATAAAAGTATATACATTGTAAATTTCTGAAAAAACAAGTAGTAAACATTTTTTAACTTGAAATTTGCAACTGACCTTCTAAATTTAATCTTTTGTTCCACAATTTATTAATTATTCAGACCATCACCCCTTTTAAATTATATCCTTTGTTCTCCAAGTACCCCAAATCGTCTTAACAAATGTGTTTAGGCCACCAATCCTTCAGTTTGAAAATTTCCCCAAAGAACCCAACAAAACAATTGGTAACAGGGGCCACACACTTTGTTTACAAGTACATCCGAGTATGGACAGTGGATGAGTGTGATGTTTTGCGGTTGACCAATCAGCGATCAGGATATCCATAAGGGGCCATGGCGGCATATTCACCAACAGACGTTAACGTTAAACTGTGAGAAGTGTTGGCAAAACGAGCGCCCTGACTCAGCTAAATGAAATCAAATGTAAAATGTACAGCATTTAAATAGAATATAACCTTATCTATTCGGCAAGCCCAATGACACGCTGTGGTAACTTTGAAAATTAGTAGTAAGTACCATGTTTTACGAGGCAAACTGTTTCGTTTTGAAACAAAATGTTTGAGTCAATTTTAGAACTAGTAATTGACAACAAAATCATTAAATTGTACAACTGGATTGAAGGTCAGTTATTCATCTCTATAAATCTGTAAATATTTTGGCAGAAAATTACTTTGATCACAAGAAATTGATGAAATTCCTGAGACTACACCATGCTCATTAAATATTCATGGAGAGGTCAAGCTCCGAAACTAGTGCATACGTTGCAGATAAAAGGAACGGATATTGTGTGCAGGGCGGACTGACTGCATAATATACAGTACTCAATACTACACGTGCAGTGCACACGTGGCTGTATAGGTTAGGCGTACATTGTATTGGCGTGTAGGTCTACATTATCGTGTTGTCATACAACATGGTTCAACAGACTCGTTCGCTTTGACGTCCAGTTTCGACCCGATGCAAAGATTAAAATGTTATCATCTCTGTGCAAAAGTTTGAGCAGGATTACTCATCTATAACGTGATGCAAAATTTATGTTAAAACATAACGTAGTTTTTTAGATCAGAATTTTTACAATTTTTCAACTTCCGGTTTGAACCGGAAGTCAAGGTCAAATGGGGTCACGTTCTGTGCAGCATTTGTTGATCTTTTATCGACCTGTCCGATGATATGTAGATTGTCCAAATCCAACATGTGGTTCATGAGTTATGATTTTTTTTAAATAATAAACTTTGGTTTATTTTAATTCAATACCCAATGACATCATCATGACATCATCAAGTTTGTGTGGTCTTGATAATGAGGTTCAGATGTCTGATGAGTTTCAATGTTAAATTCAATTTCAATCTTGAGTTATGACAAAAAATTGAATTTTTTACGAAAAAACACAAAGGCAGACTTTGACCTTTCGGTACGACCGGAAGTAAAGGTCATACGATTTTGACATTAACTTTTCAAATGTTGCCGAAGTATTGATCTATCAGATGCCCAATTATGAGCATCATAGCTTTAAAATTCACGAATACAGCGAATAGCAAATGGTCAGTTTTCAACTTTAAAAACCTTAAACTCGACACCTGATGATGTCATCATGACGTCATCAATTCTGTGCTGTCTTTGTATTAAGGTTCAATTGTCTTATAAGTTCCAAGGTTCAATTCAGTTTCAATCTTAAATTATGCTGTAGAGAAGAGTTCCGTGGAAGAAGAAGAAGAAGAAGAAGATGATGGAGAAGAAAAACAAAACCAGAACAATAACAAGAGGTGTTCGTGCACATGTTGCACGAACACCTAAACAAATTACATACAAACAATAATAATAACTAGACATTCAGTTTTTGTTTACTACAAAAACAAGGTGTTCGTGATCGATGTCATCAAATTATGATTGAACAAGATTTCATTTTATCAACCCGATTTGTGGTTCAGGAGTAAGAATTTGTTCCAATATACATCTTCAATTTCCGGTTTGAACCAAAAGTTAGGTCAAATGAGGTCATACTGTGTAGCGCTAGATAAGTCCTAGGACCCCTTTGTAATGCCGTGTAGTTGATAAAAAACCAATGTGTGGTTCGGGAATTATGATTGTTTCAAGTATTGAATTTGATCATCCGGTTTGAACCGGAAGTCAAGGTCAAATTGGGTCGCATTCTGTGTGTCAATTCTTAAGATGATAAATACTTTGCCAATAATGTAAAGATTGCACAAAACAACCAAAGTGTGCTTTAGAAGTTATGATTTTTCGAAACATTAATTTTTAACTTCCGGTTTGAACCGGAAGTCAGTGTTAAATGAGGTCACACTGTGTATCGTTTGTTAAGTCTAAAGAGCTCTTTCTGATGACGTTTACTTGATAAAAATACATAGAGTGGTTGAGGAGTTAAACATTTTTTTAATTATTAAATTCATCTTCCGGTATGAACCGGAAGTCGAGGTCAAATGGCATAACATTTTGTGTATCGTTTCATACCTTCCAAATGATGCATATATTGTAAAAATCCAATGTGTGGTTCAGAAGTTAAGATTTTTTGAAACATGAAACATCAACTTCCGGCTTGAACCGGAAGTTAAGGTCAAATGGGTCATATTTTGTGTAGCGCATGTTTAATTTATCAAGACCGTTCAGACGACGTTTGGATTGTGAAAATCCAACGTGTGGTTAAGGAGCTATGAATTTTTCAATTATTACACGGACTATCATTAATTGAATTATTTTGTCACAGAGCTCTGTAAATAATGACCATTCATGTGATATAGCGCCCTCATGTGACATGTACATGTACTGGCAAGGCTGCGTGGACTTTGAACCTTATAAACAATGGAGCGGAACGGCCAGCTACAGTGAATCGGCAAAATACGCAGTTTAAATGCGGTGGTGTGTACAGTGTCGGCGTATGTTTGTGTTGGCCTACACTATCGTGCGTTGTCACACGATGAAAGTCAACAGACACATGCGCTTTGACGCCCAGTTTTGACCAGATGCAAAGATTAAAATGCTATAATCTCTGTGCAAAAGTTTTGGCAGAAAAACTCATCTATAACCTGATGCAAAATTCATGTTAAAATATGACGTAGTTTTTGAGATATGAATTTTTTAAATTTTCAACTTCCATATTGAACCGGAAGTCAAGGTCAAATACATGTAGGGTCATGGTGTGTGTAGCGTTTTTTGACCTTTTAACGACCAATCCGATGATGTGTAGATTGTAAAAATCCGACATGTGGTTCATGAGTTATGATTTTTTACAAATATTAAACTTTGGTTTATGTAATTCAATACCAGGTGACGTCATCATGACATAATCAAGTTTGTGTCGTCTTGATACTAAGATATACATGTAAGTGTCCGATGAGTTTCAATGTTCAGGTAACTTTTAATCTTGAGTTATGCCATAAAAAAGCCTAAAACATGATTTTTTTAAGGAAAAAAATATAAAGCAAACTTCGACCCAGGGTAATTTTCCGAAGTAAAGGTCATACGATTTTGGCGTTAACTTTTCAAATGTTGCTCTAGTCTTGATCTATCAGATGCCAAACTTTGAACATCATAGCTTTCAACTTCAATGAAATACAACAACTATAAAAGGGTCATTTAAAAAAATTGAAAACCTTGTAATTCGACACCCGATGACGTGATCATAACGTCATCAAGTCTGTGCCGTCCTCATATCAAGGTTCAATTGTCTGATGAGTTTCAAGGTTAAAATAAATTTCAATTTTGAGTAATGACCAAAATTTAAAAAGACCACAAAGGCAGACTTTGACCTTCCGTTAAGATCGGAAGTGAAGGTCATTCGATTTTTGCGTTAACTTTTCAAATGTTGGCCCAATCTTGATGTATCAGATGCCCAATTATGAGTTTCATAGCTTTCAAATTCACGAAGATACAGCAATTAGCAAATGGTCAATTTTCAACTTTAAAAACCTTGTAATTCGACACCAGATGACGTCATCATGACGTCATGACAACTGTGTTGTCTTTATATCAAGGTTCAATTGTCTGATGAGTTTCAATGTTCAATTCAGTTTCAATCTTGAGTTATGTTGTAGATAAAAGTTAAGTAAAAGAAGATGGAGAAAAAAACCCAAAAAACTAGACATACAGTGTTTGTAAACAACAAATACACAGGTGTTCGTGAGTGATGTCAGATTGTGATTGAATGAACTGGTGACGACATTTTACCTTAGGAAAAATGCCAAAGTCTAAGAAGAACGATTTTGTGTATTTTTTAACAAACTCATAAATAATTCTGAAATTTCAACTTCCGGTTTCAACCGAAGTAAAGGTCTTATGGGGTCACTCTACAAGTACCTTACATGTAGCATTTATGGTTCTCCAATTATGATTGTTTAAAATATTAAACGTTGATTTATTGTTATGACGTCATCGAAGACGTCATCAAATTAAAACAATTTGGGTGTCATATACATACTACGATCTATATACATAGTAAGTTTCAAGACAAAACCCTTCTTGGTTAATGAGAAAAAAACATTTGAAATCTGAATTTTGAACTTCCGGTTTCGACCGGAAGTAAAGGTCAAATAGGGTCGCACTCTGTGTAAGATTTGTTTAATACTTCAAAAGCTTTTAGATGGTGCAAAGATCATGTATGTAGCAAATATGGTTCTTGAGATATGATTATTTTAATATAAAACTTCAATTTGATGTAATGACGTCATCGATGACGTCATCATTCCAAAAATGTTATTTTATTATGTACACACTGTGATCTAGGTATATAGTAAGTTTCAAGTCCGTACAAGCTTTAATTTTGCAGATTTAAAAAAAATTTAATTTAAAAAAATTTAAAAAAATTTGACCTCGTCTATGATTTTCGTTGTGACGTAGCTATGACGTCATATATATCATATTTCTAGAATGCTCATGAGCTACATGTAAACAAAATATTATGCATTGAAAGTTTGTTCATATTTTATTTCATCTAGGCTCCAGAGCCTAAAATAACATAATTTTTACTTTAACTTCCGGTTTCGACCGGAAGTAAATGTCAAATGAGGTCACAATGTGCATTCCAAATGTACAACATTTCAAGACCTTTTATATGCAACAAAGATCTTGTGTGAAGCATTTTTAGTTCTCAAGATATGAATTTTTCAATTTATTAGACGTTTTTTTAACGTAATGACGTAATCGATGACGTCATCAACCCAAAAAAGATTATGTTCCGTCTAGATACCAAAGTCTAAGGGCATGCCAAGTTTCAAGTCTTTACGACCCTTACTTTTTGCGAAAGTTGCGAGAGAAGTTTCAGTGGGAAAGAAGAAGACGAGGAAAAAAAACCAGAACAATAACAATAGGTTTTCGGGCGGAATGCCCGAACACCTAAAAAAAAAACCAGAACAAAAACAAGAGGTGTTCGTGCACCTAACAAGACATTGAGAGTTTGTGTACAAACTCACGGTGTTCGGAATTAAGTGACTGCGTAATTGAAAATAAGGTCAATATTGTTTGCATGTACCTTTTGTTGATCTTTATGCAAGATCATAGCATGATGGTTAGACATATAAAACTTCAACTTCCGGTTTTGACAGGAACTAAAGGTCAACTGGGGTCACACTTCGTACAAGATGTCTAGAATTGCCCAAAAGCTTTAAATTGGTGTAATGATTATTCATGTACCACGTTTCATTAATAAAATACACATTTTTGTATGTGCAAACTTATACTTCCGGTTTGGACCGGAAGTGAAGGTCAAATGGGGTTACACAATGTAAAAATTTGTAGAATCGTGTAAGGGGTTTTAAATCACGTAATTATATTAATAATAAACAAATTTAAGTAAATGAGATATGAATTGTTATTTACAAAATTTTGACCGGAAGAAAAGGTCTTATGGGGTCACCCTCTGAATGTGATTTGTATAACTCGGCCGGAGCTTTTTTATGGTGCAAGTCCCTTACATGTAGCATTTATGGTTCTCCGATTATGATTTTTTAAAATATTAAACGTTTTTTTATTGTAATGACGTCATCGATGACGTCATCGGACCGAAACAATTTGGGTATCATATACATACTACGATCTATATACATAGTAAGTTTCAAGACAAAACCTTTCTTGGTTTATGAGAAATGAACGTTTGAAATCTGAATTTTGAACTTCAGGTTTCAACCGGAAGCAAAGGTCATATGGTGTCACATTGTGACAAAAAGCTCTTGCCAAATTATGCAAGTCACATGACTTGCATAATTTGGCAAGAGCTTTTTTATTGTGCAAGTATATTACATTTAGCATTTGGGATTCTCAAATTATGATTTTTTAAAATATTAAACGTTTTTTTATTGTTATGACGTCATCGATGACATCATCAAACCAAAATTCACATATTTATATTTAAACACAAAGATCTAAATACTTAGTAAGTTTTAAGTCTCAAACATTTATAGTTCATGAGATATGACGAGTTTTCTTTACGTAAGAAAATTCAACTTCCGGTTTTGACCGGAAGTAAAGGTCACATGGGGTCACACCTAATGAAAGATTTGTAGAACTGTTCAAAAGACTTCAGATGATATAATGATTGAAGGTGTGGCATCTTTTGTTTATAAGATATAACGTTTCCCCCCAAAAAACCTTCAACGTCCGGTTTCGACCGGAAGTAAAGGTCACATGGGGTCACATTCTGTGTAAGAGTTGTAAAAGGAATGTTAAACTTTCATATGAAGCAAAGTTCTTGTATTTATCATTTATGGTTCTCTAGATATGACAATTTACAATATTTCTCGTTATTTTTTATTTTTGATGTTATGACGTCACCGATGACGTCATCATCCCGAAAATGTTTCTGTTACGTATATACACTAAGGTCTAAGTACATGACAAGTTTCAAGTCTCTACGAATTATACTTATTCCGAAATCCTGCCGAGAAAGTACGGTGGGAAGAAGAAGACACGGAAAAAAAAACCCCAGTACAATAACAAAAGGTTTTCGGCTGTTAGCCGAACACCTAATAAAGCCACAAATGAATGCTTGTCGAATGTGAGTGGCAAACTAGATTAGAAGGGGTTTGCCCAGTTTTTCTGGGAATGCCAGTCATCTCACCCTCACTGCCCACCCTGCAAAGTCGCCTTCTACTAGTACTAATAAAAATACCTCTACTAATATTAAAATCACCCCCTACTATTAAAGTCGTCCACACGTTTGTTAAAAACTTGCGAGCTCTATGGGGTAGCCTATATCATATGTTCTGGTCATATACTTACATAAAAGTTGTCAACTCAATTTATTTCTGACTATATATCTAAGTTTAAGGAAATTCTGACATGCACTTTTGGAGATACAACATAATGACTTTTATTTTGACCTTAGTTACGCTTCCGCAGTGGCAAACACCTTGTTGATCCTTGTCATACGACGTTGCATGTCGCATACCTTGCTTTTACTGGTTTGATGAACAAGGTTTCGCTCAAGGACAAAAGGGATGACCAGGATTGTAACCCACAATCTGATGACTTTGTCACTGGAGTCCAGTGCTCTAGACTAGGACAAATTGTGTAATTAACCAACTAACTATCCATTCATTCACTCATTTCCCCCTTTTTAGTGCCTGGATACTCGGTGATTGATGAAGATATGCACGCTAACATACACATACATTCATTCAGAGAGGATCAGTTGCTACCACACATCATTTCATCTAGACAAAAACGACAGGGTATAACAACCCCTCGCTCAGTGATTGTAGATGAGGTCAGTTTTAAGTGGTTTTCAAATTAGATAAAAAAAGAGAAATATTTGCTGAGTTGCTGAGTGGTACATTGTATACTGATAGAGACAAAAAGAATGAACGAGTGACAACAGCTTGTGTGATTGGCATGCAAGCAGGATGGTTGCAATTTGGGAAACATGACAAGTCATTGCTATCTAAGTTTGCATTTTGGAAAGGCAATGAGAATTTTTTTTATTGATAGTATTTTGAAAGTATGTGTCAATGTGCTTTTGAGCCATAGTTCTAGTAAAGAAGTTGTGATTACTGTCATATGTTTATTTAACAGGATCAAGGTCATTTATACTACAACTCATCGTACTATCAAGGGCAAACCAATCATTATATTGACTTGGAAAGAGAATCATCCTTCACTGTGATTCCACACAAGGCATTATCTGAAAGTCATCTTACTGCAACAGTAAGTTTCTGTTATCCTTATGTGTCATTGATTTACAATGTAGCTTTTCTTAGTTGTAATTTTGAATTGGATTGGACAGACAGTCACCAGCTGGGCCCCAGTAAAACCAGAATTTGTTGGATTGACCATGCCTCACGGGCCAATAGCTTGCATTTAATGTTTAGTATCAATGAAATGCTATACAGTGAAATGCATGTCATGTACATGTAAACTGTAGGTCCTGGGTGACTTGTGTAAATACACAATTATTGCAAGGAGTGATTGCAATGAATGTTTATATTTGCTGTGTGGTCACTACTTGGTTAATTGTGGAGCCACAACTACTTCAAAGTACTTGTGTATGGTTTGTGTTATGAACTGATTCACAACTATGCAAGAGTACATTTGTGTATGAAAATGTCCGCTCTGTGACATGGCCCCCTGGTACCACATATAATAAGTTGTTATTATTATGTGCTAGTTGGTTTGACTACATGGCTGGAAATTGTTTGAAAATTGATTAAGAACCAACAAACAAAGTCTTTTAAACGAAGTGAATTCGTAAGATGTATCATCTAGTTGAGACTTTTACTGTCTTCATTGTGTTTTGTTTTGTTTTATGAAGAAGTTGTCTTTGAGTCTAAGTCTGATGCTGTTGGTACCAAACTTTAGCAAAGCTCAGTACAAGAACATGAATTTCAATGACTGTTTTCTTCTAGGTGGTTAATCTACCATTTGTATTTCCATTCTATGGCCACAATGTTACAAAGGCATACATTGCTACTGGAGGTAGGTTCAGCTTTTCATTTACTTTGTAAACTAGCAATATGAGTCAATTTTGTGATTAAATGAGTATTAGCTTTGAACAGTCAATCATTCAATCAATCATCACAACATCTGTTCAATTATTCAGACTTTCCATCATCCCATCATTAAATCATTCAATCAATCAGACATGGTGATCAATAAATCATTCAATAATTCCATTATTTGGACACACCATCATTTGATCACCGCTGCTGTTATTGTCAAACTGCAGGTAAATGATGCAATCTGGCTTGACCTGCATTTACTTTAAAGCTTGCGCTTTTTTAACCCTCTTGACTGGGAAACTGTAACATTGATGTTACTGGGTGTATTTCAATGGATGGTCAGACCAGTGCTAGAACCCAGATTTGAATTGTTTACAAAGAGCCACTGACTGAGGGAGTTCCAGCTATTGATACTTTGAACTGAAAAGGTATTTTGCCTCAGATGGGATTTGGCATGAAATTCTCAACCTTCCTTGAGTGGCTTCATGTAATAAATGATTCATCGAGGGTGAAAAATTGCTTGTAGTTCACGTTGTTTATACCATTGAGAAGCTTGAAGATTTGTAGCATGTCTGTACTTTCACGTCTGTTGGATAAGGTTGGGAGTCCCAATGCTTTTAGACTCTCAGGGTAATCAAGTTGACATAAATAGGGAAGTAATCTAGTTTCACTTTTTCAAGCAGGTTTTTATCTTTCTTGAAACGTGGAGCCCAGACAGTATTACAATACTCCAATGCTGGACAGACTATGGTCTTGTAACTGTATTAAGCTATGATTATCTAGATCCACAAAAGAGCTCTTGATGATACCTACGTGTAGCTTAGAGTTGGCTTTCTTGGCTATGGTTGCAGTGTGTGGGCTAAAATTGAGATTGCTATCAAACAAGACTCATACTTTTTCCTTGTCAACTCGTGAAATTGCAGCTTGATAAGAGTTGCTACTCAGCATGTACACACATTTTAGGGTGGATTTGCAGTAGTGGATTTCCTTGCATTTATCTTCATTATGGAAATTGCCTCTTAACAGACCACTCATAGAGGGTGTTGATGTCCTGCTGGAGGGCCGCTGCAGGGCCGCTGCATCTGCAGTATTATCTACAACTCAGTATACTTATGTTTCCAGGAGGTCGTGATAAAAATGACAAACAAAACTGGGCTGAGATACTGCCTTGGGGGATACCACTCCCCACTGCTTCCCACTCGGGTTGTTCTCCATCTAAGATGACTCTCTGGGTGTGATTTGTCAGGAAGGCTTCAATCCATTTTAACAGGTGGCCCCTGATGCATAACCTAAAATGTTGTTTAACAGTTGTTGGTGTGGAACACTATCAAAGGTTTTCTTGTGGTCTAAGCAGAGATGCCAACATATACGATTTGGGCGTAGCAAATACGATTTTGAGCCGTGAATACGATGCTACAATATACTTGTTTAAAATACAATAAACAAGCTGCCCAGCATATGTTTTATAATCATAGTAACGACAGGCAAACATTGAATGGACATTAAGTGCAAAAAAAAATAGTGGAAAAAAATATTTGATAATGGAGGAAAGTTTTCAAATGTTGACCGAATTGGTTAAAAAGCGACGATAACAACGAATTAACAACGATAACAAATCCTTCAAAATTCTGGCGATAAAGTCCCTAGTCTTGATATTTACTAGCTGCGATCGTTCATTTCAGTAAACGAACGTTAAAACACGCATGCACATTGTTAGTCTGGCTCTCTCCTCCATGTTCCTTACCACAATACGTAGGCGAGTAGGGAAACATACAACTCGATTTTCCAGGGGTTAGAAGACGTGCGATGGAGTCTAATCTAACCTCCTTCCGGTGATATATTATACAAAATTTTAACCTCGTACTCATAAACACACCGCTCTCGCTGCACAATTTTCCCCAATGTGCGTCTTTGACCGATCGTTTGACCGATCGTTCAATCGAAAATGTATTGCAAAAGAAGTTTTAAACAAGCGATCCTTTATTCACGAATCCATGAAAATGGTTGTTGATGAAAAAAGTGTTATCGTGGAGGTAAAAAAGACCTCCATGGTATTATTAAGGGCAGAAATTAGGGAATAAGATCGTTCAAAAACGCAAGTGTGCGAACTTCACTTCTGTTTTTTAGCTGAGCATTGTTTTGACTCGCCCATTGGATTTTCAACCGTAATTTTCAACCATGCAATGTCGGTAGGGTAAAAAAAAAAACCTTTGTTTTTTCTTGTAGCAAATCTTTTGAGATGAATTAAGAAAACTGAATACTCTGGTGTTAAAAATTGTAAATTGAGTGTCAGTGCATGAACCACAGACTTTTTTACAAGAAAAAAACAACAACTTCAGTCTTGTTACCAAAAACAAAACTGAGTTTCGTCCCAACATGAAGACAGAGACTCTCAGCAGTTTGATCACTCACAAACAATTCATGGTCGCAAAGGGTTCGGTGTGCCATCACCAAACATACAGCAAAGCCACTCTACAGAAGGTCAAGTCTGCAACATATGCCCAGATGTCTGGTTCCAATTAGTGAAAATGCCTAATCATTTATCCATCAAACTGCAAAATTAAAATCGGAAGTGTTCTCTGAAAGAATCACAGTGTACTGATGAGTGCAATTTGTGGACAGGCATTTCTACGTTGAAATGTAGTTGTTCTGTTGATGCATTAAATTGTAAGTATTTTCTGCTCTCGACCTTAATCGCTTCGGGTGCTACTCTTTTTGGGAATTGAATGTTGGCATCTCTGTCTAAGTAGACACAGTGTATATTATGAGTTTGACCTTACTTCAAAAGTGATGACCACTGCTCGATGATATTGAGTAACTGTGTGTTGCAGGATCTTCCATCACGAAAACCATGCTGATGACTTGTCAAGAGCTTTTTTTCTTTCTTGATGCTTTACAATTTCTTCTTTTATTAACTTCTCACAAACCACTGAGGTTAAGCTAATGGGAGGATAGTTGGCTGGATTATCTTTAGCACCTTTCTTGGCACAACATTGGCTTGTTTCCAGATTGGTGGTACCTTGCCTTCATCCATTGACTTAGTAAAGATCGATTTAAGTGGTTTGCTTAGTTCTTGGTGATTTCTTTTAGAAAACAAGAGTAAACTCCATCTGAGCCTGCAGACTAAGTAATGTTGAGCTCTGCTAGAAGTTGCATCATTTTCGAGGCTAAAAATACTGTCTTGGACAGGGGGCTGCATTTCCTTCTCGCAAGTAGGTAAAGAAGTATGATCTTGGTTTGTGAAGACACTTGCAAAGAGCTGGTTCAGTGTGTCTGCCTTTTCTTGATCTGTTGAAGCAACTGAGCCATCGAGTCGTTTTAGGTCAGCAATGCTGGACTTGGTTTTGGTTTGACTTTTTTACAAAATTCCAACAATTTGCTCTGGCTTTCCTTAGTTCTGGTGTTGCAATATTTCTAGCAGCTATATTTTCTTTCCACGTGGAGCTAGACCTTTTCTTTTGGTATCTGTTCCATTTTTTGTGGATGTGTTGTGGTAAACTAGTAATTTGAAAGCAAGTTGCGTAATCACTCTTGCCCAGTTGCGCTCCAATATCGACATTGCCAATAATATCTTTATTGTTGGTGAGAATGAGGTCTAGCAGACTTGGTTCTTGACCGTCAAGAAGTCTGGATGTGCTGAAACATAAATGTGTCGTTCACACAGTCTAAAAATTTACTACTGTTAACAAACTCTTTATAATTTAAAAATGGTTGAGTCGCCAAAACACTATTTAAATTTATTTTAGCTACTCCTCTTCTCATATGACAGGGTTCTGCCCAGGATTTTTCAGTGGCGGAAAAAATGGGTGGGTGGGTGGGCGGGCGGGCAGCAAAAAGCAGCAAAAAGCAGAGGCAGCAAAAAGCAGGGTCAAAGGTCACTCACAAATATAAGATGAGGTCACAGCTGTTACAATACCTAACCTAGCCTACCAGTAGTTTGATGTAAAATATTTGGTTGTACACTGGACACTTTATCAACAAAATCTCCTTTGATTGATACTTATTTATCTAAATACTCAAAGAAGCATACAATTGTCGAAGCTAAAAAAAAAATGTGAAAAAAAAAGAAAAACAAAAACAGAAGTGAAGTTCGCAAACTTGCGTTTTTGAACGATCTTATCCCCTAATTTCTGCCCTTAATAATACTGTTTTCATCAACAACCATTTCCATGGATTCGTGAATAAAGGATCGCTTGTTTAAAATCGCTTCTTTTGCAATACACTTTCGATTGAACGATCGGTCGAACGATCGGTTGACGACGCACATTGGGGAAAATTGTGCGGCGAGAGCGATGAGTTATGAGTACAAGGTTACAGTTTTGTATAATATATCACAGGAAGGAGGTCGCGATTAGACTCCACCGCACGTCTTCTAACCCCTGGAAAATTGAGTTGTATGTTTCCCTACTCGCCTACGTTTTGTAGTAAGGGACATGGAGGAGAGAGCCAGACTAACAACGTGCATGCGTGTTTTAACGTTCGTATACTGAAATGAACGATTGAGCTAGTAAAATACCAAGACTAGGGACTTTCACGACAGAAAACGAGCTGGATCTTGAATTTATCGGTAGATTTTCTTTTAAAAACCTACATATTAAGTTAAATAATTAATAATTTGGCAAGAATTTGAAAATTTGTGTGGGCGGAAAAAAGAGAAAATTCCGTCAGTGGCGAGCGGGGAATAATGAGTGCCTGGCGGGTTTTCCGGCACCGACCACCATGGGCAGAACCCTGATATGATGTGATATAAACATTTGGTAGCTGTTCATTTGGAATTTGCTGAGTGGCACCTCATCTTGTGAACGTTTAGGTAGTACTTTTGTAAGTGAAATAATGTCTTATTTACATAAGTTGACTTTAGCTTGGAGCTCGTCTCGTTCAGCAGTGAGTCACATTTTGTATATAATAGTCTTAAGTTCTTTCCCGTTGCCGTACCTGATGAGAATGGTGGATTAATTTTTCTCCTCAGAGCCTGTTTCACTGAGATTAATATTCACAGTTTCTTCCACTTTGCTAGGTTTTTCGTTCACTACATTAGCTTGATCATTAACAATACTTCTTGCAATATAGAATCTGTTTCCTCATTGGCCTCCAAGATTGGTTCTCGTACATAATTCGGTGCATCACAATGTGTAGTGTCGAGTTCACTTGACTCCACAACTTATTCTGTGCGAGTTGAAACTGGTGGTGCAGGGCTAAAATGCAAATCATGCAAAGTTTTGCTACAGATTTCTTGCCGCTTCATGAAATCCACGCCTAACTATTTTGCCATTGCTGATTATTAAGTTATCTTCCCCGTTGATTTCCCTGGATTGTAGTTCCTTTCTAACTGTCTTACAAGTATTCTTCCCTCTCTAGCTGTGTTCTGGCTCTTGAAGCTTGAATTTCTTTCTGTGCTGCAGCTTTGCGGAGAAATTGAAAAAAACAATTATATACAGAAAAAATATGTCGAACCACAATAGCGCCCGCAACCATTCAATCATTCAAATCATTCACTCAATCAGTTATTTAATCTCTCAATCATTCACTTTTTTATCAGTGTAAAAATACAATTCAAGAGTTACTTAATCAATCAAAATTTGATACCTGTTAGTCTGTACACATCTTATACGTAAATCAGTCAGCTACAGTATGGGTTAGGCAGTTGTTTACCCTGTTTTATTTGCCAAGCACTTATTTATGCACAAATATAACCATTAAGTACATGAAAATGTCAGAAAGTATCAAAAAAACTCCCTGTTAAATAAAAATACAGAAAAATAAAAATGTTAAGTTCTTTTACTCTTTTTGTCAGTTTGAAAATTACTATTCACCATAAAGGTAGATGTATTTAAATAGACTGATGAAGAGTTTTTAGCAAGCATACTGATATGGATACATGATAATAATATCTGTTCACGGTTGCTGCATGTGTGATTTTGTTTCTCGATCAAAAAGTTGTACAGGTGTAGTTCTTGTTACGTTATAGAAATTGATTGAATTGTATTTTGGTTTAACTGTGCATCTTCAAATCCACAGCGTTAAACTTGTTTAAAGAAAGTTTCCAACAAGCATGGGGAAATTCTATTTATGTCATGGAAGACACCTTTAAAAGTAATACCATAGCAAAGGTTTTTAATATAGGACAAAAAGCAGCAAAATGGTATCTGTGTTTTAATGTACCTCCACTCAAAAAATAGACGCTGCATCACACACAAAGTGTTAATGTATCCCTATCCATACACATAGATTTGCGAAACCTCTCTAATGTTTTATTCTGGTGTATGTTGGGTCATTCATGGTGTACAATTTCTGCCTATAAGTGTGGAATTAAATACTTTGCTTTATATTTTCACAGGTTTCATATATCTTGGTACTTTTTTTCACGAGTACATATCAGCAGACCAGTATGTGGCTCCTTTGATGGGAAACTTTGATCCTAGTATCAATGATTCTGCTATTATAAGATATGCAAACAATGGTAAGTTTGGGTTCATTATTGCCATCAATGGGGTAAAACTGGCTGACATTTTACCTTGCATCTTTTGGAAAAAGAACGAATGGGCCATTATCTGTAAAAAAATTTGCAGGTATTTATTGTTCATGTAATCTTACTTTGAAAGCTGGTCACAGACCCTATCATTACCCAATTTTTCTCCTAACAATGTTAGAAAATGATTATAGCCTACATGTATCAATCTCTCATAATCCTTGTTTGAACAACAACAAGAGGAAGGTATTGAATTGGCGATTAAACAATAACCCCAGAAAAGGGCTTATTTCAAGCATAAATTCCAGTGCCTTTTGTTCCTGTTCGTATGGGGGAAATGAAGTGTAGCGCGCCAAGTGCATGCCTGTGCGTGCCACTCAATGGCATCTCCAGGCCTGTTAACATGTCACCCAGTGTTTCCCTCCATCCTACAGTCTAGACTGTGACTGCCTTTTAAAACTTTCTTTATTTTTTATGGAAGTTTGCCCCAAACAGGGCTAAAAGCCAGTCTTGGTAGGGGGGCTACAAGAAGAAAACATTAAAGATGAAAATAACTCAGGGGAGCTGAAGGTACATTTGTGTAGGAATTGATATTCCTCCTAAAACAGTCTAGATTGTAGGATGGAGGTAAACATGCACCATGCAAGGAGTTCCAAAAAGATCCAGTGCGTGGAGTAAAGCTGTTGGGTTCTACATTTTAGCAAAGCAAGAGTGTATGGGTGAGAACAAGCAGAAAGTCTGGTTTCATGCTCAAATATTGTAATAGGAGTAACCAGGTCGGAGACACTGGTGGCACTGGTGGCTTCAGACCTCTGGTGGGAAAGAGGTTGTAATGTTGATCTCAACCCTTTACCAACAAGATTTACAATATGCTTCTGCACTCTATAAATATAACTGATAGGCAGAAGCTCTGGCCCAAATGTGACAACAGTACTCCATTAGGGGATGTATAGTTGTCTTGTACAGGTAGAGGGTAGCATCAGGAGGTAAGAACTTCCGAGCTCGATAAAGACAACCAGCTCGCATGGAAGCATTCTTTGCAATGCCTGAGATATACCTCTCCCAACTGGCATTGGTGGAGACGTCAAGTCCAAGAAGGCGAAAATCTGCTACCTCAGGCAAAGTCAATGGACCATATGAATATGGAAATGTATCATCTCTAGAGCGAGCTAGAGACAGAAATTTAGTTTTCTAGCTTTTAGTTTTGTTACCTACTAGCCAATCGTCCCCATTTTCAAAGTTGGACAACATTTGATACATGCACATTTATGTGTGTTTTGTTTTTATGGGAACATATAGGTACTGCATTCACGGTGGAGTGGAGTGGTGTTCACGTACAGCACAATATTGGAGGTAAGAGAATTGTATTTTCAAATGATAATCTGAATTTGATGATTGTTTAATTGATTATTGAATTCCCTTCTCTATCCAATCAATTTGTACCTGTCATTCACAAATGATTTTAAGAAAATATTTTGAATGACATTACCTACTAATGAGGACTGTAGGTACATGTACATTGTGTATAGCAATGTTTAGCATTCTGACTCTGTGTTGTGAAACCCTGAGGGTGTACACAATCCATGCGTCATTATAAAAGTGCTCGGGTATAGGAACATTGTTTGTGGACATCTTTCAGTGTCTTTGGCTACCTAGAATTTACAAGGACTGAGGGGTTTCAACCACAGACATATAATACCTATAGACCGACAGCGTCTGGACACCATAATTTTGACAGCACCCGACCATACCCAAACCATGGGCAAAATTCACAAAAATGCAAGCAAAAATGTGTGTAAAGCAATGAGAGAGCGGGTAGGTGATGATAGAAAAGTTGTGTTTTAAGGGTGGAAAATTCACCAACAGACTTGGAAACAATGTTAAATCAATAACTAGATACCTTTTCTCATGTTAGTTGCTTGTTGTTTCTCCTCTTTTTACTAAACTTTCTCCAAAACGATATAAGTAGGAGGAATTATTCTTCATATCAACAAAAATTCGTTTGTCAAACACTTTCCGGCCAACGTGCGCATCGGTGCGTGTTTTGTGAGGACACTGATGACGTGTACTGCCTATAGATTAACGTGCTACTAATATACACAATTGTTTGGTGCGCGTTCCATGAGAGCGTACGCAAAAGATGCCAAAGGCGTGCATGCAAGGTGGGCCAGAGTGTGGACAATTTTATGTTATAGAGCGAGTTCAGTGATTATTTCCCGAAAATTAAGTTATAGAAACAACGTTTTATACTGTTAAACCTCAATGCCCAACATTTGTAAACAGCTGTATGGAATGTTCATGAAGTGTGTGGTATCTTAAACTTCAAGATGAAAACTTGGCTTTTCACAATGAAAACGACACAAACGCGTAGAACGTGACAGTCCTGTAGGCCTTGGCCTAGGCTATGTATAATAATTTTGTTTACAAATTTTTACGATTTTCTCCCCCAAAATCAGCAAATGTCAGTCAAACAACTTTTTGTATTACTCCAGTTATTACATGTGTATTATAGGAATTTCCTAAAACTCATCACTTAATTTACAATCCATCATCGAGTCAATATCTCCTAAGCCTGTGACGGTACGGTAGTAAATTACTAACCGTTTAAACGAAACGAAAAATGAAAAAATAAGCCTTTCGTTTTCGCTGCCTTATCGCTGTATTTTTCTGCTTGAAACAATTTAGTTTAATTGAAATTGCCCGACAACTACTGTTGAATGGCCTGATACTTTTTATCTCCGGACCCCGACACTATCAAAGGAGAGTGATTGACATCCATTTCGGTCCAAACAACCTTATTGTAAAACTACTACAACTAATTCAAACCTACAATTTGTTATACATTTTCCTTTGTGCGCCGCGCCAAAAACATACACACAGGATATGCTGCACAGTGTGGGGTTTTATTATTTTTAGAAAGCTGGCTATGCGTTATTAAAAAACGTTTTTAAAAAATGCATTTTTGGACGATCTTATCCCCTAATTTCTGCCCTAAATAATACTTTTTCCATCAGCAACCATTTTCATGGATTCGTGATTTAAGGATCGGTTGTTTAGAACTTCGTTTGCAATAAAATCATCGAGATTCAACGACCGGTTGGCAACGCAAATTGAGAAAATTCTATGAACTTTGCCACGCATCGCCCTCTATTGGCAAAAGTTGTTGTTTGAATAGCCTTATCCAAGGCTGTATATTGTACCAATCTGCCGGCGTGCGGCACACTGTGCAGCAATTCTTTACTCGGCCCGTGAACGTGTACTGCGTTGGAGACTAGCCTAGCTCTCTTATGAATATGGTAATTACAATGGCCATCAACTGCCAATCACAGCGTGCGGAATGTTGGTTAGCTTGGACTTTGGACCCTGCTGTTGTGGACTGTGCGTTGTGGGGCCCGGGCCGATGCACGTGCGGTGGATACTCGGCAGTCAGAACCATGTGGTTATGTGCATCGTGTTTTAATGTTTGTAATACGATTGCAATTCCAATGCTGGGGTTTGGAATTCGGGCATGGCTTGTCGGCTGCTCGTTTGATCGTATTAAGTGCAGGCTAAAAACAGTTTGTGTGTAAAGGAAGCTTATACCAGTGTTCGGCGCTGCCGTCGAAGTTGCTTTTGTTCCGTGATTTGTCATTTTTTTGGCAGGGCGGCCAATTCTTTGGCAGGGCGGCCTTAAACTTTGGGAGGGCGGCCGTTAATAGTCAAAACATTGGGACTTCTTTGTACCATGGAGGATTGTCTTTGGTGTTCGTGTATTTTAGAACATTGACTTGCCGCTGACAAACGTTTAAACGGTTAACCGTTTAGAAAAGTTTCGTTTAAACGGATAGTAAATTAAACGTAGGGTCACAGGCTTAATATCTCCTGAAAATGTTTTAAAAGTCCATGAAAACGCGGCTATGCCTAAACGTGTACAAAAAGTATTGACTCGGCTTCACTTCCGCCCATAGTTTGAGAAAATCAAAAATTTCAGTTTAGCGCCCTCTGCTGTTCGTCTGTAGGTATTATATGTCTGTGGTTTCAACAGCATCACTGTTATTTTTCCTTCTTTAAAACTTAAATGGGTAATAAACTTTGCAGTTTTCAGAGTTTGCAGTTATCAAAATGTCTTTAGCATGGTGGTTGTCTTGATAAAGGTACAAGAGTTGATTGCTTGTAGGCATCCATCAAATTGCCTTGCACACAGAAACTGCATGTTTAGAAAGCTACTCCAAGCATTTTCATGCAGTATAATTTTTCTGAAGATTCTGAAGAACCTCATTGAATTTTTTGACAATTAAAAAATGTATCTTTAAAGAAAGGTATTAAAAATGGTCCTTTTAATCGTAAAACTTGAAAATGAAAACTAATTTCTATTCAATACATGACATTGAAATTGTTTGCATGAAATTTCAGACTTTCTTAACATTAACTTCACAATTTCACTGTTCAAACTTCTACAAGAATTTAATAAATGAAAACATGCATGATAATGTTATAAACCATTTTGTGATTTTAGGCATGAAACTGCTAAATCATTGATAGTTTTATGTTTGCATCATGATTGAAATACTAACTGTTTTGAGTAATATATTGCTTTGTCTAATACCAACACATTACCTGATGATGCAGTTGGGAGTTTCACATTTCAAGCGACCCTCTTGAATGATGGACATATAATATTTGCCTACAAACGTGTAAGTATAGTTAGAAATGCATAATAACATCACTTAGTTTTTCTGTCAATGTGCCAATTGTACTAGTGCTTAGTATAAACTTGCATGGCCTGTACTAATGCACAACATGCACATGCCTTTTGTACTACAGTCACAAAAGTTCCAGTTCCACATTATGGTTGAAGTGAGTGTTATTGTTATTACAGTGTGAAATGGAACAGTGTTTTATGTTATTCTGCCATACATAATCTGGACATGCATCATGTACATGAAGATACATGCCTTGCCCAAACCTACAACTGTATCACCAACTTAATTGGCAGAGGTATAGAAACCCATAGTCAATACAATAACAAAGGCTGTTTCTTTTGGTAAAAGATGAAAATCAGAAATTTTTAAATAGTTTTATTCCCCACTCCCATGTATTTCTGGAAAACTTCTTCAAGCAATGTTGTTTACTGCGTAGTTTGTGTTTGTGTCATTGCTGCTTTTCATATCGTAAAGTTGATTCATATAGAATATAAACATGACAGTATAACATGACAGTATAACATGACAGTATAACATGACATAGTTGATGCATTGAGGAGGGGATCAGGTTGGAGAGTAGGAAGAGTGTCCCTATTACATTACATGTATGATGGATTGATTGCAGATACCTGTATCACCCTTAGCAATTCATGGTGGTAATGGCCACAAGGTTACAGTGGGTGTGTCTGATGCTTATTATGTTGACAAGTATTTAGAAGGTAAGTTACATTGGGTCTTGCAATGTATTTGAACAGTTTAGTTCAATAATAGACATGTGTCAAATGATGAGACTCTCAGTCTCTCAAATTGATCAGCTTGTTGCCCTTCTTTCCTGTGTCAATCTTACCTCATTTATCTCCAGAGCAAGATGGCTTTAAACCAGCTATCGCTGGAAGCAAGCAAAACTTTTATGGTCACAGAAACTAGTCTGATAAAAACCTATTTTAAAGATGTCCAGGGATGTCTGTGGCAGACTTATAAACACGCCTGGACATTCTGTTGTGACGCTTTGTTTCCCCTGTAGCAGAGGCACTAAGGGTACTGGAAAGTCACGCTCCAAATCTCTCTTTTGCCAGAAGATATTGTATTATCTCCATATTTACACATTATGAATAGCAAAACCTTGGCAGTGAGAAGGATCGGGTTTATGGCCAGAATTGAGGCTTAAATCTCTCAGACTTACCTCCATTGAGTAAATTACAATGAAATACAATGGGTGGAGCCTCTGGATGCCAATAATCCTTTTCTTAATATGACAAATGCCTGGAATCATTGGGGTTACACAATAGCACACACACAAAGGCAGAATTCCAGCACCTGTCCTGTTTGTGTGGGTAAAACGGAGCGTTGCACAGTGAATAATTGCTCTTTGGCTTCCCCATAGTGAAAAGTATGGGTGGCCTTTGTTCGGATCATCTAATGTTACAGGAAAATACAAAATGCACATCACCAAAATTCTAGCAGGAAAAAATAATTGCATGTCAACGAGACATCCGGAGTCAACTGGTTAAGTCATGGCTTCATTGTGACAGCGATATACTCAACATCAATATATTCCAGAAACTCAAAAATGAATCCCTTGGATGAGTACACAAAAGTTGAGGAATTGTGGTAAATGGTAAAATGGACTAAATTAATCGTGGTGGCAGTCAATGGCACCCCAGAAACTCACAGGATTTGAACCTGCAACCTCCGGAATAGCATGTCAGTGCTCTACCAACTGAGCCAGTCAGAAGCCTGTCGGCCTTAAACTGCCGAATGGCCAGGGATCACACCCAAGTATACAACACAACCTAGGAAGCAGCAGGGCAGGGATCACAAGGGTTGCAACGCCCACAAGGGTTGCAACGCCCACAAGGGATGCAACGCCCACAAGGGATGCAACGCCCACAAGGGTTGCAACGCCCACAAGGGTTGCAACGCCCACAAGGGTTGCAACGCCCACAAGGGATGCAACGCCCACAAGGGTTGCAACGCCCACAAGGGATGCAACGCCCACAAGGGATGCAACGCCCACAAGGGTTGCAACGCCCACAAGGGATGCAACGCCCACAAGGGTTGCAACGCCCACAAGGGATGCAACGCCCACAAGGGAAACTGACTTTGTACATTTTTATTCAATATTTGAGTTGGTAGAGCCACAGCACATCAGTTTCCCTTGTAGTTTATTACTTGAAATTTGAAACAAAAGTTTTTTTTCCATTAAATGGAGCTCAATCTTAAGAAAGCATTTTACTTGGTATCATGATAGATTCTTTGTCACCTTTATAAACAAATTTTCTTTGTAAGATCTACCACCTTAAAACAAGCCTGTTATAGTATGGCTTGAAAAACTACGGTTCTAGTTAGGATTGCCATGTAATGGATACTGTGGGTTGAAGGTTTACACAAGCTATGGGGTTTTCCTAAAGAATTTGAAAACTTTCATCCTAATTGATAACAATAGTGAAAGGTAAAGTTTGTTAATATGAATGTTCTTTTATTATTCTAGGATCATCTTTAATCCAACGCTACATCTATCGTTATCATGTAATAGAGCTTGATGAACAGCTTGTAGAGGACAACACTGCCTTTGTGTTAACCCCACTCAAAAGTAAGCTTTATTTATTTTCAAAGAAAAGAGTTGGCAGAGATATTAGCTAAAATGATTTAATTTAAATGGTGGACAATGCACGAGTAAATCTCATAAATGTTTTTGGAAAAAACTTAACTTCAAAAATGTGAGGTTACTGACTCTTGCCAGGATACATGTTGTAACTCAAAGTGACATTACGTGCTAATATTCCAGTTTGATATGTCCCAGTGTGTTTGTAAATGATTCAGGATGTCCGTTTGTGAAAATGCAAAATGTGGTTATTGGGATGAATGTCAGCTCTCCATTTAATGTAGTCGAGATTATGCATGCTTTACAACCAAGCAATGTTTACAATGCATCAGAAACAGCCATTGACAAATTAGTTGGTTTTTTTTGTGCAAAACTTGAATCAAAGTTGATACATTTTGTGCATATGTTAATCCTCATGAAATAGTGCCACCAAACTTCCTCTCTCTGATTCTGAAAACTGCATGGTCTAATATCTTATGGGCTTTTTACAACTGCTTTTTTCAAGGGATCTAAACCAGGTGCACTAGGTTAACCAGGTCGAACTGGGATTTTCTAATAATTCCATTACCCCAACAGTATTTATTTTTCTTTTAAAAATATTGTTGTCAAAATAAAACCAAAATTACCAAACAAAGTAAAGAAAACAAACATTCTCAAAAAATGCACCAAGATATTTTCTCTTTCTAGAAGATTTGAACTAAATCCCCTCTTTTTTCACTGGGGCTCGGCCAGCCCCCCCCCCCCCCCACCTGTTTGTTAGCCATTGGCTCTTGCCTGTTTCCTTGAAAATAATAATAATAATAATATGTTAACACATGTACACTACAAGCTTTCTGGCGTTAAATAAAAAACTTTAAAAAACATAGAAATGTTGATGTTTTTACTCTTTGTGAAAACAGTGATGATGTGTAGTAGGAGACTACACTAAATTCAACTTGTAATAAAAAACTGACTTGTTTCTTGATGCTATACATGAAGCTTGCAACCAGTTGAGTCAGTCTTGTGGGACCTGCTTAGGAAGTACTTTGCCAACATTTAAATGTGGATGGTGCAATGCATTAAGTGTCTGCTCATCTGGCTTTGACCGTAATAGACAAGAATGGACACAATCTGGATGCAACAATGAGGTAAGAATAAACAACCTCAACATGCTCAGAAGAAAAATTGATTAAATTCAACATAATTTGTTTTTGCAATTAATTTTGCTTCTACGCATGCATGAGACCTAGCTGCAGTAAGTAATGCATGGAACATCAAATTAAGCTAAAAACTTGATGAACTTGCTGATACGCGTGAATTGCGGGGTGTAATACGCAACACATTTTAGGCTATGAAAATTAACACCCAATTACTTCAATATAACTTTTCAAGAGATTACATTTCATTGAATAATGGTTAATATTCAAGCTTGTAACCTATGGAGCATAGATATACCAAACGAGATGTGCACAAATGTTGATTGAAAAATGATCAACAACGATAGCACTAAATTTGTGGTGTGATTGCTAACCTGATTTGTCCTGTCAGAAATGCTGTTTTTACTGCATTCTTCTTTCCAAGTGTTGTTGCTTATTTTTTATTATTTTTTTTCAGAAACGAAGTGACGTGGCAGATTGTTCAAGTGGTAAATATAAATCTTTCATCTACTGATTAAAGGTTCTATAAAACATGCACGTAGTAACCTATAAGTGTAAGTTTGTTCAAAACTTAGAGGATGCTTATATTGCAAAATAACTAAAAACTAAAATTAGGTGTGAATTTTTTATATATATATTGTAGTCAAAGAATGTTCACATTAATTGATTTGTTTAGGGTAGAGCATTCTTCATAAGATGACCAGAGCATACTGGTTGAAATGTTGAGTACAAAACGGCTACACTAGAGAGATCTTATACTACACCATGTTACCACAAGTGTATCTATTCTCACCATGTGCTTTTTTTAGTTTTAAGTCTTTTCTACTTATTAAACTTTTACATAGAAGGGTTATTTGTTTTGTATTAATTTACAACCATATTTTGTTAAGCCATTTAGCACAGCTGATCATTTGGGGGCCCTCATTAAGTAAAATAAGATAAAGAGAAGATGTTAATTCACATTGTCAAGAAGGAAGCCTAAAACACACAAATCACAAATGAATAATCTTAAGCCACCGACCTAACCCAACAAATAAAATTGAGCTTCCTGGCAGTAGGCATTCAAACCAGCTCGTTCAGTGGCTGAAATTCCACTTCTAATGATAGTGGTTTAAACTGTCTTGCTCAAACCTGCTTAGGTGAAGATATTTCTAACAGGTTCTGCATATCATGCATGGATAATTTGTGGTCTTTGGTCAAACCAGTGTCGAAGGCGAATTCACTGAACAATTGCTATTTTGTGTTTACTTTAGGCAAAATTCAGCTGCTTAAAATGTTGGTCACTTCAATTGTACCTTCAATGTTTTAGAAAGACACCAATGTAAAGGACTGTTTTTATTATTTCATTTGTGAATTAAACTTGTGTTTTTACTGAAGCCTGATTTTGTATTTTGGGGCAGTAATGTTTTGTTAATGTTGATATTGTAGGTGTGTCAGCTGGAGGAGTGATTGGCATTCTCATTGGCATCCTGGTACTGATTGCCATCATTGCATTGGTACTATGGCTTGGCTATAGCTACACACATCCAACATCTCGTTCTGGCTTATATCTCATTGAGGTACGTCATCTTGGCTACTAGTATTTTCTCTTGGAATGCATTGCATAAATGTTTGGGTTGTGCATCTACCGTCATTTTGGTAAACGTTTATTAAACTGAACTTCTGACTTCAGGTGAACCGTTTAATTGTTTCTACTGATTCCAATCCGAATTATGAGGCAATCTGTAAAAGAAGCAAATGTAAACACACTATTCAGGATTGACCAGGAATAAAAATAGAACACTATATGGCTATATTGTTCTTTACAGTCACAAAACCATAACCCAAAGGTGTGGGGGCATACAAAGCAGTTATAGCAGATTGCAGTGGGGTTGAAGATAATGTAGTCAAGTTGTAGGGGATTAAGACGAGACAGTTCCACCAAAAGAGAGATGTCAATCATTCTCCCTTGATAGCATCTGGAGCTAACATTTTTAAGAAAAGCAAGTTTTTAATTTGTGCAAATTGTTTTAATTTCTTAAAAAAATATGTATATGGATATGTATAAAATTAGTAGGGGAGATGGCCTTAGCTTTCGATCCAATCCGGATTTTCGTCAGAGGCATAAACAAGAACAAACACAAACATATCCATTTATAGCAAAAAGAGGAGCAAAGGATTAATGGAGAGTATCTAGAAAAAAAGCGGGAAAATATAGCCTATCAGAGTAGTAAATTTACTGGCTAAGAACCAATAAGAGTGAAAAAGTGAGGACAAAGAATGGTCAGTATGAAAGGCTGGATCACTGGACCATAAAGGTGGTACTGCATTGTAGGCATTACAATGCGGGAAGCGTGAAAGGGTAGGATTACAAGCCACATAAGAAAATGCAACTAACAATAGGAGGCAAGATCAAAGTAACTATAGAATAAAAAGAATCAGTTAAAACAGTTAAAACTAGGCAAGAGGAACCTGCAGAGTGAGCAGGTTATTAAATCCTCTGTAAAGGGAATAGGCTATTGGGAATAGGTTAATTTTAAAACTTCTTGAGAGAGAAAAAAGAAGTGTAGAGATGGACCATGTAAATGACAGTAACTGTATCTATTTTACATCAATGAAGTAAGCGAGAGAAAGAAGTGTAAAAATAGACCAGTGGAGAGAACATGTTATTTGAAGTTATTGTATTTATAATAAATCGAAAGTGTAAGGAGGGTGATGGGGATTTATTTAACACCAGTGTTTACGTTGAGTCCAAAGGGTTGGACTGTCTTGAGTTGGTGAATCCAGTGTGATTCTCTGAGTTTGCGGTGTGTGTCGTCACCATTGCAAGCCTCAATCACAATGAGTTCAACATCTTTGACGCTGTGATTGAGGCTGTTGAAGTGGATGGAGACGGGGTACAGTTTCTTGGTCTTTATGGAAGAGACATGGTTCGCAAAGCGAAGACTGAGTTTGGTCTTAGTCTCTCCCACATACTGTAGTCCACATCTTTTACAAGATATAACAAAGACCACATTGGGTGTGCTACATAGGTAGTCGGTCTTGATATTGTAAGAGGAGCCAGTGCTATGACTCTTCACTTTAAGTGCAGGTTTGATGTAGAGACAAGTTCTACATTTAGAGTGGGTACACTTGTGACAACCCTGTATCTCTGTTGAGGGTGGTGTTTGGCCTGTACCTGGGGGGAGTTTGGCCCTGACAAGAATGTCTCCCAGGTTTTTAGGGCGGCGGAATGCAACCATGGGGTTATCAGGGATTGCTGAGCGCAACCTCTTAGAGGAATGGAGAATATTCATTCTGCCATTGAGGATTGTGGAGAGTTTGGGTAGTTTAGGGTGGTAGGTGGTGACTAAGGCAACTCTATTGGTCGGGACTTTTTTGGATCCCGTGTTGGCCAAAAGAGTATGGCGTGGTATGCTGAGGGCCTTGTTGATGGCAAGTTGCACCCTGAGTTTGCTGTGACCTCTAGAAACAAGGTATTTCCTGAGGTCTGATGAGCGCCTTTTGTATAGGGTATCTGTGGAGCAGATACATCTTATGCGCAAGGCTTGACTGTAAGCAATTGCCTTCTTACAGTGACTGGGGTGGCAACTGTTAGAGAGAAGGTACTGGTGGGTGTCAGTGGGTTTGCTGTATACATCCGTAACAATGCCGCTAGGGGATTTACTTATAGTTACATCTAGAAAGTTAACACTTGTTAGAGAGTATTCAGTAGTGAACTTTATAGTTGGGTGGAATGAGTTTATATGGTCGATAAACTCATCCAAGCTGTCTATATGGATATGTATATATATAATGGATATGTTTGTGTTTGTTCTTGTTTATGCCTCTGACGAAGGTCCGGATTGGATCAAAAGCTAAGGCCATCTCCCCTACTAATTTTATATATGTATATATATATTTTTTTAATTTGCTGTTTGCTTCGTTTAATCGTTAAGGCAATTTGTAATGGGATTTTAACATTGTTTTACAGTAAACATCCAAACCCTAATAAATGCACGATGTATTCTTGTCCTTGCAGTTTCGTCATTTTTTCAAGAAAGATTCACGTCACAATATATCTAATGAAGATCGTCATGCAGTTAGCATTAGTGGTGATATCCATGACAATGTAGAAGCCAATGGTAGTGCAGAGAAATCAGGTGATTTGTCTCTGTATGACCAGCCACCAGCCACTCTGTCTGCTCCTACTACTGCTCCTACTACTGCTGCTACTGCTGCAAGTAATGACTCTGAAGACCCTGATGTTAAACCCATCTCTGCCGATGCACCATCTATTGTACAGGCCTAGATTGCCATGGTTTCTTGTAAAATAACTGATATCACCTTAATTGTCCTGATCATTGTTTTTTACTTGGTCTAACGAGCCTTAGTGTAATGAAAAGGTATGTATGTTTGTGAAGGTATGTTGAAAAAATGGGCTTACATTTACAACATAAAATATTATTCTATTTAAAATGATGTTGCTATTGCTGTTTGAGAGAACAATATCCTGTAGAAAATCAAATCCACACGCATACAATTAAGATGGGATTTGAACCGCAGACCCCCACACTCTCGAGTACATGTAGGTATCTTAACAACTGGACCATCAAGAATGCCCAGTGACGAGACGCTACTTCCATTCTTATTAAACAATTTAATAGATGCATTGGTAATAATTGAACCCAACCCTGGCAGTTAGGCCTTTGGTGTATTTTTTCTGCAGTACTCGGGAATCATGCCTATCACTTAACAGTGTATGGTTAGAACCCCAAAATATTCAGTTTTAATCAGTGTCACATTTCTTACAAGAAGGTGTGAAGTTAAATTAATCTTAACTTTGTGAAGTGTGTCATGTTGGATTCATCCAGGATGCAAATAGAATCATTCAGAATAACAGATGACTGGTCAATGTTATAGGAACAACGGTGGAAATGCACTTCAGTTTCAAACCCATCATCATTGATCATTTAGAAGATCCCCCTTCACTGGGCAATAAATACATCAATGTATTTGACCAGTTGGTCCTCCATTGTTACTAAGTAATCTGAGGTGGAGTTTGTCATGTATTTTGTCTCTCCTTGTGCACCTTCAAGCCTATGTCTTTGCTTTTACTGTTTAGTTCAATTTGTTGCGGTTTCAAGTCTTCACCGAGATGGGTGGCCAAAATTTCACAGATCGTAAATTAGTTGTTATTTTAAGTGTACAGAGGACAATCAGGGATTTTTTATTTTTGTTTTTCTTGTTGGGTTTGTTTGTTTTCGAATTATGAGAATTTCACAGATTTGTGTTGTGATTTGCATATTGAAAACTAGGGAAGACAATATCATCTACACAAAGCGTGGATTTGTCAGCATTTCTCCATTGATGTTGCACGCTCTCTCCTCCAGGGGCCTCTATCACTGCTGTGAATATGTTGAGTTCTATTACACCTTGCTGAAACCCCCCTTGTAGTTTCTATTAATTCTCTTGATGGTCTTTTTCAATGTGTATTTTTGCTGCTGCCTCAGTGTAGATATCTTCTAGTACCTTAAGAAATCCTTCACTGATTGCCATTTTTCGCGGAGCTTGAAATGTATCTTTGTGTTCCACTGAGTCAAAAGCCTTCTCATAACGTAAGGACGTAAGGGACGTAAAGCCATTGGTCCCGTGTGTTGTGTAACGCACGTAAAAGAACCCAGTGCACTTATCAAAAAGAGAAGGGGTTCGCCCCAGTGTTCCTGGTTTGATTGGCAGCATATTGCGCCACAGCACCTTGTAAACCATTACAAGGTGCTATGTAAAAAAGTAGGTCTTATTGTAAACCATTACAAGGTGCTATGTAAAGGAGTAGGTCTCATACTTCAGAAAGGTAGCTCCACATGCCTTGCAGGAAAATACTGAATGTTGAAGCACCTTTAGCGTCACTGAGTGACGGATATGAGCGCTATCATTATTATTATAGTTTAGTTTGGGTTTTTTGTTGTTGTGCTATTTCTCTTTCCCCATCATACTGTCTACCAACTTTGACATTCATGGAAACTTGATGGTTTCTTAAAGTAGAGAAGCTTGATGTCTATTGACAGATTTAGTGAAGGGTAGGTACATACATGTGATAATGTTATCTGTTTAAAAGGTTTCTCTTAATTATTAGGTAATAAGTTGTTTATATGATTGAATTTCTTATTTTTTTGGAGGGAGGTACATTTACATGCATGACTCATGATGCACTGCTTTTTGTGTAATATAATTTTGAAAAAATTTAGGTACAGATTTGAACTTGTAGGGAAAACAATTATTGAAGAAAGCTTTGTACTTCTGTCAACAAAGAAAGTGATATAAATCATATCACTAGAAAGCATATTTGAAAATTGCAAAATAAATGGCAGTGCATCATATAAATGCCACCTAACCTCAATTGTACGTATGAAACATGATTTGTAGTGATACTTTTCAATCTGTAAGCTTAGTTAAAAAAAATAAGAAAATACCTGTAATTTGCATATTGGAAACAAGGACTAATGTTCCCTTCCAAAACACAATGATGTAATATAGGTAATAACAGGTATTAAAAAGCAAAACAGACTGATTTACCTTCCAAGCCCTTGTATTGCTGTCTTGAACTGCCCATAATTAACTCTTTAGTTTGTCAAATGATAGTTTGAATGAATTAGGAATACAGCCAATTGTATTGAGGTATTACTATACTTGGTGGAACTGAGCTCAATTTTAAATTACATGGTTACTGACAGGTTTTTGGTGAACATTTAGGTGTACACCATACATATATGCATGTACGCATAGTCATACAAATCTGAACAACATTTTAATAAGCATCATAACGAAATGAGACAACTGACATTGTGAAACAGTCCTTTTATCATGCCTGTGGCTGCTATTTGTATTGTAGCTTGATGTTATTATGTAATGTAACAAACATAATAAAACTCATTATGTATTCAAAAAGTATTTTTTTAATGATATTCACCTCTATATATAGTACACTTTTATAGTTAGACAATTGGTAGACAATTGAAAGTGGGCTGGAAATTGTGTATACATGTACGTTTTTTAGAGAACATTTTGTACTGTGAGTGTCAAAGATTAGGACAATTCACATGGCCTAAAAAAGATTGGCACTAGATGCTTCACTTTTATTTTGAAGACACAGTCAATGTACATTTTTTATTAAAAGACTATTGTTAAAGGACATAGTTTGGATACACTCTTATTGAACACAGGATCAGGTAACACATTTACAAAAATACAGGCTGAGGTACACTTATATTGTAAGAGAAAATAGTTTAATATTTATACAAGTTAATTTGTACACTGTTGAGACAAAGTCAGGGTATGTTGTTAAGTTTGTTTTTCTTTCACCACTGTTTATTTTGTTCTTTGAAACCAATTTAGGTGTTTGAGAATGTCTACTTAGTGGTTTGACAAACCATGTCCTGGATTGGATTTTGTGTAAGAAAATAAAACCCAAATCTAAACAGTATAAAGTTAAAATGGGTTGACAAACCTGTGTGTTGGTGTGTTGGACACAGTCCGTGTGTCTCCCTGTGTGTAGAAAAGCGCCATTTTGTTAAACATTACTTATTTGTATATTAAGGGTATTCATAGGTGCAAACTATCTGTATAAATTTGAAATGTGCTTCAAAAGTCTTTATATTACCAAAAACCTCTTGGACCATTTTTGTACATACATACTAGATAATATTTTGTACTTCAGAGTTGTGACACACATGTATTTAGGTAATCTTTTTGTCGTACACATTGCATAAATTCTTCAATAAATAAAACTTAAATATGATTATCTGTTGAATTGTTGGCCAAATCTGAAACTATACTAAATATCCAGTTTATTTTTTTAAATACCTTAAAACTGTTTACTGGCAATTGAGCTTTTGTCATGCAATAACACAAGGTTTGCACGAAATTACTAAAATACTCAAATGGCTTGAATGTTTGCAGCTTGCTTTGTCAGTCTCTCAATTTAAAATTGACAACAATTGTTGACAATAATACAACCAGATACCACTGGTGTACCTTGGCTAGTTATCAAAATAAATTATTTGATATATGAGTAACAATTATATGCAATTTATATTAAAGCAAAACACTTCAAGTCACTCAGTTAAATTTGTTTTCATATTATGTTAATAGCCTAGATATTGTATGGTACAACCTAGAGCTGATTAAAACTAAGATTAGGCAGGCAAGTTATTCATATTTGAAGAAATTATTTTCTTGTGTGATTGTTTGTCAGGTTTTTCTCTAACTTCTGCAAAGGAAACAGAAATAAAAAATTTGCCTCAAAACATGAGTTGACATAGCAAAAACAAACACCGCAAAGCCCAAACACCCCAAAAACAAAAAACAAACAAACAAATAAACACCCCAACACCCCAACAAACAAACAAATAAAAACAGGAATCAAACACAATGAATTCAGTATGAATACCATCACCCTTAATTAATCTCAACACATGAACTGTCCGTGAGCAGTTACTTGGGATTTGTTTGGTAGCATAAAACCCCCACCAGGTATGTTTGTTCAAGATTAGTCAGGGAAGTTAACTACAGGGGAGACATGAGCAGAATTACATGCTCAGGGACAACTTCTTTTTAACAAGAAAACAACGGAGATTAGTATTTTAACTATATGTACAAACAAAATTTCAACAGGTCTGATGACTCTAAATACCTTGCATATTTTCAGACCTGAGCACTCCAGATGGTTAAGTCCTACACTCAAGTAATGGAGGCAGGAACAGTGGTCTAAACACATTCACTTTTATATTCTCTCCTTTTAGAGTCGCGCCCAAAACTCAACAATAATGCTTTTGGTGGAAACTGGAAAGTCCAACTTGATTTTTGAATATCACCTCTATGCACTTTGTATTACAAGAAATTTGAGTGACTTCCAGCAGAGCAAACTAACAAACAAATGACACATGTCATTATACTCAGACTCCAATGATAGTAACACAGATATGTGAATAATGCCTGTCAAAACAACTGCCAGTTTTTGGTGCATACCTTATATCTGGGTAAAACTGGACACTAAAAAAAAAACCTGGCAGGTAAACCAGACCCTCAAAAACATTGCTGGATGTATGCCAGCTATAAACTATACATATTGTGTAGACGTACACCAGGTTAACTTTATAACCTCAATGATTGTATGATAATTAAAATGACAAGTAACATGTTGAATAACTTATAGTCAAAGGATGTGCTTCCACCATTGAAACATTCAGTCGGAATCATAGCCTCATTAAACTTGCCAGGGTTATGGCAACCTCACCAAAGCGCAACAGATTTTATTAATAATAATAATAATAATAATAATAATAATAATAATAATAGTAATAATAATAATAATAATAATGGTGGTAATAATAATAATGGTGATATAAGGGTCGCTAAGAAGGAGACAGAAAAGATCCAAAAGTACCAAGACCTGGCCAGGGAACTTCGTAAATGATGGTATAATAATAATTAAGGCAATTAACACATGGGCCGTGTTAGTCTTTAATGAGGTACAGTGCGGGTATTGTCGAGTGGACTAAGGAAGATCTAGATGTCATGGACAGGAGAACGAGAAAACTGATGACCATGAATGGTATACTTATCCGCGGGCGAATGTGAGCAGACTTTATCTTCCAAGGTCAGAGGGCGGTAGGGGGTTGCTAAGTGTGGCAGACAGTGTCAACATCGAGTGCAGGAGCTTACATTGTCATATTAGGAGGACTGAGGAGAACTTGTTGAAAGTTGCGCAGAAGTACACGAAGGCGGGCGAAGTTGGGCCGAAGGAGTACAAGAGGCAAAGGAAAGAGGAAAGACATCAAGATTGGCGGAACAAACCACTTCATGGCCGGTTCTTGAGATGCACTGAAGAAGTTGCCAGCAGCAAGTCCTGGAATTGGTTAAAGAGAAGAGAACTTAAGAAGGAAACCGAGGGCTTGATTACTGCGGCGCAAGACCAGTCTCTAAGGACAAATGTAATGAAGGCAAGGATAGAGAAAGCAAACGTCTCTCCTATGTGCAGAATGTGTAATAAGGCGGAGGAGACTGTATTTCATATTGTCAGTGAATGTAGTATGATGGCCCAGACGGAGTACATAGGAAGACATGACAAGTTGGCCAAAGTGATTCACTGGGATCTGTGTAAAAAGAATGGTGTCCAAGTGACTGCAAAATGGTAAGAGCATGTTCTGGATAAAGTTGTAGAGACCGACCAGGTCAAGATCCTCTGGGACTTTAACATTCAGACTGATCATGTTATAAAACATAGGCGTCCGGATGTTGTAGTCTTAGATAAGACAAAGAAGATGTGTCATCTCATTGACATAGCTGTGCCGGGTGATATAAGGGTCGCTACGAAGGAGACAGAAAAGATCTAAAAGTACCAACACCTGGCCAGGGAACTCCGTAAGATTTGGCAGGTGAAAGTGAAAGTAGTCCCTGTGGTGGTTGGAGCACTTGGCAACATTCCGAAAGCACTGGGGAAACATCTAGAGGAAATAGGGACAAACATGGGGGTAGATCTATTACAGAAGGCGGCGCTTTTGGGAACAGCGAGGATTCTAAGAAAGACCATTGAGATCTAAGGATACGGGATGTAGTCCGACTCGACGAGTTACCGGCACAAAGGAAAATGTGATCTTTCTTTTGCACGCTGTGATAGGATGAAATAATAATAATAATAATAATGGGTATTTTTAGTGCACCGGTATCAATCTTTGATGTGCTCATGGCGCAGCGATACGTCAAGTAGAGGGGAATGTTTATGCAGGGTAGTCTTGAACAAATCCAGTGGTGGAGAAAGTTTAATAGGATCAGGTAAATTGTTCCACAATGAAGGGGCTGCAGAAGTTAATGATCTTTCACCCCATGATGTTTTGGTCAGGTTTCCTTAACAGAGGTTTATTATTTGATCTCATAGACTCGCGGTAGGAACAATACAACTGGAGTCCCTTCTGAGAGATATGGTGGTAGAGTGCCTTTTAATGAGCGATAGACACAAGGATCTTCATTATGATTCTTTCCTTAATGGGTAGCCAATGTAGATCTATCTTTCAGGATCGGTGTGATGTGCGCTTTAGTGTTGGACCGGGTTCCAATTCTAGCGGCGATATTTTGAAGGTGAGACAAGCAGTTAATTTGATTATGAGGCAGACCATGCATAGAGAAGAAAGTTTCTCATGTCAAGTCAGGAAGTTTCACAGGTGTGAGCGAGTTGCTCTTCTAGCATCTTGAGTTATATACTTTCCGATGAGACCAAGGTTGCAGAGGTGGAGTGAGGAGCTCTTAGCAACAGACCGTAAGTGATCCTTAAAGGACGTGTTGTTGTCAAATATGGTGGCCAAATTCAGAACTTTAATGGAAGTTTTAGTGTGAGAGCCACCATTGTGGAGGTGAAGAATATGCACCTTATTGCGTTGCAGTTTAGAACCACAATGATAAACTTGGGACGTATCATGAATCTCAATACAGGATTCAATGCAATGTATTGCAGACTCTGCTTTAGAATGGTTGGGGTTAAAGGATATGTAGATCAGTGTGTAGTTGGCATAAAGATGATAGTGTAGATTATGATTTTGTATGATTTGTCTGAGGGTACATATAGATGGAGTACAAAGGTCCAAGAACAGAGCCTTGTGGGACACCAGACAGCAGAGTTGATGGTGTAGAGAAATGTTGATTTGTACATATATTATTCTTTAACTATAACAGGTTGATCACAAATCATCAAAAGTTGGGTTAAATTGCCGTCTGATGAACCCTTACAATTATGCCTTAAATTTCTCAGTAGCAGCAAAAAGCTGTTGGGAAACTGCCATCATAAAAATAGGGAAGCCTGTGGGATGGCGGTGAGAAAATTGAGGTAGAGGAGTATTTGGTTAATATAACAAGTTTGTATACCAGCTCATTCCTGCATAATAACCAACAAACAACAAATTTTCAAGGTCATGGGATTGTGTTTGGTAGGTAACTAGCACAATTCCTGGTGTTACCAGGGACCGATAATTCTGTGAACAAAGTGGGACACTGGGCATGAGTGAGGGAGCAGGGGAATCCAAAACTAATGACAAACAATTTGTGTGGAGTGCAACACAAGGTTAAGCCAATGCATGAATATTCAATCCTCAAGCTGACCTTGGGATAAAGTGCTACCACTACCTCCCTAGGGATACATGTACGTGAAGGCTCCAAACCTTCAACACTAGGTTCCAATGGCGCATTCTCATTGTCCGTTGATTTTGTTACCAACAAAAGACCTTTGGTCTCAAGAAAATAGACCACTTTCACACATACTCGGTACGCATGCATTAGCCAGGAAATGAGGTGCATTCTGGTCTAGTTAGAGACCAAACTTTGTCACCAACTAGACCATTATGCACTGCATTCCATGGCTAATGCACACATGCCCAGAATTTGCAAAGTAGTCTATTTGAATCACCCATGGAGACACAGCTCCCTCTTTGGCCACATTCAACATCTCCTAGCAGACATACCTGTTCATTTCATCTTCAAGCTGAAAGCAGACCTTGGGACTGGTCAAAGCAGCTCTTCCAATCTGCATCTTATCACATTGTTCAAGTGGCTCGACTTACCTCAAGACTGATAAAGAAATGATGATGTCATTAAAGCTGTATTTAACGCTTTTAAAGTAAGTTTGGGTTGAACAAAGAAAAATTTACTAGAGCGGGATTTGAACCAACGACATCCATATTACCGTGCTGGCGCTCTACCAACTGAGCTATCTAGCCCTATGTTGGCGGTCTCCCGATTTTGTAAATATTTTTGTTTGGGGTGCCAGTCAGAAACCATTCAACCTTCAACATCCGTAAATAGCCAGGGATAGCACCCCAGTTTATGATACAACCTGGGAAGCGGCTGCGGAGGGATTACTTTAAGGAAATGCAACTTTTTATTTCAAGTATCAAAATAATAAAGCACAAGGGAAACTGACTGGGTAAATTGTTATTTAATTTTTGGTTGAATAAAAAAAAATTACTAGAGTTGCATTTGAACCAAATCAGGCGTTCTAATTCATTTAAAACCTGTGTATTGCTGTTGTGTATTTTCCTCCTGCTGGGTCAATGTGATCTTTGGAATCACATTTCAGATATGGTTGACTGCATATGCACAGAAGATAATATCAGCTGTTGGGATGGTTTATTCTATCGACTTGAATGTGTGATTTTATTAAATGTTGCAATTCATCATCATTGCTTTCAAGATTCTACTTCATGTTTCATTCACTTGGTCACATTTCCAACTAGAGGTGATGCCATACTTGATGGGTTTTTTGGACAAATAATCAAAACTTGTTTTCTTCTGTCAATTATTGAGCTCCTTTAGGCTCTAGTGATCATTGTTGCAACCAGTAGAGGTACTTCCAGAGAAAAATTTAATAAGCAGATTGTTGAACTGTTTTTTTGATGATGGAAGATTGATTCAGTTTATAGTTTTCGTAAATGAATATTTGTACATGAAGATTGAAATACATTGTTGTTTTAAGTTTTAAATCATGGGGAACATTCCAATGTAGGAATCATTCAAACATGCTTTCTTGATAATGCAGAATGGTGTTTTCCCTGAACCAGCCAAATGTCTGAGATTATGGCTATCTGCTTTTTAAAACAAAAAATTCCTACTTTTCCTACTTTCCATTTGTATGTAACAAAACAACTTTGGATTATAACATATCATGATTTTAATGGTAATTAAAGACTGTTGTAAATAAATAAACCGAATTATATTATAAGACTGATACATCACACACGGCTTTAAGTGTACAATCCATACAACCTTCATACTCAACTGTCTACACTGGCTCTCCAGCATTCATCATTGCCTTCAAGACTCTCCTTCATGATTCATTCACTTTACATCACTTCACCCAGACCCATCATCAACATTCCCACCATTCCCACCATTTCCATCACCTACAAATATGTTCCTAGAATAATAAGAATATAATAATAATAATAATACGAGACATTTATATGTCACATAATGCAGGAGCCTCTATGCGCAACACATAACATAAAACAATAAAAAAATATACTCAAAGCAATTGTTACAAAAAGAAAGATTCAAACAAAGTCCCTTGAAATTCTAAAGAGAGTCAGCTTGGCGAATATGAAGCCAAATATCAATTCCCTGTATGAATCTGAGCTCTTGGGGTCGATGGTCATTTTCTCCAGCAACTATGGAAATTTGAATTACACCGGATATAATCAATATTTTCAAATCACTATTGAAAAAAAATATTTTTGTTTTTATTTAATGCATCACAAGTATCGGCTTGCGGATACTGATTTATCAAGGGGCAATTTACTTAGGGACTTATTCTGATTGTTTTTAAATCAAGCTTAGATCCTTTTTATTTACGTTGGTCTTTATTATTTCACTTGTATTATTTTATTTTAAAATCTTTGCCGCAGATTTTCCAGTAAAGTCCCTCTTTCTTCGATCAATTTCAATACTAAACCTATTTCTATTTTCTTATCAGTCCCCTCAGCATTTCTAGATTTCTATTGCATGAGTTTCCCCACTTAACTTGTTGGTGTCCATATCAGCCATAACCTTCTTTTGGATATCATTATCAACCTCATGTTAATCAGGTATAGATTCATTTGCCTGTGTCTTTCTTCTTCATTATTTAAGTGTACTTTATAATGACCTTGATGATAGTCTATTTCACTACTGCAAAAATTGTCTTTGTACATGTAAGAAGCTGTACATTTACAACTTCTGAAGCATTCAGAAGTGCAAGTGCAGGGTTGTGCTAAGGTGGAAACCCACTTTTGACAGGAATTTTTACCTAGCTACTTAACTTATTTTGATTTCAAATTTATTTATATAACGTAGTGAAGTAAAACAAATCTTTAAAAAAATTTAAAGAATGCTTTTATAATACTATCTTGAGTGTGAGTCACCAATTACTGATTGTCCAAGTGTAAGTCTATGTAAATAAATGTAAAAATGACAGTCAATTTTTTTTTATTGGAAAGATTCCCATGGAACACAGAAACATAAAAACTTGTCAAATATACTTAAACTTGTGTCAATATTTTCATACCATTAAATTGACTTTTTGAAATATGCTCAACAATTAGGTGAAAATTGCTGTAAAAAATGGGGTTGGCGGTTCCTTGTTTTTGAACCACCTAGTATACTAACAACTTCTGATAATTTGGGAGGTCGAACAAAGAAAAGCAGGATTTTACCAACCACAGTAAAATGTTAAAAGAACAACAGGAGAACTGGAAATGTCGGAGCACATATAGCAATATCCTGGGCAGGAACGATGACTGTAGGGTGAAGAAACAACAGCACGGCAAGGGGCCCACAACCTGGACAATAAAGGCTGCAGATATTGGTCACTGAGCTAGGGCAAGGAGATCCGATCTGATGGGCCAATAAAGAAAACATACTTTATACTCATTGGCTATGCAGATTGCGGAGTACAAACAGCGCCAAGTCTACAAAGAACAGGAAAGAAGACTGACGAAACGAGAAGAGAGAAGAAGCCTGGAAGAAAATTGAAGAATCAACTCGCCGAGAAAAAGTTTGAAGAAAATAGTTCACTTCAATTATGGCTTGTGGCAGGTAAAAACCGCTGCTACCAAATGTAACATGTAATATTTGTGTGCTACAGAGGCCGATAAGTGAAGGCAGAGAGAAGATAACGGAAACGTTCTTGAGTTGGCTGTATTGGATAATTTTATGTTAATCCTTGGCTGGTTACTCAGAGAACAAAGAGTAGTAGAAGAACATGAAGAAAAGACTGGATTGGGCCAAAGTGCAGTATGTTGCACTGATGGGCTAACCAGATGGTCTGAAAAGAACAGCACAGAATAAACTAAGGACATTACATAGGAGATTGGAAAAGCTTGGTCACCGACCAGATAATAGTGGTGGTCAGTGCATGGTCCATGGGGTCAGGTGTGCTTACTACAGGGGTGATTTATGGGCCCCAAGTGTATGGGGAAAAGATGTGGGACTGAAGCTTGATAATTGGAGATTAATTAGGTTAATGGGGGTTAAGGTTGGAAGGAGGCTGTGTTTCTAGAATACAATGAATACTTTGAATATTTGTACATGAAGATTGAAATACATTGTTGTTTTAAGTTTTAAATCATGGGGAACATTCCAATGTAGGAATCATTCAAACATGCTTTCTTGATAATGCAGAATGGTGTTTTCCCTGAACCAGCCAAATGTCTGAGATTATGGCTATCTGCTTTTTAAAACAAAAAATTCCTACTTTTCCTACTTTCCATTTGTATGTAACAAAACAACTTTGGATTATAACATATCATGATTTTAATGGTAATTAAAGACTGTTGTAAATAAATAAACCGAATTATATTATAAGACTGATACATCACACACGGCTTTAAGTGTACAATCCATACAACCTTCATACTCAACTGTCTACACTGGCTCTCCAGCATTCATCATTGCCTTCAAGACTCTCCTTCATGATTCATTCACTTTACATCACTTCACCCAGACCCATCATCAACATTCCCACCATTCCCACCATTTCCATCACCTACAAATATGTTCCTAGAATAATAAGAATATAATAATAATAATAATACGAGACATTTATATGTCACATAATGCAGGAGCCTCTATGCGCAACACATAACATAAAACAATAAAAAAATATACTCAAAGCAATTGTTACAAAAAGAAAGATTCAAACAAAGTCCCTTGAAATTCTAAAGAGAGTCAGCTTGGCGAATATGAAGCCAAATATCAATTCCCTGTATGAATCTGAGCTCTTGGGGTCGATGGTCATTTTCTCCAGCAACTATGGAAATTTGAATTACACCGGATACAATCAATATTTTCAAATCACTATTGAAAAAAAATATTTTTGTTTTTATTTAATGCATCACAAGTATCGGCTTGCGGATACTGATTTATCAAGGGGCAATTTACTTAGGGACTTATTCTGATTGTTTTTAAATCAAGCTTAGATCCTTTTTATTTACGTTGGTCTTTATTATTTCACTTGTATTATTTTATTTTAAAATCTTTGCCGCAGATTTTCCAGTAAAGTCCCTCTTTCTTCGATCAATTTCAATACTAAACCTATTTCTATTTTCTTATCAGTCCCCTCAGCATTTCTAGATTTCTATTGCATGAGTTTCCCCACTTAACTTGTTGGTGTCCATATCAGCCATAACCTTCTTTTGGATATCATTATCAACCTCATGTTAATCAGGTATAGATTCATTTGCCTGTGTCTTTCTTCTTCATTATTTAAGTGTACTTTATAATGACCTTGATGATAGTCTATTTCACTACTGCAAAAATTGTCTTTGTACATGTAAGAAGCTGTACATTTACAACTTCTGAAGCATTCAGAAGTGCAAGTGCAGGGTTGTGCTAAGGTGGAAACCCACTTTTGACAGGAATTTTTACCTAGCTACTTAACTTATTTTGATTTCAAATTTATTTATATAACGTAGTGAAGTAAAACAAATCTTTAAAAAAATTTAAAGAATGCTTTTATAATACTATCTTGAGTGTGAGTCACCAATTACTGATTGTCCAAGTGTTAGTCTATGTAAATAAATGTAAAAATGACAGTCAATTTTTTTTTATTGGAAAGATTCCCATGGAACACAGAAACATAAAAACTTGTCAAATATACTTAAACTTGTGTCAATATTTTCATACCATTAAATTGACTTTTTGAAATATGCTCAACAATTAGGTGAAAATTGCTGTAAAAAATGGGGTTGGCGGTTCCTTGTTTTTGAACCACCTAGTATACTAACAACTTCTGATAATTTGGGAGGTCGAACAAAGAAAAGCAGGATTTTACCAACCACAGTAAAATGTTAAAAGAACAACAGGAGAACTGGAAATGTCGGAGCACATATAGCAATATCCTGGGCAGGAACGATGACTGTAGGGTGAAGAAACAACAGCACGGCAAGGGGCCCACAACCTGGACAATAAAGGCTGCAGATATTGGTCACTGAGCTAGGGCAAGGAGATCCGATCTGATGGGCCAATAAAGAAAACATACTTTATACTCATTGGCTATGCAGATTGCGGAGTACAAACAGCGCCAAGTCTACAAAGAACAGGAAAGAAGACTGACGAAACGAGAAGAGAGAAGAAGCCTGGAAGAAAATTGAAGAATCAACTCGCCGAGAAAAAGTTTGAAGAAAATAGTTCACTTCAATTATGGCTTGTGGCAGGTAAAAACCGCTGCTACCAAATGTAACATGTAATATTTGTGTGCTACAGAGGCCGATAAGTGAAGGCAGAGAGAAGATAACGGAAACGTTCTTGAGTTGGCTGTATTGGATAATTTTATGTTAATCCTTGGCTGGTTACTCAGAGAACAAAGAGTAGTAGAAGAACATGAAGAAAAGACTGGATTGGGCCAAAGTGCAGTATGTTGCACTGATGGGCTAACCAGATGGTCTGAAAAGAACAGCACAGAATAAACTAAGGACATTACATAGGAGATTGGAAAAGCTTGGTCACCGACCAGATAATAGTGGTGGTCAGTGCATGGTCCATGGGGTCAGGTGTGCTTACTACAGGGGTGATTTATGGGCCCCAAGTGTATGGGGAAAAGATGTGGGACTGAAGCTTGATAATTGGAGATTAATTAGGTTAATGGGGGTTAAGGTTGGAAGGAGGCTGTGTTTCTAGAATACAATGAATACTGGTAGTGGCAGCTAGATTTAGGGCTTACAGTCGTATATTTCAGTCAGATATTTCAGTCAGATATTTTTATTGGTTTTCTTTGTGTATAGGCCTCCACAGATGAGCAGCCTGTCCATATACAGTTTATTTCAGTGACTGTAAGACACTAATTTATTCAGTTGAAGAGAATGGATGAGAAAATGCAGATTCATGCATAAAATGTGCGAACTGAAAGCGAGTATATTTTATGCAATTCTATGCACAATTCTTCACTTCACTAGTTTCCCCAAACCATGATTTCATCTAGTCGTATTTACCCCTTTCACGTCTTCTCTAAAACGACTTTTGTATAAATTAGTTATCTTACGAAACTGTGATTTGTGTTCCTCCCAGTATTATTGGAAAAAAAGAAAACCAATTGGACTGCATATTATGTGGTTTACAAAGTTCTTTTCCATTGGGCTCCAACCTTCAACTAGTTCTGTAGCATGAGCACACTGATCCTGAGAACAATGGATTGACTTGGTAAGTCTGCTGCCACCTAGCGGCAGCTTTGTAAGTAAATTGTATACATGTATTCATAACAACTCCACAGTAAAATGCAAATATACATGCTTAACTGCTAAACCATTTCATTCACACAGGTTTGCAGATTATCTTTGGCCCAGCCCTTGGGTCTGTCTACCCCACTTCACAGGCAGTGGAACAAGACACTCACCATAGTACTTCTCTTATTAGCCTCAATCATATTCCAACAGAGCACTGTAAATTTTGTCTCAACATCTTCATCCAAGATTTATGCTATCTTGAAGCAGACCTTCAGATTCATCTTTTAGCAATTCACCAGTGAGATCAGTGCTGATAAACTTGAATCTAATCTTAACTCTAGGAAAAGTGGCAAGATCTGTCGTCTTCTTTCCTAACAGCAGTAGTACAACCCACAGTTATTAACCTCTTATCATCTACTCTTTCAGACTCATAACACATCCTGCTCTCCAAGTGACTCAATTTCTGCCCCACATTCAATCAGGTTGAGCTCAGTCAGGACCTCACTGACTACTACTGAAAAATTTGCCTCTGTGAATTCTTCCCCAACTCACCACCTATGAACCACGAGAACCGTGTTCTATCACTTGAAACTTACATGTACATGTGCAGTGTACATGTGTACATGTATGTATACAGGTTGCTAGATCTCACTCCACCTACAGGACTCTTAACAAACCTCCCTAAAGAAGAACACGAGACTCTAGAGACTACGAGCATGGAAGGACAACATCACCAAGCCAGCTGACAAGGGCTCTGCTGTTGTTGTCATGAGCCGTCAGCAATACATCAATGAAGCTATGAGACAACTCAACCCCCCCCCCCCCCCCGAAAAAAACCCCCACCCAATTGACATTGATCCAACAGGCACCTTTTCAAAGGAGATTCAACAAACATCAGAGGAAATGTTCGACAGTGACCACCTCGCCAAGAAAGCGTTCAGGTTTCTCTCCCCAGTCGACTGTAAACCAGGTTGGTTTAACCTTCTTCCCAAGGTACACACACCAGACAACCCAGGGAGACCCATCATATCTGGCAATGGTTCCCCCACTGAGCATATCTTCTTTAGTCAAGTTGGTTAACAGTTTTCTAAGAAGTTAGAGCCAAAGATACCCACTTTCTGGATGTCAAGGTTCAAATAAGAGATGATGGCTGCATCACAAATCTCTTTGTTAAGCCCACAGATAAACATCAATACCTCTACTCAGGCTCTCAGACTCCATCAGATCTGTTCTAATGGTTTTGATTTTATCCACCACTCAGTGGACCTTAAGAAACACTTTGTTTCCCAGAGTCATAGCTCCCTAGCAGTCCATCGAGCGATCCAGAAAGTCAATGCTCATCCTAAGGGGTCTGTAATTGCCTAAGGACCCAAGTTGCAACACAGTTCCATGGGGAAAGTTCCCTTTGTTGTCAGTTTACACCTCTTACTTCCTCCTGTTTGTAAAATTACCAGTTGTAACCATCACATTCTTCACCCTTCAGATTGACTCCAACGCACTGTACAGGAACAACTAAAATTGCCTACAGACATTCACCCAGTCTCAGGGATCTCATTGTCCAGGCAGAAGTACCCAGAGTTAATGATAATGTTAATTCCCCCTTTCCCAAAGAAAACTTTCAGGTGTTCCAACACCTCCAATTGCATTGTCATAGACAATGCATCAGAGAACCAGACTCCTTCACCAGCCATACTGGTAGTACCACCCATAAGACAAGGGGTCATGTCACCTGTACCACCACTAATCTCATCTATTCAATATTTTGTAAAGTTTGTGGTGTTCAAAATAGTTATATAGGTGAAACAAGAACTATACTCAAGAGACGTTTCTATGGCCATATATCCACAGTCAACATCCATACGCTGGATACACTTGTAGGACATCACTTTAATCTTCCTAATCACTCCTTGTCTGCATTGAGGCACTAGGTAACCACAGAGAGATTGTTCATCTGATTAGGGAAAAACTTTGAATAAGTCGCCTCCAGACTATTCAGCCCCATGCTCTGAACATCCAAGAGGGAAATGACTAATAAGTTTTTGTCTCTGCCTTCTCATTCTCATTTCCTTAATTAATTACTTGTTCACACCATTGTTTTTTTCTCATTTCAAAACTCTTGTGGTTGAACCAGCCCCTTCCATCTACCCCAAACTTTGTCCCCATCTTCATTGCTCACCCCTTGCCTTTTTTCTGTGGGTTTATTTACAATTCTGGAAGAGTACCCCCTTTTTTTTTAGGATACCCTACATAAACTGAATTTAATTTAATTAAAATGTTGATTGAATTAATGAGTCAAGTTACTGTAAAAGTATTACAAAACAAGTAGTCTACATATATAGTTTACATATATAGTGGGTGGATGCTCTTTAATGTGTAAAGTAAATCTCCTTATTGTCTAATTATATAAATACCCAGAGAAATGTATCAAAATTTACCGTTAAGAGAAGCTTAGGATGCAAAGTAATTGTTGTTTACTACCCATTCAGTTTGTTCCTGTGACATTACCGTAGCCTTTTTTACTCACATTCCTTAATTACCCAGACATATTTGTAAACTTGAGGGTAATGAAGAATTAGTAGCAGCATTAGCGTCAACAAAAAAATATAATTGGACAAACTGTTTGCACTTAATTTACTCTTACATGCATTACTTACAAATTGATCAAATGTACGCATTAGTGAGAACAGACTTCCAATGTACTGTTCACATTTTTTTTCTACATGGAAATCCACTATTCATTGCTTGGCAAAATATTCTTTGTGGAATTATTCTCAAATGTGGTATCAAATGGAGACGTACATGCCTTGTTCATAAGTCTATGATTTGAAAGTGGAGTCAAACATACAGACCCCTTGCATTGTCATCTGCCCATGGTCTGCCATTCTTGGAGGAAAATTGTGCATAAAGCTACACAGTAACACACTGGGAAACTGTCCCCCAGTATGGGGCAACCAGGACTTATTGTTGTAATGATGTAGGTAAATTGGGTCAATACACACATACATAGACTAATAGACCATGTGTCATGTATGGTAACTTTGGGGATTCACCTGTTCACAATTAAGAGCACCACCAAGAGTTTGCCCTTGAAAGGGTATCTGCAAACAAGGCAGTCAACATGCAAGAATACATGCAAGAATAGTTTTGAGCTTTGTGAAGACAAAAGCATTTTGAAGTCTTGTACATGTACATTATATAGAAAACATCAACCTAAACTACATGTCTGTGTTTTTTTAAAAACAGAACTTGGGAAAGTACCGAGTGTACAGTGCTTAACACACATACGTGTAAGGGCTAAAAAACACATTTGTGTACCAACAAAGAGAGAAAATATCTAACAAATAAAGCTTCTTTTTTAGTCTAAATTAAAAACACATCTGTTCTCTTCTCGCCCATAAGCTGACCATTTTGTAGCTTTCTTTAGCAGTGCATTGTATCTTTGGAAAATGCGCTTTATAAGTCTTACTTATTACAATGTGAACCATCCAACTGGTGCTGATATCATGTTGTGTCCAAAATAATAGCATAAAAACACACCAGTAGTCAAATGAATAAAGTAATGTCATCAGGCACATTGTATTCCTCAAGAGTGATTAAAGCATAGATGAAATTCTGTTTGATTCTAAGGCACTTGTCATGTCTGTAGTATCCATTTCTGGTCTTCTGCATCATTACATATATGAAGGGCTGCATAGATCACATGATTTTCATATTTACTGATGAGACATTGTCCTGTGCTGGGGTGGTAAAGCATCTGCCAAAATCAAACACAAAATCAATACATCATGACCATGATCTTCATAGGAACGCTTTTTCATAACATCTTTAACATTGTGTCATTGTGTTTGCCAAAATAATAACTACATAAAATAAAAAAATATAAAAAAACAGACAAAAAAAAACTTTGCATCTTCACTTAAACTCATAGACAAAACAAATTGGGATGAGCTCCGTTTAACTGAATAATTTTTAAAGCCTAAATGTTTTCACAAAAACACTTCGAGACCTGCCAATTGAGTATGGCCACTCAAGGTGGGGAGGCAAAAAGGGGAGCAAGAACATAACAAAGAAACAGGCAAAAATAAAAATATCTATTAACATCAAGTGTGAATTCAGCCAGATTATAGGTACACGGAATACAGGTAAGAAGTGGTTAGACTGATTGAATAACACAAAGACTTGGAGCATAGACTGACTGAGAACCAAACTGAACTGGTTAGAGTGATTGAATAACAACAAGACTTGGAGCATAGACTGACTGAGAACCAAACTGAACTGATGAGACTGATTGAATAACACAAAGACTTGGAGCATAGACTGACTGAGAACCAAACTGAACTGATTAGACTGATTGAATAACAACAAGACTTGGAGCATAGACTGACTGAGAACCAAAATGAACTGATTAGACTGATTGAATAACACAAAGACTTGGAGCATAGACTGACTGAGAACCAAACTGAACTGATTAGACTGATTGAATAACAACAAGACTTGGAGCATAGACTGACTGAGAACCAAACTGAACTGATTAGACTGATTGAATAACACAAAGACTTGGAGCATAGACTGACTGAGAACCAAACTGAACTGGTTAGAGTGATTGAATAACAACAAGACTTGGAGCATAGACTGACTGAGAACCAAACTGAACTGATTAGACTGATTGAATAACAACAAGACTTGGAGCATAGACTGACTGAGAACCAAACTGAACTGATTAGACTAATTGAATAACACAAAGACTTGGAGCATAGACTGACTGAGAACCAAACTGAACTGGTTAGACTGATTGAATAACACAAAGACTTGGAGCATAGAGTGACTGAGACCCAAACTGAACTGATTAAACTGATTGAATAACAACAAGACTTGGAGCATAGACTGACTGAGAACCAAACTGAACTGATTAGACTAATTGAATAACAACAAGACTTGGGAGCATAGACTGACTGAGAACCATACTGAACTGATTAGACTAATTGAATAACAACAAGACTTGGAGCATAGAATGACTGAGAACCAAACTGAACTGATTAGACTAATTGAATACAAAAAGACTTGGAGAATAGACTGACTGAGAACCAAACTGAACTGGTTAGACTGACTGAATAACAACAAGACTTGGAGCATAGACTGACTGAGAACCAAACTGAACTGGTTAGAGTGATTGAATAACACAAAGACTTGGAGCATAGAGTGACTGAGAACCAAACTGAACTGATTAGACTAATTGAATAACAACAAGACTTGGAGCATAGACTGACTGAGAACCAAACTGAACTGGTTAGACTGATTGAATAACAACAAGACTTGGAGCATAGACTGACTGAGAACCAAACTGAACTGGTTAGAGTGATTGAATAACACAAAGACTCGGAGCATAGACTGACTGAGAACCAAACTGAACTGGTTAGAGTGATTGAATAACACAAAGACTTGGAGCATAGAGTGACTGAGAACCAAACTGAACTGATTAGAGTGATTGAATAACAACAAGACTTGGAGCATAGACTGACTGAGAACCAAACTGAACTGATTAGAGCGATTGAATAACACAAAGACTTGGAGCATAGAGTGACTGAGAACCAAACTGAACTGGTTAGAGTAATTGAATAACAACAAGACTTGGAGCATAGACTGACTGAGAACCAAACTGAACTGGTTAGACTGATTGAATAACACAAAGACTTGGAGCATAGAGTGATTGAGAACCAAACTGAACTGGTTAGCCTAATTGAATAACAACAAGACTTGGAGCATAGACTGACTGAGAACCATACCGAACTGATTAGACTAATTGAATAACAACAAGACTTGGAGCATAGACTGACTGAGAACCAAAATGAACTGATTAGACTGATTGAATAATATTAAGACTTGGAGCATAGAGTGACTGAGAACCAAACTGAACTGGTTAGAGTGATTGAATAACAACAAGACTTGGAGCATAGACTGACTGAGAACCACACTGAACTGGTTAGAGTGATTGAATACCAAAAAGACTTGGAGCATAGACTGACTGAGAACCAAACTGAACTGGTTAGACTGATTGAATAACAACAAGACTTGGAGCATAGAGTGACTGAGAACCAAACTGAACTGGTTAGAGTGATTGAATAACAACAAGACTTGGAGCATAGACTGACTGAGAACCAAACTGAACTGATTAGACTGATTGAATAACAACAAGACTTGGAGCATAGAGTGACTGAGAACCAAACTGAACTGGTTAGACTAATTGAATAACAACAAGACTTGAAGCATAGAGTGACTGAGAACCAAACTGAACTGATTAGACTGATTGAATAACAACAAGACTTGGAGCATAGACTGACTGAGAACCAAACTGAACTGATTAGACTAATTGAATAACAAAAAGACTTGAAGCATAGAGTGACTGAGAACCTAACTGAACTGATTAGACTGATTGAATAACAACAAGACTTGAAGCATAGACTGACTGAGAACCAAACTGAACTGATTAGACTGATTGAATAACAAAAAGACTTGAAGCATAGAGTGACTGAGAACCACACTGAACTGGTTAGAGTGATTGAATAACAACAAGACTTGGAGCATAGACTGACTGAGAACCAAACTGAACTGGTTAGAGTGATTGAATAACAACAAGACTTGGAGCATAGACTGACTGAGAACCAAACTGAACTGGTTAGAGTGATTGAATAACAACAAGACTTGGAGCATAGACTGACTGAGAACCACACTGAACTGGTTAGAGTGATTGATTACCAAAAAGACTTGGTGGGATTGAAAACCACATTGAACCCTTCATAGTGATTAAGTACCAAACTGACCTGGTTTTGCAATTTCCATGTTTGTGAGCCTCCTGATCCATGACATTTCATCAATCTTGGTAGTGCAGCACTATTACTCTCAGGCATATCCAGACACAAAGAATCCGCAAGACGCAGCTCATTAGTTTGACTCTCATACCATAGCTGTTATAAATCAACAAGTTGAAATACATTCTCAAATCTCAATAACATTCAGAATCCGGAGCCAGTTTAAATGTATTACATGTAGGTTTAAATGGTGAAATAGCCTGACAAGAGTTGTGGGTTCGAATCCCACCCGAATGATAAGCCTGTGAATTTTTTTCACAGAATTCTGGAGTATAGAGTGCTTAATACACATCTGTGTAAGGGTAAATAACCAAACTATAGCCTGACAAGGCTTCCACAGTTTGGGAATCCTTGGGTTCCAATGCATTGCTTTAACATGTGAATAAAAAGATGTTTTGGGGGGTTTCGGCCATCCGCCGAAACCACCTTTGTTTTCGTCAAGATTTTTATTTTATTTCACTATTATTATTATACTTCTTTCCGAAAAAGTCTCATAGCATTTACACGTGAAATTTGTTAGCGTTCGATCTCAGGAACTACAGTCTTAAAAGACACAAACAATACATCAAATGAAAGCCTGTGCTCTAACTGTGATCAAGCAGCAGTTCCATCGAGGGTTTTTAATCATCTGTTGACGATATTAACGATTTAAAAACACCTGTACATTGCACATAATTCACGCTGTACATCGCATACGGTCTGCACTCCTACAGCCATTACTTCCCACGCTAGGCATCGTAACACGCTGCATACGGCCATACCCACACACAATTGCTACTTAGGCAATTTGCCTGTATCACACTCTTAAATGGACACATGACTGGTCATTACTTTGATTAAGCAAATAGTTAAATAAACATTTGCATTAATTTTTCCCAGTGCTTGTTGTTTTTAATTTTAAAAAGATCTTTAGAATGACTTTATTCTTCCAGAAACCAAACATTTTTCATACATTTAGTTAAAACTTTTGTCGCTTTTTCAATCCAGTTTGTTGCATTCATCTAAAACTACCTGTCCAATCGGGCAGACTAAGTAACTCAATATTTTTAATTCATCAATACACTTACCTGGTTTTTATCTCTCCTGTTACATTTTTGTAATACCAGCTTACTTCCCTTCTGCATTGCTGAGATTTGAGCTACCATACACAGCGCTGTTGAGATATGGTGAATCTGCAATCCATCAAAAGACAACATCATGGGTATGGACAAATAAGAGACCACACATACTCAAAAGCCTGTACGTTAATCATTTCACCAAAAAGCTTGCATGAGGATGAAAACTTAACCTGGGTAAAGTAGGAAATCCTATCTCAACATTTATTTACCAATTATTTTTTTGTCAGTGTGTTATAAGATAACTGAGTATGAGTGTTTATCATAATGATGTATGATGTATTTGTAGGCATTTTTTTTTCTTAAACCAGAAATTTGTATGTACTATTTTTTTCTGCGACAGTCAAGGTGCTATTTAAGTGCAACAATGTAAATTTGTCTGCTGTTTGCATAGATTAAAAAAACACTTCAAAACAGTGTTTATATTGATGGTTGGTTTTCTATGTTCTATAACAGACAAATAACAATATTCTGTCTGCACCATGATAATGTAAAATTTGTTATTCTGAATAAGGTGTAGAAAACCATTTTGTTTCAGTATGGCCTGTACACTTACTGATGTACATGTACATGTGAGGTTGAAATACCCAAATAAACGTGGTGTTTATTGATGACTGTTTAGAGGATTTAGAGCCCATTCAAGTCCCCTTTGGATATATATTATTTTTTTTAAACCTCAAATTTACATAACAAAACAATGCACATTTTCATTATTTGCATACATCAGGGAGTTCACCAATGATAGCATTGCATACAAACTTGATAGACTTAATGTTTGAAACAGATTGTGAAAGCAAAAGAAAGAGTTTAAAAATCCACTTATCACAATCAATTGTCTCCATGGTAGTACTACAGATATTTCAACTTACCAGTCCTTTACGTATTGCCAGTGGTGGTCTCTTGTGTAAACGCCAAGCACTATTAGGTCTTAGATTGCTGGTCTCATTAGGCAATCGTAACTCTGGATAAACATTCTCTAAATACCACTTGAAAGATTTACAATCTAATTTCTGTCGCAAAGAGACCCTGCTGGACACATCCCCATATTCCTTGTCACGTGCTGCTTTATTTGTCTGAAAAAAGTACTCCTGTGTAGAAAACACACATACATGTCAGTTTTAGAAGGCCCATAAAACAGGGTTGCTGTTCATAGATCATGACCGTAATCTTGGGCATATAAGCCACGGCTTATACGTTGATTTTGGCCCCGAGAAAAACTTCAGAGTCTTATACGCTGGGCGGCTTATACGCTGGGCGGCTTATACGCTGGGCGGCTTATACGCTGGGCGGCTTATACGCTGGGCGGCTTATACGCTGGGCGGCTTATACGCTGGGCGGCTTATACGCTGGGCGGCTTATACGCCGGGCGGCTTATACGCTGGGCGGCTTATACGCCGGGCGGCTTATACGCTGGGCGGCTTATACGCCGGGCGGCTTATACGCTGGGCGGCTTATACGCCGACGTGTTAATATTGAAGAACAAAAACCAACGTACACTTTTTTAAGAAAGATCGTTTTGTAAAATATTCTAGATGAAAAAAAAAACCACTCTTGTTCTTAAACGAAACAACAAAACACCCTGCAAAACATGGCCTGTGTGATGTGACAGTTTTGACGAAATATTGAGAACCCTAGCACATCTTTCGAGCCGAGGGAGAGTAGTCGTGAAACTTGGGGCCCATACCATGCTCGTTTCAATTATGACTTTCGCTGGTGACCGCTTGTACAATTCTTATGCCGTAAAGAAACAGGTAACCAGCTGTTTGATCACGAGGTGACGTGAAAAAACTTCAATCAAAAGAAATGAAATCGTCAATGAAAAATTTGTTGTTTAACTTTCAGAAATCCCCGGCAGAAACAACTTACACATTATTTCATGGCTTAAATGTTCATCTGGTTCTTGAAAAGTGATAATAATCTTGACACTTTGCGAATCAGTCAGGAGCTTCTTTAAAAAAACCTGCATTTCTTAGCTTAGCTTTTGGAAGAATTCAAGAACGTTTTAATCTGCACGTTTTTATTAGAGCAGCACCTCATTGATCATTGCTTATTGTTAGCAAATACGCTGGCCAATCACCTTTCACGTACAGTAAAGCTCAGACCAACGAAATGCGTATGGTACCTCTTATACTTGTGTGTAAATCGGCAACACTCGAAGTGGTATCCTTGTTGCCAGACTATTTGTTGGACCGCGCGACCGGCCATGCGGTTTCGTTCGTGTCGTCTCCGATCAACACACAGCAGGCAATGAGTATCATGAATAATACATAAACTTTCGCGGAAGCGGACCAGTCAGGTGCTGATTTAGGCTCCATTGATGCATGCCACTGTATACCGCGGCTGTCAACTGGCTGTGTGTCACGGCTGGCCGATCATTTTAAGGTGATCGCAATGCAGCGAGCTTCCCATCAACATGGCTACTCGTTTGAGTGAGGCCTGGTGGAAGAAAGTCTGTGGAAACTTGTATCAGCGTTCCGCGCTGGGATCGAAGTTGCGTTCGTCCAGGATTTTCAATTTTTTACAGGGTGGTTAATTATTTTGGCAGGGCGGCCAATTCTTTGGCGGGCAGCCTGAAATTTAAGGAGGGCGGCCCGCCCTCCCAAAACCCGTCAGTGGTCTAGGAAGTGGCCCGTGTTTCCACATGGACCATCAGTTCAGGGAGTGATGCGCTGGCCAATCACTTAAAAAAAGAAAATAGGCCCACTTGACTGCAGATCATTCTTATTAACGATTTCAACAACGATCGATGGTGTTAACTTCAATACATTTTTACTTTAATGCAATGCAACTTGCACATTGTGGCGATGTACAATGACTGATGTGCCGCCCGCCAGTCACTGTACATCTCCACAAAGGACTGGAAACACGCACGGACCGTCTGTGTATGCGGTCGCCGCTGCGGCTTACACGCCGGGCGACTTATACACTGACAGACTGACAACTGAATGTTGTTTTGACAATTTCTGGGCATTGCGGCATATACACCGGGCGGCTAATATGCCGAAGATTACGGTACTTGTTTTCAGAGCCAGGTTGTTTAACTTCACGTTTTCAATCATGACTTTTTTTTCAGGTAAACTCTTAATTAAAAAAGGGCCTACCCTTGTTTTGATTTTTAACGTTTGCACTATGTGTAAATTATGAGACATTTTGAGACATGATCCACTATGAGACAACAGTACAAAATACAAAATAGAAACCAAGCAGAATACCTTATATTCATCCATCCAGACATGAGCTACTCTTAGTGCATTACGTAATGTGGTATCTTTGCCTGACGGAGACCCATAAGGACGCCTTTTTCTAAAAACATGACCAACCCTTGAACAAGGCACAATCTCTAACGAACCACCACACTGCCAGATCTGTAGAAAAAAATACAAGTGAATACTTTTCAGGTTTGTATTGACATGTCAACAGTTTCAACTCATGCATCACAGTTAATGCTTCATTAATCTCCAACTGTTATTTATGTGCAATGGACAACCATTGTTATGTGAAGCACAATAGACAACTGTTCATTCTTAGTCCAATAACTCTGTCAGACTCTTGAGACTGACTCTTAATGCATGATCAGGGTTCTCTTTCTTTTCTTTTTGGTGCTGATCCAAATGTAGTTATAAAAGACTTGAAGTACCTTATTGTGAATTAAGGGTACTGGTTTCTTTACATGGGTTTTTCTTCAAAGTAAAATACCTGTCAAATTTTTTACAATGTCTACTTTTTCTTGGATTCCATTCATTCATTCATTGTTATTAAAAAACAATAAATGGCAGCACAAAGCTGAATTATGTGACAATAAAAGCTAAAAATATAGTTAAAAATTGAAGATTAAAGATATAAAAACAACAACACAGAAATACAGGGACACAGAAATGCATGTACATGTAGATAAAATTACAAAACCGACATTATTTTTGTAAAATAGCAAAATGGCATTACCAAAGAAATAGATTGCACAGAGTACCGTAGGAACCCTCCTTTACATTGAAAATCCCCTCTAAAATAAAACCCCCTTTGTAATAAAACTGTTCAACCCACCCATCCCCTCCCCCCTTACACACAGAAGTCATAAGACATGTAAGAAGTGAATAGAAGCACCAATTTAAGAAAGGAATGGCATTGAGCTGTTACCATATAGATTAGTCATGTATTTAGGGATCATCTAGTTGCATATCTGAGGCCCATACTGTGGGTTCTGCTGTTATAAGGGAACCAACCAGCATATCTGTTAGAGGTACTGCATTTCAGAGAAAATGTGTACACAATTGATGACGTGGTATCTTCAGGCGTCTAGGGACCTGTGAGGTCAAGAGCATCTGTCATGTCTGTGTATGAAGTGAAGCTCTTATCAAGGATGATGTGACAGGCCCACTTTTGGACCCTTTCAATTTGTTGCATCAATTTGTTGCCAAACTGTCGACGTATACTCAACTGCTGGACAAACATAACCAACATACACAGAAACCAAGTCTTCATCGGGTACACCAAAGCATTGGAGACCGCCAAGCATACAAAGTTTACGATATTGATCATGTCAACAACAAAAAATGCCCCTCACTGTGTAGATTATTGGTGTCATCACTCCAATTATCTAAATAAGGCCTAGGGTCTGTTGTCATATCAAACACAGAAACCATGTCCAAGCCCCTTTGATCTGCATACCTCAAATGGGGCTAGACAGTTTCCCACTTCAATTTGGGTTCAGACTGGAAGACAAGGTCAAATTGGGGTCAATATCAAATGCACATTTTGTTTGGTATTTAAATATCTCTCCGAAGAGGTATACATTGTAATAATCCATTGTGTGACTCAGGTGTTAATGTACATTGTGTAAATCAAGACCTGATGGCATCATGATGACATTGTTGTACATGTGCCTTCTTCCCGTTGTTGTTCAAGTATCTGCTGTGTTTCAATGCTCTAGTCGGTTTCAATTTAGCAACACATGGCTGTTAGCAATGGTCCTAAGCAACATGTAACATGTGCACATTCTTTTCACCAAAACTATCATGTCAAATGGTGGATTTTATTCAAATTTATCTCATACTGTACATATTTTGGTAATTTTCGGTTGAAAACATTCAAAGCTTGGAAAAAAACAAGACATAATTTTAATCTTGTGACCAGATGGCGCTGTCAAATATTATGACTTCACCAATGTTACAGTTGAAGAGGCAAAGGGTTAATAGTCAATTCATTAAAAAAAATCGTATCTGAATTCTCTATAAATCACAATAAATCAATCTTTTTAATACCATATGAAAACAACTTTGTAAAGAAATGAAGAGAAAACTACTTCATTCTCTTACCCTAAATGATATTTCAAGATTTTCTCCACCCCAAACATCCATTCCTTCATCGTATGCCCCAAGTTCATGGAAGTACAAACGATTTATGGCAAACAAACCTCCTGCCATTGTCGGTGAGCTGCAGAGAATCCAAGTAAAACAATTAAACATTACTTTAAGGGTTTTTTGGACAAGGATTGTTGCCGCATTTGTAGGAAATATTAAATGATTCAATCTGTTCACTTTTTTTTTTCTTTGGCTGGTGGGCCACCAAAGACATTGTTTTTAATAAAGCTTTAACAATGAATATATGAATAGTCCAGCAACATGTATCATTATTTGGAGGTCCAATTAAGTCTTGTATGAGTTTAAATATTTTTGGAAACCTTGGGCTTTAGGGTAAGTTGCAATAAACAAATAAAGGACCACACAGGACCTAGCGTTCCTAACTATAAATACACAATTGAAAGATAAATGATTGGTTGGTACATTAGCTTACCTGAATGGCTTGACGTAATCTTCCTTGCCCTTCAACAAACTGTTATTAAGATTCTCCCATTTAAAATGCAAGCCCCAGTTGAATCCCCCTTTAACCATTGGTGATGCTTGATAGGTAAATGTATCCGAGTTTATTATATCAATGATGGGACACACCACCTTTTTTCTATCACTCTGAATGCGCACAAGAAGAGGTTCTAACCATTTCTCATTCACCTTTATGCAAACAAAAGAGATGAATAAAGAAAATGTTTATTTTCAGTGTGTTAACATACAGTGTAGATGTGTGTTTCACATGTTAGCAAATATTTAGCTGTTTGGAATGCAGACTTCACTTTACTTAGCATTTTTTACTTACAAGGCTAAATGCAGAAATTCAGGGCTAACAATGTAAGCATAGAATAGTGACCATAAGCATGTTTATCGGTTGTGGCTTATAGCCGAGGGTTCTGCAGAATGGTAAACTCATAGTTTACATTAAAATATTGTGCCCCAACCTGTATATTTCGAAGTTCACTTTTGCTTGTCTTCTGAAAAACATGCAAAAGTTGAAAAAGATGAATAATAAGCCAACAGAATGATCAGTAATGCCTAGTTATTGATAAGAATCTAGAGAAAGCTGAGCCGGACCTCTGTGTCCAAGTAGGCTGTGTGTATCAATACCACATGACATACGTGTATGGCAAAGATGTATCATGTAGCATTTGGCAAAATGGATCTTGAGCATTCTCTGTTTTTTATTGGTTGATCTGCCTAGTATTCTAGTTGGCTGATGTGGAGGGGAAGTTACAATGGACACAAAGTCCCTTCAAGAGAACAATTGTTCAGATGAATTCCCTGTTTTCACAGTGACTGAAGGAGACAGTCGCAGAAAAACCATGTGTGGAGACTTTGAAGAATACAACATGCATCCTGCTACTAAATGTACTATGTGTATGTTTAAACACTAGCCATAAACCCTGAGACTGAGCCATATTCCAGGCTGGCAAAATAAAAATCTAAATGAGTTCCTTCAGGGTTGTGCATCGTTCTAATGATGGGGTAGCTCTGTCTACATGGTCTATCATGAAATCCAGGATAGCAAAATATTAAATTTCTATGATCATAGTCAACAAAAATGCATTTATCATTGATATTTTTGTGTACAGGATGCTCGTAAGAACTGCACTAGGAAGCAAACCGCTCCGTTCTAGCCTAGACACGTGTGTAGTGCATGCACTATGACGACGTGTGTATACATGTACGTGTAACAGTGCGCTGCGTTTAAGACGAGGTTCGGATAATACGAGGAAAACGGGCCAGTCCGGCAGACCTCGTATTAACGAGAGTCAACTGTATTTGGATACAAGAGTTAGAACATCTAAAAGTAACAGAGTGGTAACCTTAGACCTTGGTACCATGAAAAACATTTTAGTTAAACGCCTTGGTCATTTTGATGTATCTTAGGGATTCTTAGCACAAAGTTCATCCTTTAAATCTAATGCAAGGGCACAGAAGCACCCTGCTCCACTGAAACTAAAAGTTGCCTTTTGCATTATTTTAAGAGCTTCCATTACATTATTTGATTGGTTCTTTTGCAAAGACTATTCATAAGTCACTATATTGTCCATACTTCAGCTCAATGGTTATTTTCCAACCACTTTTCTATTTCATATCGCCCCCCACTCGTTTTTGAGTCTTAAGACGCGACTTAAACAGCTCGATGGTGGGTGACTCTTTGATGGTCGGTGGCAATTTGTTCCAGAGTGAAGGGGCTACAACGCTGAATGCTCTACCGCCATACGAGCAAGTCCGTAGAGGAGGGGGAGGTTCTTGCAGAAGATTTAGGGATGAAGACCGTAGAAGGCGAGCAGGCCAATGTTGTTGTATTAGCTCCTGGAGGTAAGACGGTGCAAGCCCGCGGACCGATTTGAAAGTGAGGACGAGTGTTTTGAAGATTATTCGCTGTGCGACGGGGAGCCAGTGAAGAGATTGTAAGATTGGGGTTATGCTCTCATATTTCTTACAGCGACAAACCAATCTGGCTGTGGCATTTTGAAGCCGTTGAAGTCGTTGTATTTCCTTGCTCGGAAGACCAAAAAGAAGGCTGTTGCAGCAGTCAATTCGCGATGTAATGAAGGCATGCACTAATTTCTCTGTCGAGGATTTGTTGAGATAGTTTCTTATCTTACCGATTTTGTAGATGAATGCCCATCCAGCGCGTACTATGTTGCCGATGTGAGTCTTCATGCGAAGCCCACTGTCGAAAATCACTCCGAGATTGCGAGCCTCACTGCAAATGTCGACAAATGAATCTCCAATCCCAGGAGGAAGGTCAACAGACTTCACGAAACGGGAGCTGAAATGGAGGATTTCAGTTTTCTCGCTGTTAAACTGTAGCTTGTTAGAGACAGCCCATTCCTTAATCTCCATCACACACTCCTCAAGACGATGAATGGCTCCAGTAGCATCTGACGGCTTAAAGAGCAAGTACACCTGCGTGTCGTCTGCGTAAATAGCGTGGTTGACATTAAGTCTGGTCATGATGTCACTGAGCGGGGCTGTGTAAAAAGTAAACAATGGTGCTCCACAAACGGATCCTTGAGGAACGCCCCACGGTATTTTGTGGACAGAAGATTCCGTCTCCCATATCATCACAGAGTACGAGCGGTCAGTTAGATATGAACGGAAGCATTTTAAGGCTGTCCCGGCCAAACTGTAGCGATGTTCCAGGCGATCGAGTAGAATGTCGTGGTCGATGGTATCGAATGCTGAGCTGAAATCCAGTAAGATAAGTGCTGCTTCACGGTGCTCATCAATGGCTCGTAGAACATCGTTTTGGACTTGAAGTAGGGCCGTTTCAGTAGAGTGATGAGACCGATACGCAGATTGTGCACTTGCGTACAGATCGTGAGAAGCAAAGTGGCCTTTTATTTGCTCCATACAGCATCTCTCCAGCAGCTTAGACATGAAACTGAGGAGTGACACCGGTCGATAGTTCATCAGGATGTTTTGATCAAGCTTAGGATTCTTAATAAGTGGTACAACTCTTGCAGATTTGAAGCTTTGTGGTACAATCCCAGACATGAGTGAAGAGTTAATTATACCAGTGATGACCGGAAGCAGACTGTCTGTACACTTCTTGAGTAGCGTGGTTGGGATCGGGTCGAGTTGACAGGTCTTTGATGGTGAATCTATTATCAACTTCCGTACCTCGTCCTCTGATACCGTGTCAAACTTTGAAAACGAAAAGGTGCACAGCTCATGAGAGGAGATTAGCAATCCTGGATTGTTTGTTGCATCCAATGTTCTCCGAATATTGCGAACTTTGTGCTCAAAGAAGTTTGCAAACTCATCAGCAAGTGTCTGTGAGCAATCATGTGCTGGTAGCCGTCGCGCTGTATTGGAATTGCTCAATGAGTTAACGATGTGAAACAGCTCCCTCGTGCCACTACCAGTAATTCGGGAGTTGTGGTAGTTGCGTTTAGATACCTCAAGGTTTTTCTTGTAGACTCTGCATTGCTCACGAAGATCTGACCATCAACCTCCAGGCCGGAGCTCTTATATCGAGGCTCAGCACGCCTCTTACTTTGTTTCAGGCACCGATTGTGGACTACGTCATAATTGGGAAGCGACTGTTTGATGTCGGCTATAGTAAAGTTATCACGATCAGTACCAGTTAGCCAGGTTTCTTGCAATGCTAGAATGTCAATGTCATTATCAGACACAAAGTCACAAACTGAAGTTACCTTGTTGTTTATTGAACAGGCGTTCCATAAAGCAAATTTGGTCTTTGGTTTCACTTGATGTTTTGTCAGCTTCTGGAGATGAACTGTTACAGGTATTAGACCCTGTTGCCGGTTGTGATTGATGGGAATTTCAGCCAAATTACAATGAACTACACCACACTACATCTGAAACTTAAACTTCCTTCTTTGTCTTCTCTCCATGGGGGTTCTTGGCTAGTACAACCAGAATAAATTATATGAAACTTATCAGGAATTTCATCATTTGGGCACCACATTATGAGCAAGCCACTTTGTCCTTCTAGTGGCGACATTATTTCAATGTTCTATGCTATAACCAAGAAAAAATGAATTACACTGTACTTTCCGTAATGACTGATCTGTGCCACTGTGTACATGTAGGTTTGCTGTCAATTGGACTATGAGGTAGTTATCAAGCTATGGCAATATGAACACAACTTGAGATGTCTGAATGCATACCAATAGGAGCTCACCTCACAATGACTGTCCAAAAACATGAGTACATCTCCTGTAGCGAGTCTTGCTCCAATGGTGCGTGCCCTGATGAGACCTTCCCTCTGATGATTGTGAATTACTCTTACCAGTGGAGACAAATTTGCAGAAACATAACCATCAAGTTTATATTTCAAATGGTCTGAAAAAGAGATATTTCTAGTTTAATAATTAACTCAGATTTCAGATTTTTTTTTTCACATAAAATTAAAGGGCAAGCAATAACATTCCTAGATGTAGGGCAAGGCATCTGAAAAGAAACGCCGACCTGTCATGCCTGTGTACCCAAAAGACATCATAAATGAATGTTGGTAAGTCATGCTTTAATTCCTCCAAAGAGTATTTCAAATAAAGTCAATATGTGCTTACAAATCTCAACAATAGCTCAATCTGTACTCTCAACCCCTCACAAATACCAACTTAATTCAAAATGATACTGTAAGTAGAACCAACATAAATGTCATGATGGTTTCACCAGTTCTATGACCTGTAACAATTTCCACAAGATCCATTTTAATCCTTCAACACATCTGGTGAAGAAAAGAAAACCAAAAACTTCAGAACACATTAGAAGAGTCTTGCTGGAATGCCGATAGCAAACACATTCCATTTGACTGCATCTGTGCCAAACAAGCATTCTTCTGAGAATCTTAAGAGGAATATTGCTTGAGAACTTTTTTCCTGTACATTTGACCATTGGTGTCATAGGATGTGATCAACATAAATCAAGTTGTTTTCATTTATTTTTAAAAATTTTGCAAATTACCTGTTAAATACAAGCTTTCCTTTTCCTAAGGGCAACCCCACACGTTATAAGTCCAAATGTCACTTCTAACTTGAGTTATGGTACTGTACGAAACCATTAAGCTATAACTCACCACCATGACGTTGAACTTTGACCTATTAACCCCAAAACAATCCCAACCTTCTCTTTACCAAAGTCCAAATGTCACTTCTAACTTAAGTTACGGTCCGGAAACAAAAGTGCCCAGCTGGACGGATGTCCAGACGTCTGGGTGCCATAGGCAATGGCAATACCCCTTCAGTCTTTTGGACTGATTAAAACACTGTAATAGTGTTGACTGTTGAGGGGAAAAACCAATCTGAACCTTCCTTATTCCCAACAACATTGGGTTGGTATTGGTATTGGGTTGGTATTGGGTTGGTATTGGTTTGGTATTCTAAAGACTTTTCCGTGCCTATGTGCTGGAGTTAGCAGAGCAATCATTTTCCATTGAAAATATTGTTTTTCCATTGAAAATATTGAAAAAATTGTTGTCACAATGAAAGTCTGACTTGACAAAGGAAAGAAAACAAAGGTTGTAATAATAGGGCCTAAGGGAGCTTGGAATAATGGAAAGTTGGAATAATGGGAAAATTCTAAATGGATCAGATACATATTCCAGTGCGTGCACATGGACTGTTCCATTGGACCGCAGGAACGCTGCATTGAAATGTTCAAAACACTAATGCGCATGTTCACTCATGTAGTATTGCTCCCGTACTTCTGCATAATAATGTGATCTAGCAGAACGTTGGATTGCATGAGAACGTTCTTCTGCACTTAGAATGTACCTGACTTTCAGCCTTTTTATGACGCACCCTAAGCAATGGGATTTGTTTTTATGATAATATGAGATGCATTCACCGTGAATCACAAACCTTGACCATAAGCAACGGTTGAATGCAATTATAAACAATGAATGCAGCCTGTTCGTTTTTGTATGCCACATTTGTACAACAAAGGGACAAAGGTCTGGAATCAGGAATTAAACAATAATCCCCGGAAAAAGGGAGATTACGAGCAGGATTGCCAGTACCTTCTGTCCCTTTTTGCATGGGTGAAATGAAGCATAGAATGGTAGGTGCATGCCTGTGTATGCTACAGAATGGAAGGTCTAGGTGGATATTCACGTCAGCAAACCAACTGACTGCAGAAAATTCAGGATGCTCCAAAGTTGTTCCAGGCGACCAAAAACTGTCCAGTGTGAGCCAGTTTAGGTAACATTTTGGTAGATACACACACATGTATAATACTCTTCTGATGTGAAGTGGGTTTTAACTCATTTATGCATGAAAGGTATATTTTTCTGCAGGTAACATTAATTATGGCCCCAAATCAATAGGCTTCTTTAACAATCCACTATGAAGCTACATGTACCTGTTTGTTTTCTTAAAAGTTGAGTCTACATGAGGTTATACATGCACCATACATTCAGTAAGTGACTGCAATGATAGTTCTTTTGGTTTAGCTACATGAAGGTTTCCACTAATGAAACTTCAACATACATGTACATGTACATGTATGCATCCTACATGTATACAACGATGACAACTTGAGGAAACATGATCAGACAGCACCAGAATGCTCCTGCATAGCAGCTTTGCTGGCCTAGTGTAAGATAATAAAGCTTCTTACCAAAATCACTAAAATCATCCAACAAAATGATTTCATGAATGAGATTCCTTGGAGTCCTATCCAGTACACTATACACAGTGCGTAGCAAAGTGGACCATGCTTCATTGTAGAAACAAATTATCACACTTACTGTTACATGTAGATCTGTTGGGTATACTTTGTATTTACATCTATGGAGAACACAAACAAACATTTTACAAAATTAAGTCCATACAAACTATGATTGTTGACAGACAATTTTGTGACAAGCTGGCATACATGTAAGAGTTTGGTATACATTACAGTTTTGGGCATTTTACATGTTTTACTAAGCATTAAGTGAATCTGGAGACCCTATCTTTTCTTACATGTAGTTATTGTATACAATGTACATTATCAGGGAATCAGGGAAACAAAATTAAGCTTACACCTTCGCAGGTCAATCAAAAATTTAAATAAAATAGTTGCATAGCTTCAACAAAATCAACACTTTTTCTGACAAACTACACCAAGTGCTTGTAAATTGTTTGTTTCGATCAGAACAAATCTACAAAGAAAATCACTGCATGTTCACAAAACCATTTGGATTTTACACTTCAAGTCCAACTTTTTCAAAGAGCCAACACAACTTGTTATCTGTTTATTTTATTTCATTAACCCTTACTGTACTCAATAGCCCCACTTGCCAACAGGTGACCTCAACTCTCCAATAGCCCCCTCCAATGTTAATGTTATTGCATCACATAGAAAGAAGTTCAGTTTATCCTAGTGCAATATTAAAAGGAAGACTCATACTTGGACAAAAAGGGAACTCAAAGCAATTCCCCACCACAAACAATCAGAAAAGAATTCAGCCAAGTTGTATGCGTAATTTACATGTATGTCTATATTTCTCTTTACACTGAAAAGTACAATTCAGTCTTAAAGTACATGTTAATGTGTTACAGTTACATACAGTTAAATACTTACAATGGATTTCGAGTGTCTGTGACATTACGATGATATCCCACTCGCATACTGACAAGCTCGTTGAACGCATGCTTTCTGAATCCTTCATCACGCAATTGTCTATCTCCATCTGTTTTTATTATTCCTAAATCAGATATATCATTACCTTTCAGGCTGATACCTTGTTTTTGGTTAGAGTCACTTGAAATGTTCACTTGCCTAACTACAAGGTTTTTGTTAATAAAGTCATTGTAAACATCATCATTTTTGGAAAGTTCTTCAGCTGTTAATTCTATATTGTTTGTAAATTTATGATTTATGACCAATCGGTGGGGAAAACGCTTGCTGCCTTGTACAGCATCATGTTCACGTTGACTTACTTCAGCTAAAAACATGTAAATGATGATAGCCCATGTAATAGATGATACTACTAGTCCATAGCAGAAACAACGCAGATGAAGGCTAGCCATCTCTTTACATCCTGCATCTCACACCACTCTTAAACTCTTGTTGTTAGTTTGTTGGACGACTTTGTTCACAACCTGTCCAAAATAAATATAGCCACTGTTATTTAACTCTCTCACACCACTCTTAAACTCTTGTTGTTAGTTTGTTGAACGACTTTGTTCACAATCTGTCCAAAATAAATATAGCCACTGTTAATTAACTCTCTGATAACATTAGCTGCAATAATTACAGTTCTTCTTCTCGCCCCTTAAGACCTACGACGAACTATCTGTTGAGATTTTTTTTCAAACAATATTTTACGTACTCACTGAGGTACACAATTAAACAAGTTGGGAGTATCCAGGGTCAAGACTACTGCAAGTAACAGTAACAGTAACAGTAACTTAAGATGAGGCCTCAGGAAACCCTAACAAAAGGGTGCTTGTTATGTGGAAAGAGGTGTACAATTGAACTCTTTTGGTTTTAGTACTCAGTTTTTCTTTCATGGGCTCTGATATCGTGGCATAATGCAGGAAAAGTATATTTTGTACACACAAAAAGTTTATTTATTTAATACTGATCTTTAATTTTTTTAAATGTACAGTATGTGACTTAAATAGTTGCAATTTTGTTCCAAGTATGTATCCATGGCATTGCATCCAGATATAAGCCAGGTGTGTATTTTCCTCACTAAGCTGTTCTAGAAAAGAATTGGACACATTCCATTTTAGTCACTAAACAAAGCTACGTCTACAAAAGTCAGCATTTTGTTCAACAAGAGTATTGATTTCTTTTAGTAATAACACCATGGAAGTGAAACTAGTAATTATACACAAGTATGTACATTCTAAAAACACACAAAGACAACCTACATGGAGAAAAAGTTCAATGGAGAGCAGCCAGATTTGAATTATACTTTTATAGGCAATGTCACACTAATGAGCAACAAGATAACTTTGTAAAAGAGGCATGGGAGACTGAGACAAAAGTAACTATTTTGTTCAGAAGCTGTGCATGAATGGTTCATAGCAAATTAATCTGTGACTTTTAGAAATGAGTTCATTTTGAGTTTATTTAAAAAGTGTTACATGATGTAACAAAGACAGAAATATGGCCTGGAAAAGGAAGAAAGAATGAACAAAAATGTACAAAATATTGTTCCAGTAACATTCCTTACCCTTAAAGATTGCAACAGTAAAACTGAGATCTTGCTGTGGTAATTACCCCCAAAAAAATCATGTACATGTACGAACATTGGACGCTTTTGTGACAAAATTTTGTCCACGTTTGTATACAAATTTGTTTTTCAATTTAGCCAGGGAAGGGGCTTTCTTGATTTTGCTGGTAACTATCCCTAAGGGTCCATGGCATTGCTATCTACAGTCATGACAGTATACAATCATTTTATTTGTATTACATGTAACTTCTCACACACAAAAAATAAAAATGACTGTCCTCGCTCGTTATAGGTTATCTTGGAGATTTTTCTCCTACAGTTTCTTAAATACTCTGTCGTACATGTACCTTTTTCTTCAACCACAATCTTCATGTGCCTAATTTTGAAGGTACACCAATGTACACAGACAAAAATACATGACAATACACTTCTTTTTGCTATAACTATCCCATGTTCCCCTCCCATGTCATATTTTGTGTCCATAATAGTGTTGAATTGCCCATATGACTACCGTACTAAGACCAGCAGCGCCAGTAACATCAATCTCAAATGCTCTTTGACCTCAAATAGAATACAATTCAAAGAAGTCGCACCACAGCTAGACTTACATACATGTACATGTACATGGTACTACACAATAAACAAAAACAGATATTAACTAGAAATGAGTTTGTAACAAACAAACACTGGGGTTTCGGCTTTGTTGTCAATGTTGAATTAATGTAATAATTAATTTGACACCTGATGACATCACGATGATGAAAACACGTTTTTCGTACGAACTTTGTTTTAAGCTACAAGACCGCACAAAGTTTTTGACTTTATGACATGTGGTTAAGGAAATTATTTTTGTATTGAATTTTCTGTTTGGACTGGACGAAAAGATCAAAGTTGGGTCATGTTTTTAATAAAAACAAATGCATCATTAGCTCCAAGACGTCACAAAAAGTTTGCTTTATGACATGTGGTTCACAACATATATGGACTTTAGATTTGAGAGCTTCCTGTTTGTACCGGAAGTAAAGGTGAAAGAGGGTGACATTTTAAAAATAACATGTTTAATGTGCCGTCAGTTACAAGATGGTACAAAAATTATAACTCTTTTACATACATGACATATGGTTCAGACGATATAAAGTTTTAAATAATAAATTGTAAATAATAAACTACCATGCCAAGGCTAAAGTTATTAATAAGCTATACCGCACAGACCTTGAAATAAATTGTGGTGGGAGAATTCAATGAAATTGCGTGAGAACAAACCGCTACTAATATCCCAAAATGCTTCCGTATTTAATAGTTCGAGTACTCTCCACAAGCAAGAGGGCGCTATACAGGTTCACCATTAACTGTAGAAGCGAAGCAGTGAACCAAAATGAAAAGCTCAAAGGTCGAACGATGCCATGCGTGTGGACAATGGGCTATGTGTGGGTATGGCCGTATGCACCGTGTTACGATGCCTAGCAAGGGAAGTAATGGCTGTGTGGTGTGCGATGTACAGCGTGAATTACGTGCAATGTACACACGGCGATCGTGCTGGGTTGACGATTCGCGTTTTTAAATCAATAATATCGTCAACAGAGGATTAAAAACCCTCAGTCGAACTGCTGCTTGATCTAAGTTAGAACACAGGCTTTCATTTGATGTATTGTTTGTGTCTTTTAAGACTGTAGTTCCTGAGATCGAACGCACACAAATTTCATGTGTAAATGCTATGAGACTTTTTCGGAAAGAAGTATTTAAACAATAATAATAGTGAAATAAAATTAAAATCTCGATGAAAACAAAGGTGGTCTCGGCGGATGGCCGAAACCCCCAATTCCATAACTCCATCCTTAGTGCAACTAAGGGAATAGACGAACAACTCCCCAAAATCACACTCTAAATAAGCACGATCCCGGTAATGTGCTATCTTCTTCAAGAGCCAAATTGTTTACTTTGAACACACATTGCCGTCTGCCACTAGGTGCTCCAACTTCCACACACAGTCCCTACCTGTGTGTGATATTCTAGCACAGAGTTGAAATACACAAATCAGCCCCTTGAACAAGGTGGCCCTTTACATGTAACTGTGAAAGTGCTTAGATGTTATGATCTATACTCGAGTAAATACCGTTCGGTTACTCCTTGGGAAATACTGTCCATTCCTAGGTGTTCATTTCGTACGAACACTGTTATTTGACACCGACACTGTTGTGGATGTTGTTATTATAATTCCTATGTACCTCCATGTTGTTACAAAATATAAAATAAAGGTACTGTATTAACAAGTTTTAAATATATACGTTTTAAATGGGACTGGTTTGGACGTCGGACCGACCCGTCTAGTTAAACTAAAGAACTTTTATCTATCACACCAGGGATTGGATTGGAGGTAGAAATATATTTCTACCTCCATGATCCCACCATGGGCATGGTGATGGTAGACCTACTCCTAGAACTATGCAGTTCGGTTGGCTATCAGACAGCGGAACCAACCGCATAGTTCTAGGAGTAATGGTAAACTGGTTGACCCTGTTGTGGCGATAATTGTAACCCACCATCCTGCCGAGGAGGATGGTGGGTTACGATTATTGCTACTAACTTAGACCCAGTTAAAGGCAAAGTATACCTTTGGTTTTTGGAACTGTTTGATTGTTTTAATCCTATATAAATGTAGGTATATACAATAAACCTAACCTGTGAAAATTTCACTTCAAAAGGTGGTCGCGTTTTTGAGACATCACCGAAAAACCGGAGCGAATATTTCCTCGCAGGAAGAATATATTCCCTATAGGAATACATGATCTGAAAAGCGTTATGGCCGTAACGCTTCTCAGATTCACATTTTTGGGATAAAAAGTGATATATTTTTCCATAACTGCAGTACTTCGAAGTGAAGTTTCTCAAAATGCATTTTTTTTATATACTATCCAAAGCTGCTGTACTTCATACCAAACGCATAGGGGCCTACCTTCCCTTTAATGGGGCACTGTATCTGTTCCGCCCAAACTTGACAATCGTCCCAACTATACATGTAGTTGGGACTGGTCCCAACTTGAGTGTTAAAGTTTGGGCGTCCCAACCATGCCAACTATAGTTGGGATCGCAGTAAACACAAAGCACCCCATCATGAATTAACTAAAAACATAATATTATAACTAGTATCATAGTAGGAAGTTTTTAAGACCACTTTCGCTTGAGAATATTTGAGATTAATTAGAATTTTGGTTTTCTGAGAGAAGGGAAACTAAATGCGTAGGCCTACTTTGAGACTGAAAGCGTCACCCGGCATGAGCATGAGGCCGCTGTCAGAACTCTCTAAAAACACGATTTACACCGTGTAGTATCACCATATAGAGCAAGGCAAAATGGTGTCACACAGTAATCTACGCATGACCGATCCCGGTGTCCTGTTGAATTCTATGAGCGATCCCAACTAACTTTGGGATGTCCCAACTTTAACACTCAAGTTGGGACCACTCCCAACTATAGTTGCGACAATTGTCAAGTTGGGACGGAACAATCCAGTGTACTCCTTTTTAATGCCCCAGTTAATAATGCTGGGTCTAACACTCAGTAACACTAACTAACAATCAGTTACACATACAGTACACAATACATAGTACCTACACTACAACAACTACAATAACACTGTTTTACTGTAACAATAACAAGTTTTTAATCAATTGCTCCATGACCATGGACGGTCACACCACACTGGTCATACTAATTACATCTAGCGTCAACAGGCCCATTTCACGACAACTCAAGACAACTCAAGACAACAAGTTTAAAATACCATCAATTACAATGGTTGTAATCAGAGTGTCTGGAAACACGTTTAAAACTGACTGGAACCATCATGCATACATATTTTTCACGGGAAAAATTTTTTTTTTCATAAAAAAAGTCAACTTTCTCCGTCCGTAGAATTGGCCGACGTGATGCTATTGCGCTTGCGCAATGATATTGGACCGTGTGTCGGTCACTTCGTACCCAAGTCACTTCGTACCCAAAATATCATACCCTAGTCACTTCGTACCCAAGTCACTTCGTACCCAAGTCGTTTCGTACCCAGGTCGTTTCGTACCTCGATTGTCTGCCGGCAGTCAAACTGGACAAAGAACCTTTCATGTACATCACGGTATATTTGTCGGGCGTGCGTGATTTATTTAGTTGTTTGTATGTTTGTTTGTAATTGCCGAATTCGGGTTTATTAAAAAAAGATTAAACTGAGTGGTATTCGGACCTGAGTGTCAGTCATTCAGCCATGGTTATGTGTGGACATGAGGACCAGCCTCCGATTAGAATTAACAATATAACAATTATTCCTCACTAACCTTTGTAAAGTGTCCAGTTATTATTTTTTCTCAAATTAAAAAAATTAAAATTTATTAAGGGGTGTTAACTAAAATGCGGTACTTCGTCATTAAACGAGCGATACACAAACTCACAGAGGTTGGTTTCAACAATCGTACCCGAGAACGCAATATGTGTAAGACTCAACGTGGGTACGAAGTGACTCGGGTACGAAGTGACTCGGGTACAAAGTGACTCGGGTACGAAACGACCTGGGTACGAAACGACTTGGGTACGAAGTGACTTGGGTACGAAGTGACTTGGGTACGAAGTGACCGACATTCATTGGACCGTACCATTACACTACAGGTAAGTGCAATTTTTAAGTCGAGAATGGTGCCCACACAGCACACACTCATGTCAATGTAAGAAACTCTTCATATTATAGTTTTATTAACATGTATTCCTTTGTTTCAATGATTTGATAAGGAAAGGAGTTCCTTCATCATACTACTTTGGTGCTTTCTTACTACGTCAACCCCCCCTAACCGACCCTGTACGCAAGGGTAGTTCCCAACCCCTAACACAAACCCACCCATATCATAATGGTGCGGTCCAAAGTCATTGCGCAAGCGCAATAGCATCACGTCGGCCAATTCTACGGACGGAGAAAGTTGACTATTTTTACGATAAAAACATTTTTTCCCGTGAAAAATATGTATGCACGATGGTTCCAGTCAGTTTTAAACGTGTTTCCAGATACACTCTGATTACAACCATTGTATTTGATGGTATTTTAAACTTGTTGTCTTGAGTTGTCGTGAAATGGGCCTGTTGACGCTAATTAGTACGACCCCACCAGACACTCACAACAAAGTCACAGACAGTGTCATTTGACTCATTTCACTCTCTTTTGAGTCTTGACTTTTTGAATCTCAGCTACCAACCAGATATTTGTAGCGCCCAGTGTCACTCTTTCATGTCTTTTCCAGTTGGCAACTTGTCAGAAAATCCACGACGACCCACTTCAATTTCGGTATTTATTAATACTACTATAAAAAGTACTAGTTTTACTACTATGTACATCATGTATACAATTAATTGTATTTGACTAAAGATAACTTTACTCCCAAGCAATGTGCATACATTTTTATTCTTACCATCAGAAGTGGTGACTGCCCTACCGTCGCAACTATATAAACTACCTCCATGGTCGTATGTACAATTTTTGCCTTATAAATGGTACTCCTCTTCATATTCGCCTCTGGGAAAAGTAATTAATTCATTGATAAGCGAAACCGCAACACACGGTTCTTTCTCACGTCTCACGTCTAACTTTCGAATATTGTTGGAGAATACAGGGATATGGTGATGGGCGGAGAGGCAGAATTGAGAAGTGTGGTGTGCGCCGACTACTTGCCGTACTTGTACTACATAACAAATTTTAAGATTTTTCAAGTACTGAATATTGAGGGCGCTATTCACGTTGTTTCTTCCTGGCTGCTGGTATCTCATCATCGGCTCAAAAATACATAGAATCCAGCCTGTCTACTGACCTACACGATATACACTGCACAGGCCACAGTACAACTTTAGTTTGAGAACAGCATTTCTAAGTGACATAAAGAAAAGTATAATAATAAGATGTCATGTTTTTAACCAAATGATTTTCTTTTTGCCTTTAAAATCAAAGTGAGAAGATCTTAATTTTTGTATTCTTCTTTCGTGTGTGTGTGCACCGAATCTGTCTTCTTGTTGGTTGGATGGAGTTGTTGGGTTGAGGCTGAGCCTGACGAGTTCCCCCCTCTGCCCTGAGTCTGACTGATGAGGTCTAGTCAACACTGACGTTGTATGTACACCTAGCTAGTCTAAATAGATTAGTAGTAACACGATACCCAGTTTTTAAGACGTTGTAAGTCTGAATCTGATTTTTGTTTATCAAAAAACAATATTTATTTATTGTATTTAAAGTCCGTTCTCATTATTATTATTAGTCAACAATTTGTTTCACAAATTTCGGCATCAACAGACAACAATTTCACTTTTTGTTTGCTTCAGCTTTGCCAATATGAAATTATAAATAAATGCCCTTACCAAACGTTTTTTTCAGTGAATTGTTAACAAATTTTTCTGACAATCAAATAAAGATTTTTTAAATCCAAAAATGGCAAGGATTAATTTAGTTTAATAGCTTTGTTTTCTTCTGGCCAGACGAATATTCGCTGAGATGGTGACCATGTCAGCCAAAAGGATCATTTTTATCATTTTAATGTTAACCATTAATGTTTTCTGTCCTTACCTGGGTTTTACTATTACTATAGTATATACCAGAAAACACAGGAAAATTACTGGAAAACTACTTCAAAACAGTTTGATGGGCAGGAGGGCTTTTCATTCTCCAACCATTGGGTGCATTATCATCAGAGTAAGAATCTGATCAAATATAATCACGCTGTTTGAGAAAACCAGCTATGTCAAATCAGATTAAAGTTAATCAGATGCCAAGAAAAGGAAGTTCACACAGTTGGATTAAACAATTTGTTTGAGACGATAAATTGGGCTAATTGTAAAACTGAAATATGATTGACAATCACCTGAATGCACACACTACAGAAGATCCAAAAGTCCAATAACAAGGATGACCAACGCACTTCCGGACTGAAGAAATAGAGTTTCTTCTGCACTCATACATTTTGATATGAGTTAGGTCAAGATTTGCATTTGATTGTTTTTAACACATATGTATAACACAGCCTTGCCTGAACTGTTGTATGCACTCTACAACACAGTCAAAGGGAAGACAAATCAAATTGTCTCACATGCAGAGACAAATTAGAAGCGTTTTTAAGGGTTTACAAAGTCCATATAATTATAAAGGCCCCTCAACCTTAATCAAAACGTTTCATAGACTACAACAAGGAAAACTTTCCAATTTGTATATACATTAACAGCATCCAAGCTAGTTGATTTGTTTCATGGTGTCTCCGTATGAGATATGTGTTTTTTCCTTCAGAATAGATATTTAATGATGTTGTCACATGTCATAAGACCTTCCTCATGTAGCGACTAGTTACATTGGGATAACTTTACATACATGTAACAGCCTAACATCATCACAGATCAAAATACATCATGTCTAACATGTCTAATGTACACAACTTAGTACATGTACATGGTCTAATGAACTACATCAGGATACATGTGTAATCTTTGAGTAGTTTTGAAGTAAATAAGTTGACTAATGCGACATTTGACCTTTTCAACTGATTGAAACAGGAAGTTCGTATGAAAAGAATATAAAGAGTGATTATGAGGTTTGTGACCAATTTCCATTTGGAATGTTGATATTATTTTTCTGTAATACGTAATCGATAGATTTTATTTATTTTTTTCATCCATTGAAATCCTTTCTTTTTACATACACACTTCATTTCTAGTTATTTAGATATTTGATTTTTGAATGTTTTAACCTCTGACTACAGGGTTACCCCTTTCACAAAGTGTGCTTTCCACTGAGTTCAGGATACTTTGAGATGCACCCCATCCTTCATTATTTGAACTGACATACAAGAAAGTATTACACCTTTTTTAGTTTGGCAGTGAAACAATGGCACAATAGTTTAATTCATGTAAGTAGTTACAGACTGTAGAGTCCTGTGAATGAGCCACATAGCTACTCTACCCACCATTGTGTAGGTGAACCATAGAACATGTTATATGCAGGTTATGAAGTGGCTCCAATTAATGGCTGCTTGGTGAATCTTAGTTTAGTTACAAAACAAAATATCCCCTCACTTGTCAGGTGATTTGTACTATACCATAATTAATTCAGGTATTTTCAATTCTACATTAGGTTAATGACTCTTAATTAATGTAAAATATTAAGTTTTGGTTAATCCGAGCTCACGAGCCAAGGGATTAGCAAATTCTGTACTCAGTTCATTTGTTGTCATTGAAATACTGTGTTTCTTTTGTTTGCAGTGACATTTCTTCAGCAGAGTAACCTTAAGGGAACACGTTTTAGTGATGTCTTTGAAGCCTAGGGTTGTCAACTTTGATGAAACTTGGGACAGGTTACTAAAGACTGTAAAAGGAGTCATACAGCTGGGAAATGTCAAGAGGAAAACATGGAATGATCGTTTCTCGTATCCTTTTAAAAACTTTGTGTCTAGTGAGATTTTCCAATAGAAGATGGAACATATGTACCATTTTACACTGTACTTTTGTATGAATTAAAAATATGTACAATGATAGTATGATACCGGTACTAACTTATTCATAACAATAATAATCAAACTTTTGGAAATCCAGTAAGTGTAAAAGCTGGTGCAGTAATTGGGAAATATAAAAGAGGCTTCTTCATGATGCTTAAAGATACGTACAGCAGTGCTGGAGGACTCTAGGCTAGTCTTTGACTCAAGTCTAATCTCAAGTTCATTTGTTTTTGTGGACTTAGACTCGGTCTTAGAGCACCTTGACTCAGAATCAATCCTGGGACTCAGCATGTCTCGGCTCTAGACCGGGGAAAAATGGGGGAAAACTTGCAACCTTAGCTTCCTTCATGGTGCCTATGTCTGCCTAAATTGTTGATAATAAACAAACAATTTGTTTCCAACCACGGACCCTGTTTGTTTTAATAGCGCATGTCAGGGTTATAATCTTGCTCAAGTCTACAAGGACAAAGACAAGAACTGGGCCCGATTTCACCAAACTCGTCGCAAGTAACGAAGCATTGCAGGGTTTGCGACGCGTTGCAGGTCTGCGACGTCGCAGGTGCGACGAGTTCCACAATTCATTTCATCAAACACGTCGTAAGTGCGACGCGTTGCAATTGTGTCCATTTTTACTTTTAATAAAAAACAATCTTTTGAACGAGAATGACCTGTACAATCGTGTAACTGCTTTATGCTGTGCGTGACTTGTTCATAAAACAGTTGTTTACAAAGCATATTCAAGATGGCAGACAAAATACGCACATCGAAATGTAACTTAATTCTAACAAATGTCAAGTAGAAAATTGGACTGACAGGGAGCTTGTGTCTTTTAATTTAATGAGAAGTTATCTGTTTTTAAAAATTATTTCAAACAACAAACTTTTAACTTAATATCTTTATAATTAACACTTTATAATAAGAAGCATACCTTTGTGACACGTTCAATATCTCCCTGTACCCTCTCAACGATGTCAAATATTCCCTGTCTGGAAAATCTAAAGCGTCTTAATATTTTGTCATCGGTGAGACCATGAAGCTATAAAAAGCATAGCTCCATGGTGAGACTGTCGAGAGGGTTTGTTCTATCACAAAACAGCCTCTCTTTTTAATGCTCTCGTGGCTTTGTGATTTGCTTGCAGCATCAACGTCATTTTGAACGCATTTACGCTTAATCAAATTGAGCGTCGCATCCTACGACAATCCTTTGGGTCGTCGTAGGATGCTCGTTGTCAAGAATCCTCGTTGTCAAGGAACTTACGACGCATTCAACGCATCGTAAGTTTGGTGAAATCGTTCTCACAACGCATCGCAAGATACAACGTGTAACGGGTCGTATCTTGCTTTGCGACGCATCGCAGCGCTTCATGAAATCGACCCCTGGTCTTACAAACCTGATGGTTTCATTGGATAGACATACATGTATCATGCAATGATGCATCTAACAGACTGATACTACATACAGTATTATTGCATGCATTGTCAAAGGTTCAACTCTGAAGACCAGTATCTGGTGTTATTCAAGTGCCTTGAATTGTAACATCAGATGTTTGGGCTAGTTTAAGTTTGTGATGATAGTTTTTATAAAGTAATAACCACAAGGGAAACTGACTGATGGTTCTTTGTCTGCCTGAAATAGCTCCCTCCAATGGATTAACCTTCCAATAGTGTTTTGTGCGGCTAATGATGCAGACAAAACTAAGTGCAATCTAAGACTTGAAATGGCAGGCTAGGTATAGCTGACTTATCACGTCCATTTTTCATTGGTATACGTGGATGCGTGCGTAGAGCTTTTCTACCTTCATAATTGGTCGTGGTCTAGTATTAAGGTGATCCCGTGGCTGCTGTTTCCCAGGTTGTATCGTAAACTTGGATGTGATCCCTGGCTACACGGCAGCTAACAGTTATATGGCTTCTGACTGGCACCCCTGAACAAAGATATTGACTAATAGGGAGAGAGCTAACATAGGGCTGGATAGCTCAGTCGGTAGAGCGCCTGTACTTTAATTTGGAGGACATTGGTTCATGTTTTTTTCCAATCAATTTTTCTTTGTTCAAAGCCAAATTAAAAGTTTATAAATTGTAACTTTAACATTACTATTTGAATGTACATGTACGTGTATTTTTTAGTCAGGTATGCGAGACTTACGGCATTCTGATAAAACTACTTTTTGATAGGTCTTGTTCTTGATTTATGTGTTCTGCTTTGTAAGCATCTAACTTTAAAATCCAGTTAAGTTGCAGAATCTTTTATTGCATTCGATACAACATGTACAATAAACAAATTGATGTATATTAGCACTTACTGAAAAATGGCTTACCAATCATGACCATGATTAGCAAGGTCATATTTTTCTGCAAAGACCACCCTACAAACTGTACATGAGTCAATTGAGCTAGAAGTGATATGGGTTTTAGAACTTGTCTTCACACAAAATTGCTCATTGTATTTATTACTTACCCCCAAATTAGACTAGACCCCCACTAGGACAAAGTAAACAATAAATGTACTTGAAAATTTAGAACATGTTATTTCTGATTTTGATATTTAAATCCAATGATAACTACAACAAAATAGATATATAGAAAAACTTTGTTGGGCTTTTCATTTAATCCTGGCCTAATTGTCTTGAAAAAACCTCTTCATATAACCAATGCCGTCACCCGCTTTTATATAAGCTTGGAATACTGGAATGTGAACATGTGAACATGTGAACATGTGAACATGTGAACATGTGAACATGTGAACATGTGAACATGTAAACATGTGAACTTGTGAACATGTCAACATGTCAACATGTCAACATGTCAACATGTCAACATGTCAACATGTCAACATGTCAACATGTCAACATGTCAACATGTCAACATGTCAACATGTCAACATTTGAACATGTCAACATGTCAACATTTGAACATTTGAACGTGTGACGTGTGTAGCATGCACTCACCATACAAAGAGGGGACAAAGGGTACTGGAATTCAGGCTTCACATCTCCCTTTTTCCCAGGGTTACTGTGTAATCCCGGATACCAGACCTGCGTCCTTTTGTTGTACAAACTAGAATTATGAGAGATTGATAGGCTGCCATCATTGTTTATTATTGTATTCAGCTCAATGAGAGGTAAGTCTGATTGGGTGAAATTTATAGCTTACCATGGCCGATTATCGGCTGTGGGGTGGCTTATGGCCAAGGTTTGCAGTTCATGGTGAATGCATCTCATTTTTCTTCTCGAATGAGAACAAACCCCTGTGTATTTTATGAGAAACTTTGTTGTCTTTACTTTGTTCGGTCAGGGTCTCGTTGCCAAAACAATGTTCGCAAAAGCATAGAAACAGTTTCCGAAACCATGACGGTACATTAAGTGGTTAACCATGTTCTCCTTAAATGTCAGGCTGTTGTATCTACTAATGTTGGGGTAGCCCAGCTTCTTGTTTGCATTCTGAATCATCATTAACTTATGATGAGGCTTACAATCCAATGATGAACAAACAATCCTTAATGTACAGTATTGTCAGTGATGTATATGCTTTGTGTGTAGCCTTTCCTGAGCCACATAGTAACCGCTTGTATGAAGAAACCAAGATTTTTCTGGAAGAACACATAGAAGCATTACACAAGGTATGGATAACTTTCCCCTTTTGAATTTTATGTTGTCCCTTTTTTTCACTTTTGTATCGTTGAGTCTTAATTTTTTTTAATGATGTTTCATCTTTTGACAGGATGTTAGTCAAGCTGGAGATAGTCTTTTGTCTATTTATCATCGCCACTGGGAAGAATACAGTAAAGGAGCCAGCTACTTGGACCAATTGTATTCGTAAGCTTGTACTTTTGTTGACTTTAAATCTGCATTAATCAAAGTCTATTATTTATTAAAATCTTTTGTAGAGTCCGACTTGATATGATGAAGACCAAAAACAATTACATTAACTACTTCACATCAGTATTTGTTAAAATATTCAGTGTCCACCGCTGGTATTATTTTTCAGAAATTTTTGAGCTCATTGAGTAAACGTTTGCCTACTCACTCCAACATATATTTCTCATGTGACAACATCAAATCCCAGTGATTATGAGAACCTTTGTTGTCTTTCTTTTTTCAAGTCTGTGTTTCATTGTGGAAACGGTATTTTCGAAGGAAAATGATTACTCAAGAAGCTCAAAAAAGTTTTGAAAAATAGTACCATGGGTGGCTACAGTATTTTCTTCAGAATACCGACATGAATGGGTTAAAAAGAGAACATTAATTACAATAATGAAGAAGCAGCAAGCGTTGAATGACAAACAAGAAAGCGGGAAAATGCAGGAGCACGGATAGCAATAATATCCTGGGCTGGAACGGTGACTGTAGGGTGAAGCAAATATGGCTTGAAACACAACAGCAAGGGTCCCAGGGGCAGGAGGATATGGAGGTGATCAGATATTAGAAAAGTGTACTTAATATTTGTCGGCTTTTCGGAGTACAAACAGTCTGTGGTGAAACAGGAAAGAAAATTGGTGGAAGAGAGGCTGCAGCTATAAAAACACAATGAAGGGCCACTGATAGCTAGAGTTATCCCAACTGGAAAAACTAGACGAGCCCAGTAAAACAGAAAGGTGGAGAAGGTATCCCAGAGGTATGGAGAAGACAGTACGTTGAAGAAAACGGTCAATAGAGAATCACAAATGGTGGCTCATTCGATGGTATTGGGTAAGAAAAAAAACGCTGCTACCAGTGTAACACACAAAATGGTTGTCACTGAGCTGGCCGACAATAGGTAGACAGGAACACAATCAAGATGAAATAAGTCTGTTATAGTTGGGCTTTACAGGATATTTATTCAATATTTCTGGGCTGAATTTCCAATGGAGAAGTAGAAGAAAAGACTAGATTGGGCCACAGTGCACGTTGTTGCACTGGGCTAAAAACTACTGTGCGGGGAGGGGGGGGGGTATTGATGAGATTTATGGGGGAAGGGTGGCTAACTAATAATTGGGGACCCATGTGGAACAATTGTAGTCAGAATCTTAGCTTACAGTATCTTTATAATTTTCAATTATATACATTTTCAAGATACTTTGGAAAACATCTCTGCCTGATTTACTCTTGGTCCAGTCTGTTTTTACATACATTGTACTCTCTTTATCCACGATGCAAATTTAGCATCTATTAAATTGTCACGGTTCCCCGCTGCTAAAATATAGGATTCAAACTGCCTCTAGCTACTAGACAATCTCAATGGTTTATTGGTGAGACATGTGATTTAGAATGGCAAAGGTCACAGGTTTTAATCTAACCTGAGTGATGAGCCTGTGGATTTTTTTTATAGTCTGAAAGATTTTTTTGAAAGTTGTCTATTGAGTGTGATTTCCGTAAAATTATGTGCATTTTTACAGATTCCTTCTCCACTAATCTGTGTTACCCTGAGGTCTGATTAAGTACCCAAAGCTCTTCTTGCAATCACTGATCTTTAGAATTTTTATTTACTTCTTATCTATCCTTCTTTTGTTCTTTCATTTCACTTTTCATTTTATTTTTATATTTTTTTATTCCCCTTAGCTCGGTACTGAAGACCTTCTCTCACTTTCTCATGTTGACAAAAAGAGATGGGACAATAAAAGTTACCCCATACTCTCCCTGTCGAAGGTTTTAGAAAAATCTTCTGTTGTATAAGTTGAAATTCAGTAACAATTTTGCATTGAGTAGAGCTAGGTTTCAATGGCATTCTATTCAAATGCAGCAGGGCAGTTGTGTTTATTGTCGACTTGGTGGTTTGATAGTAGAGCGGTTTTTCTGTTGCTTTCTCATAGTTACCTAAATCAGCAGTTTATAAAGAGACAGAAAATGAGTGAAGCTGATCGAACATTTGGTTTCATGTTGGATACTGGCGAGGAACAACTCATGGATATTGGTGAGGTAAATAAGAAACAAGTTACATACATGTGATGTGGTTGCTGTGTTAGTTGTAAATAAAAGATAGTAATAATAATAATTTGAAGTTTGCCCTACACAGAAGCATCATAAAGCACAGTCAGCTTAGTGTTTTCCAAATCCAACAGAAATAGATAAGTCTTGCAACAGGGTAGAGAGCATTATTTGCTTTGGTTTTTGTCCAACACTAATGTAAATTATAAAAGCACCATGTACTCTGTGCTGTCTGCATCCTGCAGAAAACTCCAAATGTACCCCAGATGGGAATTGAACCTCTGACACTCTGGATTGTTCGGCCGAGATCTTGACTTCAAGATCACAGGGCTCCCCTGGTGAATAGCAGTTATCAATTCTTAGAATTTCTTATTAATTAGAATTTGTTCTACAAAAAGTTTTAATTAGTTCAAAGATAACAGTTTCCTGACATAGTGTAACCCCGGATCAGCTCTATTTAAGCCTTTGATGTGTTAGAATTCTGGCTCATCTGGATACATGTTACATATTTCAAGATGCTCCTTTGACCGAAATATCATTGATATCTAAAAGAAAAAGAAAAAAAAAGAAAGAAAAAAGTCCTATCCACTTAAGGTGATCCCCTGGCTGCCGCTTCACAGGTTGTATCATAAACTTGGGTGTGATCCCTGGCTACACGGCAGCTTACGGTTAATTGGCTTCTGACTGGCACCTTGAACAAAGATACTGACAAAATAGGGAGACTGCCAACATAGGGCTAGATAGCTCAATATAGCCCAATTGGTAGAGTGCCGGCACGTTAATCTGGAGGTCATTGGTCAACTTCCAATCCAGCTCTAGTCAATTTGTTTTTGCTCAACCCCAAATAATTTTAAAAGGTTGTACAACCCATTTGTTGTTTTGAAAATTAACAAACAGTTTTACTTTGTTTTGTTATCATTGAGAATTAAGAGATTTTTGGCACACCAAACTGATCAATGTTAATTATATAGTCCAATTAATCATTGTCAACAATTATACCTGTCATAACTGTATCATCAGCATGTTATATAAAAAACATGCGACACCTTGTACATTAAAGTCACAACAATTTTCTGTGCCCACCTGCGGTATTATTTTTCAGATTTTTTTGGAGCTTCTTGAGTAATATTTTTCCCTTAAAAATATCATTGTCTCAATAAAGCCCTGACTTGACAATGGAAAAACAACAAAGGTTCTCTTAATTAGCACCGGGATTTGATGTTGTCGCTTGAGAAAATTTAGTAGGTACTCGCCTTGATTTGCAGAACCTCCGCCGTGAGCCACGGCCGAAAGTCTGCCATGGTATGCTGGAATCTCGGACTTGCCTCCCATTGAGCCTAATATTATGACAAACAATGGTGGCAGCCTTTCATTCTTGTACGCCCTATTTGTACAACAACGGGACAAAGGTCTGGAATTGGGGTTTCACAACCCCTCCCCCGGAAAGGGATTTTACAAGGCAATTTATCCAGAACCTGTTCTCGCTCTTTGTTCGGTTGAAATGAAGCATATCACGAAAGCTGCTTGCCTGTGCACGCCTCTTACTCGCAAGTCCAGGTGATGTTACATAACTCTATCTTCTAATTTTGTATTTGCAGTTGGCCCTCGATATATGGAAGAGACTAATGATCAAACCATTAAAGAAGAATCTGGAAGACTTGCTTCTTAGAGAGATAGACAAGTAAGTACAGTAAACACCATATTTTGAAACTTCTGATTATTTCACAATATTTTATGATAAAGTGAAATTACTGACAATGATTAAAACAAGGGTTTCATACAAGGCTACATGCACTGGTTGCATACAAGGGCTTCACCAAAAGTTTATGCATAAACAATGCTTTCTTGTAACTGTTTACAAACAAAGATTGTGACAGTGGTTACATGCAAGAGTTCAATACAGTTGTTACATGCAAGGGTAACATACAAGGGTAACGTTTAAGGGTTACATACAAGGGTAATGTGTAAGGGTTACATAAAAGGGTTACATACAAGGGAAACATGTAAGGGTTACATACAAGGGTTACATACAAGGGTTTCATTCAAAGTTATATGTGTATGTATTACTCAAATTTGAATGTGTTAATGTTATCAAACAATTTGTATATGCCAATTTTATGAATCTGTCAATGTTTTGACAGTGAGAATTTATTTTACTTTGTGGAAGGTTTTTGTATTGCTTTGTTTAATTTGATTTTTGCTTTTTCAAAAGCATTTCAAGAGATAAATACATTTGGCAGACTGAAATGACAGCAAACCAGCTTTTCAAGAATTGAGTTTCATTAGTACTTTTGTTCAATTTTTACTAGTTTGATAAAATACAACAAAAATTTTGATCAAAAATGTGATATGGCAGTTACGTGTCCATGTATATTCAGACCTAAAATGAAGAAAATACTTTAGGGCAGTTACATGTAGATTTCTGTCAAAGGTACACAATTTTCAAAGTATGCAAACCTCAAGTTGATTGTATTGATATTTTTGATTGGCAGAGATCGTTGTGGTGAAGACACTAATCAGACTGTTCTTCACAGTGTTATAAATTCACTTGTTGATGTAGAGCAGTACAGACAAAAAGACCAGGTTCAGGTATGTGGTCATCTAAGGAACAAACCAACAAGCATTGCTAACTGCAATACAAGTGCATGCAAGAAGACTTCATATTATCATCATACATTGTATGTGTGGCACACTTGAAACACATGCATAAATTGCACAAATTCAATGAGGAATAATTATTTGTGCAATGATATTACTGGCCAGTTGCAAATTTACTTTACAAATGCAATGTTTATGTATGCCTTTCTACTGAAAAGCCCGCATCTGAAAGTTACAAATTCATAACACACTAGTATACAAATATTGGATACATATGAGTGCATTGTTGCAGTATCATCAGTATGTTCACAAGGTGAAATCTGGACTGTGGCATTTCATGAGGGAAAAAGTCAAATTTCATAAAGTTATTATATTCTGCAACATTGCAAATGAAATGCATTCAGTATTTGTTATATCACTCATAGACCCCTTTCATCTGATTTTTTTCACAATAATCTTAAGCATGTAGTAATTAACCCATATTGGGTGAAACTTTGTTGTTGTTAAATCGGATATGGTTTAAAGATAATTTTGAATTGTTTCCATTCAGTTCTACCAAGATCTTTTTGAAGAAAAGCTTATACATGATACTGGAGAGTACTACAGAAAAGAGTCAGCAAATCTTCTACAAAACCATAACTGTTCACAATACATGGAGAAGGTATGTGTTTTTTCTGGACTAGGGGTCCAATTGCACTGTTATTATTTTCAGTATCATTTAACAACTTTTACTTTGATTGGAGGTGTAGACATGGTGGATTGGTGAAATAGGTTCTAGTTTTCAAAACATCACATGCATTCAAATTGCAGTGTACAATCAAGTTGTACTTTTTTATGAATGATTCATTTAAAAACAAAGGCAGGGCCAAAACTCCATGCCCTAAAGGGCCTTGCCCTGCAGGTTCAGTGGACTTGCCTCTACACTATCTCAGGACTTCATGATCAGTTGTGAAGGGAATGTAAAAAGCCAGTTGCATCCCTTTTTATTTGAATGTCTTGCCTCAGGTTGTTCATATCAGTATCAGTAACTGATTAAGTAAAAAAACAAAAAAGAACTAGATGTTGTCATATATTCATGACTAGGCCTGGGCGATAAGTGAAATTTACTACCCGTCTAGTCGCGTTTCAAATAGTCACAACTTCGACACTGGTCGCGCATTGCGGTATATTTTTCGCTTATAAATTTATGCTAGAAATATAAAGTATGCACTGCAGTGGATGCCAGTGCAGAAAGCAACTCTTTTGATGCAACAATATATCATAGCAGATAATGAAAATTGCTATAATTTGTATCAGATTTATAACAATATTTGCTTAGCGAAATGGCACCCACCCCTACCTTATGCCTTATGCCGCTAAACGAACCATGGAGATAAAAAAAATACAGCAGCGAGTTGAGCGTGCCAAGCATCGTTCATTCATTGTACAAGATTATTCAATTATTCAATAGATTGTTTTGCCCATGCAAATCTATGGCGTGTCGTGGCCGAGTGGATAAGATCACTGGACTCAAGCTCTGGTGTTTCTGATCAGCTGAGTGTGGGTTCGAGTCCCGGTCGTGACACTTGTGTTCTTAAGCAAGACACTTAACTATGATTGCTTCGTCCTTCGGATGGGACGTAAAGCCGTTGGTCCCGTGTGTTGTGTAACGCACGTAAAAGAACCCAGTGCACTTATCAAAAAGAGAAGGGGTCCGCCCCGGTGTTCCTGGTTTGATCGGCAGCATATTGCGCCACAGCACCTTGTAAACCATTACATGGTGCTATGTTAAGGAGTAGGTCTCATACTTCAAACATAGCCCCCAATACCTTGCAGGAAAATACTTAATGTTGAAGCGCCTTGAGCGTCACTGAGTGACGGATATGAGCGCTATATAAATAGCCTTTATTATTATTATTATTAATTTATCAGTTTTATCAGATCGCTGGGCGGTTTGCCTTGCGAACAAGTTATGCTCCTATTGCATTACCAGACCTGCAAACCAAAAGCCTAAACAATTAAAGGCAGATCCAAGAGTGGAATTCCTGAATGGAAACGTTCTTATTAAAATAAGTCTTACCTTCATTGCATTTTAATGGCAATTTTCTTATCCAAGTCTGTCCTGAATATTCAAGAAATAGATAGCAGACCATAGTGCATATGGCAGGTCTCTCAGTGTATCGCAGGTTGTGACTGTGTAGATTATGTACATGTATAGGAATTCCGGACGTGCAACGTTGATCCGTTAACTGCACATTCGTCGTCGGTATTGTCTTGAAGGATTGCGTCACTGATTGTTTTTCGCAAGTTCATCATGTTCATAGTTGTGAGCAACTTTTGTTGTAGTAGTCATGGCGGCGTGGTTAACCAGGTAGTTGAAAAGCGGCAGTCGTAACTCGACATAGCAATCAATAGTCGCAACTTCGACACTAGTCCCACTAGTCGCCCAGGTTTATTCATGACACTCCAGACTTCTGAAAAGTTTCAGGTACTTAAAACGAGGTTCCAATTACAGCTCTCATTGTTACCTCTGATGTGTCTTTTCTGTACATCAACATTCCCTATGATGAAAGGATTTCTGCCTGGTCTTTGGCCCTGGCTAACACACATCACTACTGCCCATTGCTTACTCAGTATCCCTCATAAAACATGTTCTAGCTAAAACCAACTTTTGTTTTGTGGTCAAGCATTTCTTGCAGGCACACGGCACTGCTATAGGTACAAGAATGCACCTTCAGTGGCTTGTCTCTTCATAGCAGAGCACATGTTGGCATCAGTAATTGCAGAAGACAGAACAACACAAAGACTTCTAACACTATCATGACTATAGTCCCTTTTGTTGTTACCTTCCGCCCTCACTCTCTCTCAAGTGCAAAAAAACACATTCTTCACACATCAGATCACCTTCAGCATGTTATGCAAGAAGAAGCCCAATAGTGGCCTACAGACACTCACCCAGTCTCTATGTTGGGACAGGAGTCCAACCCCACCCCTTAATGACACTGTTGATCCCCCTATACCACAGGGAACTTTCAGTTGACGCAACTCTTGCATTGTCTGCTGACAGACCATGAGTTGAGAGAAATCCTTCACAAGCCATGCCAGTGGGAGTACCCACAATATGAGAGGCCATGTTACGTGCACCGTCATCATTATCCTTTGGCTGTTGAGCATACGACTGTAAGCTTCTTCCAATTACTGCTATCTTGGACAAGTGTTGGAATATGGTCTGCTCGCAGCATGCCTTCAAGTGTCGAACATAATTTATGTTAGAAATAATGTGCATTGCCTTCCTGGTTTCCTTTTCCTTGAGCTGCTGAGTTTTTACACGTTCCACAAGAGGGTTTGAGTTGGTCATTTGCATTTGTTGTGGTTCCACGCTGTTTTTGTTCAATGTAACATGTACATATACCACCACCACTAATTGTGTAATGGTAATACCATAAGAGTGGGGACAGTAGAACAAAGGAATACAAAAGGGACAATGCTGTCCTCACATTGGTATCCTTTGTATTTTTGTGTCCTCACATTTTTTCATGCGCTAAGTCTATGGAGAGTGTTAAGTTGCAATACATAGAGTGTAGGTCAAATAGAATCATACTCAAAATAGACATTTTGTGGTGTTTACATGGATTTCCATTTCTTTGTTTGCATTTTTAAGTGATTCCACGCTTTTCTGTCCTATGTCACACGTAAAATTGCAGTTCCACAGGGTGCATGCAGTGTATTCAGATGGTGTTGACATTGCAGGTGTGGTTTCATGCAAGCGACTCTAAGTTAAACATGGTCGCCAAAGCTTACACTTTGATAAACATTGCGATGTGCCTGTGTAATGCTATGGATTTTGGGCAGGTTAAACGGGAACCAAACTTGCCTGGAAAAGTGATGTTCTGTCTGGACTAATTGCACACAGACACACAGAGCCACGTATGTACAGTAACCAATCAATATCACCATACAAGTGATATGTCTAAATGAACAATTAGTCTTTGCAGTCAGCATACCGATGGTCAAGTTCATCAATGGTCAAGTTGGTTAATGGAAGACTAAGTTAACTTGCCACACCGTGTACTCGTGCTGCAAGTTTTACCAGTGGAAAAATTATTGTTTTCTATTCAAATCACCTGCTGTTTGTTCTACTTTTATACTGAATAATTGTAAAACAGAAGTACCACAGGAAACACTATGGCAAGAACCAGGAACTGCAATTTAGTGAACTTGGGCTCGACATAAGACCTCAAATCCCCAGGTAAAAGTGGGGCCCAGCCAAGATACCATGCTGTAATGGTATAGAGTTCTCTAAACTATTTAACCCCATGGTCTGAACATTCAAGAAGGGAATGATTATTAAATAACTTGTTGTCTTTGCCTTTTCTTTATTTCCACAGATGCCCTTCCTCATATACTTTTTTTCTGATTCACTAATTAATTATTTCTCCTTTTACCAATTTGGACTTTCTCCTTTTGCTTTACCCTTCTTTCTATGTGTCCCCTGTATTTGTGGTTGCATCTGCTGTACCCCCCGCCCTTCGTTAATAGTAATGGCGGTTGAATGGCTTCTGACTGGCACATCCGAACAAAGATATTGACAAAATAGGGAGACCGCCAACATAGGGCTAGATAGCTCAGTTGGTAGAGCGCCGGTACATTAATCCGGAGGTCGGTGGTTCAAATGCCGCTCTAGTAATTTTTTCTTTGTTCAACCCCCAAATCTTTTAAAATAGGTGTAATATTGGAGGACTTTTTAGTTAAGGAAATAACACAAGCAGCAGAGATCTGAATTCACTGAAGACGTTCAATTTGTGTACAAGGAAGACCATATAAAAGTGACTTGCTCACTCCCGAATCTATGATGGAGTGGACTATCTGCTCAAATATTTTTCTTACTTTGCCGATATTACGAATGTGCAATGTCAAAGAACGTGCAATTAGAAATATGCAAACTGAGTGTCATGGAAGAATTTAATATGATACCAAGATTACAAGCTTTAGTAACGGGTTATTGCTGAGTCACCTATATTAATATGGGGCATACCAACCTTAGAGAGTTGTTGACATGAACCAACTATCATAAATTATGTTTTGTTATCATTAAGTTTAAGGACATTTCCTTGCATCCAAACATGAATTTCACTAACACATGTTTCAATACGACTGATCAGCAAAATTTTGGGAAGGTTAAAAAGAGAAATGTTACTAAGTGTCATCAGCATATACTTGATAATTAAGTTTGTGTTTCATGATGATGTTATGAACTGGGTAGGTGTACACTGTGAACCACAGCGGTCCAAGAACTGAACCTTGAGGGACCGACGAATCATGAACAACCGGATCTGATGTGGAATTGCCAATGCGAACATGTTGTGGTCTGTTTTGCAAATAGGATTGGCACCATTTAAGGGCATTTCCTTGTAAACAAAAGTATCACAAAGTCTCTTGAGCAAATAGTTTTCAGCAATAAACAAGGCCTGATGATGTGCAGGTCTATATAAGTGTTTTGTAGTGTTTTATGTTGCATTATGCAATTATGTCACTTGTTTTGTATTGTCTAACTGTCTGCATCTTTTGTTATACGAAGAGTTTAGTTTACATACAGTATTGACCTACATGAACATACCTATTCATATTCATGGTTTTGTTTATTTAATTACTCGTTTGAAATGCCCTTCCATTTTGTCCCTTTTGTGTGTATGTTTTCTGTAGTGCTTCTTCTTACTGTACTAAAATTGTAGTTACAGGGGCAGTGTAAGGTAGTGACAATTTAATATACTTACAGCACTACTTAATACAATATTTGAGATTTATAGTAGGAAAGGAAAACAAAAATCTTATTTTTCATTCTATAAAAGGTCCTTCAAAGATTGGAAGAGGAAAATTTTAGAAGTCGGAAGTTCCTACATCCTAGTTCGTACAACAAAGTGATGCATGAATGTCGGACACGGATGGTAGCTGATCACATGTCTTTCCTTCATGGTGAATGTAGGAATATGGTTCGCACTGAGATGCTGCAAGGTAATTACCATGGACTCCAAAGGACATACAGTAGAAGCACTGTAACTCTGACTAACAGAAGCCAATAGCCATGTCTCTAAATTTGTGGCAGTCCACATTTGTTTTCTTTATTTATTTTTTTAAAAAGGGGAGGGGGGTACTGTTTGTTCTATTTTGTAACTTGTCATTGTAAATACACTTTGATTTTGCCCTTTACAAGATAATAAATTGCAATTAATTTTCTTCTAGACTTTGTATGGTGGAATTAGTTTACGTGACTCTCTGACATAAAAAATGGTCTGGCTCCTAACACTGAGACTCTTACGAAACTTTGGAAAAAGTACACATTGCAGAGGATTAATGACTCAAACACTCAATTCTGAGTGTCGGTGGTGTATCGTGGCCGAGCGGATAAGAGCACCGAACTCCAGCTCCGGTGTTTCTGATTGGCGGGGTGTGGGTTCGAGTTCCGGTCTTGACACTTGTGTCCTTAAGCAAGACATTTAACCATTATTGCTTCGTCCTTCGGATGGGACGTAAAGCCGTAGTTCCCTTGTGTTGTGTAATGCACGTAAAAGAACCCAATGAAACTTATCGCAAAGAGAAGGGGTATTCTGGCAGTGGCAGCTGAATGGGCCCGCATGATCTTAAAAGGTGTTACATAAATGGGTCTCATAATTCATTAGCCTCAAAAACCTGTCTGAAAATAAATAATGAAAAGCACTTTGGGACGCCCGTAGAAAGCGCTATATAAAAACTAGGTATTATTATGAAATCTCAAGTAAAGATCCATCAATTTAAAATTATGAGTTGTGAAATGTATGTGAATAAACATGAATGTCGTATTTTGTTACAAGATCTTGCAAGAATGTACAAGCTGCTGAAACCAGTACCCAATGGTCTTCATATCATGGTCACAGAATTACAAGAACACATCAAGCAAACGGGTAGGTAGTTGATAACATACTATTCAACAAATAGTTTCACCAAATTGTTTAGCTCATAGGTGTTATTACGCGTAATTACAATTGTATTGAATCCATAGAATTGACAAGAGTGCTATCATTTGTTGTATATATCCACTAAGTCATGTGGATGTACCTGTGTTGGTTTTTATTTTAATTGTTGTCACAAAACTTCTGATTGGTGCCCCGTAACAAAGATATTGACAAAATAGGGAGACCCCAAACATAGGGTTACATACATTGTAGCTCAGTTGGTAGAGCACCGGCACCTAAACCCAGAGGTCACAGGTTCAAATCCTGTTCTAGTAATTTGTTCTTTGTTCACCCCCCCAAAAATGTATTGTATGATTGTAGGAAGTTTATTTGCATTCAGTACTACTGTACTCATTGCCTTACACTGTATGATACAGTAATTAACCAAGTAACAAAACACACTGTTGACAAGTTTATTGATACATTTAGTATATTCAAACATATGGGTTAAAATACATCAAATGAATAAAATACAATAAAAAACCCTTGTATGCTTCTAAAACAAAAATAAAAAGAAGATACTTGGGCACACTACACCATATTTGCACCCAGAATTTGTTTAAAGCGACTGTGCTTGTAACTTGTAGTGCTGCAAAACGTAATAATCTAGTCAAGTTACTTATGTCTCTGATCTAACCTTTTGAAATATTTTTATCCTATAACTTACAAAGGTTTACAGTCAGTTTCAAGTCTACAGGGTGACAATGTAAGTTACAATATAATGTGTACAATACATATCATGCCAAAGTATGTGACAATTTGTCACATGAGAGATACACAGTTTGTCTTACATAAAGTGTATGCTATGAACAGTCTTTTAGCAATATTCCTCTGTTCACAGGCAGCATTGTTGGAAGCTGCATTGGAGGCAAATGTAGTGTGTGACCATGAGTTCATGAATTGTGCACACTTCACAATGAATTTTCTAGGCCTTTTTACTTGTCACCTGCTGTTGACCTCAGACCACACAAAATGTTTGGGGCATATTATCACTTCAACCGCCGCATCAAAAGGACTTTTTAAAGACATTTGCGAACCTTCACTTATGTGTCCTCGAAATATGTATGTGTGTACACCTCACTCGTTAAGGGGTTAAGAGTGTACACGTAACAAAAGAGCGACCAGGAGCTTATTGTATGATGCTAAACCTTTCAAAAATAGTAACTACATCAGACACCTGCAGTACAATCATTTTTGGTGTGGAAGCTGCTTGTAATATAAGTCGTTGCAGTTAAAATCATTCATATAAGAATAATAACCGCATAATAGCTGCAGAGCTCATTGTCAGCTTGAAAAATATTATTCATGACCCATGTCTAATGTTCCAAAAAGTAAGGCTCGTGTATTCTCTGTTATTCAACAAAAGACCAGTTGAATTTATTTTACAAACTTACTTCATTTTAATCATTTACATATGTAAACAGGGGTTGAAACTTTTGTGAAATGAATTGTTATGTAAGTTTGTCATTAATGAAGGGAATTTTTTTATTCTGAAAACGTATTGTTTCCTATCACTTTTTTTTTCATGAGATTTTTATCTAAAACTTAAACAAAAAGATTGGTATGAAAACCATGTATTGATAGTGCCATGTGCAATGTAGGAACACATTCTACAAGTCTATAAGAACTTGGAAAGTTAAACAGTTCAACCGCACAGAGGAAAAGAGCAATTGATTAAAGTACCACAAATTGTTATGCAAGGAAAAGCTACTTTAATGTCAGCTGAAATGACAAAAGCTATATTGAAATAACAGGCTGTTAAATTGTGTGTAACGTGATGACCATGTGAATGATCTTGGTCTTTTATGTGTGACTATTGATATTGACAGGTCCATGCTCACTTTGTTGATGTTATCCTAGCATTGCATACTAAGTATAGCAGTATGGTGACTCAAACACTGGGAAAGGATAAAGTCTTCACCATGGCATTAGATAAGGTACTACATTGATTTTTGTTTGTCCAGGTGTGTGTTTGTTTGTGTATTTAAACTGTGCAAATAACTTTTTATTTATTATTTTTATATCACACCTCAGTGCTTACGAGACTATTAAGTGAATAAAGAAGTGGCAATGAGGTCTTAAACGGCACTTTAAAACCGACGTGGTCGTGGTCATGCAATAAAGAACTGAGCCAAGGTTTTAGATGGCCAGTTAAGACCAGGCCACTACTCTTTTATTCCCAATCGTAATAATGTTGGAAAATTTGTAAAACTTTCTGGAAAATTTCACTTTCTGTCACGTCCCAAGACTCTGTTTCAAATTGCATGCTATTCTTGAACAGTTGTGCTTACCATGCGCGCTAATAGATTTTACATTGAGTACTGGTATGTATTGATTGCGTTACGTGTAAATAAGCGCCTGGGTAAGCTTGTGCAGCATGCATATGTTTATACACTTCTCACCTTCTTTATATCGCACATTTAAACATGGCCATGTGGTCTCCTCTCTACCAATCAGAATGGATAAACTGTCTTTTGGATATTTATGAATTGTATTCTTAAATCATTATGATGAGTTGAGTTATTAGTTGTCATTTCAGACTCTTACCTTGTTGAGGGTAGACTCTGAATCTAGTATTGTAGGCCAATCAATAAAGTTTTAAATAAACTTGAAACTCCAACGGCAGCCATGCTTTACTAGGCTGTCTAATCTTTTTGGTTTGCTTGCAATTGCAAACACTGACTAACAACATTAGACAACAAGTACAATTTTTCAAGTGGGCAACTTCATGTACATGTATATGTACTTTATCCTTTTGTGTTGAACAGAGGTGAACATTGCTCAAACATTAAGTTATGCTACTTTTGTTTATAAAAATGCAGAAAGTGAATGAGACTATACTGAGAGTTTTTACTAACTGTTTCAGTGTAGGAAGCTGATAATTTGTTCATGTAGTCTAGGAGTTCTTAACTACACTTGAGATGACTTTAGAATTTTTCCCAGAATAAAATGAATCATATGAAAATACTTTTGATTTTATGTACATGTTTACCTGGTATATATGAAGGTACAATTACACACATACACACAATTAGAAACATACATGTAAGTGAAGTGCTAGTGTATTGTAATAACTTCACAACCAGGCTGAGGCCGGTAATCAATGTGTCTGTCATGCATTGAGCATTATGCCTAGAGTGCAAACCATTGAAATGAAAATGCACATCAAGCAATGCACAAAGTTGTTTACAGATATTGCAGTACGCAATACGGCATGTACAGATACATGGAATTATGTGCATTTCTTGGCTTGTACACTTACTCATTCGCACAATGCATGATGGACACATGGATATCCGGCCTTAAACATGAACACAAATCCCATGATCATAGGGGAATAAGAGAAATTGGCCATATTAAAACATTCTAATGTAAACATGATAGTTAAGAGTTGCAGACTAAATTAAGAATTGGCAAGCAGTAGCACTCTGCTTATTTGCTTAAGTTGACAATATCTGCAAGGTGATTGCTCTCCACTGTTCCCTATCCCCATAACAGATGGTAGTTCTTCTTTCAGGAATCCTGCATTGTGACAAATTGTGTCTACATAGGTGGTACTTGGTCTTCCTCTGGATTGTCTGCCATGGGAGGGAGTTCAAAGCACCAGGCTGCTGATAGTAAACTCAAGATGTCTGTGGCAGTCCCCTGCAAATCTCAATCTCCTAACCGTAATCTTGTCATTGATCTTTGGTAGTGTACCATACAGATCCTGGTTAGTAAGGTGAACTGACCAGTGACTCTGATCTTTGGTAGTGTACCATACAGATCCTGGTTAGTAAGGTGAACTGACCAGTGACTCTGATCTTTGGTAGTGTACCATACAGATCCTGGTTAGTAAGGTGAACTGACCAGTGACTCTGATCTTTGGTAGTGTACCATACAGATCCTGGTTAGTAAGGTGAACTGACCAGTGACTCTGATCTTTGGTAGTGTACCACACAGATCCTGGTTAGTAAGGTGAACTGACCAGTGACTCTGATCTTTGGTAGTGTACCATACAGATCCTGGTTAGTAAGGTGAACTGACCAGTGACTCTGATCTTTGGTAGTGTACCATACAGATCCTGGTTAGTAAGGTGAACTGACCAGTGACTCTGATCTTTGGTAGTGTACCATACAGATCCTGGTTAGTAAGGTGAACTGACCAGTGACTCTGATCTTTGGTAGTGTACCATACAGATCCTGGTTAGTAAGGTGAACTGACCAGTGACTCTGATCTTTGGTAGTGTACCACACAGATCCTGGTCAGTAAGGTGAACTGACCAGTGACTCTGATCTTTGGTAGTGTACCACACAGATCCTGGTCAGTAAGGTGAACTGACCAGTGACTCTGATCTTTGGTAGTGTACCATACAGATCCTGGTTAGTAAGGTGAACTGACCAGTGACTCTGATCTTTGGTAGTGTACCACACAGATCCTGGTTAGTAAGGTGAACTGACCAGTGACTCTGATCTTTGGTAGTGTACCACACAGATCCTGGTCAGTAAGGTGAACTGACCAGTGACTCTGATCTTTGGTAGTGTACCACACAGATCCTGGTCAGTAAGGTGAACTGACAAGTGACTCTGATCTTTGGTAGTGTACCATACAGATCCTGGTTAGTAAGGTGAACTGACCAGTGACTCTGATCTTTGGTAGTGTACCACACAGATCCTGGTTAGTAAGGTGAACTGACCAGTGACTCTGATCTTTGGTAGTGTACCACACAGATCCTGGTTAGTAAGGTGAACTGACCAGTGACTCTGATCTTTGGTAGTGTACCACACAGATCCTGGTCAGTAAGGTGAACTGACCAGTGACTCTGATCTTTGGTAGTGTACCACACAGATCCTGGTCAGTAAGGTGAACTGACAAGTGACTCTGATCTTTGGTAGTGTACCATACAGATCCTGGTTAGTAAGGTGAACTGACCAGTGACTCTGATCTTTGGTAGTGTACCACACAGATCCTGGTTAGTAAGGTGAACTGACCAGTGACTCTGATCTTTGGTAGTGTACCACACAGATCCTGGTTAGTAAGGTGAACTGACCAGTGACTCTGATCTTTGGTAGTGTACCACACAGATCCTGGTCAGTAAGGTGAACTGACCAGTGACTCTGATCTTTGGTAGTGTACCATACAGATCCTGGTTAGTAAGGTGAACTGACCAGTGACTCTGATCTTTGGTAGTGTACCACACAGATCCTGGTCAGTAAGGTGAACTGACCAGTGACTCTGATCTTTGGTAGTGTACCACACAGATCCTGGTCAGTAAGGTGAACTGACCAGTGACTCTGATCTTTGGTAGTGTACCACACAGATCCTGGTCAGTAAGGTGAACTGACCAGTGACTCTGATCTTTGGTAGTGTACCACACAGATCCTGGTCAGTAAGGTGAACTGACCAGTGACTCTGATCTTTGGTAGTGTACCATACAGATCCTGGTTAGTAAGGTGAACTGACCAGTGACTCTGATCTTTGGTAGTGTACCATACAGATCCTGGTTAGTAAGGTGAACTGACCAGTGAATCCTTTTAACCACTCATTATTCTGGTGTAGCACCCATCTTGCCTCTTCTCAAGATGTTTGGTCAACGTCCAGGCCTCACAGCAATAAAGTAGGACTGACTCAACTGTAGTGAAGAATCTGAGCTTCAGCTTCTACTGTATTTGACTTTCCCATCTTGCCTCTTCTCTAGATGTTTGGTCAATGTCCAGGCCTCACAGCCACAGAGCAGGAGTGAATCTTAGCGTCCGTTTCTACCTTATTTGACTTAACCAGACTTCATGGAGTTCAGAGCTTTCCAGGCTAAGGCTGAGCGCACTCTTACATCTTTCTCTTTATCATCCTCCCATGACATTAAGTACTTGAAGTTTATCACTTTTTCCAGTTCTGTCCCATCAGCATCTGAATGTAGGTTTTAGTGTTATTGTTGTATACCATGTATTCTGTCTTGTTGGTGTTAACCTTCAGTCCAACTCTCCCACATTCCTGTTCCACATTAAGAAGTTTTCATTGTGCCTGCACCACCTCATCTGAGATGAGTGCAATATCATCAGCAAATGCTAGATCTGTAATCATATTGGGTGCAACACCCCTACTCCTCCTCTCATTGGTGATGAACCCAAACTCTTTGTATCGACCTCCGATGCCATTTGGAGTGCAAAGTCAAGTACAATACCTCAGCTAATATCTTAAACTATGGTGTAAGCGTGTGTACTCCTGGTGGCTTCCAGATGTCTTGACGGGTTGGAATTTATTTTGTTTGGTCCAAAGGCTCACAAATTGAAAGGATTATGCTCACCACTACATAATAGACCGATAGGGCGACCAATGTTTACATGGTACCACGTGACGTATAGTGGGTACTACATCATCGCAGCTGATATGGCACAGACGTGCAAAGACTATGCTGTGAACCATCCATACACCAAGAGTCGCCTTTATTTTTATTTGTAGTAAATAATAACACAGTTTCTAGGCCCTCGCATTAAAGTTGTATGTTGTGACATTGATTTAAATCCCATTACTGTTTTATAAATTACAGATATTCAAGCACAGAGGGGTTTCACAATGCTGTAGCCACCCCGCCCCTGTATGCAACGGAGGAGTCTAACCTGGGCTATAACCACCCGGTCTTTTGTTTGTAATGTAAATCACTGCAGTAAAAATAGAGTGTTGGAAAGTTGAGAGTTTAGGCTTGTGGATTTTCAAATAGACAAAGGAATCATACAGTTTTGGAAATCCTTTTCTTTTGGATGATTTCAGCTTTAAAGTATTGTGGAATTCTTGTGCTGAAAAGTATGTGATCGCTGTCACCCGTCCGTGTAAGCGCCACATTTTGTAACATTTCTTCCTTGTAGAATTTACAAGACTTGCTGGAACCCGTGTCCTGATGACTTTTTCAGCCATTCCCGCATGTTACAGTCTCTGTAATATTCTTCACATAACAATATTTCAAGAGAGAAAAGTCTCGAACAAAACAGATGCAACAATCATCATGAACTTTACAACAACGGAACTTTCCTATGAAGGATGCTGTGTTTGTTGATGTTCTGCACCCACTATCGGTCTATTAGTATGCTAATTATAAACAGACTGTAGAGCACAGTACCATTGTGTAAACATGTGTGTGTTTTCTGGTGGCGTCACCCAAGGTATCAGTTCCTCCTCCCTGCTTTGGTCTCTAATTGACCTTATATTGAAGGTTGAAACCAGGCAACATTTCTTAGCCCTCGGTAATCTTGCATCCAGTTCAGCACCAACCTCCTTCGCAGTTTCATGGTGACATCATCATTCCACCTCAATAGGTTGGCACTGCTACCTTTTGGTGAGTTCCTGCAGACTCCCGATGCTGGAAGTGTACAACCTGTCTTGTGTTTTGCCATTTATCTTTCTTATGCTGGTTAGTGCCAGGGGCTCAACTCATCCTGGCATAGATTCTAGCTTTCTGCATGGGGTTTTTATATCAGAGATTTCCTTCACCTAGGGTGAGCTGCCTTCCCAGATTAATGAACCTAACCTGCCCAGTGCATGCCCAGTGACTAGCACTCACTGTGACTAGCACTCACTGTGTCTAGAAAGAACTGGTACACTTATCAAGAGAAGCAATGTATCTACAAACATAACACATTCCCAGGGACATTTCTTTTTCATCAGCAATATCTGGTAGTCCATCCCTCCACACTCACATCTCCCATTAACATGGATCATGGGATCCAACCCAGACAGTAACTTTATCTCAATTAGCCTCAATCTACATCCAACACAAGGCTACCTGATATCCAAACCAATACATCTATGTCATTTTCTTCCACATTTCCAAATGTCTAAATAAATAAGGATCCAACCAACACTGTGTGTTCTTATCATGGAATATCGGCACTTCTGTTTTTATGTGACATAACATTGTCCGCAATTTTGAGCAGAATTCATCATAATAATTATGTTTTTCTTAAGTCTTCTACTGATGTCAATACTTTTTAGAGGTTACTTGACCCAATTGTAAAAAATTGCCTGTTTTTAAAATGTTGTTTCTTTTTCAAGATGCATTTATCACTTACAGGTAAGAGCAGTTGATGAGGTTGATCAGGTTGGCTCAGTGGGTTTTTTCCCCTGCCTTAAACACTGTTGACCCCGGTTCAAATCCAACCACATACCAGAACCTTACATGAGGGTTGGGTTTTCAGTCTGTACCTGATTGTGTGGGTTTTCAGTCTGTACCTGATTGTGTGGGTTTTCAGTCTGTACCTGAGTGTGTGGGTTTTCAGTCTGTACCTGATTGTGTGGGTTTTCAGTCTGTACCTGATTGTGTGGGTTTTCAGTCTGTACCTGATTGTGTGGGTTTTCAGTCTGTACCTGATTGTGTGGGTTTTCAGTCTGTACCTGATTGTGTGGGTTTTCAGTCTGTACCTGATTGTGTGGGTTTTCCCCAATGGTGATTTCCTCCCATCTCTAAGAACTGAACTTTTTCTTCTTGTTTCCTAGTCATCCTGTTATTGGAGCTATTTGTGCTGTTGAATGTGTAGTAAAACAAAAAGAAGAAGTAATCAATAGAAAAGTTTTTCCTTTTTTCTTTTTGCTAGGCATGTGCTGCAATAGTCAATGATAGACCCAACCCAAGACTTCCATGTAGATCACCGGAACTGGTATGTTACCACTTTATTAAAGTCAATGAGATTTGTAAAATACCTAAGGTTTACAAAACAATCACTTTGTTTGTTTCTAAATTTAACCTGTAGAATTGGGGACGATTGTGATTCAGATATGTAAATACAGTAAGGATAAAGTAATGATGGGCAGTTAAATGTTCTTAAAATTAATACCACACCCTTCAAGAGCATCATATTTTGACCAACTTTAATTTAATCATTATTTTAATGGAACAACTATTGCTATTCACACACTACATGTACATCAGGATTACATCATTAGTTGTCACAAAGATTTCCACTCAATTGTGCAAATTTTCCAAATATGTTTTTGTTTTGTTTTTTAATTCATTTTCATTTTAAAAGTTTCCCATATTTTTAAATAATGATGAAAATAGTACAAGACATTTATAAAGCACATAATGCAGGAGCCTCTATGTGCAACATAAATCATAATGCAATGAAATATATGAAGCGATTTGTTACAAAAATGTAGATTCAAACAGTTGAGTCTTTAAAAGTCCCTTGAAAATCATGTCAGAGTCAGCTTTGTGAATATGAGCTGGTAAGTCGTTCCATAATGAAGGTGTAATCAAGTGGATGGCCCTTTGACCATGGAATTTTATGGAACAGTAGTTTGCATTAGTAGAGATTTGCACGCAGAACGAAGAGGACGAACAGGAATATGTTTTTGCGAAATCGGGAGCCAGTGGGCGTTCTTGTAAAATGGGTGTTAAATGTTGAGAACGAGGTGCGCATGAGATGAGGCAAGCAGCAGTGTTTTGAACTCATTGTGAGAAGAGAATTGCATGAGTCACATCTAGAAGTGACAAAGGCATGAACAAGGAGAAGAGTAGGATTTCGTCCTATTTTTCTGATTTGCATCAGAACTGCTTTGCAGGTATTGGTTACTGAATCGGTATACACATCAAAGAATCCATTTTCCGAGGGGGGGGGGGGTGGGGTAGCCTGCGTATGACTTAAATATTGTGAATAAAATTTCTATACTGCAGTATCAATAGTAGAACATTTAAAATCACTGATTTTTTACTCACTAAGTTTTCCACTGCAAAAGGCACATACAACACAAAGTAAATCAGCAAAAAGTCCACCCTATTTTGATTTCAAATGGATATTTTGAAGTTGGTATCTGTTTTTCTGCAGCTATCATGCAATCACTGCCATTGACATGACAACCATACCGCGGTGTGGCGGGCAAAGGTCTTTGAGGCTGTAATAGATTGTGCAAGTCTCACACGCATTCAACTTCCAGACCATTGTGGTCCCAACCATTATGGCGTTTTACTTGGGCGAGATTTTGTTTCGTCAATTATTTTAGTTTAATGTAGTTTTTGACCATGAAAATCATATATTATGTTGGGAATGTAATACTTAGTGATAAAAAATATGAAAGTAAAATCAGTTCAACAATTATAACAAAGAAAACCTGAGAATTAAACTTGACCTCAAGTTCTGGTTGCTGCACAAAATTAAGAATTTTGCACAAAATTTTTAATTTTGTGCTCAGTTTTGATCACAAAACTTGTGTTATGCGCGATAATAATCGCCAGACGCTGTAATTGCAACACGAAGCCTTTTCATTGCAGTCTATGGTTGTTGAGGCATCAGCGTCCTCTATTAACTGCGTCAAGCGTAAGTTTTCGCCCGTTTGACCATTGCAAATCTTGTAAGGGGTTTCTAAAAAGTTAAGATCAAATAAGCATCCTTGTCCCAGAGTTTTTATTTTATTTCTATAATAGTTAACCTATTATTTATTTATTTATTTATTTATGTATTTATTATAAAAGCTAAAACAAATTTCATAAAAATGGTAATAAGTACTTTTGTTGTTCATATTTTGTCATCAGGTATAATTTGAAACAAAGATTTGATTTCAGAAACAAATGTTCTTCATTTGATGTGTATTCTCATTCTGATATGCGCAAGACTTGCACAATCTATTATTGCACATATGTGTGTATCATTTTGTACAATAGGTGCTGAGAACAAGTATGCGTAGCAGCAAGTATGATCTTGCATCAATGTACCACAAATCCTTTCCACAGCTACTCATGAACATTGAGCACAGTGTGCCCTACCGTGCACACTCCAGTCACTTGAACTAGGGTCATTTCACCAGGTTGGACTTTGAGCCCTCATTATAGACATACAAGTCTCATGCCGAGTCAAACTTCTGGGACCAAGTTTGTCCCAACCATGTGCGCCATTCCGTTTCTGCAAATACTTTAGTTTACCATAATACAAATTATACAATTATTGTTGGGAAAATAAAATTGAGCCATGAAATATAGGAAAGTGAAATAAATTTAACAGATCAACAAAGGAAACCCAGATAAGACTTGACATCTGTTTCCTGTACTTCTGTACTTTTAAATAATTAATGATTTTGCTAAACTAACATTCATGTTATCATCAAAGCTATGTAATGGTCAAACAAATTCTGGAGTGGTTGCCAAGTGGGGTTTTTGAAAAAATAAGCATCCTCCTTCAAACTTGTAATTTTGTTTCAATGTTAATTTTTAAATATTATTTATTACATAAAACAAATGACATCATATCATTTATATCCACAAACAATATCATTTGAATGGACAGGTGCATTCGCAGTAATAATAATAATAATGGCTTTTTATATAGCGCTCATATCCGTCTGGGGCTGCGTTTGAAGTATAAGACCTACTCCTTTACATAGCACCGTGTAATGGTTTACAATTGAAATGTGTACAAATTTCCTCACAGCAGTTGGTAATGGATGTGCTACTTTTGTATACTTTTAATCTTTTTTGTTGTTTTGTGTGTGTAGTTAGCAAAACACTGTGATACATTACTCAAGAAAAGTGCCAAAGGAGTCAGTGAATCTGAGATAGATGATAAGTTACAGCAGTCCATCTTAGTCTTTAGATATATAGATGACAAGGATGTCTTCCAACGGGTAGGTCATTTAATTACATGTATTTTTACTTTTGTAACTTTGCTAAGCTTTTTGTTGTTGATTTGTTTGGGCAATTTTATCCCTCAGTAAAATTGAATCCTTGTTACTGATTGCTCAACATCCCCCAGATAAATTCCTACATCCCACTCCAAAATCCTATATTGCATCTTGTCACAATAAACACTCGTGTCTTTGCTTACTGCACCCCCTCCCACCCCCCACCCTCATACCTTGAGGCCTAATGGTGCTACTCTGGATATGTAGTTGTTGGAGTTATTTTCATAAATACAATTTCCCCAAATCCAAAGGATTTTCTATTTAAGTAAGAAATACTCGCCTCTGATACCATCCCTCCCAGTTCAGGGAGACAAAAAAAGGACATATTTTGTTCATAGGATGTGATGCAGTGATTTTTTCAAAGCATACCAAACAACCAACTTGTAGAACTTCATCAGCATCTTCTGCATGTTGATGCAAAAAAAAGTTTCACAAAGTTAACATTTAAGGGCATTTTGGGTAGTTTTTTGCCCATTTTGTCACCGTTTTCAAAAAGAGCCACATATGTCCAAACACTTGGTTAAGATTGACATTTTACACTGTGCTTAGCTTAAAACTGCAAATCTGCGATGCTAACTTCACAGTTTGCAGTTTAAGACCTCTCATATGATTCTCTAAAAGTTTAATCTCTCCATTGGCTAACAATTTTTTAAAGATAAATTGGCTAATTGCCATAGTAGTTAGTCAAAGATACGTGTGAAACCTTAAAAGTGAGATGTCTCAACTAGTTAACAAGTTTTTTGGGGAAAAAATTGTATTTTTAGTTTGTCCAAATACAAATAAATATTTCTGCCAAGTTTTGTCCAGGGTGCAATGATGAGGCCTGATTGATGATTCTATAGCAAAATTGATATAGTTTGAACAGGCAAATACGGGCTGAAAACAACAAATCCAATTTGGCCGTCAACAATTTGGTGAGGGTGCACAATGGCCCCCCCCCCCTTAGCCCTGATAGAGTTAAGTCTGTTAATTCCTCCTCCCCCCCAATGTGTTTTAAATAGTAGGATAAAATCAAGCTGTGAATTTGAATCAAGTGCAACCTTTCTCTGAAGCGCAGTGGTGACTACAGAACATGATCACTTCCATGAGAACCATGGTCAGTGGTGACTACAGAACATGATCACATCCATGAGAACCATGGTCAGTGGTGACTACAGAACATGATCACATCCATGAGAACCATGGTCAGTGGTGACTACAGAACATGATCACTTCCATGAGAACCATGGTCAGTGGTGACTACAGAACATGATCACTTCCATGAGAACCATGGTCAGTGGTGACTACAGAACATGATCACATCCATGAGAACCATGGTCAGTGGTGACTACAGAACATGATTACATCCATGAGAACCATGGTCAGTGGTGACTACAGAACATGATCACATCCATGAGAACCATGGTCAGTGGTGACTACAGAACATGATCACTTCCATGAGAACCATAGTCAGTGGTGACTACAGAACATGATCACATCCATGAGAACCATGGTCAGTGGTGACTACAGAACATGATAACATCCATGAGAACCATGGTCAGTGGTGACTACAGAACATGATTACATCCATGAGAACCATGGTCAGTGGTGACTACAGAACATGATCACATCCATGAGAACCATGGTCAGTGGTGACTATAGAACATGATCACATCCATGAGAACCATGGTCAGTGGTGACTACAGAACATGATCACTTCCATGAGAACCATGGTCAGTGGTGACTACAGAACATGATCACATCCATGAGAACCATGGTCAGTGGTGACTACAGAACATGATCACTTCCATGAGAACCATGGTCAGTGGTGACTACAGAACATGATCACATCCATGAGAACCATGGTCAGTGGTGACTACAGAACATGATCACATCCATGAGAATCATGGTCAGTGGTGACTACAGAACATGATCACTTCCATGAGAACCATGGTCAGTGGTGACTACAGAACATGATCACATCCATGAGAACCATGGTCAGTGGTGACTATAGAACATGATCACATCCATGAGAACCATGGTCAGTGGTGACTACAGAACATGATCACATCCATGAGAACCATGGTCAGTGGTGACTACAGAACATGATCACATCCATGAGAACCATGGTCAGTGGTGACTACAGAACATGATCACATCCATCAGAACCATGGTCAGTGGTGACTACAGAACATGATCACTTCCATGAGAACCATGGTCAGTGGTGACTACAGAACATGATCACTTCCATGAGAACCATGGTCAGTGGTGACTACAGAACATGATCACATCCATGAGAACCATGGTCAGTGGTGACTACAGAACATGATCACTTCCATGAGAACCATGGTCAGTGGTGACTACAGAACATGATTACATCCATGAGAACCATGGTCAGTGGTGACTACAGAACATGATCACATCCATGAGAACCATGGTCAAGTTCCTTATTATCTTATCTGCAGACCCCTACATTGGGCTACAGAAAAGTTCTGTCCTATGTTCAACTTTCAGTTTGGACCACCAAAGACTAGGTCAAAGTTGTTGAACTAAGAAACTTTGAATTTATTTGAACAGTGTAATACGTGATAACATTGTAATGACATCAGTTTGCACATGTAGTTAAGGCCATAGTATACTGAAGTTTCAAGGTTGTGTAAACCATTGACTTTTGTGCTGGCCTGTAAACACTTTCAGAGAAGAAAATGAAATAACAAAGAAAAAATGTAAAGACTACACAAAAGTAATTGTTCATTTTGGTTTTGGTCTTTTAAAACTTAATAGCTTTCATCATGTTTTGTGTTAATTTCTTAAAAGTAAGTATATGATCATCTGACCACCAATTGTGTGCACAAGTTATCAAGTCTGGACCAGAAAGAAAGGAAACAAAATAATTAAAATACATAGAAGGCACTCTGAACTGCTTAAAACTGAAAAGTGTGGCTGTTGAGACGGGGAAGAATTAGTTATCTTATTAGTGCTAGACTTTTCAGACTAAATTCTATAAGAATGCAGTATGGCTTTGAAAGTGTAACATCCATTGCATGTCATTAATGAGCAGCAGTACATTATATCATTGAAGTTATTCACCTCTTTAGATCTTCTCTTGTTTTTGGTAGTGTCTCCCAAAGGAACACCTTTAAAAAGTCTGAACAATTTGAAATAACTAGTTCTTTTGATTTCAGTCTCAATTTCAGGTAGTTCTCCAAGCTATGACAAATAGACTGGCTTGTGGAAAGTAAATACCCAAAGATAAAATATCTACCATTCTAACTTCACAAAGAGCAGTCAGTTGAAATTCTGACATGATGCTGTTTTATGGTTATATAGTCTATTCAACATACAAGTGGGTCTGAATAATTTATTTTATGATTTTTAAACCATTTTTATGTTTGTATTGCAGTTCTATGCTCGAATGTTAGCAAAAAGGTTAATCCATGGCTTGTCGACATCAATGGATACAGAAGAATCAATGATCAACAAGCTCAAGGTATGGCAAATAGCGTTCACTATTAGTTTCTCTTCTTGTGAATTTACACATTATTGTTATGTTGAATAACAGAAAAGTGTGATAAAAACAAAAACAATCCACCTTCCAATGTGAAAGAAATAAGAACCAACATAGGGTAATGATTTGGGAGTACATTTACACAAATCAAAATCTCATTCAATAACTTTTTTAAAACTTTAAAAACCATTCATTTCAATGTCAAAAATAGAGATGCTAAAATTTTCCTCATCTCATTCATAAGAGTAAAGTTGAATGTAACAGAACTAAACAACAATAATACTGCATCAATATAATGCACTGTTTAAACAACAGACATGTCATGGACAAATATTTCATGGAATACTGTTCAGGAAAAAGAATTCAGATGTGCACTAAAAATTGTCCTCTGGAAAATATCTCAAAATAAATGAGGACATATGAAACTCTTTTGGAAACGGGACAATGTGTCAACTGCTGCGATTATACATACATGTAGATATGAAAAACTGAATCAATACAACCAGAATTGGCTTCAACAAGTCACTTGGAGGAAATTCACAAAAATTGGTTTGACTACCAGACGAAAGCTTATGGTTCTATCACTCACAACTGGACACTGGTGTCATAATGTTTCTATGGTATTGGCCTCCAGATTGTCAACTTCTGAGAGAAATACCTGATGCTAAAATTAACTTTTAATGGCTAAACTGAGATAGGTGCTGGGCAGACAACTCTGCTCCTGTATGTGTTATGTAATGAAATGGGATTACAATATTTAGACTTGGAAAGTTTACTAGAAGCCTGTGATATTTGTGTTATCCCTAAGATTTAATGAGTAATGGCAGATATATATGGTTAATATAATTGAATGCTTTATACTGAATTGAATATGTGATCGTTTACTTTCATCAACTGACTTGAAATCCATTACTTAATGTGTGCGTTTAGCAAGCCTTTGGTTATGAGTTCACCAACAAGCTTCATAGAATGTTTACAGACATTGGAATCAGTGAAGGACTCAATACAAACTTCAACACCTTCTGTCAGTCCAAGCAGGTGGACCTCGCTGTCAACTTCTCTATTTACGTTTTAACAGTAAGTTTTGTAATAGTAAGAACTGTAATTATTACCTGTTAATCATGTGGTGAATTGTCCTTAAAAACATTTCCATCTGAATTACTGTGATGTGCAGTCACTCAGCACTCTGCTCTTGTTTAGCAAAATGAGCTAAACACAATGTGAGCATGTATGAAACGCTTATCAAAACTTGACTAGCTTATTGTTGAAATTTGCTTGCTGTTTCTACATTGATTGATTTATTCTTGCAGACTGGATCATGGCCACTTGGCCAATCCACACTCACACCATTTGCAATCCCACAAGAATTGGAGCAGAGTGTTAGCAAGGTGAGTCAAATTATATTCTTATTTTAAACTAAAATAAGTAAGGAACAAGTCTTTGTTTATTGAAAACATTCATACCTGCTTTAAAAATTGATGATGACAGTTTTATCCGGTGACAGAATTGTGAATTTGGGTTTAGTTTGAATGTTTCTGCTAACTAGTTTACTTGTGAATGAATTGAAAGTGGTACAACAAAGAGGATTTGTACTCCCATTGAACATTTTCACAACAGAAGCTCTTTCAGAAAATAAATTAATAAATTTCATGTCATGTTGGCTGGGGTAATGATCTTACAAATAACTGTTTCAAAAGTAAGTAAAAACATAAACATTTGACAGAAAATGAACATTTAAAAAAGACCTTCAGGTATCCATCATAAAGGTAGGTTGAGACTTGAGTATGAAAGCATGACTTGCAGCCTGTCATGGCACATAGGCAGTGAATCAGTTATATAATAGGATGATAAGTGCATCAACCTGACAATCAATATGTGTAGAGGATTGTTGAAACGGGCTTCAACCCATTTCTTAATTGTCTCAATGGTATAATAACAATTTAGTGAATTAAATATTCTTTCAGTTTGAGGAATTCTACAGTGAAAAATATCCAGGTAGAAAGCTAACGTGGCTACATCATTTATGCACAGGTGAGAAAGCTATTCAAATATCCTGACTATCAATTGAATTATTCTGTCAATCAGTTTGTGGACAGCGACATTGAAACAAAAATAGATGACAAGCATAATATATGCATCATAATCATCATTTTAATGAAAACTCAAAAAAAATTAACAAACATGTAAAACAAATAATTCTCATGACACTAGCACTGAATGTTATGAGAAATATTTTCTTTGGAAGTACAGTGATCCAATGTGTGAGAACATAGTCTCCCTGAACTTGATTCATATGTCAATTTACCAACACCAAATAAGTATTTATGAAATTTGCACAGAAAACCCTAGCAAAATAAACACTGTTATTTGTTGCATTCTTTAATAAAACAAATTATACTCGCCCAATTTGGTAGTCACAGGCTTATTGTATGGTGAGTTACATGAAAACAAGAGTATACGTGAAAACTTTAAAAAATCACTCATTTTACATAATGAATGCGTCGCCTAATGTTTTTGCAAAATTCTTTAAGTGAAAAGTTATATAGTTATTTTCTTTTCGTAGAGGAAGTTATAAACTTTGATTTGAAACACTGAATAAACAAAAAACGTGGATGATTACTAATATTTAGTGAACCAGTAAAAGCAAGGTTTAATTGCTGTTGCCAGGACATAACATTATGTCATGTCACCAGCAGTCATGGGAACAATTCTAAATTTGTTGGTGTTTCAGCTCAAAATGGGGCAATGCAACTTTAAAATGCTCAAATCAATAAATTCAGAGATAACTAAAGAGGGAATAAATGTGGGAACAAAGTCAACCTTTCAGTACAAGTACCAATCAAGCTATATACATTGTACAAACAGTGAATGTGGTCGTGTTGTCGCCCTCATAAAAACGAGAACTGGTAAAAAAAATTTGCAGAAATCTATATTTTTTAATTGGTCATAACTTTGAAATAGGTTTTCCGTATGCAGATATAAACTTTCAAGGAAACCTGTTTCAGTGCAAATATTTTTGTGTATGTATAATTTGTTAGATTCAAATTTTATATAGTCCTAATATCTAGTCCTGATATACAGTCATGTGATACAGTCATGAGATTGATTATTGTTTGTTATCAATGCCTCAGGTGAACTCAAATTGAACTATCTGAAAAAGTCGTACATCGTTACTGCAACAACATTTCAAATGGCTGTGTTACTGCAGTTCAATAGCCAGTCCTGTCTACGTTATAATGAACTACTAGAAAGCACTCAATTAAGTGAAAAGGAACTCCAGAGAACAATACAGTCGCTGGTAGACGTCAAGCTGGTCGACCATGAACCACAGGTTAAATCATATTTCATGTACTTTATTCAATTAGGAATAATTAATTTAAGTTTGTTGCTTTAGTGTCAGTTTGGTGTTGATACTGCATTATTTTGTTATATGAAGAGAATGTGTTGATAATGTACTTGCTGACATTTCTGAAATTATTGTAAATATTTGCTACCAATGCATACTAAGCTTAAAGCATGAACAATTGTGGTGGATATTGTGGGCGCGCGTGCAAGCAAGTTTTAACATATGTAGTCAGTACAGAAAGTTGTACCTGAGACGTCAATTTTCCTTTTATTTTATTCACGTTGAAAACTATACCCAAAAAGAAACCCAGGTTACAAGGCTTATCTCAACACCAAGGTCCAAACAAAATATATAGAAACAATTACAAAGTGAGTACAAAGGTTACGACATGATTATGATAAAAGTCAGATTCATCATTTTAGCAAATCAATAGTTACTTGTAAATTGAAAAGTATTGTGAGGATGATCTTTCACGGTTAGTCCAACCACAAAATGCAAATTTGGTTCCCAACTTACCTTATTGAAAACACGTGTCATCGCGTAAGGGAACCAGACAAATTAAAGCAAACTGCGCCCTCATTCGTTAAAAGAAAACTATCAAAAGAAATAAGGATTTTGCCTCGAAAAGAGGTGCTGAAAAAAAAACTGTTTCTGCTTCATAAAAAATATTTTCAAAATATAATCTGCAACATATTCTAAGATGGCTCTCCAGTTATTCCCAACAGTTTACTGCCAAAAATCTTTTAACAATAGAAAGTAATCCGATTATCATTGCCCGCTTATTCTCCTCTGGAAATCTGGAGAGGGAGTCCAGTAGGCTACTCATTCATTCCAACTGCCTCAATAACTTTATGCTCACAGCTCCACAGGGGACAAAGACTGAGTCAGGAAGAACATACAGGGTTAAATAGATATAAAAGGGTATGGTGAATACAGGGTGAGCTAACCTTGGGGGGGGGGGGGGGAGACGGGACAAAAGAGCTACCACCTTAAACAGTACTCAGCCAACTGAGGTAATGACTGTTTATCTCCACTAGTTGTCTCATTCTTTATTATTTATGCATGGCTAGTTGTACCTGGTTCTGTGCACACGATTCACCTAAAACTGGACTTGTGTCTAATAGTTCTGCCTGAATTTGGGTTTGGATTTTAAATAGTTTGGCTTCTGACTGCCCCCCCCCCCCCCCGAACAAAAATATTGACTTATAGGCAGACCGCCAACATAGGACTGGATAGCTCAGTTGGTAGAGCGCTGGTACGTTAATCCGGAGGTCGTTGGTTCAAGTCCCGCTCCGGTCAATTTTTCTTTCTTTAAACCCAAATTAATTAATTAAGAACCAAGTTGCTTTTTGAGTGAAAACCAAAAAGGATTTTTAATCCTGAAGTTAACTGTTTGAAGGACAGTGGCATAAATAGGTATTTTAATTTGGGGGGGGGGGGCAGGCACTGCTGCAAATATTGTAATAAATTGGGGGGGGGCTTCATACTTTACTTCTTGAAGACATACATGTAAGCCTACCTTTTTGTAAATTTGTTTTCATCAAGATTTGGGGGTTTCAGTCCTACAGCCAAAATTCCTTTTGAATAACTTTTATTTGAACTTTCGGTTTGAACCAGAAGACAATATCAATTGGGATTGTATCTGTGCAGCATTTGTTTAGTTTCCCAAGACCTTTCCGATGATGTAAATATTATGTAAAATAAAACAAAAAGTTACCTTCAATATTAGTTTTTGATCACAATAGCCTTTAAAATAAACAAATTAGCAAAATAATTTTACAATTGGTCTAAGTGAGGGCCTTGACAACTGCAATAAAATCAAGAGTAATATGTGTTAGAACTCAACTGATTTTTGTTTTAAATACAGGGTGATCTGACTGCAACCACACTCTACACAATCAATAATGGATACAGCAATAAGAGAACTAAATTCAAAATCACTGCTGCTGTACAAAAAGACACACCTCAGGTATGTTTTCTGGTGATATCTTTAGTGCTGTTGAAAGCCATTTTTAATGTTTAATGAAAACATGTTACAACTGTCTGCATTTATCAGAACATAATTCACTATACTCTCCAAGTTGCCTGTTGATTAACAAAACCATGCTGATAAAATCCAGACCTGAATAAATCCTCAAACCATCCTGATCATATCACTTTGCTGATGTCACAGGAGCAGTTGTTACCTTGTGCATTTCAAACGTTGATAGCATTTCTATAATGCATACAACTTAAAGATTACCACTGTTTTTGAAATAAGCCTTTTTGATGTTGAATGTGTGTCATTTATTCTCACAGAAAAGCACATTTATTATTTAAGTGTCGGGAAATTCGCTTTGAAAAGGTAACCAGAATGATCACTTGGCAGCCAATCAGCTAACGTCCTCACTGTTTGCATTAAAATGTTCACTACAAACAGTCCTTTAGACCAAAAATCATAGACCATTCCGACCCTTTTCTTGTGATTAGAATTGATTCACTTAAATTTACAAATAAGAAAGACTGGGTTTTAATTTGGATTAAAGGAGGTTGAGCAGACACATTTTGCTGTTGATGAAGATCGTAAGTTGTACATCCAGGCTGCCATTGTACGAATCATGAAGGCAAGGAAACAGCTGAAGCATATGATACTCATACAAGAGGTAGGTGTCTTGTTCATCATAATACCATGTGCTCATTCAAGGGATCAGAAAATCTGACCTTAACATTTTGAAATTGTTCAAATTAATTTCATTTCTAATTTAATGGAACACGATTGCCATCACTTATTTATGTCCAAATTGGCAAGAAAAAGCTTAAATAGAGGTACATATTCATGTCCTCTACTGTAGCAGCATTTTGAAGCCCTGCAGCATTTATAGTCTTGTGCTTGCCAATGCTCAATTTCAGATACAATCTCATCTCTCTAATTCACCTTAGGCACTTCTGGACTTAAATACAAACAGGAATTTCTCACTTAAGTTTGTCCATGTTTGCACAATGATACACTTCCATGTGCAAGCTTGATTCTCTTGGTCACAGCCAACAAACCCATGTTTTTAGTTGAATATGTGTTTCTTTCTAATGTAGGTGATAAGCCAAGCCAAAGCACGGTTTTCACCAAGCGTGAGTATGATCAAGAAGTGTGTGGAGATTCTGATTGACAAGCAGTACTTAGAACGAACATCAGCAGCTGATGAGTATGCTTATATTGCATAACAGTATCTCACCAATGATAGCTTCATCATAGACATTGATTAAACTCTCATCACTGATAAGTTGGCAAAAAGTGTCGCATTGTCCAACTGGATCAGGGACATGGTATGGTGCTAAAGGCTAAAGTTCAAAATATGTGTGAATGTTATTTAAGTGGAACAAAATGCCCTGATAGGAATGGTCATTCGTCTGCAACCGCTATTCAAGCCTCCCTTCTATATTTGACTGAACTTCCATGATTATAAAATCCTCACACTTAACTTTTTGTTTATCAACAAACTCCAACTTCAAACTCCATAAAATGGAAAATTGACTTTGATTCTGATATTTGTTAAAATATGTTTTTACATAATACATTTCTTTTTACAACATTGATTATATGTTGACAATATGGTTTCATTGCGCAGATTTTTGCATTTGGTTTGTATTCAAATACTTGACTTGGATCCAAAGCCTATTTCCATAGCATTTCTCTGCTTCCTGCAATGTGTCGGTGTTTAAATTCAAAGATTTTATGGCAAAACATGGTTTTCACTGCTTAATGTCTTAATTGTAAATCCTAAATATAATTTCTGTGCTACCTTCTGGATAACAGTAAAGAATACAGTTATAGGTGCAACACCTAGTCCACCCAGGTCTGGTTAACAGTAAAGAATACAGTTATAGGTACATCACCTAGTCCACCCAGGTCTGGTTAACAGTAAAGAATACAGTTATAGGTACAACACCTAGTCCACCCAGGTCTGGTTAACAGTAAAGAATACAGTTATAGGTACATCACCTAGTCCACCCAGGTCTGGTTAACAGTAAAGAATACAGTTATAGGTACATCACCTAGTCCACCCAGGTCTGGTCAACAGTAAAGAATACAGTTATAGGTGCAACACCTAGTCCACCCAGGTCTGGTTAACAGTAAAGAATACAGTTATAGGTACATCACCTAGTCCACCCACATTACATTTGAGACTGTAATGTTTTAAATTCAAGAATTGTATACTCATCCTGCCACCCACACAGCCAGCAAGATGCTCCTACATATTCAGTGTTCTTATCTACAATCAGTCAAACTACTGTCATTAATTAATCATAACGTACTTACTTTATGCAATTAAATTAATATCATGAGACAAATTTGGTCTGGATATAAATATGCTTGTATGCAACTAGCTTTTGATATATTTTAGGGGTTTATTGTCTTGGTTGCAAGTTCAGATTTTCTTGACCCCAGAAAAATATCTTATTATTTAATTGTTTCAAATCGGCCAAAGTTGGGTAATTCATTCTAAACCATTTGGCTCAAAATGAATACCCTGAATAATTTGTAACTCGTTATTACACCATGAATGTGCACTTGCACATTCAATACTGGTTCTATAAAAAGGAAAAAGTGGTCCATTTGGCAGTTCCCACCAATGTACTGACCAGTCAAAACTGTAACAAAAATTGCAACAAAAGTCTTATGTCATAAAATCCTGTATACAAAAAAATAAAACAATAAATATTAAAGCAAACAGTCGGCCACCACTTTGTTGATGTCCGTGATTGCTCATGGTTCTCAATATGTAGGTTGTGCACCAATTAGGAAGCACAACCAGTGGGCTGGATTTCACAAAGCACTGAGATTCGTCTTACCATTCATCTTACCATAGTGATATGTATTGTGACATCACACTTTGCTTAGCAATTAAGATTGATACACAGTTAAAATCATTCTTAACTCTTTGTGAAATCGGCCCCAGGGCAGTTAGTATAATGGTTCAGGGCTTATAATGAATGGTCAGTACTTTTATTTTCAACAAAATTGAGTTAAAATTTACAGTTAAGTAAGAAGGTGAATCACATTTCCCATATAGTCAACATTTAGTATGCAACTGAAAATTAAACAATTAAAAAGGAATTATTTTCCTCAAAAAAGGCCATAAAATTGTAAAATGTGTGCTGAAATGTACTTCAGTTGGGATGTGACTGCACCTGGTAATACTGGTTGGTGAAATCTTTAAATTCTCAATTATGATCAATGCAGTCATTCCCATTGTCATAAATATCATCTACAATCAGCTCGTTCCAATCAATCCACTCAGCATAGCACAGGGGCTGTTCAGGTGTTAAATCTGGCAAGAACTGTAGAATCGAACTGTGCAAAACAACAATGCAGTGGCCTTATACTTGCCTGAAAAATCTCATTGTACAATGCAACCCTTTGATTAGGCTCCCGTCTATTGCTCCTATTGCTTGAACCAAATAAATGCACAAAGGTAATAATATTTTACAAATGAGTGATCCACTCATCAAGGTGACAATGACTACTACAAACAGTCATTTGTCTGAGGTATGCTTACCACAATATGCTTACCACAATATTTCAGGGTTAAATACAGTCACCCGCTATTCCCTGACATATTTTGTATGCTTACTGTGAAAGCCAAGAATGCTTAGTAAGTCCAAGTATGCACAAGCAACTGATCCTTGCCAACGTGTGAAATATGCTTTTGTAAAGCGTGGATTTGTCTGCTACCATAAGCATCCATTTTTGTGCTTACCGTAAGCGACACCGTTATTTTTGTAAAATATAAAAACACACTGAGAAAATCTGATCTTAATTGTTGAAGGTTTCTTTTCTCCTTCAACCCCTTATCTTGACACTGTGTCTGGTTACACTGTGTCTGGTTACACTGTGTCTGGTTACACTGTGTCTGACATGTAAGGCTGCTAGTGCGTAAAGTTCTCACCTTGTCCTGATTCGTTTCCCGGCTAGGGACATTATACTAACTGTGAGAATAGTTGTCTGTTGGTGCTCTCCTATGCCATGAGGGGTTTCCCCTAGTCCCTCAAGTTTTGGCTCTGGCTGAAACTACATCCTTCGCAATTCAGCTTTTCAGCTGCAAGTAAGGATGATAAACCTCCTAAATTATTATTTTTATTATACCACGTAAAGATCTTCTGAAGTAGATGAACTGGTTGAATGAGTACCAGTGTAGTACATGTATATACCAATGGACTGCACACTTACTGATGCCTGTACCAGCAAGACCAATATTCCAAGGTGCCTTGTCATGTTTAAACAAACTCAAGGTTACCAAGACAACAGTGATGATAAGATGTGTCTGCTATAAAATCACTTTTATACAATTCTATGATATAAATAAAAGTATTGAATGGTATTATGAAACAAACAGTTGAATGAGTTATTTCCGATTTGCCTATAAACGTACTCCACAGCATTGGTACTCGTAAAGATTTATCTTGTAATAATTTTATGCAATATTTGGCAATAATTGTTGTACAATTACAGCTTGCCCCACATAAACACTCACAATATAGGTTGTCTCTTACTGATTACCTGTTTTCAAGTTGTACACAAGAAACCTTCACACTTGACCCGGAGACATTTTGGGTCAGAATTTCTGTGGTTCCGCATGATCTGTGAATTGTCAAGTAGCATACTTAGTTGGAACCCCAACTCCAACCATTATGCAGCCCAAAAAGACAGAAAAGAGGTAGGTATTCCATAATGGATTGTCATAGGAGAGGACTGACATTGTTTTATAATGGTGGTGTACTGTTTCCTGTTGCCGAGGTGATCTGCAAACCACTTGTTCAGAGGGGAGACTGTATGGTGGAAATGCTTGTATGGTTGATAGATCAATAAACATACAACACCAGAGTTTATCAGAAAGAGAAACATTATCGACGAGTGATCAGAGTCATATTATTTGAGTAACTGCTACAAAAGTCAAATTACAAATCAAAAGGGAGATGAGGAATATAAAGATATTTGAAGTTACTTATATTTTTAAGATTTTCCCAAAAGGAATATCAGACATAGGAAAATTTGATTATCATTATATTTTCACAGTTGGATGGTGTGTTGATTACAAACTTAGAAGACGAAAATGCATTTACTCATCCGAAAATCGATGTAATCAATTTTTCATTCATGACGTCAAAATTAAGAAATTGATGCTTTATCATTTTATTCCCCAAAATAGACACTTTGAAAGCAAGGTTTTAGTTCTATTTAAAGGCAAAACTAGCATCACCTATAACAATACTTTTATTGCATTCACAGGAGCATATCAATAATTTATAAACTCAACTAGACTTCTATATTTCAATATTTCCTGATTTTGGCAAAGGGGGGCACAATTTAAATAATTCAACAATGATTGCTCGTCGTTGAATTGCCCACCGTGGTTAACTAAAGGTCGACTATTTTTACTCGAACCCAGGCTGGTCAACCATTGTTGACTACTGTGGTCGACCAGCTTAAGGCAATGGTTTCTCCCCTGGTCCCACACTTTAACGAAATGGCAGAAGGCAATGGAAGTGTTGAATACCGTACTGATGATTGAGTACATCACTGTCCATGTACAATCCACAGGTCGACTAAATGTGCGCACTCGAACTTGCTCTAAATCATAGATTCTACATTTCAATGCTTAAAAGTCTTCATAATAATTGCATGCTGTGATAAGATGAAATAATAATAATAATATAAAATCAATCAGTAACACAAAGAATCATTTAAATTTACTATTGAGTTTATTTTATTCTGGTTCTTCCAGTAAAGTTTCCTTAAAAGAAAATGAAAAAAAAAAAGTAATCTAATGATCAAATATAATGTATTTCTTTTAATATTTACATTTTATCAACTTGAAGTTTCCTCACCACCATTAAAGGTAAATCAAAAGCCTTTTAAAGACAATGAAGGTTTCCCAGGTTAAGTTCTCAACCATTTGTATGTAGTGTCAATAGATGTTTAAATGTATCCTCGGCCATTTACAGCATTCTGCCTCTTTGCCAGGTAAGTCAATCGTAGTGACAATATATTATACAAATCCTGGTTTGTCAAGCCAACCTTTTCTGTAATTTGCATAGGCTGCCGATTGAATCAGTATGCTGCAAAGATTCTGGCTGCTTCATTGTAATGAGTTTCAATTCTAGTTTCAATTCCAAGATTGTGAATTATTACTTTCCCTTGGAACCAACTTCGGTTGTAACCCATTCTGATATATAACAGTAATGAATACTCCAAGAAATCACATGTGGTGTGTACATTCTGAAATACAGCATTTTTGTCCAATAAGCATAAATCACAGATCGCGTCTCTAACCCGCAGCAGTTGCAAAGCCAATGATAAAGTCATGGGTTGGTTATGTCACAGTGTTACTAATGTGCACCCCAATCAGCTTCGCTCATTCCTAAATTTACCACTGTCTAATCAAAGTGATAGGTCTAATGACAAATGTTACAAGCCCTTTATAAAACACAATGGATTTTCCACCAGCCGTTTTGCTCACAATTCCTGAGAAAAAAAAACTTTCTACAAAGTCTAGTCATCTGGTCAACTGGCTGGCTCCATATGGTACTTACATACATTGGTAGAGTCTGTGTCACTACCAATCGTTTCAACCTTGCACTAGATTTCCACACAAAAATCGCTGATAATCTCAGGGAAAATAGCAAAGTGATATCATAGACTAGATGGATTAATATAAATAGCTTGCATGTATGACAATGTTATAATTACAACATTGCGCAAGGCCAATTTACCAGTAACTTTTACCTTTTTGTAACAGTAACCACATCTTTGTGAAATACTATGAAAATGGTTGAATATTTCGACAGTTTAAACGAGTTTTGTATAAATGGTAAGCGAATTAAACATACGTGTACAATAATACACCTCCTACATAAAATCTGCACAATCTACTAAGACACTAAATTAACCAACTATAAGCTATCGTGAAGCAACACACAGCCACAAATGCCTATGGGCACTAGTTCATTTACAACTATGAGGCAACTTACTGGTTGCTACAGGGCTTCTTCTTTTACAGTACATATCTTTACATGAGGTCTTGTAATAGTGTCTAACCCAAGCTAAGTTTTTTGTTTATTATATACGGGAAGCATGGACATTTGTAGAGCATACATGGAAGAGCATAATCATTCAGTTGGTCTTCATACAATCACATTGCATTACGAGCTGTATAATAATTCAAGCAAGAAGCCACAGTAGATAAATTTATAAGATGTTAACATCAATAAAATGTCTGGCATTTAGCTGATTTATTATTTTGTCTGTATATAATCAGTGAGAGCAAATCCAAACACAACTTCATTTCTAGAATTTCAGTACCGTTATTAATATATAGAATACACGGCTCATCGATCTACAAAATGCTGGCACTATTTTACAACAAGCTTCCACTTCACATTCAGTATTACACCGATAACCATTAACAGGGTTGTGCATCAAGGAGTAAGTCTTATCTCTTGGATTCAGCATGAAGCAAAATATCATACTGGCTTTAGTTTACTTCTCACTGTCTGGTGAATTAGCGCTGGATTTTCGACTTGCAACTCCTGTAACAAAAAGGTAATGCAATGTGAATTGAAAAAAAATATAAATAAATAATAATAATTCACATTCTCAAATATCACATCAAAGAGTCAAGACTATATGTACTTTATGTAACCAAGTATCCCCAGCAAAACTGCAGAATAGGTAGTTCCCACTTGTCGTCATACAGTGTATGCAAATATTGGATGCATGTAAGCGCATTTCCGTATGATATATTTAGGAGGTGAAATCTGATATTCCATTTCGCAAGGAAAACATGGAAAAGCCAGATTTTATTGAGTGATTACATTCTGTGACAATGCACGAACGAAATGCATTCAGTATTTGTTTAGTAAAACTCACACATAGATCCTTGTCATTTGAAATTTGTTCATAATAAACACAAAATAGACAAAGAAACTCATCCACCTCTCACTAAAAAAAATAAAATAATAACAAACTTCTACACAATGTGGAGGACACCATGTAGACAGCAACCTTGTCTGCTGTGACATGACCTTGCTCATTTGGACAAACAGGCGGGGAGGAGTTATAGAGTGAGGTGGACGAGTTTCCAAGTCTATTTTGTGTTTAGTGTAAAAAATTTGCAAATGACAAGGATCTACGTGTCAGTTATATGAAACAGATATTTAATGTATTTCGTACGCAGTGTTACAGAATATATACTCACAACATCTCACTAAAACCTGGCTTTTCCATTGAGCTCAACTTCACCTCGTGAAATGGAAAAGTCCGAATACACACTCATGATTTCATTCTGTGAAAATGCATTCAATATTTGTACAGTATTTTAACATATTAATGTTATTTCTATAGCACGTTAAGTTTACACATTTTTCTATTTGAGAAAGCAAAAGCATTAAATGGATCGAACACAAACAAAACTTAATCTTATGTTCATTTGTGTATCAACTTCACATTGTAAGTATGATACAGTGACCCTTCTTGCATGTTAGATATCTCTCTAACCATGAGGGCAGGATTTTCTTTCTTTCAATGAACTATTGCACCTTACCTGCAGGTCTAAGAACAAGGAAGTTAAGCAGGTCAGACAAAGATACAACTCCCACAACATGATTCTCGCTATCAACAACTACAAGACGATGAACCTTCAACAAAATCAAACAACTTAGTATTACTTCTATCTTCTCAGCATTTAGTCCAATTGGCTCCACATTTAACTCATTACAGAACATTCAGTTCTGTATAATCCTCACCATACACCCAGACATGGCTAATATTGTTGAGTTTTGACACATTTTTTTTATTGAAAAAGTGTCTGAAAAAATAATACAAAACAGAAATTCAGTTTTGTTTTTAAAACACAGATACTATGTTAAAATAGAAAACATTGGAAAATGTCAACTTAGGTCATGAAATGACATTTACTTCGAATTTTTAGTTGAGTAGAAGTAAGTCAAAATGGCCGCTATGGGCATTTCTGTACACGCTGTTTCCGGCCACTATGGTCTCTAATGTATTTTTTAACAAAGTGCTTCTTATTGTATATAAGTTCTATTTATTATTTTAATGGGTTAACCATCAAAAGCGAATGCCCGTTAAGTACAAAACAATATGTACAACAAAAGTAAATGTACCAAAGTTTACGTTGAACGATGCAATTTGTACCGTGTGTAACTTTTACAAAGATTTTAATTCTTCGTGTCATCAACTATGCCTACACATTTTCATGAAAACCTTTATCCCTGAAACTGAAACAATTCAAACTTCTTCCATTTAAATACTTTGTTTGTTAAGGGTCAAGGGATAACTACATTTAAATGATTAAGACATTTTTTCCAAGTGCGATGGTTCTAATGCAAATGTTCATTCTTCACAACAAAAGATATTAGGTACTTACCTCTGCTCTGATAATTTTCTCCATGATAGTTTCTAATTTTTCAGTGGCTTGACATGTATGGACTCCTTCAAAGTAGGTTTGTCTAAACTGCAATGCTTGCTGGATGGTAATATCCAAGTTGTTGTACGTCTTCTCAGCAGCCAAATTCTACATATACATTGGAACCATTATGTTATTGTACAACGTAGTGGGTACTGATGGAATTGAACTCAAACAACTAAAAAAATGTATATTTTGTGCAAAGAGTAAGAGCAAACTTTGGTAAAGAATGCATCAAGAGGTGCAAATCTTATATATTAAGTGATAGTGTATGGACTCAAGTATAAATAAAAAAGTCTGTAATTTCAAACTCACGATCACATCAAACTTGGCATATATGTCAATGATTTTGTTGTTATCATCTATGACAGGCAAGGCTGATACTCTACGCTCTACAAAGATCTGAAGAGCCTTGATAAGTGGTGTGTCTCGTTTAGCCTGTCAATCAAAACAAAACATAAACAGGTTTTACTCTACTCATTGTTAAGTGAAAACTGCACACTCAAAAAACAAATGTTAAATAGTGTACACAAATCAATAAAACTGCTTCCATTTATTTCAAGCAATGCCCATCGCCCAACACAATATGATGTCAGCAAGGGACTAGTTATAAGGAAACAATGAGGAAATATGTTGAATACTGTTTAAACAACAATGCTTTTAAGATGGTGAAACGCCATATGGCATGAGAATGGTCTTTGGGAGATAGGTCAGGTAGTGACTTTACAAGAGGTGTGACTGACTTAGACTGTCCATCTCTAATACATGATTATTAACACATTGAATAATGCTACAGCCTATGAACAACACTCACAGTGGCAATATTGGTATAGGTACCAATCCCAAGATCCTGCAGACTCCTCTTCAAAAAGGTTGGGCTACTCAACTCATTTTTCTTGAAAAAAAAGGAGAGTACAGATTTACAAGTAAACTGAACAATTCATGACAGGTGAACTTTTTACCCCAGTCATATGATGTTCTGAAGACGTAATTCTTTATTACCTAATATTTAGTCACATGTGTGTCCATCAGTTACATATTTCTTTTGCGAAACCCCTCTATTAGCAAGTTTGCACACATGAATGTATGCTTAGTAATAAGCAGGACTGTAAATTTAAAAAGTGCACCCAGCTAAACATCAGCTACTTACAATTTTTCGAAATACACATGTTTGAACACGTTTTGATCTCCTTAGTAGCCACCTTAAGAAGTAGTTTCTCCTAAAAAACATTGGAATTACATACTACAAATGTATATTTCTAAGCTAAAGCACTAACTAGTCGTATCATCTGAGAGCTATCCATTATGAACTTTTGTTGTATTCAGTAGACATACACAGAATTACTTCGCAGAGCTCTGGATAGACTTCAACCTCTTTATTACTACCACGTTCCTTTATATACACTTTTTACAGTCCAGTGAATATCTGGTCACTTGGAAAACTATTTATAATGAATAGCCTTATTATGTAATGTTACGGGTTACGACATCTCCCCTTTTCGTTAAAATAATAACCAACTGTATATTGTTGGTTTTCTGCATATGGATTTTAAATTTAATTAATGTGTTTTGAAAATAAATCAACCAGTACAAGAATAACAATACGGTGTTTGAAAATAAATTAATACATAACATAATCCTTTGTCCAAACTGGTGGACGTCTTTGTCTACTGCTTTTCCTTGGTTCAACACTTACTTCAGTACTTGTTGTTTCTTCCGGATAATCATTAATTTCAAAATCGGTTATCACATCATCCGGGTTTGTATCTTGTGTAAGGCGTGCTTTAACTAACTTGTTAATATTCCATCTTTTCCCGTCTTCAGTTTGATATGTTCGACGGCTGACTTTCTTAGCTATTCTGACTGGTTTGCTGTAACTTGTGTCCCCTTTCACAATAATACCTGGTTTCTTGATTCGAACCCAGTCACCGACATTAAACTCAAACACTTTGACACTTCTCTTCTTGTCTGCATATTGTTTGTACTTTCTCTGCTTAGAGTGAACACTTTCTTCCAGTTCGACATGAGGCTTTTGGTTTGTTTTCAGCCCAACAATATTCAACCTTGTTCTCATATGTCGACCATGTAATAATACACTGGGTGCAATCCCCGTAGTTGCATGTGGTGTTGCTCTATACACAGCTAGGAACTCATACATCACTTGTTTCCATGGTTTGTTCAAATTAATTGCATTTTGCACTGTACTCTTGACTACACCATTGAATCTTTCAATTGCGCCATTGCTCTGTGGATAATATAATGAAGAAAAACCATGCTTAATACCTCTGGCGCTCAAAAATTCTTCAAACTCTTTAGACACAAACTGTACACCATTGTCTGAAATAATCTCATCTGGAAATCCCTCTCTACTGAATACTGTTTTCAAGAAAATGATAACTTTAGCAGTGGTGACTTGTGATGTAAATGCTACTTCAGGCCATTTGCTATAGTAGTCTATCAATGTTATTGCATATCTACATTCACTTGAACCTCGGACAAACGGTCCAACAATATCTATTGCAACTTTACTCCATGGTTTGTCAGGAAATTCCACTGGGATCAATGGGGCAGTCTTTTGTTTTATACTTTTATCATTGTTCTGACACGTTACACAAGAATTAACTACAGTTGTTACTTGTTTGTCCATTAATGGCCACCAATACAGTTCTCTAAGTCTTTGTTTGGTTCGAGTTATCCCTTGGTGGGATTCATGAGCTATGTTAACAATAACACCTGTAAGCTCTCTAGGAATAATGATTCTATCATCTCTCATTATGATATCATTACAAACCGTTAGTTCATCTTTAACGCAGTGAAATGGTTTCAAGATTTCTGCATCTTTTGGATCAATGTTACTCAATTTTCTTGGCCAACCATTCACAATGTACTGTTTCACAATACTATGTACCTTGTCATTGTTAACAGCCTGTTTCAGTCTTGTGATACTTATGCATTCACACATGTTTTTCAGAACTACTTGGCATATTACTTCATCTTCAACATCATATTCCGTTTCATCAGCCTTTAAAGGCAGTCTCGATAATGCATCAGCGACTTTGTTTTCATCGCCAGATTTGTACACAACATCATAATTGTATTTCATTAGTCTACATGACCATCTGGAAATTCGCATTGTTTGCCTACTTGAACCTTTACTGAGTAAAGTAACGAGTGCTTGGTGATCAGTTTTTAGCGTGAATTTTCTTCCCCACAGGTAAATGTTCCATTTTTCACATGCCCACACACACGCCAGAGCTTCTTTTTCGCCCACTGAATATTTCTTTTCAGCATCAGACAATGTTCGACTAGCACATTCAACTGTGAATTCCTTTCCATTTTTGATTTGTGTTAGTACTGCACCTAATCCGTAATCAGATGCATCTGTGGTAACAATTGTCTCAAGATCTGGGTCATACATGGCTAAGCAAGGACTTTTACCAATTATTGTCCTTACTTTATCAAAACTCTGCTGAGCAGCATCGTTCCATTCAAATCTGCTATTTAATCTGATCAATGATCTCAGTGGTTCGACAAGATTGGCATAGTGAGGAATGTACTTTGCAAAATATCCTGCTAGTCCCAGAAATGATCTCAATGACTTTTTGTCATGAGGAACTTGCGCATTCAACAAAGCTTGGAATTTATCATCTGGTTGAACACCATTAGCACTGATCGTATGGCCAAGGAAATTTAGGCTTGACTTTGAAAACACACATTTTTCTGAGTTTAGTTTGATGCCATACTTCTGTAACCTGGTTAACACATTCCTCAGATTTTCATCATGTTCTGCCTGAGTTTTACCATAAATGATTACATCGTCCAAGTAATACTGTACACCTATCAACCCATTAAGAACTACACTCATCATCTTTTGAAATGCAGATGGGGCAGATGCTAGGCCAAAACACATTCGTTTATACTGAAAAAGACCTTCATGTGTCAAAAATGCAGTGAATGGTCTTGACTCTTCATGTAGCGGCAATTGATGGTATGCGGATGCTAAATCTAACTGTGAAAATACGCTAGAATTACGCAACTCACAAAGAATTTCATCAATTTTAGGCAATGGGTATTTGTCAGGTATTATTGCCTTGTTGACTTGCCGTAAATCTACACAAATTCGTACAGCACCGGATTTCTTCCAGGCTACTACAATAGGTGATACCCATTCGGATGAATCTACTCGTTCAATTACACCTTGCTTCTCAAGATTAGCCAATTCAGCAGATACTTTTTCTCTTGCCTCAAAAGGCAATCTTCGTAACTTTTGACTGACCGGGTGAACTTTACTGTCAACTTTCACTTTATGGATAAAACCTTTCACACTCGGCATCTCCTCAAAATTAGTGAACAATTGTTCATACTCATGTACAATTTGCGATTTCACCTTTTTTTGCTCAACTTTGTCCGTGTCTAGCTTATTACAAGATAATGTACCACCATCAATGTTTATGTTAAGAGCTTGTATCAAATCTCTACCCATTATATCAGTACCAAGGTCAACTACGTATACATTAGTTACAATCAAGTACTTCCCAAACTTTACAGTACATTTGAAACATCCAGTAATCTTAATTGTATGCTTCGTAAACGAAGAAAAGGTTTGATGTTCGTTCGGGGTTGATAGTGCGTCAAGTAAGAAATGTTTCTCAAATGTCTCTTTCGTAAGTATGGTTATAGCAGAGCCTGTATCTACCAATAGAGGCAGTAGTACACCATTCATTTCGACTTTACAGCTTACTGGCTCTGAACTACTAACTAACGTGTCTGTATTAAGCACTAACAGTTCGTCGTCCTCATCCATCACTTGGTGAACCTGCTTGCTGGTCCGTCCCCGTTTCTGCCTGTCTGCTTGCGGCTTCGTAGTGGCCTTCGTAGTTGCGCGACAGACACTGCTGAAATGCCCAACTCTGTTGCACTTGTTGCATGATTTATCTTTGGCGGGGCAGGACGGGTCATTGGCTAGGTGTTGCGCAGAACCACATCTGTAACAGTTTCGTTGCGCTGTGCTCTGATGCGTTGCAGAAAAATTCGGACTGGTATTCGGGTGTGGCGTAAACTTCTTTGTCTGCTTGACTCGGTTGACTGGTACTGTAGAGTTGCTATCAGTCCCCTTTGACAACGCCCTTGATTCGCGTACAGCATTTTCAACTCGGTGAGCGACTTCTCTGGCTTTGGAAAGTGTTAAATCTTTTTCCATTAGTAATCTTTCTCGAATTTTGTTACTGTTTGTCTTTTCGACAAGTTGATCACGTAACATTTGATCAGTAAACTGTTCAAACTCGCATGTTTTTGCAAGTTCTCGTAGGGCCGCTAAGTAACTGTCAATTGTCTCACCAATCTGCTGCGATCTTTGCCGGAATCTGTACCTTTCAGCGACGACGTTAATTGACGGCTGAAATTGTTTCTGTAACGTCTGGAGTGTAAACTCGAGAAGGTTTGTTCCTTTGGATGGAGTTTCATCACAGTCCGGCAGAGTGTAGAAAATTCGTTGGCCTTCTACGCCTAGGCAATGTAGTAGCAATGCTCTCTGGCGTGTTTGGCTGAACTCTTCATCTCCTCCAACCGCTATCAAGTAGGTTTTGAAAAGGGAAACCCAATGTTTCCACGGAACTGGAGGATCACCCGGTTCTTGTAGGAATGGAGGGGGTTGAAGTAAGCTTGGAAACCCTCCTGAGGCCATGTCGCTAGAAGTTCGACTATCCTTGTCGCCAAATGTTGTATTCAGTAGACATACACAGAATTACTTCGCAGAGCTCTGGATAGACTTCAACCTCTTTATTACTACCACGTTCCTTTATATACACTTTTTACAGTCCAGTGAATATCTGGTCACTTGGAAAACTATTTATAATGAATAGCCTTATTATGTAATGTTACGGGTTACGACAACTTTGTTTACATGACCAGAAAAAAAAACCCCCAAAACAAACAAACAAATAAAACCTAGAATGCCAAAACACTGAGACACATGGAGTAATTTGCACCAAATACTCAAGTATTTGGTGAAGTCAACTTCTGGATGAAGTCATTGTGTAATCAAACAGGAGTAGCAGACTTTTCAAATGGTCTGTGAGTGTCAATCAGACACAGCAACAGTATACACGTTTTTATCAACACACAATAGTTTGTCCAATAATAAGTTTTTCTTTAGGCAAAAATCAAGGTAAAGATTCCCAGATAAACTGTAGAAATATGAATCAAGGTACAGATTCCCAGATAAACTGTAGAAATATGAATCAAGGTACAGATTCCCAGATAAACTGTGGAAATATGAATCAATTCACAAGATCCAAGGCTAATGTCCACAGGATCCAAGGCTAATGCCCAACATCATGGTTTTGCTATGTCAAACTCAAATGTGTTTTTGTGTGGCAAAAAAACCTGTTGGTGACAGATTTAAATTGGTGGCCATTAATCCTTTGATCATCCCCCCCCCCATCCCCACCTGCTGTAAAGGGAGTAAAAATCACCCAAGATAAATATCAGTACCGGTATGTTATTTTGTATACAATGTAGCATTAACATCAACAACTAACAAAGTCTCTGACTGACTCACCAATAATCCAAGAAACTTGAGTATCCTCTTGTGGGTGAGAATGTAAATAACGTTACCAGTTACTGGATCCACAGCGGGTAACCGATGTATCTTTGACTGAATCAACATCCTTACTGCTTCAAATAAACTAGTTTTAAAAAAACAAAGAAAATACCATGTACAAAACATTATCCTAAATTGTTTTATTGTGTTTCTAAACCACTCTCTGCAGCTATAAGAAATAACATTGCCATGCGCTAATCAAGACTTTAAAAACTCTATGGGCCAGGTCCCAAGTTTGATCCAAGGTCATTCCAATCACACAAGACTTATTTTGATAAACTAATGGAGCAAATAGGCAACTGATCTATATCAGTTCCTTTGCAAACAGCCCAGGTAATTTTCCTGACACGTTCGCACAAGTAGCCAACCTCACTGTCAGCTAACAGCAAACATTTTTGACCATGTGAACCCAAACGTTGGCTAACTTGGCTGCTTACTTCACTGCTAACTTCCTTGCTAACCGTTGTTAACTCAACTTAGCAGTGAAATTTGATACTTCGGCCACAGATAAAGGAATTTAGCAGTGTGTTTTTTTCTCGTGTGAATGTGACTAACCTCAGCTAGCTGTAAATATGATTTCAGCTCAATGTTACGAGGACGTGTATTTTTTCTCCCAGTGGAGTTGCACATAGGCCAAACTTTTCTCTCCTCAAATGCTGCCGAAGTTCTTTAAACTTTTACAATTAATTTACATTCTCTATATTCCTCAGATGGCAGCTAAACCATACTCATAACACAGAAAGAGAATACAGACGAAATAATCGAACATTGTTAGGATTAATGTTTGTAAACATGAAGTGATTAACCTCCTTCCCATAGGCAATGTACATGCTGTGGTACAGTGACATCACACACTATTGGGGAGGAAATTGTAGCATTCAACTAAGGTGTTGACACAATGTATTTACCGACAAAACAAAATACGCTTTTCATTCCAAAACACTGAGAATTTAAGGATGGAATCGCTGTGAACTTAGACAAAAATATGAAATGTTACATGTGTATTATATAAGCTATTTTTCAAGCCAACATGTAAATTCCTTCAGCAAAACTACTACAGAGTCAAAATAGTGTTAGTGGGGACCCCAGAAAGTGACCTTAGTCACAGTGTGAATGAGGGTTTAGAAACAGGACTGTTACCACACTATCTGCCTAGGAGGATATTCAGCGCTGTTTCAATGCCAAAGTTGCTCATAATTGCCACCGTCAATCCTGAATCCAGAATAATTCTCAACATAAAAGCTGAATGAAAAGCACCACATCCCAAATTATTGCACTGACAAGGCCCAACCACTGGCCTATGACCTTACACAAAAAGCTCTTTGACTTCTATTGATGAGATCTTCACAGAGATTTTAGTTCAAAACAATCAACATTTTTAAAAGATACAAATAGAAAGTTAAATCTAAGGTGCTGTTCTGGGTAAATTATGATGTGACATACCATATCAATCCCCAATATGAATTCATATAATTCAATGACATTGTCTGTGAATCTATTTACAAGCAAGACAAGTTTGTTCTCCAAAATTAATCTGCACTTGTAACAAGCAAGAATCACATATTTGCATGAAGACAAATACCTCTAAGGAATAACCAGTTCTTTCGTTACCTTGCATCAGGATCAATCCACACAAGAGGTCCGGCTTTTTTACTTAAGACATCTATAAATAAAACAACAATTAATATATCGTTTGCTTGAATATATTCATTATATGTATGTGGAATCAGGATCTCAATCTCAATAAAGAGGCTCAATATGTGGGCAAAGAAATCAGGATTTAACTCTCATGACCTCACTGTCCTGAGTAGAATTAGCTGTTGTCTACTTAATACCAGAGATGCAATGACCTTTACCGAGCCATTGAGAATGTGCATACATCAGCCTCATATCTGTCAACCACTACTTATGAGACAACATTACAATTGCAATGGGGTCATTCCGTGCCAACTCACCTGATGGGTTGGCAGGCTCCGTCTCAGATTTTGCTTATTTTTTTGTTAAACAATCCCCCTATGGGTGCCATGAACACACACAATTTTAGAATCCTACTCCTCAACATTTCTGAGATATGACCCCCTAAAAATTAAGCCCCGCCCCCTTCAAATTGACTTTGTTTTGTTTTCGGCAATTTTAGAGGTCTGTATTTACAAATGAAGATGAGATTTATAACTACAATCTAATGGCTATAAAGGGTATCTGGTATCTGATATCCCATCAACTAAATTATACTGTCAAAAGTAGCACAGGTCATTTGTATATCAAGGTATGGGTCTTCAAAAACGGACATTTAAGCCTGCATAAAGACTTTTCGTAATTTTTGAGACCCCCTGGTGCCTAAGTGAAATGTCCGATTGCTTTATATTGTATTTGGCTATAAACTAGGTGCATATGTGTGAGGAATGAATTTTTCAGGATTTTAGGTGATTTGGCACGGAATGACCCAATCAATGGTTAGTCTGTCAACTAAATTGTTTTACAATTGATTCTTTTAATCTTTGCATTTCTCTTGCATAGCTTTGTTGCCTTATTAATAATAGCATTATAATAAGCATCTTTAATAAAATAGTTCATAATCTTTAAAAAAATTCATTAACTGAATGTAATTTTGGGGAAAGACTTTTTAAACATACCTCTCCAAGTTGCTATTTTATGTTCTTCCAACTCATCCATTTTGACCTGCATAAATTATGAACAAATACAAAGAGACTAGGAATGTAGCATTTGTAGATTTTGCAATTTTGTGTTCAGGTTTTGTGAATAGCAGATAAACATCAAAGTCTTAAATAAATAAAAAAATTAATGAACATAAAAACATAACAAAATATTAAATAGAGCGCCACATATATTTTATTTTCAACTACATATTAAAATATTGCATACATTAAATCTTCACAAATCACGCAAATGGCCATTGAACACTGGTACATTTTATTTGATGGCCTTTTATGCACTGTGCAGGTACTATCAAATCAAGTCTTTTGCTTGATGGTTGATGGTGCCAAATATATGCATGAAGATGTAAACACAGAGTCCATTTTAGATAGATGGTATGCACATCAACCCACATAATACAAAGTGGCAAAAATTGGCAGCTACAGCTGTGGCTACAGCTAGTTGCTACCAGTCTGCAGTAGCACACACTCTCATCAGCTAGTTGCTACCAGTCTGCAGTAGCACACACTCTCATCAGCTAGTTGCTACCAGTCTGCAGTAGCACACACTCTCATCAGCTAGTTGCTACCAGTCTGCAGTAGCACACACTCTCATCAGCTAGTTGCTACCAGTCTGCAGTAGCACACACTCTCATCAGCTAGTTGCTACCAGTCTGCAGTAGCACACACTCTCATCAGCTAGTTGCTACCAGTCTGCAGTAGCACACACTCTCATCAGCTAGTTGCTACCAGTCTGCAGTAGCACACACTCTCATCAGCTAGTTGCTACCAGTCTGCAGTAGCACACACTCTCATCAGCTAGTTGCTACCAGTCTGCAGTAGCACACACTCTCATCAGCTAGTTGCTACCAGTCTGCAGTAGCACACACTCTCATCAGCTAGTTGCTACCAGTCTGCAGTAGCACACACTCTCATCAGCCTCAGATCTCTCAACAAAATGTACACCTTCTCTCAGACGATCATTTTGTGTTCTGCCTGAGTTTTTACTGATTTCATCAGCACTTTCACTTTCTATCACTCACAATTAAACACATTAGCATGTTCCTTAAACTCATGGAATACAAGCTACACTAACAAGTACAATTCTATAAGGACTGTGGAATTTTAGTCATGCAGCACGTGCAATAAGATGAACGACTAAGTTTAACACTTAGGGCTACGAGTGATTGGCTACAAGTTATTTGCTTAAACCATTAAAGTAGAACAGGGGTGTTACGCACTGACTAAAGATAAACAATAGATGCAGCTTTAGAATTAGAAAAACTGTGACACTGTTGATGGTTGGCGAGTGCACTCTGTCAAAAATAATTTTCTTAGCCATCAATCTCAATCAGTTTGAAGTTGCCAAATGGTATCTGATGTCCATCAATACAATCACAAAAGTTCTTTTTTGTAGGTGTTATTTGTTGCCTTCCAAACTTTTTTTGAGCAAAAGTTTTCTTAGGACAGAGAAAAACCTGGAAAAGATTTTGGAAGAAATAAACACCACTGGACAGTGCATTTTTAATTTTGAATGTAAACCATATATTTCTACTATTTCTTGTTCTCCCCCCCCCCCCTTCTTCTCCTTCTTTTTCTTCATCATTTCTTTCTAAACTGGCCTAAATTAGGAAAAACTAGATTAGGAATATTAGAAGAAAAAATGTTTTGGTATTTTGAAGAACAAATGCGTCACTGTTTTTGTACCGGTCTTTGATTTTCCAATCAGGTGTTTTCTTAGGCTGTTCCTTTAGAGATTTTCAGTTTGGAGTTGTACCAATAGCAATCAAAGAACATCAGGAAAGTGACTTTCATACAATTAATACTAATAAAAGGAGAGTCCACGCTAACTATAGATCAACAAAGGGTAAATTAAACTGCACAGTTCCGACAAATGCCTGCCCGAAAATGAATTTGAATGGTTATCTTCTTCAATCGCATGATGAAAGAGAATATTTGGAAACACGTTTAGTGAAATTAAATGACTATTTAATTTTGTACAAATACATGTAGATTAATGCAACATTTAAAAGGGGGAATTTTGGGATACTAGGTGGCAGCAGACTTATCAGGTCAAACCATTGTTCTTGGTAATGAGTGTATGCTCAGAACTATGTAAACAATGACAATTTATCTGGTAAGCCGGCTGCCACCTAGCATTCCAAAGTCTCCCATTGGCAGCTCAATTGCTGAAAATGGCCAGGAAAACCTATAATTTATTTTAACTATGAAAATTGTAAGAGATTTTTAGGACCCTGCCAGCTACGTTAAAAGAACCAGTTTTTATCAGCCTGCATGCTGGATGGTGCATGCATTAATTTTTGATAAAATTGATTCTCATAAATACAAGGCTATGTCATACAATAAAATACATGCATTTTCCTACCAGTGGTGACTTGTAGTAGTTTTGAAGGATGCAGATGAAGTCAGTTATTGTCAGCATACCTGTTGATTAAAAGTACAAGTTAATGCACACTCTCTACAATGCATCACATGACAAGATATATACTTTCTTCAATAACGTCACTATTGAGAGGGGAAAATTAATTAAAGAACAGTTGTTACTTTGAAATTTAAATTAAATGGTTTCTTGAGAAAAACTGCATACCAAGTACAAAATCCTTTGGTCAAACCTTGTAATATACATGTAATGTATTGAATATTAGCTGATCCAACTTGAGTCAAGGCTTTCGTTTTTAGTCAATTTAAGAAAAGTGAAATATATTTCAACATAAAATATTTCCATTTTTGCTTTCTTACTTTAAGGCATGCAAATAACTTATTTCACATTGCTTTTTGGTTTTTGCAAAGGATCTTAAAACATGCAGGTAAAACTTTGATACATAACATTACTATTAAGTTGCTATTTAAATCTTCACTAATCCTGTATTCTACATTTCAGGTACAAGATAAGATTAAACACAAGAGATTAGTTACACACAAGAGACAAAATTGTAAAAAGAAAGATTGTCAGTCATAACTTGGTGGAACAAATTCCCTTGATAAAATGTTTAGTGTAGTGATATCAGGATGAAAACAAAGTAGCATATATATTACAAACATGACTTGTTCAAACTAAAACCAAATATATATAAAATAGAATGTTTCAGGTCAGTTCCCTCCTCCCTAGTTAAACTCAGACACACAACATGGGTACACGCTAGCAGACTACATTTCAATTGTTCAATATGGTATGACCACCTTTGTACAAACCTCTGTCCCCTTCGTACATATGTGAACAACTCTGGTGAAAATGAGCCTAATCAGTAGCTTACCATTGAAATCAACACCATACAAATTGTCAACCTCTACCATCTACCATGTCCACTCCTGCAAGTGCTTGGCACCTCATGTCTTCCAACTGTCTCATCCCAGTTCATCATTTCAGGAGACTTCAGATGTCGCCATGAAACATGGCGCTATCCAGACTCTAACATCAATGGAGACAACTTTGCTGACTGGTGTTTGCTCAACAATTTCTACACCTTCATCCAAAACAATCATGGAACAGAGGAACCAACTCCCCCAAAATCACAGGTTTTTCGGGAGTCCGTGAATAAAAGTATGTACACCACAATCGCCCCAAAAGCCCATCAGCGCCACACCAGTTGGTCAACTCATCCTCTTTTTCTCTACGAGTGTCAGAAAATCAAGCTACTCAAGGTTGGCCAGGCCCCCCAGTGGGGCTGAAGGTTTAACAGGTAAGTATCATCCCTTGGCGGACTCCGAAATCACCTTTGATTTGAGGGAGTCTAGTTTAGGGATTCCCTTACCTGTTAAAACTACATATGAATAGATAAGCACAGAGTGAAGGAGGTGGGCTATTGGGGGGGGGGGGCAAGGTAAAAAGGTAGGAAGACCACTCTGGAATGCCCAGTGAAAACTCTAATTACAAATCAACTTAACGAGAGGAGGAAGGTGATGTCATCTTAGTGGGAACATCTCATTACTGCTGAGTAGATGGTGCTCGGGATGTGGCAACAGAGACGACCATCCTCTGTGACTATCCATCTAGAGATTGTATCTAGCGAAGCTGCTCCATGTGGGTGTGTAGAGGTAATGAACAGCTGTGTAGCGAAGCTGCTCCATGTTGGTGTGTAGAGGTAATAATGAACAGCTGTGTAACGGTGCCCCTTAGAGGCTTAGATTGACCGAGGTACCACTTAAAAGTGCTCCAACATGGCACCATAGTTTATCCTCCAAGAATGACTTTAGGCTGGCTACAAATATTTCCAGTGGTAAAAAGCCTGGTTACTGGCTTTTAGCCAATAAAAAATGGCAAGAGCCTGGATGGATGCCACTCGGGAACGATCTGATGCATCCCTGTTCAATAGTCAGGGTATGAAGTTCACCACGTCTTCTAGCTGTTGCCATTGCGGAACGGAAGGCTCTTTTAATTGACACATTAAAAAGGGAGGCACTAGCCATTGGCTCAAAGGGGTTTGTAAGACCAGCCTAAGCTCCCTGGAGAAGATCAATTTTCTTCCCAGAGGACATTCTATGAACATGCCCCTTAGATGCCGGGTCAGATGGGTGTTATTAGAGTTGGAGGAAAACCTTCTTGATTGGCTGATCTGTAGCCTGGGATCATGGCTACAGTTAGGCCATGGTTACAAAAGTAAGAAGAAGTCACTCAAAGCTTCTAGACAGGTTGTGCAAGGGCCAAGAGATTTGTCCCAGCACCATTTGTTAAAGTGTCCGAGGTAGCTATTGTACACCTTCTGGGTGGAAGATAATGAGCGTGGGCTGCCAGTATAGGGCTGGAGTGTATGCCATGAGGCAAATTGAGTGAAAGCTGGACAACATCCAACACATCAAGCGGAGGAATTCTATCCCTGGGTCTGGGATCTGAGATTGGGGTTGGTACAGTAGATCCATTCACTTTGGAAGGATCAATGGTGGGTGGATCATTAACTGCACAAGTTTATGAAAGAAAGGCTGGTGTGGCTAGAATGAAGCTATATGGATCTCTCTGAAACATTCCCTCTCCTTTTTTGTCAATTCTTGTGAGGAGACAGATTGAGAGGAAGGTAAATGCAAAATACTTTCCAAACTGGTGGAGAGGGCATTGAGTACCAAAGCCTTCAGACCTGGGTTGCAAGTTTAGTAGACTGGGAGTTCGCTGTTGAGGTCCGAGGTGAAGAGGTGTTTGTACATGGACAAGTATCTGAAGGATTTTTAAACGACTGTTTTGTAGAGACCATTCTGTATAAAATACCTTCGTTCTGGACAGAGCATCTCCCCGCAAGGTTAACTGTGGAGAGGACTAAGTTGTTTGTCTTAAGCCGTGTTCGCATTGGACTTATTTTGGGTAAACTAACCGAGCAAATGGGTAACTTGACCATTTTAAGTCCAATGCGGACAGCCCAGAAAGTTTCTCTCCCAGGTAACTTACCCGACCCAAATGGGTAGTTTAACTGCCCCACTTCTGCCCGGTTAAATTGACCAGGTCAGTTTAACTGAGCCAAAAAGTCCAGTGCGAACGCGATCTGGGTAAAAGCCGTCCCGGTAAAAAGCCATATCCAGACCCCCGGATTTACACGCACATGTTTACACGGAAGTTCGGTTGCACTCAGTGCATTCACTGTCATGCACCCCAGTCAAAGGTCACTGCGATAGCAGGAGTGACTGTTAAGTTGTCTAACTTGACAAGAACAGCAGTTCTGTGGAAGTGTCTCAATGCCCAGGACACTGATAGAAGTTCTAGAACATTGATGTGAGAGGCAAGTCTCCTTCTGGGACAAAGTCCCTGATGCCGATTTTACTCTCACATGTGCCCACAACTGCTGTTTGAAGTGTTTATTACTAATGTCACTTTGGGTTGAGCACGGGGGAATAACAGTCCAGTTCAAAGACTGGACCGATGCTGCCACAAAAGATTGTGAGGTGAGATTGGGCCAGATTGGAAACTGGCACTGGTAGACATATTGGTAATGCCTGCAATGAGGCCCAGGAGGAGTAGCCAGGCTACAGCTGGGACAACGTTGGTCAACATGAACTCCATGAGGGTTTGAATGCTTTCCTCCTTGGGGAAAGCTAGACTTCTGTTAATTCTTCACTTATAGGTACCTTAGCCGGAACACTGTTCTGGTTGAAAAATTTGTCCGATCTGAATTTAGAAACCAGACTATGGATCCCAGGTCCAGATCTGAGTCTTTTATACTTGGCTACTTAGTATGACTTTAGGAGGTCACAAATTTGTGTACAAACCCTATGGGATTTTTGACAGATCTAAAGAAAAATAAGAAAAACAGATACAAATCTAGACCAAAACAATAGCTGTTCCGACTTATGTCAGAACAGCTAATAATTAGTAAATTTAGAACAGTCTTAAGCAAACTTAAACACAGGGACAACGGATGCCACTTTCCAAGATGAAGGAAACTCAAAGACTGCCAAGCACATGTTGAATAGCTTGGCAAGAATAGGGGAAAGTTCTGGGGAACACATTTTCAAAACAATTGCAGTGATTCCATCAGGGCCAGTAGCCTTGGAGACATCCAAGAAATTAACAGTCCGGGCAATCTTCTTTCGATTGATGAGAGAATCAGATACTACAATGGCTGTACAGCATTTGTACAGGATGGAAAGACAGAAAGTGAATGCCTCTCATCATTGAAAGTGGAGTTGGATACAAAGTTGTCAATAAGAACTCTGGTTCCATAAAAGAGAGGAGGAATAAATTACTTGTTGCGTTTAAGTGCACTAATATTGGTAATCCGGCAAAAATTCCTTGAACCAATCCACTGTATTGAAATGGAACTTGCGACAGAGCTTGCATTGCTGCAATTTGGGGATTCATGGAAAAGACGCCCACTATCCAAAGTTCCTGAAAGATGATACTTCTTTAAAACACTGTTACTATGACCAATTGCTTCAGTACAGGCTTGAGTGTACCAAGGTTGAGAATGGGCCTTGATCTGGTAGGATACATGAGGGGATATAAATCTCCATACCAAGGTTTATCCATTGGGATAACTCGTCTGCTGCCAAATCAGGACCAAGACCTAGAATCAAAGACCATGGCACATCAGCAAGAAAACACTGCAAACTATCCCAGTCGGCAGAAAAACAGTACGGTGAAAAGGCTGAAATGTAGTTAAGGGAGAAAAGCCAGAGACAATTGAGTGAAACGAGTTACCATTTCAGGCAAGACCTTTGCAACAAACTCATCCAGTTTCACAAAATGAGGTACCTACCATCTGAAGCACAATCCGGTAGGGAATAAAATGATCCGAGTAAAATGTTAGAAGATGGAAAAATTACAATACCAAGAATGTCAGTATTACAACCCTGCATGACATCTACACTGTATAGACCTGTGAGGTTCTTGCACCAACCCTGTTTGACATCTATAGACCTGTGATGTTCTTGCACCAACCCTGCATGACATCTATAGACCTGTGAGGTTCTTGCACCAACCCTGTCTGACATATGTGACCGGCTCTGCAAAAATGGCCATTATGTCGCAAAAAATCATTTTGGAGTTAGATACATGGATGGAAAGGTCTATCTCTCAGCTTTAATTTGGTGAATGTTGGAAGTCTGTAGCATTTTGTAGTTAACAAAAAAATTATACAAAACCTGTTGCTTAAAATCCCTCCCCACAGTAGTGTGGGAAGGGTCTACGAGGGAATACTTACCTGTAGAGCAAATACATTTGCATATTCCTATTACCGGCAGGTATTTACCGCTAAGAGTTTTATATATCCTGTAATAGCGCCCTCTGCCGCTACCCACAGTGCCCCGCGGCATGTACGCCTCGTGAGCTTCCTCTTTTCTCAAGCGTTCCAAAAATTGAACACTCAAGGATCGAGCATAGAGGGGAAGGCGGGAGGGATGCTCTACAGGTAAGTATTCCCTCGTAGACCCTTCCCACACTACTGTGGGGAGGGAGTCTACGTCACTCTACTTACCTGTAGAGCAAATACATTTGCATAGACTAGCACCGGACAAGGCGGTGGGTATGCGAGAGGATAAAACCCTATATCACAGTTAAATCTATGTACACATATATACATACGCTAACAGTATATTATATGATACATATAAAATGATAAACAAGGAATCAGAACAAGGAACTCACCTAAACAAGGGAGGTTCCACTTGGGGAATGTCCTGGCTGGGATGAGGTCCGACTGGCCGCCCTCAGCACTGCTCTCCCTGTCCTGCCCTCCGTCTGGAGCACATCCTTCAGATAGCACTCCGTAAAGGTGTTAGGAGTTTTCCAACACGCTGCCTGCAGGATGTCGCTCATGGCAACACCCTTAAAAAAGGCCCATGACGTTGACACTGCTCTAACATCATGAGCACGGACTGTCCCCGAGTCTCCATCTGCTGGGGCTTCCTGGGCCAAGCGGATGGCCATGACTATCCATCTGGCAATCGTATCACGAGAGGCAGGCCGGTATGGCTGGGTCGTCGTGACAAAAAGTTGGGAGTGGCCCGTCCGAAGTGTCTTCGTGCGGTTGATGTACCACTTTAGCGCTCTGACTGGACACCACAATTTGTCATTTGGCACAGACGAGAACGATTTGATGTCAGGGACAAAGATGTCCGGGGGTAAAAAGGAGTCCGATTGATTCTTAGTCAAGAATCCTGCCCTAGGTATCAGGCGGACCCCATCCGGTTCCCAACGGATGTGCCCCGGATCTAATGTAAGGGAATGTAGCTCACTACGTCGTCTAGATGTAGCTACTGCCAACAAGAAGGTGACCTTAACAGACAACTGTAACATAGTTGCGCTGCCCATCGGCTCAAAAGGGGATCTCGATAAAGCCTCTAACACACTGAAGAGGTCCCACGAGGGCACCAGCCTACGTGTTGGGGGACGAGAAACAAACATCCCCTTCATTAGCTGGCTAAGTGCCTGGTTCTCGGACACTGAGGATCCGTCTGGGAAACCTCCATGGATCGCCGCTATGGCCGACCGGTAGTTCTTAACCGTGGCCGTTGTAAGGTCACTCTCGAACAAGTATACCAGGAAATCTGCAACCTCCCCTAAAGAAGTATTGGGGGGATGTAGAGATCGTTGTCTACACCACTTGTAAAAATGGCGTAATCTACTGTCGTAAATCTTCCTGGTTGACTCTCGTCGACTGCCGGCTGCAATAGCTGCAGCTCGTCGAGAAAGGCCTGCCGTGCGGAGGGATTGCGTGATAGCACCCAGCACGTCAGGTGAAGCTCCTGCGGAGCCGGATGCAGGAAACCTGAGCTGGGCTGGAACAGTATGTCTGTTCGCTGCGGAAGCACCACTGGCCTGTGAACCAAGAGCATGGTCAGTCTCGTGAACCATGGTTGGCGAGGCCAGAAGGGAGCTATGAGGAGGACCTTGCAGTTCTCCTGCTCCAGCTTGGCTAACACTTGTGGGATGAGAGAGAACGGGGGAAAGGCATACGCCAGTAGCCCGTCCCACCGCATTGTCAGAGCATCCGTCTGCCATGCACGGGGGTCGGGAACCCTCGTGCAGTAGACTGGAAGCTGGTGGTTGTCCCTTGAAGCAAAAAGATCGACATGAGGTCGATCGATTAACTGAAAGAGGGACTGCGCTACTTGTGGGCGCAGTGTCCACTCCGTGGGAAGGATCCAACCCCTGGAGAGGGCATCGGCGGTAATGTTCTCCTCGCCTGGGAGGTGGACTGCCGAGAGTGTTATTCTGTGGCGAATGCACCAATGGAACAGCTTCCATGTGAGCGCGCACAGACGTCCCGACCGTGTGCCCCCCTGGCGATTGATATAAGCCACCACTGTGGCGTTGTCGCACCGAACCAGTATCGCTCGACCCATAACCAGGGGCCGAAAATGCTGGAGTGCGTTGAAGACCGCCCACAACTCGAGCACATTGATATGGCTTGAGAGGTGTTCGGGCCTCACCGACCCGCCACCTGGCGTGGGGGTAGGGTTGCTCCCCAGCCGAAAAGTGACGCGTCTGTTGTGATGGTCAGGGACGGCTGCGGCCTGCGAAAGGCCCGCCCTCCTGCAAGGTTGGCTGAGTCGAGCCACCACTGGAGGTGCGGCAGCAGCCAAGGCGTGGTCGGTACCGGATGGCTGATGCGATGACAGCTGGGCCGGTAAAAAGAGAGCAGGTGAAGTTGGATGGGACGCATCCGTAGCCTGCAAAATTCCACGACGTCCACTAGGCTGGCCATGAGACCTAGGAGTCTTAGCCAGGCCTGCGCTGGGGCCACCGTTATCGGTATAAAAAGGGATACGCATTGACGTAGGTTCAACAAGCATTCCTCTGTAGGGCGGACCAGCCCCCTCTGAAGGTCGAGCGCCGCTCCCAGAAATTTTGGAAACTGGGATGGGAGAGGGTGCGACTTCTCGTAGTTGATGAGAAACCCGAGGTCGGATGTAAGACGCACGGTGCGATTGACAGCCGCCGACGTGGCCTCGAGAGAATGACCCACAATTATCCAATCGTCGAGATACATGAATATCATCACACCCTGTCTCCGCAGCGCTGCCCCGATTGTTCTCACTATGCGGGTGAAAACGCGGGGTGAGGTGGAAAGCCCGAATGGGAGCACCGTGAATTCGTATCGGATGTTGTTGTATTGAAAACGAAGGAATTTCCAGTGCTCCGGTCTGACAGGGACATGCAAGTAAGCATCCTTCAGATCGAGGCTGGCCGCCCAAGCTGGTGTGTTGATTGATTGGAGAATAATCCTCAGCGTATCCATACGGAAGCGCCGAGGACGTACGTATATGTTCAGCGGCTTTAAATTCAAGATCGGACGCCATACGCCGGCCTCCTTCTTGGGAACCAAGAAGAAGGTCGACATAAAGCCCGTCCGTGTTTCCCCGGAGGGAACTACACGCACCGCTCTCTTCGCGAGGAGGGAATTTATTTCCTCCTCGAGATAGCGGCGCTTTGATGGGTCGGACGGAACTGGCGTCGGCCGAACAAGCATGCCCGACGGGGGGGGCGCTCGAAAACTCCAGTGCATAATCGTGACTGATTGTATCGAGCACCCACCGGTCGGGTGTGATCAAAGCCCAGGACCCCGCGTAGTCTTGGAGGCGGCCTCCCACGGGTCCGACAACGGGAGGTCGCCACGAGGCGGGCAAGTCACCTACGCCAGCCCCCAGAATACCGGGGGGCGGGCGATCGGGCACCACGGCTGGGTTGGGGCCGTTGTTGTCCGGGGATGAATGGCTGAGTCTGCGCGGGCCTCGTACCCGAAGTGTTGTCGGAGCGGCCGCGAAAACTGCCACGGGCAGACTTCAGCGGTTGGCGGCGGGGAATGACAAACGTTGATTTGTTCTTGCCCCGTGTCGCTCTGGGTGCAGGGGTTGAAGGCCTCTTGAGGTTTATCTTCTCAGTTGCCTTCAAGCGTTTTGCCTCAGCCTGCATACATTCTTCAAATTTACTTGCAAAAAGATCCGGACCCAACAGTGGGAGGTCTTCAAATCTTTTGCGGGCGCCCTGCGACGGGAGGAACAATGCATCGAGCACGTTCCCCCGGCGGGACGAGGTTGCCAAGGACGACACTCGCGTGAATTGATCAAGCACCGAGCGGAGACCATGGTCAAGGCAGTGAAAGGCTGCGGTTAACAAATCCGCTGGTACCGCCGACTCGTCCTCACAACCTGACACTAAATACTCCGTGAGGAGAAGCAGGAAGGAGGCTGAGCGCATGCCCTGGCGGGAGGCCGAGTCAACTTTCTTCAGGACTTCCTCGAATTTGCCGCGAGTCTTGTCGGCAAAGGGTTTCTTGGAAGCAGTGGAGCCTGAGTCTGCTATTAACTTGTCTTTAGCAGAGTCGGATATGGAAGGTGTTGTGAAAAAATTATCGAAATCCGCTGCAGGGAAACGATAATATGCATTCTCCCGTTTGGAGAAGGGGTGCCATTTGCTGTTCGCTTTCATGAGAGCGCAAATGCGATCCACACAAACCTGGTCCACTGGAAGCGTCGGGAAAATGTTGACCTTGTTGGTCGACATGCCCGTCTTCCGCTTAAATGATTTTCTGTCTGGCTGAATATCCTCAGTAGCGGAGGGTAATTGCAGCACCCGTATCATGTCACGTTGAACCAGCCGAAGCTCGGTCTCCGTAACGGACAGCCGTTGCATGCGTTGGGCAATGTCCTCATCGTCCTCCTCGGAGTCCCCCGAGAGGGAAGGTCGAGATGTCCCCGGAGACTGGGGAACACTAGGCTCAGATTGTGAAAATTGCACCGAGTCCTGGGTCACTGGCTGTGCAATTCCTTCGGTATCAAACGCCATAGATGGGTGGATACTCAAAGCCGGGACAGACGCCGGAGCACGGCTCACCGTGCACGGTACGCCTCTGGGCCCTTGTGCCCGCCAACCTCCACTGATGGATGGAGGTTTGTAGGGTGGCAGGGGGTTGAGGCTGACTAGGTAAGTCCGCAGGAACCCCAATAACACCCACCTGGCGGGTAGAAGACAAAGCCGCTAAAGTTGCCGAAATCGTCTGAAAAGCTTCCATAAAGTCAGCCCTGGAAATAGCGCCCTCACTCCGGTGGCGTTTGCCATGGTGGGATCGACTGGACGAACCATCCGAACTTGAAGAAGAACGGTGGCTACGTTTCCCCTTTGTCTTCTTGCTCTTCTTTTTGGAAGAGCGACCCCGGGAAGAAACCGATGATATTTCGGTTGACGCCGGGGGCCCTGGAACCCCGGAGCAACGGTAGTAATCCATTGCCGGCGGTTCAATAGAGCGCACGTAAGAAGAGCCGGTAGGCCCGGGAATTCCCCAGGCGGCCTGCTCTGCGTCGCTCGAAAATTGACCAGCTGTCCACAGCACATCCAACTCCGAATGGGGGGTCGCTGTACGAGCTGGCGGCCCGTATAACAGTCCGTCCCGGTGTACGGTGGGGGTCACCACTGAGCCGGGGGGACACGGGTTCATCATTCCCGCCGAATCACGCAGGCCAGTCGTGTCTGACTGCCCCGTGATCGGGGGGTGGAGCGGAGGGTGTAGCGATGCCCGTGTCTGAGCTACGCTTACCACCCTGACGTCCTTTTTTCGGGGCAACCACTGCACAGGAATTTTTATTTTTAACCTTGCCGGTGGTTCCCGATCGTTTGGTGGTCCCGTGTACTTTGATCGGAGAAGGAGACCGTGTCAAGTCCCCTTCCCGGCCAACGGAACTGCCAGCGCCCGCAACCGACGGTTGAGGGTGCTGGGCAGGAGCTGACTGACTGGATAGCGGAGTCACGCTATCAGCACCGTCGCCCGAGAACTCAGCATGACCCGGGGGAGGAGTCTTTCCCCCGATAGCGGTCAAGCCAGTTCGCCCCAAACGTTTCATATTAACTCAACGAAGACTTCACACAAAAAACACGAGTACAGAACTCTACAACTCGTCTCACTTCTTTAATCTTAACTTTACTACAAAATCTTCTCTAGCAATAACGGGTAAAAAAGAGTAATAATCAGAACCTGAATTAATACGTCCTACCCGACCTGCCGCTAAGAGAAAAGAGGAAGCTCACGAGGCGTACATGCCGCGGGGCACTGTGGGTAGCGGCAGAGGGCGCTATTACAGGATATATAAAACTCTTAGCGGTAAATACCTGCCGGTAATAGGAATATGCAAATGTATTTGCTCTACAGGTAAGTAGAGTGACGTAGACCAAGATATGTTGTCTAAAATAGTAAATAATTATCAAAGACAAGTCAGTTGAGTTGGACAGAATTGACAGGTATTGCGCTGTGTTTTCGCGTGGCACGCACATTATAAGCAGTCACGTGAGTCACCGGACAGTGAATAAACAACCAATTCCATTCACGGCGCATGCGCACGCTCGACCGTGCGCCCATTGACCAATCGGTGCACTACACTGTATACACGTGACCGAAAAGATCCACGCTCCTAGTAACAAGCGCCCTTTGTATACGTGTCAGAAATTTACCTACCTTGCTTTTGCATTTGACCTTTAACCTTTTCTATGTCTACATACAGAAAGACAACACCCTCAGCTTTCAGATGATACCAAATTTATAATAGGGGAGTTCCAAATAATGTGCTGCCAGATGTCTAAAATGAAGCAACTTTCCACTGAATTCACAGACACCGATCGTGCAAACCACAAACAAAATGTACACAAAACACCTTCTTTTTTTTCATCATTATTGGTCAAAATAAATATTCAATCTTACAAATTATGAAAGTGTGGATATCAACGATGTCAAAAATGGGATAATAAAAAAATCACACCAACGAAGAATTTATCACCCTTTCAACACTGACAAGCCCATTACGTGATAAGGCATAGCGCAACTTACGGGCCTTTTTTGCAGAGCGGGTCACATATATACACCTGTGAGGTTCTTGCAGATATGAGGAAACATGATCGAGGATTAAGATGAGAAAATTTGATCGGTTGTTCATGAAAGCCAGAAGTTTAAAAAACAACACGATTGGGCCACTTTTAGAAGCTACCGCAACAAAATCACTTAACTTGTGCGCAATGCCCACACCCGTTACATCAACAAAGTGATTGGTGGAAGCTTAAAAGACAACCCAAAGACCTTTTGGTCATATGTTAAGCTCATGCGTACTGAAAATACTGGTATTCCACCGCTGAAATCTGAGGGAAAGTTATGCACCACTGACTCTGAAAAAGCACAGGCACTCAACACCTAATTCAAGTCCGTTTTCAACAAAGAAGATCCTTTCAGTATTCCATCTAAGAGTGCTTCTCAGCATCCAACCATTGGCAACCTAACTATTGGTACAGAGGGAGTGACTAAACAGTTTGCTAACCTAAACCCAAACAAGAAACTACTCAAGACAGTTGCATTGGAAATTGCCCCTGCCATGCAGTTTTTATTGAAACAATCTTATGACCTGGGCATCATGCCTGACGACTGGAGTAAAGCACTAGTCACAGCACCGTATAAGAAAGGACCAAAGAGTGACCCTGGGAATTACAGACCTATCTCGCTTACATGCCTGTCTTGCAAGATCATGGAGCATGTAGTCCTCAGCCGAATTGCCAAACACTTATCCCAGAATAACATCTTACTGGACAGCCAACATGGTTTCAGGGTTACACTATCTATTGTCACCCAACTTAATAGTTCCATCCATGATTGAGCATCCACACTCAACCATCGTGGACAGACAGACCTGATATTGCTTGATTTTAGCAAGGCCTTTAACAAGGTCTTAAGTCATTCAAGCTGGCAAGATGTTACATCTGGTGTGCCACAGGGGTCAGTCCTTAGTCCGACACTCTTTATACTATACATCAATGATATCAGCGACCATCTGAAGTCCCTAATTTGTCTATTTGCTGACGATAGCATCCTTTATAGGGAGATCTCCAGTTCATCTGACCGCACGCAATCTTCAAAGATGATCTTACCACCCTTGCTACCTGGGCTGATACCTGGCTTATGAGTTTTAATGTAGGAAAATTTGCAGTCATGTCAATCACTCTGAAGAAGAAACCCAGCCTCCATGAATACAACATCCTGGGGCCGATTTCACAAAGAGCTAAGATTGATCTTAGCTGCCAATTGGTCTTAATTGCTAAGCAAAGTGTGATGTCACAATACAAATCACTATGGTAATACTGACAATTCGTCTTAAGATGAATCTTATCTCTTTGTGAAATCGACCCATGGGAGAAGTACTTAACAGAGCTAAGGAACATGAGTACTTAGGTGTCACAATATCAGACGACCTGAAATGGGTCTTGACCTGAAAAGGTCTTGACCTGAAAAGGTCTTGACCTGAAAAGGTCTTGACCTGAAAAGGTCTTGAATGGGACACCCTTCACACCAGGCGTCTACTAAACCAAGCCACCATGTTTTACAAAAGAAAAGTTCAACCTTGTTTACATCCAATTACCACCATATTTCCTGTTATAACTTCATCATGTCACAGCCAACACAGCTATAAGTTATCAACAACCCTCTTCAAATGTTGATGCCTACAGGTACTCATACTACCCTAGAGCAATTCGTATCTGGAACCAACTACCTGCTTCAGCAGTGAATGCTCCATCAGTGGAAACATTCAGGTCAGCAGCTCTTCCAGCCATCAGGGAGATGTGTCCGCCACTAAGCCTAAGAAGTCTCTAAGTTACATGTTTCACCAGCACCAGTACATCTTTGTATATACACCTTTTTTGACACATCTATTGAGTTTTGTTTGTAATTGGCACCCTGAGTTCTTGCTGCACCGGCTGATAGGTCATCGGCTACCAAACTCCTAGTTTAGCCTTCAAGGCTGTAAGAAGGAGAAATCCACTGAAGACTGAAGACTGCACCAACCCTGTCTGACATCTATAGACCTGTGAGGTTCTTGCACCAACCCTGTCTGACATCTAAAGACCTGTGAGGTTCTTGCACAAACCCTGTCTGTCATCTATAGACCTGTGAGGTTCTAGCACCAACCCTGTATAACATATATACACCTCTGAGGTTCTAGCACCAACCCTGTATAACATATATACACCTCTGAGGTTCTTGCACCAACCCTGCATGACATCTATAGACCTGTGAGGTTTTTTGCACCAACCCTGTTTGACATCTATAGACCTGTGAGGTTCTTGCACCAACCCTGTTTGACATCTATAGACCTGTGAGGTTCTTGCACCAACCCTGTCTGTCATCTATAGACCTGTGAGGGCTGATGTAGTACCAACTGTCCCTGCAGGACTGAAGCTTACATTGATGCCTGGTTACCGCAACCACCAGGCAACAAGAAAAGCTTGGGTGCAAGTGAATAGACTGGTCTGGTGCTCGACGCTTTGCAGCCAACATGAACATTTGGGGCATAGCAGATACTGATCTGTGCCCCTGTAGACAAATTCAAACCTGTGAACATGTTTTATCTAGTGTGGTGTGACACGAACTCCCCGTCATCTATCAAACACATTATTTAGCACACACATAGCTCCTTTGATTGGCAGTACATGCGTCATGTGTCATCCTTTATTTTGCCACATTTACTACCCTGACACTCCAAAATGTAATATTGCAGTCCAATATTGAGTAATATTGAAAGCTTGGGACACTTCACAGCTTTGCATGCAAAGTCTAATAGATTCTACTTTAAGCACTGCATGTATTGATTGTTTTATGCGTTAATAGTGCCCATGTAACCTTACGCGACAATAGCAAATGGCTATGAACGCCAAGCACAATTCAGCAAACTGTGTTAAATAGCTCCAGCTATGTCATTGTCTGCCATTTAACACCTGGATGCTGACATAAATTATAAATTGTTCAAATTTTGGTATTTTATTGTTGAAATAAAATATGAGTTACATGAAAAAGTGACAAGGATCTATGTGTGAGGTATATAAAAGAAATATAGGATGCATTTAATTCATACAAAATAGTGGCCTCGCCTCTTGAAATGGAACAGTCCAGATTTCACCTCAGGATTATATTTTGCTATATTGTACTCATTATATTATAATGCATCATATATTTGTATATTGAGTGACATACCTCAATGACTGCCAATTTTGACTGCTGTACTTAACATACAAAAAAAATAAAAAAAATCTACAGCCAGATCGGAAGCCTGCGTTCCATTGTATAATCCCCATCACTGCTATTATTACCTAAGATTGATCAGACCCAAGGCACAATCCATGGCCAATCAGCAGACAAGAATTATAGGTTTCTTATAGCACAACTACAGGTTAGCATATACATGTTTATAAACAGTGATGTACTTGAACCCCCAACTTTTAAATACTGTCTGAGTACTCTACCAACTGATTTAACAAGCTCTTATGTGTGTGGGCAGTCCAATTATATATTGTATTTTACCTTTAGATGTTTAACTTACCCACAAAATCTTGTTTTTCACTATCCCACAGAGGAGCAGCTCTTACTCCGTTGTACACTAATGCAAAGAAAGCTTTCTTGACCTGCAAATAAAATATAACACATGTATTTGACCAAGTGGAATGATTTTTCTGTAAGACCACAGGGTATATCAAGCAGTGCTGAGGACTCAAGACTGGTCTCAGATCCAAGACTGGTCTCGAGTCCATTTTTTGTGGACTTTGAATCTGACTTGGTCTTGGAGCACTGTGATTCGGACTAGGACTCGACTCTGGGACTCCACGTAACTCAGCTTGAGATCAGGAAAAAAGGGGAAAACATGGAGCTACCTGCATGGTGCCCATGTAAATTGGCAATTAATTATATATATTTTTTTCCCCGTTGATGCGTTGCCTGTAGCTTTGCCTATTAGCGATGAACCATGTTAGGGTTATAGTCTCGTTTAAGTCTGGGATGATAGTTTGTTGTCATAGCACTCTCTTCTTGATTAACCTTCTAAATAGCGTTTTGTGCAACTGTTGGTGTACAGACAAAACTAAGTGCAATCTCGGACTTGAAACAGCAGGCTGTGTAGCTTGCTGGTTGTGTGCATTTTTCATAGGGGAGGACTCGGACTAGTTCTCGAACAACAGGGACTTGACTACAACACTGATATTGAGTGGATTTCTGCACAACTCGGAAAGCACTTTGTACTCTACAAAGTGCTTATCACACATACGTATAAGGATAAAACCAAACCAATATACCCAGGTTTCTATGGTATTGACCTCTTTGTAGTCACGCTGCTTTGCGTGATCTTCTATTCACACCCACACCACTCCATCACAAGCAGCTGCATCTACCATACTCAGACCTTTCTTTGTTCCTTACTATGCTTTAAAATATATATATATATATTTTTTAAAGGAAAACAAAACTGAACTTGTCTCCACAACAACAGACAATTCTTGCATTCTAACCACAATGATCTAAACCCCGCAACCTACAAATATTGGCCCTGACTCTGGTTTTGGCAAGGGTCAGAATAAAGCACTAGAATTTTGTATGCGCAACAAATAGTTCAGATTGAAATTTGATCAGACCGTCGGAATAGCTGAAATAGTATGAACCAGAAACGGGTGTGGCACATTGCTCACACGCCATGGAACATGTGGTAAGAATCATTCCTACAGCACGAGCCATGGCAAAACGAGTCAATTTTTCATTCCTTTATTTTTAACCAATATTATTGCTCCATGGTTTAACGTTATTTTTAGCTGTTGCAAATCAATCTAAAAGAACCAGCTTCAATTATAGTACAACCATCCTGCCCTATATCTAGGGAAAATTTTATGTAAAAATTAGGAAAACATATCTCACTAGAGAAGGATAAATTCTATTGACCACAATGAATTTTAAAAGGCATAACTCACAGCTAAAGGAAAACATAAAATGTTACTAGACTTATTAAGCTTGGGTTGTATTTAATTAATGCAAGAACAGTGTACTGTAAATGAGTCAAAGGTCGACTGCAGTAATCCTTTGTCTCAGAAGACTGTTTTGGGTAAGACAGCCATCTTGAAATGCAGGTGGAAGAATTAAATCACCAACCTCTTTTAATAGCTATATCTGTGATTATTTCTTGTGAATAATTAAAGCAAGATTTCAAAATGGGTAGAAGAAAAGTACTCTGCTTACCCTCCATTACTTATTAATACGTATAAAAACATTGCCGAGTTGGAGAATATTGTAGGTTGGTTACACTGTGTTCATTATTGTAGTCTAATTCAGCTTACGAATAGTTAAATGGTTCTAAATTTTTTAAGTCATATCATTATTTATAAAGATTTATTTCAGCGGAAAAAAATGCAACCCCTAGCATTTAATTATCAGAAAAGACGATGCTAAGAGGGTTCAGTAAACAACACCTTACTTAAAAGTATGAGTTGCAGAAATCACATTTAATAAACTCCAGTGTATTTATTACTTTTAATTGGATATATGAGAGGGATTAACCTAAAGATGTACCAACTGGGGTTGATTTCACGAAGCGCTGCGATGCCTCGCAAAAGCAAGATACGACGCATTACAAGTCGTATCTTGCGATGCGTTATGAGAATGATTTCACCAAACTTACGATGCGTTGAATGCATTGTAAGTTCCTTGACAACAAGGATGAACATGTCGCATCCTACGACGACCCTGGGTCGTCATAGGATGCGACGCTTAATTTGATAAAGCTTAAATGCGTTCAAAATGACATTGATGCTGCTTGCAAATCACTAAGCCGCGAGAGCGTTAAAAAAGAGAGGCTGTTCGTGACAGATCAAACCCTCTCGACAGTCTCACCATGGAGCTATGCTTTTTATAGCTTCATGGTCTCACTGATGACAAAATATTAAGATGCTATAGATTTTCCAGACAGGCTTAGTTCGACTTGGAACTAACTAGAAATGAGATATTTGTATTCTTTTTCAAATGCATAGAGTTACTTCTTATTCTTATGACATTATTTATTAAATTTACATGGGATAATGGAAAATGAATTTTGTTCAGCTGAACTCTTCCACTATGGTGTGCAGCTCACAGCAGCTAGGTAAATTATGCTACATGCTGGAGGGCCGCTGTCAGCAAGCTGCCAGCAACTCCGAGTCAAAACAATTTAAACTCACTTCTTATTGGCCTTTCCCAAATCTATGAGAAGTCAATAGCCGATGAAATGACTTGTGACATACCTTGTTCACTTATTTATCATAATAAGATACTGAAAAGAGCCAAGAAATTGATAGAAAGACCAAAATAAGAGACCAAGTGTTTGGTGAACTGTGTGACCTTTTGTTTGTGTTGGCATCCCTTGTGTATTGTATTGCACAAATTGGGGGCTGCCAGTGGTATTTACACACAGTCAGAGAATTACGTATCTCAAGGCCATACAAATTACTTTCCCAGTGGATTACCGGCAATAAATGTGATAAAGACAAATCTAGTGATTCTAATTTGATGTAAATGTGAGTAAAATGAACATTGTGATTATTAGTTTGATGAAAATCTGTGAGTTCCACACCTCCGCTAAATAAACATGATCATGCAAGAGCACTTAAGAACAATTTCTGCATCACATTGTCTAGAAAATGACTTGTAACTTCTCTACAGTTTTTCGGAACGGGTTAATTTTGGAGACACTATTGCCAATATCTACATCAACCATTAAGTTTTGCTGTTGTTGAAATAAATGTAAAATACAACGGAAATATCTTGAGTGAACATTTTTTTATTGTTTATTTGTTTATATTTGTGTAAGGATGTCGAACCAAGGCAGGTGCGTTAAAATATTAGTTTGGAGTATAGCAACAGTAAGAGGTAGCAGTGAACAGCGCCCACAAGTGTTGACAGCGTGGATGCTGTATAGCATCTTACCTCGCACGTTGCCTTCCTTGCCATTGCCTGTGCACCGTTCAAGATTAATTTGTATGTTTATCAAATGTTCCTCAACTAATAAGAAATGGCCCCAGACATAAAGGACTCTGGCATATTTTAGGATAATGACAGGTTTAAAAGGTTGACAAAACTGAGTTAAATCGCTGTTTATTTTAATGTTTTCTGAAAGTCATGAAATGCTTGTAGGCCCTCTCATGTTCTGGGAAAGTATACATAACATAATGCGCATGGTACATAGAATAAAGGTTGCTTGGTATTACTTGTATGTGTTTCTTTAAGGTATCAACATAAAATACTATGTATGCATTTTTTACCTTGGTAATTTTCATTTGGGAAAACATGTGTAGAGATGTCAGTGCTATTTTAGAACAAATCTGCTGACAATTGGAACAAAAGTGTTTTAATAAACTGGTTGTTTTTTCTATAATATGTAATAAACTTAGAGAACATGCCATGGTGATAGTAAGTAGTTGATGCACAATCATTACTTTTATTTCACTGTGATTAATTTGTGACAGTAAAATGGTAATTTGAAGGAACCCTTTACTATTTTATTAATGCAGACAGTTAGGTAAACCGACGCGGGATGATTAACAAATTTGTCTGATAGTCATTCATGCACCCAGATTCCACCAAATTATGTTTCCTAAGATTTAATAGGGCTTACACCCAAGTTGTAGTCAAGTCACCTGTGTTGAGTCCGAGTCTCAAGTCACTTGGGTAGAGTCTAAGTCCGAGTCACTTGGTTCGAGTTTGAGTCAAGAGTCACTTGTTTCAATCACTAATAGTTAGAATACTCAAACCAGTTCACTAGATAACTGGATCACTATTGCAAACCAAATGTCGTAAAATAAGAATTGGAAATGATAAAACAAAACAATTTTAGTTTAAACAAAAAGTTCTGTACATGCAGTTTAAGTTTTATGTTAGGATCAAGCTGTCAAGACTGGCTTTTGCTTTACCATTACCCTTTGCCCCATCTCCAGAATGTCTTTTTTGCCGCATAATTGCCTATGCTTTAACATTAAAAAGACGTAGTGATAAAGCCGCAGCCGACCAAAGCCGCAAATTAGGATTCTGGAGACAAATTCCCATTTCCCTGGTAATATGCATCAAGCACTGGCCATGGTGTTAATGCTGACAGAATACCAGCATTCATATTGTTGTCATGCACAATAATACAGAAATATGTCCCAGAGTTATTATGCGTATTGAACATACATGAGCTGTACCTGGCCTTATCTACACAAAAATCACCCAAACTATTACTCACAACACCACATGACAGAATACTTATTTTGTGTGCAAACAATTTATATTCCTCCCTGTGCATGATGATCTGATCATTGGAATTGTTTTTAATATTTTTTTTAAAAGGGTATTGTAGGTGAAAATATGTGACTTGCGAGTCACAAGTCCTTGGAGTCAAGTCCGATTCATGATAGTCGAGTCCGAGTTCTAATCCGAGTCTTTTGCCAACATGACTCAAGTCAAGCCTGATGTCGAGTCCTTCAACTCTGGAAGAATCAGACATAACTACACTACAATAATTACAGAATCATAAAAAGAAGGTGTGCACTGCTTTAGTGCACCTGGAAAAAGGGAAAGTCTTGGGCTTGCGTAGCATGTAGTGTGGACTATTGTGTTACAGGGCTTTGTCTCTGTTCAGCGAATTGTGTATTCATGTACATTGAAAAAGCATTTGCAGAGAAATTCTCTTTAGTCAAATTGGCCAAGCACTAAACTCATCAATACACTGATCAAAGTCATATTTCAAGCATTGATAATCATATCTCAACTTACCCCACAAAGTATTCTTAATCATTATTCCAGACACACTGGCAAAAATGTTCCCTTGAACCCGAAATTAAACAATATTATCATTTATGGAAAAATAACAGCAATAGCAAATCTGAATCAACCAACATACATTTCAATGTTTTTAAGGTTGAATGGCTTCTGACTGGCATCCCAAACTGCCAAAAAATAGTTCAGTTTGTAGCGCTGGCACTTTAATCCGGAGATCACAGATTCAAATCCCGCTCTATCGATTGGTCTTTGTTCATCTAAAAATTTACTATTCATTACCATGCACACTACTTGATCCTTATTTACATTTCATTTAAAAAAAAACAAGTACTCACCCGAAGTTGCACATCAAAGACCACTAGTTTGGCACTTGTGGGAATAATTTCATAACATTTGTGATTCTTCATAAATCGAACAAAGGTCATTTCTTCAGCTTCTGTGAAATGAAAATGTTATAAAGCATGAATAAATTGAACATTTATTTTCATTTATTTTTACAAAAATGTCATTGAGGGTGATAGCTCAGGTGGGTGTCTGTGTTTTTGCTGGGGGTGTTGGTATACTCGGTCGGTGTTGGTGTGTTTGTTATGGTACTGGTGTGGCTGTTGGTGTGTTGGTGTGGGCAAGCGCTACATACGCAGTGTGGACCTGAGAACAAAAGAGGTCCACATAATGTAGGGATCTGAAGCACTATATGGACTTACACACGTCCACACAACGTTATTTGCAGTGTTGAGGAATAGGATTTTCCTTAAGTGTACAGAACAAAGGAATGTCCACACAACGACTGCAAAACAAGACTGGGTGGGTTTGCAGGTGTTTGTTGGGTGTTGGTATGTTTGCTTCTTTGCAGCACAGTATCTAAATATCCTTAAATGTAAGCATGAAAATTCATCCGTGTTGGTAATTTGAAACAATTTAATGTTAGACTTTTGATAACAACAATCACAGCCTTCATCAGCAGGATGACGCGGATGTAGCACTGTGACCTTGCAGACACGTGATCCAAACACCGCGTCATAGACTCCTAGGAGTTTGTACCGCCCTCGTACCGGTTCAGGGAAGGTTTGTAGGCTCTGATGTAAGCTGCCTCCTTCACTCCCTCTGGAAGTATCAAGCGTCTCTGTGTAGGTTGTTTACTTGGGTTGGCAAGGTTGACAAATCCCATTTTCCAAGACACCTTGATTCAGGATGATGGCAGCCTAGAAATACAGATCTACCGGAAACCTACCCACACAGATCAGTATCTCAATTTTGGTTCCAACCAGCGAGTTAAACATAAATTGGGGGTTATAAGAACATTGAACCATTGGACGAGAAAGACAAGGAAAAGCTTCAAATTAACGAATCCCTTCTGTAGTGTGGGTACATAAATTGGGCCTTCAAGAGAGTCAACAGCTCAACAGTGTTGACAGCGTGGATGCTGTATAGCATCTTACCTCGCACGTTGCCTTCCTTGCCATTGCCTGTGCACCGTTCAAGATTAATTTGTATGTTTATCAAATGTTCCTCAACTAATAAGAAATGGCCCCAGACATAAAGGACTCTGGCATATTTTAGGATAATGACAGGTTTAATAGGTTGACAAAACTGAGTTAAATCGCTGTTTATTTTAATGTTTTCTGAAAGTCATGAAATGCTTGTAGGCCCTCTCATGTTCTGGGAAAGTATACATAACATAATGCGCATGGTACATAGAATAAAGGTTGCTTGGTATTACTTGTATGTGTTTCTTTAAGGTATCAACATAAAATACTATGTATGCATTTTTTACCTTGGTAATTTTCATTTGGGAAAACATGTGTAGAGATGTCAGTGCTATTTTAGAACAAATCTGCTGACAATTGGAACAAAAGTGTTTTAATAAACTGGTTGTTTTTTCTATAATATGTAATAAACTTAGAGAACATGCCATGGTGATAGTAAGTAGTTGATGCACAATCATTACTTTTATTTCACTGTGATTAATTTGTGACAGTAAAATGGTAATTTGAAGGAACCCTTTACTATTTTATTAATGCAGACAGTTAGGTAAACCGACGCGGGATGATTAACAAATTTGTCTGATAGTCATTCATGCACCCAGATTCCACCAAATTATGTTTCCTAAGATTTAATAGGGCTTACACCCAAGTTGTAGTCAAGTCACCTGTGTTGAGTCCGAGTCTCAAGTCACTTGGGTAGAGTCTAAGTCCGAGTCACTTGGTTCGAGTTTGAGTCAAGAGTCACTTGTTTCAATCACTAATACAGATAGTACTAGTACACAAATTGGGCCTTCAAGAGAGTCAACAGCTCAACAAATGCCAGACGAGAACAGTCCACAACCTAATCAGCCACAAAAGAAGAAACAACCGGTGATCCTCCTATATATCAAAGGGATATCGGAAGCCCTTAGGAGGATCTTTGCATCTTCCAACATATACGTGTTTAGAGCCCATGAATACCCTCAGACAACTACTTGTATCACCCAAGGATCAAACAGCAAAGAAGAACCGCACTGGACTAGTCTACCGAATTCCTTGTCAAGGACAGACCACACTAGGCCAGTGCACAGAATCCTACATTGAAGAAATTGAGAGGTCCCTCAAGACTAGGTTGTTGGAGCACCGTCGCCCCAGTTCGCCCTCTTCAGAGGTTTCTCAACACATCCATCTAGAATCAACAGGCCACCACGTAGACATTTCAAAAGTAAACATTATGGATAGAGATACTCAATACTTCAAAGTTTGAAAAGGGGAGGGGAGGGGGGTAAAGGAGGCAGCTTACATCGGAGCCTACAAACCTTCCCTGAACGAGGAGGGGGGGGGGTACAAACTTCCAGGAGTCTATGACACGGTGTTGGGATCATGTGTCTTGGCCATCTTGCTGATGAAGACGGCAGTTTTGGTTGAAAATTACAGGGACAGAAAGAATTCCAGTGTTGTGACCAAAATTTAAACATTAAACTGCTTGTGGTTGTGTCAGCACAAATACTACAGGATATGCCAATGGAAATACGTTCAATTTTTGTCTGTTTGTGTGTGATAACTTTCGATTTACTTGTTTAAAAATTTGTTGTTGTGGGGGTGCAGATTGATAGCTGGCACAGTTAATAATGGATTGCTTGTAAGCGTTTTCTTAGTTCATTACCATATGACTTTTAGTGCATGCCAATAAATTGCGAACATTTTCTTTTTCAGAATGTACTGCCAAAACTAAATGTAATCCAATGTTGTTTCAGTTTCTTGTCACTATTTATTAAGAGTTTGCTGCCACAATTGTCTATTAGTGTAAATGTTTGACAAATTTACATATTTATTTGATGTGCACAAGTTCCATGCCCCAGATATAACTGCATAAGGGTTCATTAGATTTGATGGCAGAAGACTTGTATGGTGTTTGAAAGCTCAGTTGGAGTCCAGCATCAGCAAACTTGTCTTAGCTCGGGACCCATTATACCAAACTCACACGTTATTAGAAAGTTGCCAGTTTGAGTCTGGCATCAACCATTTTTCTTTTACTGGTGTCCCATTTATATCTTTCATTGGCATAACAAGATGTGTTGGTATTTTGTCTATGTCTTTAAAGAAAGTCTTACTTAGATCAACATTTTAGGCCACCCTTATATTTATATAGATATAAAATCAATGTATTTTTAGGTAGCGAGCAAAGACAAATTATCTGATGCCAGACTCAAAACCCCAACCTCTAAGATAATGTAGTGCTCCACCAACTAAACTAACCAGTTCTGGGGTGAGTTTTTGTATGAAGTAGTGTTGGTCTACTTACTGTGTAACTGTATTAGCTTTCACATGACCACATGTTGCATGAGTTTCACAAAAAAGTTTATGACACTTCTAATAACATTTCTTTGCTCACAACAGGGCCCAATTTCATAGCACTGCTTAGAAGCAAGCACATTAACTATAGCAGAAAAATTTGCTTAAGCGTAAGCGTATTTCACAGGTTAGCAAGAAAATTAGACAGCCATCTTGGGCATTCACCATGGATTTGCATTGTTACGTCATTCATTTTCATACAGTAAGCACCAGAAGGTTAGCACGCCTTTTTGTGTGATTACGATTTGCGCTATGAAATGAAAATCGCTCAGTAAGAACAAAATTGGGCCCTGGTGCTTTGGCAAATGCTGTAATGAAAATCAAGTTTTATTAGGCAACCACTGAGTGGTACCAGTTCCAACAAGCATGATAGTATTTGCATAAATTAAGATAAGTGTTTTGTTTCCTCACACAAAATACAAATTTCAACAATTAAAATGTATGGACATCAATGGTTTGTTAATAAGCATGTTATTACTGGGAGCTCAACGATTTGTTGAAGAACCCAAGAGTCTCCGACTGCAGGGTTTTGTTTATCTTTAAAGTTTCATGAGAGTTATATAGTTATTTCCACAAAAATGTTATTTTGTTCTTATTTGTCACAAACTATAATGGGAAGTTATGCAATCATTCAATGTGTTGCAAATTGTGGCAAATGTTTACCAAGAAACCTTTTTCATGAAAAGAAATGGGAATGGCAGAGGACTAGCAATTTATAGCTTGGGCTGCTGTTAGTCATTGAAATACTCCTTGATTAGAATAATCTTCAAAAATAGTGAACATTTCTCAATAAATTGTAGTTGTGTAAAGACACCAGCAAGCATATTTACAAATGAACCAATCTCACATTGAAAAAATATATCTAAAATTGGCTGCTAAATCAGGGATGTAATATTTCTGTCTCACAGTTAGTTAGAGAGTTATTCTTTGTGGTTTTATCGATCACGTTAATAAGGGGAGAACTTTCAGGTGCTCAATGAAAATCTGATTGATTGAAATGTTAATTTTAAAATTCTGCATGAATGGCTGAGTAGTAAACAGGTAGTCTACTCTCCCATTCAACAACACAATATTTTAAAGGAGGGTACATATTAATATGTATCCTAAAAGAAATTGTGCGTAAAACATTGCTCTGTGTACTATTTTTTCACAAATAAAGTAAGATTTTGAATAGAGCTCTCATTCTGATATTTGCCATCAGAATAGATACAAGCATCTACATGAACATGTAATGGAAACATCTCTATTTTATGAACATTTATCATGTTTATAAAGAAAACAGATTCAATGAATGATTAAGTACATATAAAACTGAATAGTCTGCTCTGTCTTCATAATACATCCTGGTTGGACTGATAAATGTGTAGCAAATACATTGCCTATTTATTTATAATAGTAATACAAATAAACAGTTTTTTTCTATATACCAACATGTATCAGGATACTGTAGTGGGCAAATGAAGACAGAGGCACATAAAGGGCAAGAAGAATACATAGCAGATTGAAAAAGATAGTTTATTTGGAAATTGGTCAAGCTCAATCATGCCTAGGTGCAGTTTTGCAGCCTTAACCAAAGCTGTTTGGGTTGTATGTGTAAGTCCTTTTGACTGTTTGTTAAGCATCAAATGAAATGTAGGGAAGCATGGGGGGTTTTGGGGGGAGGGATTCTCACCCCAACCTTGTAATTATTGACCATTTCATTATCAAGTTCTGTCATGGAGATTGTCATACCGGCCAATAAGAAAATTGGCTAAGAAATATGTTTAGAAATTTTGCTGAGTTAAAATGTAAACTTAACTGGTAAAGTTCAATATTTTTATATAAAATTGACAAGGTGGCAGAATAACACATTTTCAGTGAATCTCGGCATACTCCAGGAGAATTGGTTCATGTAGCTATGCCTATGGTCGGCTGATGTAAAGTAGTGATAGGTGAGATGATTTCTCTTGGTGCCAATCAATGGGGAACTCTGTAGATGTAATGATGATTCATTATGCATGGTCTGAAAAACTCAGCTGGTAGAGCGCCAGCACACTAATCATGTTAATCTGGAGGTCGCAGGTTCAAGTCCTGCTCTAGTCAATTTTTCTTTGTTCAACCCAAACCTGTTTGCATTCATTCATATACATGCAGTTAATAGATAAAATCATTTTCAGAGGCTATATTGTTCAGAAATTATTTTTTGAACCAGCCAATTAAAATGACATTTCACCCTTGTTGGGCGATTTCAGGAAGGTGGTGATGACTCAATCATGACTAGAAAGGTCTTTCAAAAGTAGAAAATAAACATCCAAGTGCTACAATAACCCCCAAATTTAATCTTAATTGTGAGATTTATATAATAAAAAAAAACACACAACATATCCCAGCCAAAAATTTGGCTCAGATAAGTGCTTCATTCTATGATTATTACTGAACCAAATTAGACTCTGATTTTTTAAAATTAGCAATGAGTAAATAGCAAATAGTGATTAAAAAATATTAACATTGATGGAATTTCCAACTCAAAGTTTAACTTCTGGTAGTCCAAGTAACGAACCATGGCTTGGACAGTGTATCCATGGGACTACAGCGCCTCAAACCCCAAGGACAAAAAACCCCAAATCATCTCAATGTTTTAAATGACAAACTCAAGTGATATGATTTGTTGAGAGAGGGGGAACACTGACAATAAGACCAATGATAAATATATCTATTTTTTAAATTGTTCTGAATCTGGGATTTTAACATTGCATTACATTCATATATTTGGTAGTTGTGGCTCTTCCAAAAGACCCAGCACCTGGTTTGCCTACGCACAACGCACTTCGTAGTGAGAACCTACATGTACATGTATGTAATACGCTCACAGGGACCTGGTGTGGAAGCAGTTCACATGTTTTTTTAGACGGGGTTATTGTGCTCATAAGATCTTTATTTGAATTCACTTTTGAACAAAATTGTTTCACACAACTTTTTGCCGATGTATAACAGCAAATCTGGTTCATTCGTGTGACTTAAGACTGGATTAACTGTCATGCTTTTAGCTTGTAGTCTGGACCCGTGTCAACATAAAAAACCAAAATGGTTTATTTGTGACTTTGCTGTAATTTTTGTGGCAGGAGTGACGGCTGGTTATTTCTGTGGCTGGCCTTTGACATATAGCCCTTTTTTTCTCATTAATAAGAGGAAAAATCTAATCCTATTTTTATTAGGTATTCTTTTAATAGGTCAACACAATGTGTAGCATGACATTTAAAGGTTTGAACTTTGAACTTTGAGGCTAAAATGTCCCCTTAAAGTAAGACTATTTTGTGCAAAAGAGATGTTAGTAAATCACAGCTTTGAAAAAATACTTTAGGTAAGTACAAACTTTAGAAACCCAACTCCCTAAACTTCCCCTGATATCACTGTTTAAACCAGGTGAATAATTCTATCTTTGGTAAGAGACATGAGGTATGAACATGTACACAAACAAACTGGTGAATTAGTCACTACATCAAAAGCAGTTAGCATACTTTGCCATTCCTTGAACTCAAAGTTCAAATTCAAATTTTCACACCAATTTTACACCAAAAATGCATGGAGGCTGCCAAACTTGCCAGGGCTGGCTGTTTCATTGTTATTTTATAAAAGAACATTTGTGTTATGAAGAACAAAGTACAATTTTCCTCTAATAAATATTACTACAATAAGCTCTTGCTTTTATGCCCAAATTTGTTAAATATACTCTTCACATTATCAAAGCATCCAAGGTGAAAATAAGATTTAAAAAATTCCCTTTGTTAAAAAACTGGTCAACCTTGTGGCCTACTTTCAGTGAAGAAATAAAATTCAGAAAAAGATACTATATTCTGTAAGTGATGCTTTATGATACATGTCATCCACTCCCTTTCTTATACATGTGAAGGAAGGTGTGAATACCTTCAGTTTTAATTTTTATTTTATCATTAATACTATCCTTATACCATACCATTGTTATTTTTATAACTATAGTTATTTTTTACTATATGATAAATTATTTTCATTGTCCTTACATGTAGTTGATATTTTTGTTTAATTTGGTTAATTTTGGTACCCAACACCATGCATATTCGGTGCTGTCAAGACTCCTGCAGAAAAAAATCCACAGGGTGGGATCCGAACCCACAACCCTTGCAATTCTAGAGCAGAGTTTCCAGCTATACTGCGCAAAGCGGAAATATTTATATTTTTCCCAACAAGGTATGTATCTTTTTAAATCAGTTGTGCAGAAATGTTTTCTTTTCTAAACAACAAAATCATACCATGCATCGTTAATAATGAGTTAGTTTGAAGATTTGTGTCATGTGTTAGAATGAGGTTAGGAGGTTATTACCTGCGGAATCTACTTCCATACTTCCTATATCATTATCAGCAATGGCCTGTAACTGTAACAAACAAACAAATAAACAAACAGAAACGAGGAAAGGTCATGAGGTGGTACAAAATCAAACAAAACACCAACATTGGTAAAAAAAAATCAAAGATTTGTCAGATTGGCATGAAGGTGAGTGACTGCTTAACAGTGGAGTTGTGGGAATATGGAGCTAAGCGCAGTGACAATGAAGCAGTTATGAGTGGGTAGTCAATACTACACAAAAGAAATCAAGTAACTGACCTTTGATTTTCACATAAGATTCTGAATAACACCGCTGCAATAAAAAAAATGGTGTGTAGTTAGCAATTCAAACATTACAGCATGTTGAATTCTTTGTTTCCCATTAGTTTGAAGTTTGATACTCATTGCAACTCAAAAAGTATATCGATCACACTTTTTAATACAATGTACATGTAGGTTGGACTTTACTTTGATCATATCTTTAACTCTTTTTATTTCTCATCATTTGCATCACTTTTTATCATGATTTTTGCAATTAACCTATAGACTGATCTTTTTTAGCCCACATGCGCAAGAGCTGTATCATGCGCCGTCAATGCTGGGACACTGGCAGGGGAATGTTTTATACAAAAAATCATGGAAAAACTAGTCTTTTAAATTTTATATGTGAATTATGTGTCTTTCTCAAGAATTTACAAAACTTCCCTGACATAACAGCTTTAGACAGCTTTAGAAAAATGATGTAGGAAAAACTTATTGAATATTTGAATATAAACTTATTGGAAATTAAACAGAAAGTGAAAAAAAAACCTTGCAAAAGAACCTTGTCAAAAAAACCTTGCTGACACAATTTATACCAGACAGTGCAGTTTCGGTGTAGAATCACACTAAAAACTTAGTGTCTGAGCCGTTTTCAGGATTCAGTGCTTGTTTATTTGCAAATATTCAAGTTCACTGTTTTATACATTATGTTTAGCCAGCCTGTCAGGTAAGTTTTGCAAATCGTTGTACAAAACCTTGCGCTGCCAGCATCCCAGCAATGGTGGCATGACGTGCAGCACTTGCGCGCTTGGAGTGGTCTATAGAGTCCATAATAAGAGCTGCTAAAAAAAAACACAACACGGGTATAGCATCAGACGATAAAGAGTTTGACAAGGTCCCCCTTAAGTGGTCAAAGGTCATCAAATATCCAAAAAGCTCGGTAAATACTTCATGCGAAAGCAAAAGCAAAGCGAATCAGGTATGTGCTGTTTTCCAATTGTGATGCCAAGAAATTCGCATCGCTTTTGCAATTCACGTGAACTTCCAACAGGGCTTTATCAACTCATCTTAAATGTCATGCCAATATTCTTTAAAAGTTTCTCAAATAGAAATCTTTTATATGTTAATTTAGGGGGGGGGGGGTATTTTGCCACCTGAAATAAAATAGTTTGTAATTCATTAAAGTATCAGCATATCACAAATATAATAATTGTAAAAATAATAAAGAGACATTTCACATAAAATGTATACATGTAGGTAATCATACTGAAGTCCTTAAACACTAACTGAAACAAAACCACTAAAACTAATTTGACTCTCTATATTTGATAGTATGTGTTCAGTTAGTATTTCATGACAAGTTTGAAGTTCTCTCCCCTTCAATTTTGCCGACATATGATCGATTTTTGATCTAGTGGTTTTTTTTTTACAATGATTACAATGTGTACATATATTTGAAGGGATCACCAAAAAGTTATTTAAAAACAGCTTTACTATTAAGTTATTCATTCAGCAAGGGTTGTTACTACAGAAAACTAGAACGGGACATACAGTGGGGGAAAAAATAATGAAAACGGACTAATTAAATTTAACTAGAAATAAATTACATGTATATTGTGCGCTCAAAACATTTTTTGCTCACAAACAAATTTTGTTTGAAATCATTTTGTTTTCACTAAATCATTTTGCTTGAAAACACTAAAAAGATGCTCAAAATAAACTATTGCCAAATCTCAAAAGATTATTGCGAAAGCATTTTGTGTATACTCAAAATATCTTGAGTTCATCTTGTGTGCTCAAAATCAATTATAGTGGGAGCTTGAAATAAATCATTGAAGAAGCTTAAAAAAATGATTGCAAAATCATTTTGTGCTTTTGAAACCATTTTGAGTGCTCAAAATGATTTTGAAATAAATTCTTTAGAGCGCTCGAAATGAATTCCTGAAAACAAAATTATTTCGGGCGCTTAAAATCATTTCGTGCTCTTGAAACGATTGGGAAAAGGTTGTGACAAAACCCTAGTCCACTTTTGTGAGGAAGAGGGATTATGGCTTTCTTTTCCATCAAAGATGTAATCACTTTTCCAAAGCACTCTGATGAGCAAGGTCTTTGGGGACTGGAGTAGATTTGTTGGGAAAACTGAGTTTGGGGAAGAGGACTTTTAAACTCTAGTTGGTAACCTGAAGAAAGGGTGCAAAGAACCTGAGGATAATACGTGGTAAAATGTTCAGTGGTAAGCACATAGCTGGAGTAAGGACCCATGGAAGGGTGTGCCGACTCACATTGGGAAGAATTACCTGGGGTAAATGACCATGGAGAGTCCTAGAAGCCAGTGGATCATTGAGGATAAGTCTAGAATTCCCTATAGTATCTAGTGTAGGCTTTGATGAAGCGGGAATCGAACGATTGTATTCGTGGCTCGAAGTTCGCAAATTTTCCGACCGATGATATCGTTGTTTGGTATGAAGTAGTGATTGAATCTTGCATATTCTTGGTTGAATTCTGAATATTTTCATTCTTCATAGGTGTCTTGCATGCCAGACTATTCTGTAATGCCGTAAAGACTTTCCATTCCATGATAGGTGGATTGCAAATGACATCATATATCAACAATCCTCTGATATTCCTTTGCTTTAATTGATTCTGACATTATTTTGTAGAGGTGTCCGACTCTAGACAAAACTGCTTGCACTATAGTGAGATAAGCTGCATCTTTTGCCCCCCCAAAATAATGTAGGTTTCATTACCAAATGATATACCACTAATCTCATACCCAGGGGTGATTGATCTTGCCATGCCCCCTTTTTTTTTTTTTTTTTAACGCACGCCTTGCTTGCTCATAATCCCTGGTAATGGTTAAAACAAATGTGCTTACATACCCCATATACGGCACATTTTAATCAGGCATGTGGTCAATTGCACTAAAGTTTTGTATCCCATAAATGAGGCATCAAGTTGGTCCCCTCTCATTCTTCTTTGATCTTTTGGCATGTCTTACTGTATGCAGTTTAGGGTGATTGTGTAATAACATGATTCAATCTTTTGGCATGTCTTACTGTATGCAGTTTAGGGTGATTGTGTAATAACATGATTCAATCTTTTGGCATGTCTTACTGTATGCAGTTTAGGGTGATTGTGTAATAACATGATTCAATCTTTTGGCATGTCTTACTGTATGCAGTTTAGGGTGATTGTGTAATAACATGATTCAATCTTTTGGCATGTCTTACTGTATGCAGTTTAGGGTGATTGTGTAATAACATGATTCAATCTTTTGGCATGTCTTACTGTATGCAGTTTAGGGTGATTGTGTAATAACATGATTCAATCTTTTGGCATGTCTTACTGTATGCAGTTTAGGGTGATTGTGTAATAACATGATTCAATCTTTTGGCATGTCTTACTGTATGCAGTTTAGGGTGATTGTGTAATAACATGATTCAATCTTTTGGCATGTCTTACTGTATGCAGTTTAGGGTGATTGTGTAATAACATGATTCAATCTTTTGGCATGTCTTACTGTATGCAGTTTAGGGTGATTGTGTAATAACATGATTCAATCTTTTGGCATTTCTTACTGTATGCAGTTTAGGGTGATTGTGTAATAACATGATTCAATCTTTTGGCATGTCTTACTGTATGCAGTTTAGGGTGATTGTGTAATAACATGATTCAATCTTTTGGCATGTCTTACTGTATGCAGTTAAGGGTGATTGTGTAATAACATGATTCAATCTTTTGGCATTTCTTACTGTATGCAGTTTAGGGTGATTGTGTAATAACATGATTCAATCTTTTGGCATGTCTTACTGTATGCAGTTTAGGGTGATTGTGTAATAACATGATTCAATCTTTTGGCATGTCTTACTGTATGCAGTTTAGGGTGATTGTGTAATAACATGATTCAATCTTTTGGCATGTCTTACTGTATGCAGTTTAGGGTGATTGTGTAATAACATGATTCAATCTTTTGGCATGTCTTACTGTATGCAGTTTAGGGTGATTGTGTAATAACATGATTCAATCTTTTGGCATGTCTTACTGTATGCAGTTTAGGGTGATTGTGTAATAACATGATTCAATCTTTTGGCATGTCTTACTGTATGCAGTTTAGGGTGATTGTGTAATAACATGATTCAATCTTTTGGCATGTCTTACTGTATGCAGTTTAGGGTGATTGTGTAATAACATGATTCAATCTTTTGGCATGTCTTACTGTATGCAGTTTAGGGTGATTGTGTAATAACATGATTCAATCTTTTGGCATGTCTTACTGTATGCAGTTTAGGGTGATTGTGTAATAACATGATTCAATCTTTTGGCATGTCTTACTGTATGCAGTTTAGGGTGATTGTGTAATAACATGATTCAATCTTTTGGCATGTCTTACTGTATGCAGTTTAGGGTGATTGTGTAATAACATGATTCAATCTTTTGGCATGTCTTACTGTATGCAGTTTAGGGTGATTGTGTAATAACATGATTCAATCTTTTGGCATGTCTTACTGTATGCAGTTTAGGGTGATTGTGTAATAACATGATTCAATCTTTTGGCATGTCTTACTGTATGCAGTTTAGGGTGAGTGTGTAATAACATGATTCAATCTTTTGGCATGTCTTACTGTATGCAGTTTAGGGTGAGTGTGTAATAACATGATTCAATCTTTTGGCATGTCTTACTGTATGCAGTTTAGGGTGATTGTGTAATAACATGATTCAATCTTTTGGCATGTCTTACTGTATGCAGTTTAGGGTGATTGTGTAATAACATGATTCAATCTTTTGGCATGTCTTACTGTATGCAGTTTAGGGTGATTGTGTAATAACATGATTCAATCTTTTGGCATGTCTTACTGTATGCAGTTTAGGGTGATTGTGTAATAACATGATTCAATCTTTTGGCATGTCTTACTGTATGCAGTTTAGGGTGATTGTGTAATAACATGATTCAATCTTTTGGCATGTCTTACTGTATGCAGTTTAGGGTGATTGTGTAATAACATGATTCAATCTTTTGGCATGTCTTACTGTATGCAGTTTAGGGTGATTGTGTAATAACATGATTCAATCTTTTGGCATGTCTTACTGTATGCAGTTTAGGGTGATTGTGTAATAACATGATTCAATCTTTTGGCATGTCTTACTGTATGCAGTTTAGGGTGATTGTGTAATAACATGATTCAATCTTTTGGCATGTCTTACTGTATGCAGTTTAGGGTGATTGTGTAATAACATGATTCAATCTTTTGGCATGTCTTACTGTATGCAGTTTAGGGTGATTGTGTAATAACATGATTCAATCTTTTGGCATGTCTTACTGTATGCAGTTTAGGGTGATTGTGTAATAACATGATTCAATCTTTTGGCATGTCTTACTGTATGCAGTTTAGGGTGATTGTGTAATAACATGATTCAATCTTTTGGCATGTCTTACTGTATGCAGTTTAGGGTGAGTGTGTAATAACATGATTCAATCTTTTGGCATGTCTTACTGTATGCAGTTTAGGGTGAGTGTGTAATAACATGATTCAATCTTTTGGCATGTCTTACTGTATGCAGTTTAGGGTGATTGTGTAATAACATGATTCAATCTTTTGGCATGTCTTACTGTATGCAGTTTAGGGTGATTGTGTAATAACATGATTCAATCTTTTGGCATGTCTTACTGTATGCAGTTTAGGGTGATTGTGTAATAACATGATTCAATCTTTTGGCATGTCTTACTGTATGCAGTTTAGGGTGATTGTGTAATAACATGATTCAATCTTTTGGCATGTCTTACTGTATGCAGTTTAGGGTGATTGTGTAATAACATGATTCAATCTTTTGGCATGTCTTACTGTATGCAGTTTAGGGTGATTGTGTAATAACATGATTCAATCTTTTGGCATGTCTTACTGTATGCAGTTTAGGGTGATTGTGTAATAACATGATTCAATCTTTTGGCATGTCTTACTGTATGCAGTTTAGGGTGATTGTGTAATAACATGATTCAATACTGGCATTTTGACGTGCCTACAAAACCACCTAAAAGTGCTTGACAGTTAACAAGCATCCGCACAAAGAAGTCACTTTTGGGAGCAAATCAGTGCAGTTTTTCAGCACATTCCTACCATGGGTTGGTAACGAGAGGTATCGATACAATCAATGCCAATGGTATTCAGGCTGATACAGTGATGATTAAAGGTAGTTATCCAAACAAGGAGCGGGTACACGCATGTCACTCGGGACAACTCGTTACCCAACATAAATTTCTCCGAGCGAGACCGAGCGATTGCGAGCGGGAGCAGGTTTTCTCAGGGAGCGAGGGCTTACGAAGAGTCTCATGCGTAAACAATGACCTCAAGAGAAATCTTCAGTGATGCCCGTTTGCCGATAGTGCTGAACTGAGTGGAAGTACTTATTGTGTCAAAAGGTCCGATGTCTTGTGCCGACCACACAAAGCGCAGAAAATCCTTTGTGGCTTCGCTGACAGTACCGACATCATAAAGTCGCCAACAGAAACTTAAAATTAAAATATTGTTGGGCAGTTTGGGAAAGAACTTCAATCTTAAAACACCCCATTACTGTTTTTCTTTGTTGTTTTGTTTTCCCTAATTTGGCCCTTGGCCGCGATGGAAAATGTATTTTTAAATGATTTCAATAAACCAAGAATAATAATATCAGCCCTTTCTGCCAGCTTAAAGATTTCTAATATTCTAAATTTAGCGAAAATTTTTCTGAGGAGTTCACCCACCCTAAATAATTGAATAACTATAAGCCAAACAATTGTTTTAAAACATCAAGTCACACTCATTTTCTCCCATGTGAGAGTGTTTGGTCTTTCATAATTGTTGACGTGTAAATGTAATCCCCTCTACAAATTCGCGTTCAAGGGTAGCGGGTTGCCAGTCGCGTGTCACGGTTTTGAAGCCACGGCAAAAGAGAAAAACTTGAAACGTATTTCAAGTGGAAAACACTTGAAAATGATTTATTCTTCATATTTTTTATGCACCGGCAATTCAGACCAAAACAGAAAGAAAAACATTATATAATTATAAATACATAAATATTGTTTCGCTTCTTATAAAAATATTGTTTTTCCCGAAATAATTTAGACAGATGATGTCGTTTTAAAACATACCTACACAAATATTCAACGAACAATGTACATGTACAAAAACAAGTAATATGCAAATATGCTTGTACATGGCTGATGGAGGCGAGATAATAGTAGGATCCTGAAAATAAATAATTTATAGTTTTAAATTAACTATTAGTTATCGTTGGCTGATTTATTTTGCTTTAAACATTGAATGAAAGCTAAATGCTTTATAGAACCTTTTAAAAACTGCAATGTAAAATTAATAGATACATTTTCAATCAAATTGCCAAAATCAGATCTAGTATCTTCCATAATAATGAGTTTCCCTAACATCAATTTCTTTCATTTCAGATTATGTAGTATTTTCCTCGAGCTCATAATTTTCCTTTTGCTTCAACCCCATAGGTTTTTTTGCTGTTTTTTTAGGTGTTCGGGCCATCTGCAATTTGTTTGTTTTTTTGTCAAATTTGCAAATCTTTGGAGCCACCATTCAGTTTACATATATCAATATTTCGTACTACAGGTTTGTAAGACATGTTTACGCTAACTCGGACATGCCTACACCGAACACCTTGGTTTTTTTTCTAGAAAAATTCATGTCTATTTTATTTTATTTTTTATTTTTTTGAATTAAATTTAACCCGGCCAAGAATATGGGAACCTCCAGTGATGTGATTGACAGCGCCAATGTTAAAAGCCAGTATCATTCACAAACAAGAATGGTGTGTTGACAAACACAAATGCCCCGCTAAGATTAATCTCTTTCTTGAATTACCTACCGCTTGTACAGCATTTTTTTTGTTTAAGCCATGATGCCCTTGACATTTGACAAGGGGGTTCAAAAACAAAAGGCTTCTCAGGGATCCCAAGTCCAATCCACAAACCAAGTTTGGAGTTGATATACCAAGTCCTTCTTGAGTTATCGCTCGGACAACATTTCTTTTGTTTTAGCCATAATGACCTTGGCATTTGTTGTAGGGCATCCAAAAACAATAGGCTTCTCAGGGATCCCAAGACCAATCCACAAACCAAGTTTGGAGTTGATAAACTAAGTCCTTCTTGAGTTATCGCTCGGACAACATTTCTTTTGTTTTAGCCATAATGACCTTGACATTTGTTGTAGGGCATCCAAAAAAAACAAACTTCTGAGGGATCCCAAGACCAACCCACATAACAAGTTTGGAGTTGATATGCCAAGTCCTTCTTGAGATATTGCTCGGACAATGATTGCAGACACACACACACACACACACATTAAGGAAAATCCTATTCCTCAACACTGCAAATAACGTTGTGTGGACGTGTGTAAGTCCACATAGTGCTTCAGATCCCTACATTATGTGGACCTCTTTTGTTCTCAGGTCCACACTGTGTATGTAGCGCTTGCCCACCCTTACCGATGGTGGCTTGTGGGGTCCTGCTATTGTTGTTCTATTATTCCCTTTTCTAAAGAATTCTCCTGTGAGGTCCAGGTTCCACAAAGAATTCCCTTGTGGGGTCCATTGTTCTGTTGTGTTTTGGACCCCACAAGGATCGGTGGGTGTGCTCACTCACACACACGGAAGGACAAGGCAAACACTATATGCCCCTTCGGCTTCGCCGGCGGGGCATAAAAACTGTTCCTTTATGGTGCCGCTGTAAAAGGAGGTCGTTTGCTGTCATTTCCTGGCCAATAAAATGAGCCGATTTCTTGGTAATGAAGACTTATTGGTCACTCTCTGTGGACCCGTCTTTCCGTCCATTGGAGTTCAGTACTGGCTGGGACACACAGGTGGACTTGTTTCTTTCAAAGTCCTTCATGCCTTGCAACAGTGTTGCCATGTGTGGTGGAGGCGGGACTGGATTATGTCAGTAAAAGAAAAACCAAGAGTGGGGTGGTCCTGGCTGTAGGTAGTGGTGTAACTAGGGGGGGGGGGGTCACATGCCCCTCCCCAATTGATGCTCGTGCCCCCCCAAAAAAAAAAAATTGCTGTTTCGTAAAGGGGTCCCAGCTATTTTATATGCAGTCCCTGGATTCTGGAGCCCGAGATAATTGACAGGGGAAAAAAGTTGTTCATTGGCTTCTGTATGGGAGTAAACATGCGATATGAAATTAGAAAAATGTATGTTTGTGAAGTTTCTATAAAGCCACAGATCCATGCCTATAACCACAGTGTTGCCACGTGGAGACTACCACCATTGAGGCAGAGGCGTGTCTGGTAAACTATACAACACATGCGCAAAATATGTGATGAAAGGAAATGTTATCACTTTGCTGGATTCGGCGGGAAAAGGGTCGAACACAGATTTTGAAAGACCTCAAGAAAGTTGGTGTTCACATATTCAATATCATTAACTGTTTCCTAAAATCAAACACCGCCAGCCCTTCTCAGGCAGTCCGGTACGTTGCCTGATCAGGGAAAATTTATTTAGCCTTAATCCAAGGCTGTATAATGTACCAGTCTGCAGGTGTGCGGCACACTGTGCGGCAATTCTTTACTCGGCTCGTGAACGTGTACTACGTTGGAGATTAGCCAAGCTCTCTTATGAATATGGTAATTACAACGGCCATCAACAGCGTGTTGGTTAGCTTGGACTTTGGACCCGGCTGTTGTGGATGCCCTATCATAAACTACCGGCGACCGACCGAACGTTTTGAGGCCCAGGCCGATGCACGTGCGGTGGATACTCGGCAGCCAGAACCATTGAAATGAACGATCATAATTCCAATGCTGCGGTTTGGAAGTCGGGCATGGCTCGTCAGCTACTCGTTTGATCGTATTAAGTGCAGGCGACAAATAGTCTGTGTGTAAAGGAAGCTTATACCAGTGTTCGGCGCTGCCGTCGAAGTTGCTTTCATTCCGTGATTTTTTATTTTTGGGGGCAGGAGGGCATTAAACTTTTGGAGGGCGGCAACAGTGTTGTCTGTGACTGGAATAAAATACCACCACGTTACCATTCATCTTTAAACATGTGAATAATTTTACCGCTAAAGAATCACGAGGACAAAAGACTCAAAGGGTCACATGTCTTTCCCCAAAATTGTATTAATTGTACGAAAAACAACAGATCTATGAAACCTCCAGCACATTGCTTATTCTTATGATCGTTATGCACGCGAGTCATAACCATCCATCACCACCATCCATCGCGAACACGTTTTGAATTTTTACTTGGGTTAAAGATCTTCAGTTGGGAAAAGACGACCATCGTTCATGGGTCAGTGAGCCCTCGAAAGTGCTTGCATTTTTGGCATTTCATTATCGAGTGATACCGAGCGATTGCGTGCAGGACCGCGTGGGTGAGGGTGATTAAGGGTACCTCGTTCTCGCTCGTTAAAACTCGTTCTCGCTCGTTTTGCTCACATTTTTTTTTATAACTACCTTTAATCATCACTGTATTTCACCCCTTTGAAATTGTCGGCTATGTTGAACAAATGCTGTTCCAGGAAAGAAATTTACAGCTGTGGTGCAGCAACTACAGATCAGTTTTGTTTATGACATGGCTGGGGCAGGGAAATTTGGGCAAGTACAAATATGATAATTTAACAGTACGACAATGTTAACCACTTTAATAGATGGACCATCCATTCCAGCTACCATGTCACAAAAGTTGTCTACAATTACTACCAGTTAGTTTTCTGACAACATGGCAGTTGTTGCCGTCATCAACTTCACTTATCCTGAAAACAAAAACAGCAGAGGTGAACAATTCTCTTTTCAGGTCCTACTTCATCTAAAGTTTTATTTATCCCTGCAGACAAGTAATCTTCCCTAGTTGGATTTCAATAGACCAGTGACAGGGCTCAGAAAAAATAGGGCTCAGAACAAAAACTGCAAAAAAAAAAAAAAAAACAGATGACAAATCAAACATTTTAATGGTGTCAATTCTTGTTAGTAAAGTTTTGGGTTTTTTTAAAACCCATAAATTTACCGGATGAAATCCCATTGTAAAATGCTCCCCTTCTGAAAATTGTCTTTGCAGATTCTTTCGTGGTGTTCGTCTTTCTGGCTCTTTTTGATAATCCTTCAGTTTCAGTCTTTCTAAGCCAAGCGTCTGAGGTGAGTTTCCAGCTGTAACAGGACAATTATTTTGTAACATCTTAAATTACAAGTTTTTGAAGCAGGAGTGTAAAATGATACTTAAAATGTTAAATAGAAGTTAAAAGAGATTAACTTTGTTTAGCATGTTTAGAGCTGAACAGCTTGACTGTTGAAGGAGGATGGTTATTATGCTTCATTAAAGCATAAAATTAACAACAACCCTGATAAACACAAAATTGTTAGTTTGCTTTAAGGAAATGTGTTGTAAAAATGTAAACAGCCTTTCAGTTAAGCAAAGTATTTAGAACATTTTCAGTCAAACGATTTTTAATAAATATCTTTTAATTGTACATTTTCATTACTCTCCATATTTTACTAAACTATTGTCAGTTTGAACACAACAATTATGCGTTACATCACAAGAGCTGTGCTTTTATAATAAGACCAGTGCAACACCATGTCAATGAGAGACTTTTGGGGACACTATGATTGAAGCAGACCTACATGTATAAATTAAATCCATTGTTCTTGGAAATGTTCAGCACTACATAACAATGGAAAAATATTTGATATGGCTGCTGCCTAGGCCTAGTGAAGAAGCCTTATATCTGTTTCCTTCTTATCGTAATAACAAAATGCCAGTGACAGTGCTTAAATTTGAGCAAGCCTGAGGAATCACATGTTATGCCAGTCAATCTCAAGATCTCGTGTGAATTTAGCATAAATTATCCATCATTCCATTGGGTCTCAATATACTACATCCTCTCACCATTTTAATGTGAAGGTAAACGAAACTGGAACTGGAAGTTATTTTAGAAAAACTGATTGCTGAATGCTGAATACTTTCTTTTTTCTCTTTTTTAAATCTTCCATTCCCGGCCGGGTCAAACTCTGCGCACAGCCGGGCCCTGTCACTGGAATGTGTGCTGAATTATTTTCACAACAACACTTCCTTAACCCCTTGAGCACGGTATTGTTTTGAGAGTGAATGCTGGTCGGCCGGGATTAGGTAATAAAAATATACCGAGGCCAACATGCAATTACTGGGTCATACGCACCGGGCCACAGAGGAAACCCGGCCGGGTCAAACTCTGCACACAGCCGGGCCCTGATACTGCAATTACTGGGTCATACGCACCGGGCCACAGAGGAAACCCGGCCGGGTCAAACTCTGCACATGGCCGGGCCCTGATACTGCAATTACTGGGTCATAGGCACCGGGCCACAGAGGAAACCCGGCCGGGTCAAACTCTGCACACAGCCGGGCCCTGATACTGCAATTACTGGGTCATAGGCACCGGGCCACAGAGGAAACCCGGCCGGGTCAAACTCTGCACACAGCCGGGCCCTGATACTGCAATTACTGGGTCATACGCACCGGGCCACAGAGGAAACCCGGCCGGGTCAAACTCTGCACATGGCCGGGCCCTGATACTGCAATTACTGGGTCATAGGCACCGGGCCACAGAGGAAACCCGGCCGGGTCAAACTCTGCACACAGCCGGGCCCTGATACTGCAATTACTGGGTCATAGGCACCGGGCCACAGAGGAAACCCGGCCGGGTCAAACTCTGCACATGGCCGGGCCCTGATACTGCAATTACTGGGTCATAGGCACCGGCCCACAGAGGAAACCCGGCCGGGTCAAACTCTGCACATGGCCGGGCCCTGATACTGCAATTACTGGGTCATACGCACCGGGCCACAGAGGAAACCCGGCCGGGTCAAACTCTGCACATGGCCGGGCCCTGTCACTGGAATGTGTGCTGAATTATTTCAGTGCTCTCCCTACGTCGAAAACAATGCAGAAAGGGCTGATTTGCCTATGAATGAACTGCATAATTTGAGCTGCGTGGGGTTATTTTCCCCTTCATATACATGCTGGAGGCTTTTCCTAAGTCTTCTATTTTATGAATAGCTTCGAATGTACTTTTTTTGGTCTTTATTTTGTAACCAACTTTAGCCTCTGGAATTATAAAACCCCCCCCCCCACCTAAAAACAATCTTCCCCATTGATACAAAATAAAATTGTGAGAAATCAAAGATTTGACTTCTTTTCAAGTGCTTTATTCAAACTTTCTTTTCTTTCGTTCTTTTTTCTTCTTCTTCTTCTTTCTTCTCTTCTCATATTTACTAGATTTACAGTGTTTCTCATTTACAATAATAATTTCTTTCTTTTGTTGAAACTGGTGAAACTGTGCCAAGTAATTTACTTGACTGATTTAGGAGTGATAATCTTTGAAGCATGGGGCAGCACAGAGGGGAACCTCACATTTGTCACACATGAACCTAGTCTCTTTTCTTATGCCATCTCGTGAACAAACAAAACAACGCTTGAAGGACCTTGCACGTGTCCCTGTTGGTGGTATATCAGCAGGGAAATGCCTTCCTGTCCATCTGGCTGGACCAGGAAGACGGGGTGGTCTACCTCTAGATCGATATGCGGGCAGGTTTGGTACAAGTGACTCGAATATTTCACTAACTAAGGCATATCTAAATGTCAGATATTTGTCAGTCCCTCCAAGTTCCTTGTAAACAAGGTATGAGTTTACGAGGCACACATCAAGCAGAAAAAAGAACAGTTTCTTGTACCACTTGATGGACTTTCTCACCGACCGATGAGAAGAGGCAAGGTGGTCCGCAATGTCCACGCCTTTCATTCCCTCGTTGTAGTCCAGTATGCACCCGGGTTTTCTGATGGGGTTGTCGTCTCAGTCCCGCTTGCCGGAGTTCTTCATTTTGGCTGTGTGCATCGTGGACAACATTCGGACGTCCTTTTTGTCCCTCCAGACTAAGGCGAGTAGGCCACTGTCAGATGACCGATGCTTGACTTCGCCTTGTTTTAGTTTTACGCTGCGCAAGTCCTCAGGCATTTTCTTGCGATTTTTTCTCACTGTCCCGACGACATTGGTTTTGTTCTTGTGCAGTTCAAGAAACAAATCGGGGCTGTTGAACCAGTTGTCAAGGAATACTGTGTAGCCTGAGTGACTCATCTGTTGTTTCGTAGCTTGAGGGATGATAAACTGACTTGAAGTTCTCAGTCAGTTCATCTATAACGGGACGGAGCTTGCAGAGTCGATCATTTTTATCTGCCTGACTGTTGTCGGTGAAATGCAGATAAGACAGCAAGTCCATGAATCTGTCTCGGGGCATGGTGATGGGGAAAAACGGAGTCTCAAGTATTGAGTCTCTCGTCCAGTACAGCTTTATGTCGGGTTTAGGCATAATTCCCATGACGATAATCATGGAGAGGACACCGAAATTTCACCTGGTGTAGTGTCAAACCAATTCCTCATGTGGCTTGGACTTGCCGGTTGACGCCTCGGGTGTTCGGCGGCGTAGCGGTTTGTCTCGTCGGCAATTTGGAGTGTCAAGTCGGGATTGAAAAACTTCTTGAATATGTCCATGGGGCTGCTGTTTTCGTCCAACCCTGCCACTTGAACTCCCATGGTGCCGTGAAAGCCATGTCGACGCGGGAAGTTGTCCCCGTCCGTCCAGCGAATTGACCCGGTAATTTTGCCATTCCTTAGGACGTTTTGCTAACGGCGCTTGTCCGTTAGAACTGCTGTCACTACTTTCATCACTTTCAGAGTCGGAAATTTGTTCAGAATCAGATTCATATTCTGAACCACTAGTAGCAGACAAAGTTTCCTCATCCTCACTCGAAGACATCGTGTAATGCAATTGAAGGCATAGTGCATAGGAAAAGCACAGCGAAGTAAGGAAAGTCAAGGAATAGTAAGGAATAGCGGCCGAGTGGAGCCAAAAACAAAAGCGCGGATTACCGAAACAATAGCCCGTATTCATCGCACGAACAGCCCGTGTGAAAAGCACGGAGCTAATGGTGCAGTAGCTTTACACTCGAAAAAGCCAATCTGTTCAAACACAAACAAAAGGGCAATTTCTATGAATAGATCCATTGATACAGGGCCAAGAAATATTCAGCAAACTCTTCCCTTCGCAGAGAGTTGGTCTTTCAATAATAACCGGCCAGCAACCTCAGAAACCACAGGTGCATAATGAATAGAAAGTATGCAACCAGTATGCGGCTATAGCTGTCACCCGACACCTAACCTCCTATCAAGCCGCGGCCATAGCTGTCTTGCGTCCACGAGGGGTTAATAAGAACGTATGCCCTCTGTTGGCGAAATCTAGCAATGCATTACACGATAACGACTTAACAAATAAAGACTAGTATGTCACTAGTGTGTGTGCTATGGCTATGTACAGCATAGGCCATTGCTGGTTTGCAGTGTGCGCTATGGCTGTGTACAGCATAGGCCATTGCTGGTTTGCAGTGTGTGCCATGGCTGTGTACAGCATGGTTTGCAGTGTGCGCTATGGCTGTGTACAGCATATAGGCCATTGCTGGTTTGCAGTGTGTGCTATGGCTGTGTACAGCATACATGTGTGTAGGCCATTGCTGGTTTGCAGTGTGCGCTATGGCTGTGAACAGCATAGGCCATTGCTGGTTTGCAGTGTGTGCTATGGCTGTGTACAGCATGGTTTGCAGTGTGCGCTATGGCTGTGAACAGCATGGTTTGCAGTGTGCGCTATGGCTGTGAACAGCATAGGCTATTGCTGGTTTGCAGTGTGTGCTATGGCTGTGTACAGCATACATGTGTGTAGGCCATTGCTGGTTTGCAGTGTGCACTATGGCTGTGTACAGCATGGTTTGCAGTGTGCGCTATGGCTGTGAACAGCATAGGCCATTGCTGGTTTGCAGTGTGTGCTATGGCTGTGTACAGCATACGCCATAGCTGGTTTGCAGTGTACGCTATGGCTGTTACAGTGTCAAGATCGCTGTCAACTTAGTTTCATTATGTGGTTTTTTTTTCCAGCCTAGCAGACACAAATAAGTCTATCGTAATCAGCAATGAATATGCAAAGCATTTGTGTTCATTTCACTTGTACCTTCTTTTTGTGTATGTGTAAATCAGTGAGCCATGGTGCGTATTTATGAATAGTCATGAGAGAATATGCAAAATGAGAGACCGTAACAGGTGAGATGTGTTAAGCTTCGGCAAGTATGTATTCCGCTGTGCATTTTTTAACAATTCCAGAGAACCCAAGGCAAGGCGCGGTCGTAAGGAAGACCAACCAGCCGATTTGCCGGGGCGAATTTCAAGGCGATTTTGTCTGAGCAATATACCGTAAGTATTGTCATATTTATATTGATTGCAAGGTTTTTCACTAAATCAATTTATTTCATGTTCATTAAAGTGAGTTTATTTGTAGATTATAAGAAAATGTGCTTTAAGTAGAAATCACCTATAGAACCATTTAAGCAAAGCTTTTGATATGTATTCGAAGTTCGCTATGCGTAAGGTGCTTTACTGTTACATTATGCAAGGTCATCAAAGATTTGAAGTTATTTATTTTCCAATCAGGATAAGAGAATTAAGTCTTACTTTACCGAATTTGTATGGAAGCACACCGCTGATGAATTCACCGTTAAAAGACGGGTGTGCAGTTATTGTATATATTGTTTGTTATGCCTTTTGTTTCACACCCATTCATTTTGGAATTAGGAAATTTAATAAGTAAACTTCCGAATTTCAGATGGCTCTGAGGCTAGGCTTTTAGGCTTTCAAGTGCATTGATGTTTATGAATGTCCAGTACAACAACTCCGACCCCAGCAACCCCGATACATGGAACCACCTGACAGAGGTCTTCCACGGGCCACGTGAGCTGGCGGCAACAACCAACTTCAGCTAAATGTTGTGAACCACCCGAGAGGTGAACACCGATCACAGACGGTGACGACCATGAAGGACTTGCTGTAGATCCAGCCAAAAACTAACATCGCATGACGCGATAAAACATGGTGGGCCCATCATTTACAAACAAATCTGTCTTTGAAATTTAGTATTTAGTATTAGTCTTTGAGGTCAGAAGAGAAAAGAGACAACACACCCAGTAAGATACGTATAAATATATCGGGTAGAAATACTACAAGACGGTTGAGGAGTTTTATCTTCCAATGAGAAATTGAAGTGGACCTGGTTTGTTTATATAAAAGGAGCAACTTTACTTGTTTATATTACTTTCTACAAATGATAGAGAGTTTTACTTTGACTAAATATAGAGAAGTCAACTAGACCTTGTATCATTCTCTAAACACACCCAAAATTCGAGTGTTGTAAATATTACCCAATTTTCTTGTTTGTATAATTAAATAAAAGATATCAGAGTATATTGATGTTTTGTTATTGTTTCCATAACTCGTCCCGATAGGTTGACAAACGGCCCAGAACTTAATTGTTTCGCTTTGCAAATCAGGTGTGCGTGACATACAGCATAGGCCATTGCTGATTTGCAGTGTGCGCTATGGCTGTGTACAGCATAGGCCATTGCTGGTTTGCAGTGTGTGCTATGGCTGTGTACAGCATAGGCCATTGCTGGTTTGCAGTGTGTGCTACGGCTGTGTACAGCATACGCCATTGCTGGTTTGCGCCAGTATTATTATTAATGTCGGCAGCAGCAAGGCCAGTGACTTTGTTCTTTAGTAAGTTTCGTCAAACCTTGTTAAAATTACACAACTGGTGTTTGGTGTATAGATTTAATTTTAATAAAATGATAACAAGTAGGATTACCCTGGACGAAAGAAAGGTTTATTTTACAGGATATTTAAGATTTCACACAGGGATCATCACAATGAACTCAAGTGATATCATATCAGGCACACGGTTAGAAAAGAAACAGTGATTTTTTTGGACCTTTGAAAGTCAAATAAGCCGAGTCTTGGATGCAGAAAAATATGGTACAGTAGTTTGCCATCCTCATACAAGTACACTGCTCAAGGTCAGTAAGTTGTCACAAGAATGATGAACAAATTATTCCTCATGTTTTAATTAACTTCATAGTTTACGATTCAATACATCCAAGTCCATTTTGCTCCCATATTCTCTGCTCTGGCAACCTACCCTCTTTAACCAATCTAATTATTGTTACTGGTATAAGATAACTCAATATATTAAAATATTCTCATGACCTGTTTTGCAAAAAAACACTGAATTTTTAGGGTGATTAATTTGCGTGTAGACATATGTTAACCAGTATCACACCACACAGAACATTCTGGGTGTGTTATTACATCAACCACTGTACACAAAATAACACTTGTGTTTAAGAGGATCTTGCATGCATTTACATTAAAGATAACAAGATTTAAAGATTTAACTATTAAAGATATGTATATTTGTTACTATTTACCTGTTCTAGGCTGAGGGCTTGTATACATGACCTTGCCTGGCAAACTTGAAGTCTGAGCAGAAGGACCACTATGCCATCTTTTTTTAATCTGAACAAAAGAGTAGGAAGTAAAAAATATCAATGTCTTTTGTCTGTTTTAAAAACATATTAGGAAGTAAAGTTTTACATAACCCATCAAATCTCAAACCAGACCAAGAGGATATTCTCACAATCCAATTAAAAGCATAAGTCACCACTGACACTTTTTGATCATGTTGTTGTCTATCAAGAAAACAGCTTGCTTTTTAAAAATAACCGATGCAACAATTAAAATGGGATTAAGAATATCATTTTTTGTTTTACATTAATATACACCCATGTTTAAGAAGTAACTATAAATACATAAATAGTAAACTTGCGGGTACAACCTGACAACCATGTATAAAATCTCTTTTGAGGGAGTGTTGGCTCTGAAAAGAGCCGGTGTGGTCTTGACTTTTCGAAAAGTATACTCTGCTCGTCTTCAGGAGAATGCTGGATTGCCGGTGGTGATGCTGCTTAAGTAGCGCTTGAGGGATGCACATTAGGGAGGGAAGTATCCAAGCTGTTCTTGGTCGGTGAAGCGTGGGAGTTGGTTGCTGGCTTGATGTGTGTGCACTGGAGTGTGTCAGTGTTGTGGTGAGCTGTTGCTGGGAAGGTTGGCTTGAGAAGTGGTGACCAGATGTTGTTGATGAAGAATGGATGAAGAATTCACCGTGGAGCAAGAAGAGAACAACACCATCTCCTTCCTAGATGTCCAAGTCACCAGAAGAGCAGATGGGACCCTCGCTCACACCGTACACCGCAAGCCCACACACACCAACCAATATCTACACAGCTCTTCATTCCATCATCCACGCTTCAAGTCTGCTGTCCGCAACACCTTGGTTCGTCGTGCCTTCAACACCTGTGACCAAGACAGCTTGAAGCAGGAACTTCACCACATCAAGACATCGCTGCAACTCAACGGGTACAAGACATTCAACTTCAGCCAGCCCAAGCAAAGCCTCCGACCTGAAGACAGACCAGAGATCAAGGCAACCATCAGCCTCCTGTACATCGGCCACGCATCACACAAGCTCCAACGGGAGGCAATCGAGATAAAGGCTCACAACACAGTTCCACAAGACATCGGATTCTTCATAAAACGGCATCTGGTCACCACTTCTCAAGCCAACCTTCCCAGCAACAGCTCACCACAACACTGACACACTCCAGCGCACACACATCCAACCAGCAACCAACTCCCACGCTTCACCGACCAAGAACAGCTTGGATACTTCCTGCCCTAATGTGCATCCCTCAAGCGCTACTTAAGCAGCATCACCACCAGCAGTCCAGCATTCTCCTGAAGACAAGCAGAGTATACTGTTCAAAAAGTCGTGACCACACCTGCTCTTTTCAGAGCCAACACTCCCTCAAAAGAAATTTTATACATGGTTGTACCCGCAAGTTTATTATTCATGTATTTATAGTTACTTCTTATTTTTTCACACCATGCAAAGCATTAAACACCATTTACACCCATGTTTGATTAACACTGTTTAATCAGTGCTTTCCCAAATCCTGTGAGGAAGAATATAGACGCATACTACCCAAATAGCATTAGAATCCTTGTCCCTGTAAATCAATCGACCCCTGAGTGTGCCCATACAGTAAGCATTACCAGTAGTACATAGTAATGAGAGACCAGTTTAAATCTTATAATTAGCAGACTGGTATTGCAACATTTTAAAAAGATGATGTAAATAATTGCATCAGAGATAATATCATTTCTGGCTTCAACCTTACACCCATGTGTGACGAGCACTGCATACTTGAGTGCCTCCAGGGGGCGTGGGGGGCGCACGTCCCCCCTTTTACTTGGGGCGAATCAAAACTAATACCAAAACAAACCAAAATTACAAAGAAAGGGCATTCTGGACCCATATTTTTGGAGAAAAAAAACCCAAGACAACTACTCAGTATTAACATGAAATACTTCTTACACATTCATAGCATTTTACATAAAAAATGTTCACCCTGGCGTTCACCCTGGAGTTCAAATTTGAAAGGTGAGAAGTTTTAATAGCCCTTTTCAACCAACATCTTTTTTTTAAATAATGATCATTATCACAGACAAACTTCAGCAAAATGGCCATAATTTATTTGTCAACGATGTTTGGCACCTTATTTGGGGTTTATTGGTTTATTGGATGTTATTTTTCACATGTATCAGTAAGGAAGGTAGTGGTAGCACTTTAAGACTAACTAATGACATAAAAACTACATCAGCTTTCAACAACTACTTCATCAGATGTATCAGTAGAAATTGATAATGTGAGAAGTACTGGTCAATGATCCTGAACTGGTCAAATGAATATATTGTTTTTTGTAAATTGAGCTGAGATAATTGCATGTTGTACAATATAAACTTAAAACAATGAATGACTACATTAGATTAGATAACATATAAATACTCCAAGTTTAGTAGGAAGGAAACTGTTACTTACATGTTTGTTGGGATTAGAAGGAAATGTATATCTTCTTGTTTCTAGAGGACTTTGTGGCGATGATGAGCCACTTGGACTTCCTCCACTAGTAACAAGCGGCTTCTTCTCTCCATCCAGTTCTTCTATGTGTTCCTCACTCTCCAGAAACGGCATGGCAAATGAGCCCAAGTCCTAGAAGATCAAAACAAATCCTCATACATGATTTTGAGTATACTGTCAAGTTCATTACACTGAAAGTAAGTGTGATTTTTGTTAGCAGTAGTGTGTACTGAAAATTAATCTCTGAAACACACTTTTTAAATAGGATACTTAGGTACTCCTATTGCAGTAAAAGAAGAGTCTTACTTTTCTTGCAGTAGCTTTACCTCTATTGCTGAAAGCTACTTATTCTCAAGACAACTAGAATCCTTGATTTTGAGTGGTTGATTCAGAGCATCAAGAGTGTGATATAAACCTATATTAAATAGCCCATATCAAAGTATGCTTGAAGATAAATTCACTACCACACACATGCCTCTGCATCCTGTATCCAACTCGGCTTTGGCCCTGTTGGATATGGGACAAAAAACAGTTATATTTTTCTGTATTCCACTTGCACTTTTGTGATAACTAATAATATACAACATTTAACTACTTTACACAACAAGGTTAGTACGGAAGTACACGTCTTCCAATAAAAAAAAAATTATGCAAACAAAGTCACTGTTTTAGGGTGAAACTGTGTCTCAAACTTCCTAAAAGCTGAATAACTAAAGAATATCGGCCATTGAGGAAGTTTTTTTTGTGATGTCATAAACCTGGGTCAGACCATGAAACACTGCTTCACAAGAAGGTTACCCGAGTCTGATCAAGGTGAGCCACATTATTAGCGTCAAAGCTACTCAAATACAACTGGGTCAAACCTGGGAAAGTTAATCGAACTCACCCATTAATTTAGTCACAATTGTATTCCATAATGGATTTCTTCCATCATATTTTCATAATCAAATAAAACAACAAGTTTAGAGCATATGATATGTCTTACTTTTACTATAAGGCTGCACGGACACAACATGCTGTACTCATACATGTAGTAACCAATGTACTATACCTATAACAACAAATGTGCTACTCAAAACAACCAATGTAGTAGTAACAACAGCTTCATGGTAACCGTCAGCTTCTTGGTACCTGGATGTCTAGACTCAGTATATGTATCAAACAAATATTTACTGTTTTTACTCATGATGCGGTTAAAACTAAGACTTGATCCCTCCCTCATTCCGGAGTGGTCTATTTTCCATCAGCTTCATGTTGGGAAAATAGAATGTTTTGGGGATCACCTCGGGAGTCGTTTTAACCGTACACCCAAAGCAGTCAATATTTGCATACTAGTCTATAAGTATTTTTTATTTCAGTAATGAAAATCCCTTAAACACAATACAGTCGACTCTCGTTGATACGAGGTCTGCCGGACTGGCCCGTTTCCCTCGTATTATCCGAACCTCGTCTTAAACGCAGCGCACTATTTACACGTACATGTATACATTGTACACACATCATCATAGTGCATGCACTACACAGGTGTCTAGGCTAGAACGGAGCGGTTTGCTTCCTACATGTAGTACATTTCTTACGAGCATCATGTTCACAAAAATATCAATGATAAATGTATTTTTGTTGACTATGATCAAAGAAATTTAATATTTTGTATAACTCAAGATAAAAATCACAGCAAAGTGATGTCAAACTTGCCATTCATGCGACCATGATGTGACAGATTTGATACTGCGTAGCGCCTATGCTGAACGTTGTTTTCGCTGGTAGCCGTAAGCATAAGTCAAGCATAAATTACCAGCGAAATGTTTCTGGTTTTCAGATCGGACAGAACCATGTAGCCGGTCCGATCCGATAAATAGTTTGGCATCAAGAATGTTATTTCCGAACCTTGACTGAACGGTAAGCTTTTAGGGAACAATTATTTTCAGATCTCGCTACAAAAGTATGAAAAACAATACATTTTGTCATCATGGGGCCGCAAAATACCTCGTATTATCCGTGTTCTCGTTACGACCATGCTCGTATCTTTCGTTTTTTAAGACATTGAAACACGCGTGGGACAGTTCGGGACCGGTGAAATACCTCTTATTAACCGGCGTCTCGTATCTTCAGAGCTCGTATTAACGAGAGTCGACTGTATTTACATGTATCCTGTCATATTTATCACTGACATAATAATAATAATAATACAGCAATCCATATAACTGGCCAAGCAAGTTCAAAGAGTATTAAGCACAGGGGGGTGACAGGTTTTGTAGGTAGATGTAGGGTGGAGCTGAACCATAATAGTGCCTTGAATATGAGTAGGATTATTTGAAATTGAATTCCCTTATTGACAGTAGCAGTGTAGTTGATAAAGTATGGGGTTGATGTGGTCAGTCACTTTAGTGCCAGTTGGAAGACATGCTGCTGTGTTCTGTACATACTGAGGATGATTCAGCATGCTCTGAGGAAGACTGGCAAGTAGGCTGTAGCAAAAGTCAAGTCTATATGTAATAAAGGCTTTAAAATGGTCTGCTCTGCCGCCTGTTTTGACACTCTTGGAGACACCTGATTTGGGCAATGCGTTTCAGGTGCATATAGGATGTCTGGGAGAAACGAGAGACGTGCTTGTCCAGGCACATGCAGTGGTCAAAAATAACATTATGTACATCTGTGGGATGTGTGGGATAACAAACAACATTATTGAGGTGAGGGGAGAAGTTTATTATGAGCTTTGTTTTGTCCAGATTGAATTTAAGAAAATTATCTTGCATCCATCTTGCAAGCAGCTGGTGAGTGAAAGTATGTCGTCGACATAACCCGTAACATCATTACTGCTCGGAAGACATTGAATTACTAAGTGTCAGTCTACGTCCTTATTATCTACCTAGGGAATTCAACCAGTTGTTAGTCACCATTGTGTATACAACCTACAGCAAATGTGACCATTGCATCTGCTAAGATTCATGAGATCACGCAGCAATTTGAAACACAGTCACCTGACTCAGTTAAACTAATCACCGGGGACTTTAACAGTTGTGATCTAAAGAATGTGCTGACTCACTATCATCAATACGTTGATATTCATACAAGAGGAAATAGCACACTAGATAAATGCTACGGAAATATCAAAAATGCCTACAAAGCTCATTCAAAAGCTGGACTTGGTTCATCGGATCACGACATTGTACATCTAGTTCCTGTCTATAAACAAAAACTTAAACAGGAAAAACCACATGTGAAACAGGTCAGGGAGTGGTCTACTGATGGGGAAGAGGCTCTCTAGGCATGCTTTGACTGTACGGACTGGAGCATCTTTAAATACCAAGCTGACTACAATCGACGAGGCTACAGATGTTGTCACGGACTACATCAAGTTTTGCGAAGATATGATCATACCTAAAAAGGAAATCAAAATCTACCCGAACAGTAAACCGTGGGTTTATAAGGACATTCGTGAACTCCTGATAAGAAAGCAACATGCCTTCAAGACTGGAGACCTGGTAGAGAAAAGGAGGATCCAGAAAGAGCTTTCTCAACATATCCGACAGAGTAAAAAGGAATACGGGAAAAAGATGGAGGACAAATTTCGTCGCGGTGACCCTAAAAGTGCTTGGCGGGGCATTAAAACTATTACTGGATGTGGGAAACAAAACAACCCAGTCGTTCCACCAGGCGGTATCTCAACATTCCTGAGTGATCTAAATCAATTTTATGCCAGATTTGGTAACAATGACTTTACTGATGTTAATTATGATCTTCGTGAAACGCTAAAAATTTACATTACCAATGATGAGAAAATTATAGTTGATATTGCTGCTGTTGAAAGGTCACTAAAAACTAACTAGTCTGCAGGGCCGGACAGACTTGGCGGTAAGGTTCTGAAATCCTGTTTCAAAGAACTTTCTCCGGTTTTAAGGAACCTCTTTCAGTGGTCTTTAAACACTTTCACAGTTCCCCAAATATGGAAAACTGCAGATGTCATTCCTGTTGCTAAAACTTGTAAACCTAGAGTGCTAAATGATTACAGACCTGTGGCTCTTACGGCCATTGTCATAAAGTGCTTTGAACGTATTGTTAAAGATTTCATTGTTAAGCAAACAACATCTTTCATTGATCCCTTGCAATTTGCCTACTGTACAGAGCGTAGCTTTGAAGATGCTATCCTAACAATGTTGCGTGGCATTTACAGCCATCTCGATCATTCTGAATCTAAAGCGTATGCCAGGATTTTATTCGTTGATTTTTCATCAGCGTTTAACTTGATCCAGGCTCATATTCTGTTCAGCAAGCTGAGAGGGATGAATGTAAACCCATACTTGATTTTATGGATTAAGGATTTCTTGACTAATAGATCTCAGAGAGTTAGAATTATGCAGTCAGTTTCTGATAGTGTTATTACCAATACAGGAGCCCCTCAGGGATGTGTTTTATTCCCATTACTCTTCACACTTTATACAAGTGATCTCAGATGCAGTTATGCGATGTGCTCTATGGTCAAGTATGCAGACAATACTTCGTTAACAGGTTTCATTACTCAAGAGGATGAGACGGGGTATAGAGATGAAATTAGCAAGTTTATTAAGTGGTGCAGAGACAATTTTCTGGTCTTGAGTGCACAAAAAACTAAGGAAATTGTCTTTGATTTTCGGAAAACCGGAAAAGATCAACCCTATGAACATTAATGGTATTGATATTGAAATTGTCACTGAACATAAGTACCTAGGGACTTATATTGATAGCCATTTAAACTGGAATGTTAATACTCAAAAGTTATGTTCTAAGGCAAATCGGCAGATTTATTTTCTGAGAAAACTCAAGTTATTTAACATTGACTGTGATATAATCAGGATGTTTTACCAAAGCATCATTCAATCCATTATTGCATTCTCTTGTATTGCATGGGTTAATGGTCTGTCTGTTGGTAATCTGAATAAATCAACAGAGTCACTAAAACTGCTAGTAAGATCATTGGTACTACTGTTAAAGACTTGAGTTCAATCTACGAGGTAGCTCTAATGACTAAACTTAAAACAATACAACTTGATAATTCCCACCCACTTCATTCACTCTTAGTTGTTAATAAGTCGGGTAGATTACGACAGCTCAAATCAAACACTAACCGCCATCGCCTTTCTTTCGTACCAAGTGCAATTTCTTGTTTAAACAACAGTTTTACTAGATGACCTGTTTTTATTGTTATTATAGCTGCGTGTCCTTGCCCCTTCCTTATTCTTATTACCCTTGGCCTTTCCCACACCCATGTTTGTTTCCCCTTCCTTCCCCCTCCTAATTCTCAATCTGTCCTTGTTTCTTCCCAATGTCATGTCCCCTTTTGTTTCCCTTCCCATCACCCCTCACTCTATCCATCACCCCTTCCGTAAAGTGTTTTTCTGTTTTATAGCTCCATGGTTTTAGTCATGCATTGGCCATTTAATAATAAGAAGAATAATTGTAACTCGTTCTTTTTGGCGCATTGTGCTGTGACCTGTCGGTGCGCTTTGCATTGTCGCTCTGGTCGTTGGGTCAGTGACATTCCTTTTGATTTTTCTCAGCTTCCTGGAGAGTATTGCATCTTACATTGATTGCTTTTGAATTTTACTCCCTTTGTTGTTGATGTTTTTATTTTATGGTCTCGTTTTTAATATATTGTGTATTTTTATATTTTTATATTTGTATATGTGCAAACCGAGGAAAAGATTTTCATGTTGGCATGATGAATAAATAATTGAGTTGAATTGAATTGAATTGAATAACCTGCACAGTCTGAGTGAAATGTGATATATAACTATGTTTCATCAGCATAGAAGTGTGCTTACAGATTTTGCTGGCATGTGATTTGACTATAAAAAATGGGGATGTGTCAAGGGTAAATAGCATGGGGTCAAATACAGAGCCCCGAGGGACTCCGAATAAATTACAAACTCAAATAAACTGAAAATGGAGCGGTGCAGGACCAAACACTTTTAAACAACATGAACAGTAGTGTAATTTCTTATCATAATGTTGTGGATGTACATTGTAACACATCCCAGCATGAATACATGCAAGGTTGCATATTGATTGCTCAGTTATTTCCTTACATAGATCTTGTAGACCTGCACCCTTAAGGTGGCACCATGTGACACGTGATGTTAATAAAATACTGCCTTAAATTTTGGATGCTACATATCACAGTTTAAATACATGCAAAGTTTCAGCTTGATCGCAGACGCACATTTGTTCCTGCAGATATAAATCTTTGAAAAGTGCACTTTTAGGTGACAGCACATGCTGCTTGAGGACGTCATGATGACAATGTTTTATGTAATGTGAGGCTTAGGCGCTTAGTGGTGCTTTTACTTTTTTAGGGGTGTGCTAGCAAACTACATACTTTAGCGAAAGTCTCAAAATGCATTGATCAAGCCTAACAATAACATTTGATTGTTATCGAGGTTTGCATGGACTGCTGTTTTAGAGACTTGAAAAGCGCAATGCCAAATCAGGTTGCCAAATCAAACCTTGAACAGAGGCTCGACCATGCAGGTTTGATCAACTTTGAACCTTGTGGTCAATGGAGCTCAACAGCCACCATGCTACTGGTCAATGTACGTGTTTTCAGTGCAGTTCTTTTCATGTGGTTTAAATGTGGGTCAATACATACGTGGGCTTTAACATCTGATTTCGACAAGAAGTTAAGGTCCAATTAGTAACATCAAGGCTCAAGGACCTACAACCTGATGTAAAAATGTTGACTAAAGTATGAGTACATGTAGTTCTTGAGACCTATGAATTTTTGAAGTTTTCAACTTCCAGCTTGAACCGGAAGTCAAGGTCAAATGAGGTCACACTCTGTGTACCGTTTGCTACATTTTCGAAGACCTCTCCGATGATGTATAGATTGTTCAAATAGCTTCTGTACTTCTTGAGTTATGATTTTTTTTAAATAATACCAGGGTTCTCCCTACGTACAAGCTAGCGTATCGGCCCGATACGCAATTTTTTTTGGCCGATACGCCGGCAAAAAGGCCAAGCACATTTTTTTCCGCCCGATACGCTTTTCAATTTTTGAATACCTTTTTTCATTGACCGCAGCAAACGGTCATACTATTCACAGTCTCTGTCCAGTGCCTTGGCCAACGTAATTTATAATCCATCGGTAATGCTTTCTTCGTGTGTGTCTTTGATCTACGTTATGATATGTCGTCCCGGCCGCTGAAATCAATCACGATCACATACAGAAAACAACACATTCCTGTCCATTACGTGTGTGTGTAGCAAACGATCGAGAAAGCACACATGGCCACGGAAGTCAGTTAACTGTTTCCCTTCGATGCCGCGTGCACCTTTTTCCGAAGACGGGTACCAACGAAACCATGCTCATTCTCGACCCCCAAAAAACAAGCACGTTGATCGCTCAATCCCACATCCGTAATCCGTGCTACAAAAAAACATGTGCATACATGTTTAGAGCGGTGTTAGAGCTAGTCTTGGTTCAAGCCAGCATCCGACGGCTTGGCTATTGAAGTGAGTTCGTGCGCCGATCAAACGCAGGGTTCCGAATCAAAAACTAAAAAGAGGAAGATGGGAGTGGACCCATAATAGCACAACCATTTGGCTGAGCGTGACTCCAGATGAGAAAGGCTTATTTCTAGATAATGTTCCATTATTTGTTTTATTTATTGGTATTAAATATATTATTTTATTATTTTTTTCTATTAATTGGGGCTACTTGTGCGTGGAAATTTAATTGACAAACAATTATACCACGTATGTAAACAAATTATTTTGACTTCTTTTTAATTTACAGAGAATCTTATTTTCAGTGTAAACTGAAAATAAATCAGAATAAATCAGTTGAAATGGGTTCACCACCCGTAGGGGAACCCCTGGCCATTTTTTTGTTTAATGAAACATCTATTTATGCTATAATAAATAAAAATGACTGATGGTCACACATTTATATTAATTTATTTCGTTACTCAACATAGAACATTAAAATCAAACCAATGGTAATCAGATGATGTAAACTGTGTAAGTCATTTTGTCAGTTTTCTCCAACAATAAAATTTTGTAAAAGTAGCAATTTCAAAGGCTTTAAAATGCACCAGAATGCAGCAGAGAGCATCTAGAACTTCAAATTTTCCCGGGGCCCGCTTAAGGGCCCCGGACCCCACCCCGCAAGGGGCTTCACGCTTCGCGCTCACATGCTTGGATTGTAACTTAGACAGATTGAAAAGCCCCACAGTTTTAAAAAATCCTGGGGAGAACCCTGAATACAATTGGATTTAATGTATTTTGACAACTGTCGACGTCATCATGACATCACAACTACATACCTTGATCATCTTCAAGCTATAATCTAACTAAATGCAAATTTCAAGTTGATGCAAGTTTCACAAAGTTCAATGCATTTGGCTCAGTCCGTGCCAAATCACCTAAAATTCTGAAAAGTTTGGCAGGAACCATCTCAGATTTTGCTAATTTTTGTTTTAAAACAATCCCACTCCTTAACAATTTTTTAGTTGGTTTCTCAACTCCTTCACGTAAAAAAGCAGTGAATTGGACTAGATTAAGGTATTTGCTGTGTACGCAGTTTAGTGACATCAGTTGTTTACAAAAGAGCCACAGATCCAGGACTTCCTACAGGCATGGTTTGTACACTACGAAAGCATAGTGCTGCCACATAAATAGAAAAACACTAGATTCTAGTTGATGGGATACCAGATACCCTGTATATTAATTTGTAGCTATCTTATCTCCATTTGTAGATACAGACCTCTAAAAATGCCCCCAAACACAAAAGGTCAACTTGAAGGAGTGGGGCTTATTTTTTTAGGGGGTCATATCTCTGAAATATTAAAGGGTAGGATTCTAAAATGTTGTTTTTGTTCATGGCACCCATAGGTGCCTGCCAACCCGTCAGGTGAGTGGGCACGGAATGACCCATTTGCTTGAGGATAAACCACTTAGAAGAAGATGAAAACTTGTTTCTTTTTTTTACAACAGCAATAGGTATTGGCTATGCCTGAACACCTAACAACCATTTACCTGTCTGCGCAAAGTCCCTTGATTCCAAGAAAAGGCAGACATAGGCACTAGTAATTCCACTGAACGAGTTACTTGCTTACGTACACATTCCCACCTTTCCCTCTTATCCCAAGAGTTCAAACCAAAATAAAATGTGCAATCAATGCATGCTTCCTCTTATGGTGTCCACACAGGCTAGATGCTGTGTTTCAGCCACAGCTGAGCACAGTCTTTGGAACTTTTGTTGAATTCAGCTAGGTCTCCTGCATCACATTTCTGCTCCAATAGCAGAATAGGGGACATCTGAGTAGGTGATCCATTTTTTGTGGTTTAGAACCGCATGCGGGTCATATCTAGGTTGTCCAGATAGCCCCATTTCCTGAGTCGGTGTCTTAGTCGGTTGAGGCAATTCTATACAGCTCAGCTTGAGTCAGCACCGAGTGGGAGTTTTTCTTGTATGACATACATGTAATGGCTCACCTTCACAAAATAACATGGCTATTTTCTTCTCATTGAGAAAGATTATGCTATGGTCAAAACATAACAATTTTGTGGAAAAGAAAGTGATATGAAGTGATCAGATGTGCCCATTTTGAACTTGTATTCATGACACATCCATCTAGCTAAGCATAATGTGCACATGTACATGAACAGATCACACACACAATTAATGTTGCTTACCAAACTTTGTGAACTACTTGTACTTTGGTCCTCACAACTTTGAAACTGTTGACTGTCCTACATATAAGTAATGGATAGAGTTGGAAATGGTTGAATTAATAAACATGATGTGCATTGATCCAATCACTGCATGCAACAAAACAACAATGTTTACTTGACCAAATGCACAACAGTTAAACATTAATGACTCAGAGTCTGCACAAATGATGGAGGCATGAAATGTGCAAGCTATGACAAGGAGGGACTAGTCCAAAGTTTTTCTCAAGTTGCACACATGAAATAGGTAAAATTCAATCTACTTCACTTTAGTCTACATTATGTGTACGTCCATGGTCTACTCTAAACACCAGTGTATTACATCAGCATGGAACTTTTTTAAATCAACACCTTTTCCAACCTAAATTATGGTCACAGTGAAATAGAGTAAAAAAATTAATACATTTCTTCAGATAAGAAAGTTGTGATTGGTAAATACAAATGCCCCCAAGCCAAAAAACAGGCTTCTTGAGGATCCCAAGAACAATCCACAAACCAAATTTGAAAATAATGTGCAAAGCTTTTCTTGAATTATCGCTTGGATAACATTTCTGTTGTTTTAGCTACATGTATGACATGATGACCTTGACATTTGGGACTAGGAAGAAGTGATTTCAAACCTCCCAGATCTTCCGGGAAGTCTCCTGGGTTTGAGTGTAAATCTCTTAGATCAGATGTAAAACTACTGGAATCGTAACAAAAAACAAACAAAACAATATCAAGACAATTCTTATAAATACAACATTTCATAGTTTTATGACACTGGTTTTTGCAGGTGAGTTTTATTTGACGTACTGCCTCCCAGTCCCAGTGTAACTAGCCTGCTTGCAGCTACATTACATGTACATGTAGCCCCAACATGTATTCTGGAAATGTTCTCCCATATATAGCACTGCGCACTAATGCTAAAAATTTAAGTAAGTACCTGGCTCTTTTACGCTTGGAGCGATGGAACCTGGATCTCAGAAAACGTGTAAAATTTCACTGTTGGCTTTGTCAGTAAAGTGGTCTAAGTTCAAGCACGTGTGTATGTTATACTACCGGGGGGGGGGGGGGGGGAGGGTGGGGGGAGAAGCGAAAGGGTAACGCCAACAGCATTGTAAATAATCTTATTTGCCTCTCGAGATAAAGAAAGTTGGAAACTTTTAGAAATGGAGTGTACTCAAAACGAGATCACAAATGATTGTGCAATCCCCTTCCCTCCCCCACCCCTTTGTTCCCCCAAAATATTTGTACTAACTACGACCTCGTTTCCCATGGATTAGGCGCAATGTATACAGTCACTGAAGATGCTTGCGCTCTTTACCGTTCAACAATTATCATCTCGCAACTGACTATAAACCAGGTCATTAACACACAGTAACAATGACTTGGCACAAACAACTGAGATTATTGTCATGATGGCGTCAGTTTTTTGCAAGGGAAGGTTCGAATTTCTAAGGGGGTCCACAGACAATAAGCTTCTGAGGATTCCCACAGCAATCACTCCACAAACTATTGGAGTTGATATGCCAAGTCCTTCTCTAGTTATCGCCTGGACAACATTTCTTTTGTTTTAGCCAAAATGACCTTGACATTTGAGCAATCAGGCTTCTGTGGGATACTGAGAACAATCCATACACCAAGTTTAGAGTTAATATGCCAAGTCCTTCTAGACATTGATTGCACAAACAACACACACGTTTGTTAATCAAGTAAATAGAGGACTTCTCTTTGTTCTCCCATTGTTTGGACTTAGTTTTTCCAGATACGTCCCCATTGGTTTTGTGCACGAAAGTAAAGCGAGGACATCCTCACCCTTTCAAAACACCAAGATCCCTTTTATTAAAGTCCTCAGTTTGAATGAGTAAACATCCTCACCCACACAAGTGTGTAAACACATGCTATCGGGGACCTCTTATTGTCCCTCTTTTGTTTGTAACTTGAACTTGGCAACAGCTCCCATTGGTTTTGTACACACTTTACAACTGGGGATGTTTACCCAACCGGGGACCCTATTGTCATTATACAGTGTAGATCCCTGGTTTGAATGTGCATACCTACATGTACCCACACACACACAAACACACAAAGATGCCTGCAAGTGAGATCTCCTAAATTGTCCCTCTTTGAGAATTGTCCCTCTTTAATTCCCAATGTAATAGGTTACATCATGATTAGCCCCTGTATGACAAATTTAACAATATTGCAAAATCCAAGTCATACATGTACATTATAATGCTAAAAACTAACTTTACTTTGTCCCTTATAAATGCTAGAAGCATCATCGGTAAGGTTGATTTACTAGATTTCTTTGATGACCCCATTTACCGTTGTTGTAGTTGTCAGAGAAACTTGACTTTGTGATTCAAACGCACTTGTCCTTTTTATCTGGTAATACTTAAGCAGGCTGTACGGCACTACCAATAAAAGAAGAGGAAGTGGTATTTTCGTCAAGAATGAAATAAGCTTCATTCTTAGACCTGATACACATAAAAATGACATTTATATGTAGGAAATTTCTACTCTCGAAATGAGTGTTTGATTATCAAAGTTGTTAGGGCTAACTTGTCTAGTATTATTGCTGATGTCATACATCGGCCACATAGTCAATCGTCTCTGTTATTCAACAATAATTCTGAAGGTAAAATTGGTGATATAGGGTGTCATGGCCGAACGGTTTAGCACATTGAATTCCAGTTCTGGTGGTCAAGTCATCAGGGTGTATATTTGAATCCCGGTTACAACACTGAACCATGGGATCCTACTAAATAAGCTTTAAACCATTATTGCATATGGGGTGCACTATTAAACTTCGCTAATCACCTTACTAACAAGCAGCAGTATGTCTAAAATGGTACAAAATCTTCCATTCAGACCAGCAGCCCAGAGGGGTCTATCCTAGAACCTTTTCTTTTTGATAATTATATAAACAACATTTAAAGTACGTTGGTGATAGATGTTTCATCCATATTAGCAGATGGTACCAGTTTGTTTCTTTGTAGGCATCAAGACCTCAAAATCTTTTTCGTACAAATAAAAAAAGAAATATGAAAGAACTAAAATTTAAAATCTATCTTGATGGCTTACAAGTCCAGCAAACTGATTGTACTAAATTTCTTTGAGTTTTCAACGATGAATATTAATTGACATGGGAAAAAATTTGATTCATTGATTCTAAAGATATCTCAAAACATTGGTGTCATTAGCAGAGTTAAAGACTAAACATAGTTACTGTTAAGCTTGGGCGGTTATACGGTATTACCGAGTAGTCACGGTATTTGTTCAATACCGAAAATACCATGAGCTGTTTTAGAAATACCGAAATACCGTCCCGCACAGTTTTCAATTTCAATACCACAAAAAAAAAACATGAACGCATGTGCTATAGCCATTTAAAAAACAATTTTAAAAAACTTATCTGTTAGGCCATAATTAAATGAGGAGAATACAAAGCCCAATTGTCCATCCCGAGCAGACTGTTTATTGTTTGCGGTTTTTAGCAGTTTCCTGCCCCCAGCGGCACCCGGCCGTATCTCTGTAAGCTGGCGATCGCAACACAAGCAAACGCACGTTCGACGTTTTGCAATGCCATTTGGGTGAGCTATTCGCTCGGCCCCAGCGGCCTATCCAGGACCGCTGGGATGGGCTAATCAGCTTGCACAGATTCTTGTTCAGGAAGTACGTCATGCGTGCAGTGCTTGCAGTGTGAGTGTGATGCATGATGGGACTGAGCATTAACCAATGAGCGTGCTTGATACGTTTGCCCATCCCAGCGCCTTTGGTTTTAAGGCAAGGCGCTGGGGATGAGCGAAGGTGAGCTAACACCTCAAGAGGGCGCTAGATTTTTAGTGCGCCCTCTACCGACAGCTTGTATAAGTTGCGACAAAGAGCGTCAAAAGTGGCAAACTTCTGTTAAACACCGACATTCCGCGACTTCCTCGTTACACGTTCGGATCGGGATCGTGGCGCGCTGGTTAACAAGTACATGCATTAGCAATGCACAAGTGGCTCTGTGGGTACCAACAAGATACCGACAGCGCGTGCAGCATGCAAACGAAAATGGATCGCAGAAAATAGATCGCGGTATTTTCATCAAGTTATCAACCATGATCATTTCCTACCGCTGCTGCACGAACAGTAAGCTTGTTTTGAGAAGTTTTATGTTGAAAACAATTCAATCTATTTGTCCTAATAAAAGATAAAGACAAGCTCAGCGCTAACCTGTTGTTAAATAACCATGATTGTCTGGCCTCAATTCAATGCGTGGTGTTTGTTGTGCTTCTTTGGGGGGTTTTTCCCCATCCGAAAAGTTCCCGGTAATACCGATAACCGCGGTATACCGTGGACCCTAAAATCAAAAACCGCCCAAGCTTAGTTACTGTGTACTAACACTATAATCTTACCCTACATGTATATTGTAAAAACGAACAGATATCACGCACAAAAAAAGACCAGTGATTCGCCGCTCGCACTGGTCTTTTTTTGTACGTGACATCTGGGGGTGTCGCCTTGACTTAAGGCTAGTTTAGAATTAGTTCGGTCTAATCTCATGGTGACATCGTTAGATGTTTCAGCCTACTAAACACATCTACAGTATCCATTAAGAACATAATTTTTTAAATGTTGATGATCGGAAGTATACTTTTTGAGATGGGGGTTTCAAGATTGGCTAACTAAATATTCATGTCATTAACTAAGTCAATTAATTAATTAAATTCAGTTATTTCTGTTTTAGGTTCAACTTCATGACCTAAGCTTTGATGGTACATGTATATAATTTGTACTGGTAGGACATTGTTAAGTTTAAGATTATCTGATAACAAAATCTGTGCCTAAAAGGCGGAAAGAAAAATAACTCGACACAAGGTGTTTGACCTTAGGACAAACACGAAGCTGTTCCATTTTTTTCCTTTGATTTAACGCTCCAGACCTTTAAAATTAGTCTGATTTTGAGAGTGATGAGCCTTCACCCCTGACAGACCCTTATTTTGACTTCAAGTGTGACTAAAATCCTAAATCTGATCTTTATTCTGATACTGACTCTAAAACTGAGTTTAAACCTGACCCTGAACCTGATCATAACTTTTACCGTCATTGCCAATGAACATTGTGCTAAAGGACCTTTTTTCATCCCCACCTGGTTGAGGAGTTGTAATTGTTAAATTTGTGCTTCCTGTTTGGACCACAAGAAAGGTCAAATTGAGGTCGTGTTGTTGAATAAATTGTTAAATGTGCCATCAGGTACAATATGCCACAAAAATTATGGTTTGATGACATATGGTTCAAAAATGTTTTGACAAACATTTGAACTTCCTGTTTGGACCAGAAGGAAAGGTCAAAGTAGAGTCATGTTTGTCACTAACATTTCAAATATGTCACACTTTACAAGATGGCGCAAAGATTATGACTTTATGACGTTCGTTTCAGGAAATGTGATTTTTTTAATTTGCACTTCCTGTTTGTACAGGAAACAAAGGTCAAAATGGGGTCATTATTCTGAAGGAAATATCATAAGTGCTGTGAACTAGAATACAGCTCAAACATAACGACTTTATAACATCTGGTTCTGGAGGTATGATTTTTGTAGTTTTTGAGCTTCCTGTTTGGACCGGAAGTAATAATAATAATAATAATAACTAGTTCTTATATAGCGCATTTCACAATAATGTCTCAATGCGCTTTACATTAGTGCCCTGGTCATTGGGCCAATAACATTCCTGTAATCTTTCTCAGCTCCCTGGGGAGTATACAGCCCAGGCTGCCGTGACGCTCCGAAGGCCTTTTTCAAACACAATATCAACCTCTACCCTCGCAGGTACCCATTTATACCCCTGGGTGAAGAGAAGCAATTATAGTAAAGTATCTTGCTCAAGGACACAAGTGTCATGACCGGGATTCGAACCCACACCCCGATGACTTAACCAACGAAACTTGAAGTCGATGCTCTAAACCACTTGGCCACATGACACCCCAAGTAAAGGTCACAGTGAGGTAATTGTTTTAAACAAAATGTTGCAATTGTTGTAAGCTACAATACAACACAAACATTACGACTTCATGGCATTTTGTTCATAAGATATAGGGGTTTTTTTAGTTTTGAGCTTTCTGTTTGGACCAGAAGTAGAAGTCAAAATGGGATCATTGTTTTTACTAAAATGTTGAAACTGTTGTAAGCTAAAAAACAACAGAAATATTACAACTTAATTAGATGTGGTTTGGGACAAATCATCCATTAAAGTTTTTGAGCTTCCTGGCTGGACCGGAAGTAAAGGTCAAAGTGAGGTCATAAAATGAAGAAAGTGTTGTAACCTACAACAAAACACAAATGTTACGACTTAATGACATGTGCTTCAGGAGATATGATTTGTTAAAGTTTTGAGCTTTCTGTTTGGAACTAAAGTAAAGGTCAAAGTAAGGTCATGATTTTACGTAAATTATCGCAAGTGTTATAAGCTACAATCAAACACAAACGTTACGACTTTATGACATGTGGTTCAGGAGATACAATGTATGATTGTTAAAGTTTTGAGCTTTCTGTTTGGACCGGAAGTAAAGGTCAAAGTGAGGTCATTGTTTTGAATAAATTGTTGCAATTGTTGTAAGCTTCATAACAACACAATATGACTTTACGACATGTGGTTCAGGAGATATAAATTTTTAAAGGAATAAGCTTTGAATTAGGCCTAAACAAAAATGTTATGTTGGCGTAACCTGACCGACCCTAAAACTACGGCCGACCCTGGTATTTTGTTAGTTATTTTTGGCCAGGAACAATTTAATAATCAAAATAATTAAAATAGTTATAAATTTGTTTGAAACCATTTCTGACCCTTTCTCTTCAATTCTATGACAACAGCCCACGTTAATCTTTGGAGTGCACAATGTTTTGCAAAACGAACTTGCAGAAGATTGCGCACCGGCCCATAGTATTTTAGTACAGAGATAGATGCACATACTGTACATGTACAGTCAGTGACAGTATGTATAGTCTGTCTTGTACCAGACTCCCACCTTTCTGCGCTGTGTTTCACAATGGTGAAAATACAGGCTGCTTTCAAGGTTCAAAATTAGCGGTCGCCCGGTTGCGAGTGAAAACAGTGACAGGCGAGTCATACACAATGTAACCTTTCCTTTACTAGTCCGCCAGGCGAGTCAAAAATTTGTTTGCCCGCCGGTCGTCCATGCATGCACACACAACACATGGTGTATTGTACAGTACAAAAAAAGCAGGTCCAAAGTCCATCCTAACCAACATTCCTCATGCTGTGATTGGCCTGTTAATAGTTTCCATATTCATAAGAAAGCTTGGCTAGCCTCCAACTCGGTACAAGCAGAGTAAACAAAATTACTGCACAATTTGCGCACGCCCGCAGATTCTGTACACAGCCTTGAATTAAGGATATTCAAGCATCAACAACTTTTGCTGATAGAGGGCCATGCGGGGCAAAGTTCATTGATTTTTTTTTGCAATGTGCGTCGTAGAACACAAAGATTTCATTGCAAAAGAAGTTCTATAAAGCCGATTCCCAAATCACAAATCCATGAAAATGGTTGTTGATGAAAAAAAGTTTTATTAAGAGCAGGAATTAGGGGATAAGATCGTCCAAAAAACGCAAATTTGGGAACATCACTTCCGTTTTTTTTTTTTGTTTTTTTTGGGTTGGTTTTTTTTTTTGGGGGGGGGGTTGACGCTACAAAAATTGTGTGCACATGTCACTGTTGTTGATGGGGGAAAAAAACACACACAAAAATAGACTTAAGTTTTTGTGTTGCATAACAAAAACAAGGTGTTCGGTATGACGTTCAAATCGTGGTCGTAACACATCCCAGTTTGAATACATGTAAGCTGAATTGAATACATGTAAGCTACGTATCAGCTTGACCAAGCATTTATTATTCTGTAAATAGATCTTGTGAAACTGCACCTTTAAGGTGACGTCATGTCACACTTGATGACGTCATCGTCGTGTGAACTAATTTTTTGGAAGTAACTCATCCCAAATTGGATACATGCAAAGTTTCAGCTTGATTACCAAAGTTGTTCTGTAGTATAAATCTTGTAAAACATTACCTTTGTGTTAGCACAACATGACAATTGGTGACGTCATGAAGACATCAATCCATATTTTATCCATATATGACTTTCCAAGCCTGATGCAAAACAAAAATTGATTGCAACTAGTTTTGTTCTCAAGATAAATAATAAATGCTCCAAATTTAAAAAATTAGTAAAAAATAATGAGGTCATCATGAAGTCACTTCAAGTTTTAGCAGTCAATGCCATTGTCTAACAATACACCAAGTTTCAACTCAGTCGGACTTGTGGTTGTAGTAGATACACGGTTTGAAAAAGTGCACCTTTAAGGCATTACCACGTGACACACGATGATATCATTGATCTACAACTCCACTCATATGTTGTATGCATGAAGGTCATTATGTATACCAATTATGATAATCATAATCATAATTATCATAATTTTTGCCACAAACATCTAGTAAAAATGTATTTTGAACTGTTTTTAACCTGCCGCTAGAGGGCGCTCTTGGTATTTATGACGTCACTGGTTCTATTTTTTAAACCGGACCCTTGCCGGACTATAACATTAAAAAACAACTCCCCAAAAATTGTAATTTTCACATAACAAGGCACTTCCGGTTTCGACCGGAAGTACATGTAGAGGTGACGTAAAGTCACGCACACAAGAAAAAAGTAAGACCTACAGTACAGCCCGAAATAAAGTAGACTCCTTGCGATAAATTCCACGCGATAATAGCCGTTTACGTGTCAGAAGTTGTGCCGCCTATCGCGTGGGTTTTATCTCGCCAATGTGAAATAAGAAATACGTAAACAGCCGTCGGCATTCTGTTGCGCAAAGGCGGTACTCTTTGCGCGATAATCTCCACGCGATAGTCTCCACGCAATAGATGGATTTCTTCCACGCGGCAGTCTCCACGCAATAAATGGATTTCTTCCACGCGACAGTCTCCACGCAATAAATGGCTTTCTACGCGCAACCATTCTCCTTGCGGAGTGTTTGAGACTCGATTTAAATTCATTGTTGCCTACCGCCCGTCCCGGTGTTGATTCGAAAGCAACCGCAGTAGGCAAATTACGTCTTTATTTGGAAGGAATCAGCTGATTTGATTGGAAGAGCTAGTTACCGAAAAAAAGTTTGAAACGCTAGCGGCATCACAAAGGAAATGCTGCTTCTAGGCAAACCCCGTTAAACAGTCTGTTCGAGAGGGGTATAAACAACTGAGCTGTCAATCACTTTCAGAAGAGGTCTATAAAGAAACTGTTAGCTGTGCTGGGACAATTTTTTAAACATACTTTACTTGGGGGAAATCAACTTCGGGGACTGGACAGCAAATTAACAGAATTTGCGTGAACAGTTAAAACATTTCAAAGTAATGTCACCAGCCCAAACGAAAAATATTAATACATGTAAATGAAATATATTGTAATAGCTTACATGTATTAAATTTTTGTGTTCAACCTTGATTTCTCAAGCAAGTAAAGATATACATTTTTTGCTGTTGAAACGAAAGTTGGAAGTCATGCATCACTTATAGAAAATTTGACAATACTTCTCATAACCACCACTTCTTACAAAAGACAGATTTTACCCACACATTTGTCACTCCAAGCTAATTTGTTATGTTTTTGAGGGTTGTAAATTAAAATAGGTAATTTCAATGACATGACCAACAAGATTATATTTTTAAGAAAACATAAAATTTGAAATATATTTCTTAGAACTAGTAGATAGATATTGGAGATTATTTTTAAACTTGTCCATATTTCAATCTGTAGGAGTATTATGTTTTCTATCCCTCTTTCAATCTGGAAGCCGTCCCTGCATGTGCTGACCAAAGCAAGTGCACTGCCCGTTCCGATACTGCGCTCACTTAAGGAATATCACCAGTGTACACCCCAAGTGTTCTTAAAGTTCGCTGGTTTATAAATTATATTTTGTTTTTCATGTGGAACGTCCGGTGTTTGGCTGGCCCAAAGCAGAGGAATACAACAATCTTGATTTTGTCCAATATCTGGTTTGACTTCGCCTAGTAGAACCCAACGAAACAGCAAAATAATGGTAGTTTAATCAATTATGAAGGTTTGGTTAGAATCACAACCACAGGCGATACGTGTAAAAGGTTTGCAGCAACGCTCCATGGCAACACTGTTGCTAGGAAGCGCCAGAATCATTCCAACGCCTATGCACATGTCTGTCCCCAGTCAAATTAAATTCCAATTGACGGAAAGTCCGACACATAAAATACGACCAACTTTTACAACAAAGCTTCTTCCACATTTAACCAGCGGCATCACAAAGGAAACGTTGAACAATGGAGCTGTCAATCACTCTCAGAAAAAGTGTACTTTTTTTAGTCGGGATAAATTTATTTTACATGGCCGTAAGCTTACAGGGGCATTTTTTTCTTTAACGTAGAATGTCGTCTTTCCAAGATATTTTACTTCAGAATGACGACACCCTGAACGTAGAATATCGTCTTCTAGATAATTATTTTATCTAATGATGATGGCATTCTTGCGGAGCTTGGGAAATGCCATAAGCTATAAATTTCCGTTAAAAGTGTTGATCGAAAAATACGCCATTGATAAGTGGTAGTTAATTTAAAACTGAAAAAGATTTTTCGTCCATCAGCCGTATACAATTTTTTTAAATGTATTAATTAATGTATTCTGTGCCAAGCGAATTTAGTTTTCGTACGTTTTAAATCGGGCCATGCAACTTTAACTGTAGCATGGGGCCGATAGAAAGATTGCACATGTGGTCAGTGGCCGCCATCTTTGATGACGAACAATGGAAAAGTGCAGGCGGGTACGCGCTGCGCACGACTCTCGGCCAATGATAGCCTATCAAGCATGTTCGTTTCATCAACGATGGCAGCCATTGCAAGAGGTCTAAATTGCAAAAAACTACGTAAAATTTTATACGCAACGCATCGATGACTACTGGCCTGCTGGAAGGATTTCGCCCAGGTGCTCACGCGCGCGCTTGCGTTTTGATACAATGTTTTACTTTACCTGGCAGATTCATGTACTGGTTTTAATACTCTGTACATAGATTTGTACTGACATGCATGCGCGTATATCTACACACGCAGCTAACTGTCAATATCGATTATTTTGCTCTTAAAAGAGAGCAAAATAATCCTCTATAAACTAGCTGCTGACATGATTAAATAATTGCGTGTGTGCATAGGGGGGAAGTATTTATACATGTACATGCTCACCCATGGTTTGTATGTACGCTTGTTATTCAGTACATTATTTTGTACTATAGCATAACAGTGCACTAAACTAATGGCTTAGTGTGGTTTAAAATATTTTGAAAGTGTAAAATATCATCCAATAATAGAAGCCATTTTACTCTTCTTCTTTTCTTTTGCCAACCCTTCCCCCGCAAAAAACAGCAACCCAAAACCAGAGGGGGGGGGGGGGGGAGAGAAAAAACAACAAAACACTCAAGTAATTCCCTAGCCACTTACCGGTCGCTGACAGTACGTTGATACGGTAAAAGTATACCTACTACTCACTGCTGAACTTTGCGTTTTTAATTTATATTTTTCTTATGTTGCGGGGAATGGACCAAGTTATTGTTTAATAGAAGACATTAAATACATCAATAGGTGTTGAAAACGTAAAATAATAGGAAGTAACAGAAATGTAACAGGCTTTAGCCTCATAGTCGGTGCGATTTCCTATTATAAGATAATAAAGTAACTTCAAGTAAAATACATACGTTTTTCAATCCACCATTCAATCATTTCATGCCCCCAAAAATATTTCATGTAATGACTTCAATACACTGCACATTGATGTGTACGTGTACACAATACTTGTATTCTATGGTGTACAATGGAACGTCCACTGTCTGGCTGGCCCAAGCGGAGGAATAAAAAATATTGCTTTTGTTCAATAGTTGGTTTGAATTCACTTAATAGAACCCAACGAAACAGCACTGTTAAGCTGTCAGTCAATTCACCAAGTCACAACAGTTTACGGAGGAGCACCCAAAAAAAAAAAAAATAATAATAATAATAAAATCAGCTTTCAGATGGACATTATTTGAATCTTCAAAAACAGATATGTCTGAGTATTTATACGAACAGAAAGTTAATTCATAAAAAAAATAATTCTAAATAACTACCGAGAAGAAAGAAATAAAAAACAACTTGCCATCAGATTATTTTCAAGCCTGTACCAGGGTTCTGCCCAGGATTTTTTCAGTGGCGGAAAATAAAAATGGGCGGGCGGGGATGGGGAAGAGGCAGCAATAATCAGGGTCAAAGGTCACTGACAAATATAAGATGAGTTCACAGCTGTTACAATACCTAGCCTACCAGTTGTTTGATGCAAAATATTAAATTTAAGGAAATAAAAAAGGCTACAGACAGGAACTGTGCTTTGTGATACATTGCAGTTATTGTATTCAGATATGCCTAACATGTGCAGGTCGGTCAAGCTTTCAAACAACTTCAGTAAGAAGAATTTTGTCAACTTGTTTTTCAAATAATAATCCATTCCCACCCATTCTTAATGCCTTTATCAAGAGTTTTGTTGTTTGTTACAGTCCTTCTGTTGAAAATCCCAGGCGTGTGAAAAAAAGCACACTGGATTATTATAGGCGTGTGATTTTTGTGGAACAGGTTGGTCACTTTAAAGTCGGTTTTCTTAAAACTAAACAGCGGGTGGTGATGTACTTAAAATAACATGGCAAGGGATCTTGGGAAGGTAGAATTGGTTGTTCACTGAACACTGAACACTTTATCAACAAATCTCCTGATTGATACCTACTTATCTAAACACTCAAATAAGCATACAATTGTCGAAGCTAAACAAAAAATAGAAAAAAAAGTTTTAAAAGAGAGGTGAGGTTCGCAAACTTGCGTTTTTTAACGATCGTGTCCCCTAATTTCTGCCCTTAATAATACTGTTTTCATCAACAACCATTTCCATGGATTCGTGAATAAAGGATCGCTTGTTTAAAATCTCTTCTTTTGCTACAGACCTGTCTTTTGCAACGTCACAGCCCAAGATTTTGCCGACCCAGGTTGGAAAACTATGGAAAGCCATAAATGCAAAACAAACAAAGATAGCTATAGTTTGTAACAACGTTACACAAATATTCAAAAATAGTGTTGAATTTATTGGAAACAAAGCAACCGATCATGGGAGGTATTTTATTTAGTTAGAAGTTTGCCTAAAATGTTGAATTCGGTTGAAACATCTGTTAACACGATTGAATGTTTTACTAACATTCAGCGGTCCATGCCAACCAGCGCTGTTTGTTTATCAACAATGGAAAGGTCTATACATTTTCGATTGAACGATCGGTCGACGACGCACATGGGAAAATTGTGCGGCGAGAGCGGTGTGTTTATGCGTACGAGGTTACAATTTTCTGTGACATATCACAGGAACAAGGTCGCGATTAGACCCCACCGCACGTCTCCTAACCCCTGGAAAATCAAGTTGTGTGTTTCCCTGAAACTCGCCTACGTATTGTAGTAAGGGACATGGAGGAGAGAGCCAGACTAACAACGTGCATGCGTGTTTAAACATTCATATAGACCTTTCTTTTGCAACGTCACAGCCCAAGTTTTTGCCAACCCAGGTTGGAAAACTATGGAACCCATAAATGCAAAACAAAAACAGATAACAACAGTTTGTAACAATGGTACACAAATATTCAAAATTAGTGTTGAATTTATTGGAAACAAAGCAACCGATCATGGGAGGTATTTTATTTTATTGGAAGTTTTCCGAAAATGTTTAATTTGGTTAAAACATCTGCTATCACTATTGAATGTTTTACTAATATTCGGCGGTCCATGCCAACCAGCGCTGTTTGTTTATCGACAATGGAAAGGTCTATACTGAAATGAACATCGCAGCTAGTAAAAACAAATAATAATAAAAAATACCAAGACTAGGGACTACATCGAAAAAAAACGAGCTGGATGTCTTGAAATTTGGGGTAGATTTTCTTTTAAAAACCTACAATTATTGAGTTAAATAATTAAAACTTTGGCAAGAATTTAATTTGGCAATTAAGCTAATTCACAAAATTTGAAAATTTGTGGTGGTAAGAAAAAGAGATATATTTTATCAAAGGACGATAAGCTGAGGGTCATGTAAAATAAATTTATCCTGACTAAAAAAGGACACGTCCTTCCTGAGAGTGATTGACAGCTCCATTGCTCAACGATTCCTCTGTGATGCCGCTGGTTGTGGAAGAAGCTTTGCTTTAAAAGTTGGTCGTCTTTTATGTGTCGTACCATGAATTGGAATTTAATCTGACTGGGGAAATGTTTTCTCCCCCCCCCCCCCCCCCCCCCCCCCCCACTGGTTTTGGGTTGTTGTTTATTGCGGGGAAGGGTTGGCAAAAAAGAAGTAAAATGGCTTCTATTTTTGGATGATATTTTAAACCACACCAAGCCATTAGTTTAGTTTAAGTCTGCACGTGCACTGTTATGCTATCGTACAAAATAATGTACTGAATTACAGCATGTACATGTATAATACTTTCCCTATGCACACATGTAATTATTTAATCATCAGTCAGTAGCTAGTTTATAGAGGATTATTTTGCTCTCTTTAGAGCAAAATAATCGATATTAACAGTTAGCTGCGTGTGTAGATATACGCGCATGCATGTCAGTACAAATCTATGTACAGCGTATTAAAACCAGTACATGAATCTGCCAGGTAAAGTAATACATTGTATTAAAACGCAAGCGCGCGCGTGAACACCTGGGTGAAATCCTTCCAGCAGGCCAGCCAGAGCTAGTATAGTCATCGATGTGTTGCGTATAAAATTGTATGTAGTTTTTTGCAATAGGCCCCATGCTACAGTTAAAGTTGCATGGCCCGATTTAAAACGTACGAAAACTAAATTCGCTTGGCACAGAATACATTAATTAATAAAAAAAAAAAATTGTAAACGGCTGATAGACGAAAATTCTTTTTCAGTTTTAAATTAACTACCACTTATCAATGGCGTATTTTTCGTTCAACACTTTTAAATTGAAATTTATAGCTTATGGCATTTCCCAAGCTCCGCAAGGATGCCATCATCCTTAGATAAAAATAATAAAAGACGATATTCTACGTTCAGGGTGTCGTCATTCTGAAGTAAAATATCTTGGAAAGACGACATTCTACGTTAAAGAAAAAAATGCCCCTGTAAGCTTACGGCCATGTAAAATAAATTTATCCCGACTAAAAAAAGTACACTTTTTCTGAGAGTGATTGACAGCTCCATTGTTCAACGTTTCCTTTGTGATGCCGCTGGTTTAAATGTGGTCGTATTTTATGTGTCGGACTTTCCATCAATTGGAATTTAATTTGACTGGGGACAGACATGTGCATAGGCGTTGGAATGATTCTGGCGCTTCCTAGCAACAGTGTTGCCATGGAGCGTTGCTGCAAACCTTTCACACGTATCGCCTGTGGTTATGATTCTAACCAAAACCTTCATAATTGATTAAACTACCATTATTTTTCAAGAATAGTGCAGACTTGTAAAATAATCTGATGGCAAAAATATTTTTTATTTCTCTCTTCTCGGAGTTATTTAGAATTAACCTTTAATATGAATTAATTTTCTTATCGTGTAATCACTCCGACATGTATCTGTTTTTGACGATTCAAATAGGCCTATAAATGTCCATCTGAAAGCAGATTTTTGAGATTTTTTTTTTTTTTTTTTGCACCTCCGTAAACTCTGACTTGGTGAATCGACTAACAACTTCACAGTGCTGTTTCGTTGGGTTCTACTAGGCGAAGTCAAACCAGCTATTGGACAAAATCAAGATTGTTGTATTCCTCTGCTTTGGGCCAGCCAAACACCGGACGTTCCACATGAAAAACAAAATATAATTTATAAACCAGTGAACTTTAAGAACACTTAGGGTTTACACTGGTGATATTCCTCAAGTGAGCGCAGTATCGGAACGGGCAGTGCACTTGCTTTGGTCAGCACATGCAGGGACGGCTTCCAGATTGAAAGAGGGATAGAAAACATAATACTCCTACAGATTGAAATATGGACAAGTTTGAAAATAATCTCCAATATCTATCTACTAGTTCTAAGAAATATATTTCAAATTGTATGTTTTCTTAAAAATATAATCTTGTTGGTCATGTCATTGAAATTACCTATTTTAATTTACAATCCTCAAAAATATAAAAAATTAGCTTGGAGTGACAAATGTGTGGGTAAAATCTGTCTTTTGTAAGAAGTGGTGGTTATGAGAAGTATTGTCAAATTTTCTATAAGTGATGCATGACTTCGAACTTTCGTTTCTACAGCAAAAAAATGTATATCTTTACTTGCTTGAGAAATCAAGGTTGAACACAAAAATTTAATACATGTAAGCTTTTACAATATATTTCATTTACATGCATTAATATTTTTTGTTTGGGCTGGTGACATAACTTAATAATGTTTTAACTGTTTAAGCAAATTATTCTGTTAATTTGCTGTCCAGTTCCCCGAAGTTGATTTCCCCCAAGTATAGTATGTTTAAAAAATTGTCCCAGTACAGCTAACAGTTTCTTTATAGACCTCTTCCGAAAGTGATTGACAGCTCAGTTGTTTATACCCTCTCGAACAGACTGTTTAACGAGGTTTGCCTAGAAGCAGCATTTCCTTTGTGATGCCGCTAGCGTTTCAAACTTATTTTCGGTAGCTCTTCCAATCAAATCAGCTGATTCCTTCCAAATAAAGACGTAATTGGTTGCCTACTGTGGTTGCTTTCGAATCAACACCGGGACGGGCGGTAGGACTTATACAACAATGAATTTAAATCAAGTCTCAAGCACTCGCAAGGAGAATAGTTGCGCGTAGAAAGCCATTTGTTGCGTGGAGACTGTCGCGTGGAAGAAACCATTTATTGCGTGGAGACTGCCGCGTGGAAGAAATCCATCTATTGCGTGGAGACTATCGCGTGGAGATTATCGCGCAAAGAGTACCGCCTTTGCGCAACAGAATGCCGACGGCTGTTTACGTATTTCTTAGCGCGTTGGCGAGATAAAACCCACGCGATAGGCGGCGCAACTTCTGACGCGTAAACGGCTATTTTATCGCGTGGAATTTATTGCGAGGAGTCTACTTAATTTCGGGCCGTACTGTAAATTACTTTGGTATAATCCCGCAAAAAGCAACCTACGGTCTCATGTCTTTGATTTGATATGGATTTTCAAAGATTTAAAAAATATTGTTTAAAAAGCTTGCAATTTTACACCTGATGACGTCATCATGACGAAAGCAAAAACGGTTTCATCTACTAATGAATATCTAACTATGTGTGAAGTTTCAAGTTTATGTAAGCTTAGGAAGTGTGTCTTTGTTAGGGGACAATCGACGCCGGGAAGAAGAAGAAGTAAACTAGAGATTGAGAGTTTGTGTACAAACTCATGGTGTTCGGAATTAAGTGACTGCGTAATTGAAAATAAGGTCAATATTGTGTGCATGTACCTTTTGTTGATCTTTATGCAAGATCATATGAAACTTCAACTTCCGGTTTTGACAGGAACTAAACGTCAACTGGGGTCACACTTTGTACAAGATGTCTAGAATTGCCCAAAAGCTTTAAATTGGTGTAATGATTATTAATGTACCACGTTTCATTAATAAGATACACATTTTTGTATGTGCAAACTTATACTTCCGGTTTGGACCAGAAGTGAAGGTCAAATGGGGTCACACATTGTAAAAATTTGTAGAATCGTCTAAGGGTTTTAAAATCACATAATTATATTAACATACACATATAAGGAAATGAGAATTTTTATTTACAAAATTTCAACTTCCGGTTTCGTCCGGAAGTAAAGGTCAAATGGGGTCACACTGTGTGTAAGAAGTGTTTAATACCTCAAGAGCTTTTATATGGTGCAGATATCATGTATGTAGCATATATATGGTTCTTGAGATATGATTATTTTAATATAAAACTTCAATTTATTGTGGTGACAGCATCAATGACATCATCATTCCGAAAAACATGTTTTTGTCCTGTACACACTGTGGTCTAGATATATAGCAAGTTTCAATTCCGTACAAGCTTTAATTTTGGAGATAGCAAAATATTTTTTTTGTTCAACCTCGTTTACGATCTTTGTTGTGACGTAGCTATGACATCATATAGGCCTATCATATTTTTAGAATGCTCGTGAGCTAAACAAAATATTATCCATTGAAAGTTTTTTCATACTTTGCTTCACTTAGGCCCCAGAGCCCCAAATAACATAATTTGCACCTTTAACTTCCAGTTTCCACCGGCAGTAAAGGTCAAATGAGGTCACGATTTGCATACAATTTGTACAACATTACAAGACCAATCATATGCATCAAAGATCTTGTTTGTAGCATCTATGGTTCTCAAGATATGAATATTTCAAATTATTTAACGTTTATTTAACGTAATGATCATTCCAAAAAAGTTGCGGTTTCATCTACTCACTAAGATCTTTGTACATGGTAAGTTTCAAGTTTCAATTCATTTTCATTGAGTTAATCGACCGACAATTTTCAAAGAAAGAAGACGAAAAAAAAAAAAAAAAAAAAAGCCAGAACAATAACAGTTGTTCGGCTATTGGCCGAACACCTTAAAAAAAAAATTTAAAACGAACAATAAGAAGAGGTCTTCGGACTTTTGTCTGAACACCTAAAAAAAACTTGATCGACCTACCCTTTTTACGCCAACATAACAGGGTTTTTATTAGGCCTTACCGAAATTTGACACCCGATGAAGTCACAGTAAAAAAATTGTGTTTTTACATACTAATACAATTCCTAAGGAACACGATGGTATACAACTTATTTTCATCTGATGCATTTTAACAAAAACCCTAAACGTACGTGGGAATTACATGTGTTGCTCATAATGCACAAATCGAATGAGCTGTGCACAAAGCAATTGGTCCTCTATCGGCATGATCGGTTAGGATTCGAATATCAAAGTACTCTCAGACGCCTTGCCGTGATTGCGCAATCATGGCACAATCAGCAAGCTAGCCATGAAGGGTTTTTTAAATGATTTTTGTATTATGGCAGTGTTGTCCAGAAGTGCCGGCAGCTGGCGATTTCGCCGGCTACTCGGTCCCTTGCTGCCGGCTACTTTTTTCCGTTTTTTTTATTTTATTTTTTTTTCTGTTTTTTTCTTTTTATTTATTTTTTTTCAATTCCCCCCAATTTCCCCCGAGCTAAAGTTCTGTATGAATGAAAAAAAAATATTTATAAGAAAATAAATTAAAACAATTTCTACCATACATTTCAGTTTCCATTCCTGCGCCGCGCTGTAGGCCCTACTCTATTTACATGCAATGCATTACAGGCGTCAAGTTATCCCATCCATCCGGCCACGAAGCCTGCCTGCTATCATGGCTATGTACATTGTACGATACGTTCACATCGTGTGCACAGACCTGTTCATGTACAGTATGTGCATATACAGTTAACGCGTCATTGGATTACACGGTGGGCGCAGGTACATGTATTTTGTATGATGACACCATCAAAACGAGACACATGTGCAGTGTCGCAGTGATGGCCCTAGCCCCAAGTGGAATGGCCCAATGGCGTGTGAATCCCGGTCGTTGGGTCCATTTTGGGGGAGAAGAAAGGCGTAAGTAAAGTAGTTATTAACATAGAAAGTGAAATACATGTATATACTTTAATTGTTTCAAATTGTGCACTATGAAATTGAAAGAAACACCCAACAAATATCTCTCAACATTTCATTGGCATAAACGCAATGGCATTGGACTGCACCAACAGTAATTCTAAGGATGTTCTTGAGTTTCTCAGTATACAATTGAGTTATACAAGGTTTTTGAGAAAGGGCAATTTTGAGGGCGACATTGATATTTTTAAAGCTTGCAAACGGCATTTGCTGAAAATCTTATGCAAGTAATGATTATTTCTAAAGTCTTTTTGCGGAATCATTAATATCAACACCCCTTCCGTGAATCGACCAGCTCTCTCCCAAAAAGTTATGAATGGTCGGGACACATACAACTCGCGCTTCTTTTCAAACGTCAACTTTATAATACAGCTGTCCTCGAATAAAATGTTACCATGGTTACAGGCGTATTTTTGCATGCTCAAAACTAAGAAAGAGTTTAGGTAGAAGCCGATGTCCAATGTATGTCCATATTGCAATATTTCTCTCTCTCTTCCAGTAAAGTGCAGAAAAAGCCTAGTCAATTTGAACCACCGTTGGCACCGTGCCGTTTTAATGTTTGATTGTCCTACCATAATTAAGGTCCTACCATCTTCACTGTTATGCCTAGTGTACATGTATGCTTTGTTGTTCTGGCTCCCTCCTACAGTTCGGGCGTGCAAAGTATTACTGTATGAATTAACTTTTTGCTACAATATAAAGCAATCTAATAAAAAACAAGTAACAATAAATAAGAGCGGGGTTTTAGCAGGGCCATTCTTATTCTGAAGCAAAGACTACCACGGTTGCAAGTTGCACTGTTTCCTGATCTTGGTATGTATTATAGCGCATTGGCACGGCCTGAAAATGGTTGTTCCTTGCTCTCCGAGTTAAGGATGTCGAATCGTAAAAGAAAGGTGCCGGCGACGGTGAATAATTCTGACCCGAAGTGTCACACAAGGCCTATCTCGTCTTTCTTCTCAAAGAAAAAAATAACTGAAGGTGCGTGTTTATGTTATATTTATGTTTGACCTTTATGTAGCAAATTTAAGAAACAATTATGATTATGGTGCATATTTTATAAACTAAATGCCGGGACTGGTGAAGACCTGAAGTTGAGGGGAATTTAAGTTTCTTTCGGGCGTGGTATTTGTTGTTTTGGGCGCAGTGTTGCAATGTAGTAGACTCTTGATTCATCCTTCTCGCTATGGGGCTACAATTAGGAGCGGAATTAGTAATGCATGCTCTGCTGCACGGTTTCACTGACTCGTACCTTTTCACTAAAAGGGGGAAACAAATGATTTTTTACAGGACTTCCAAAGATTTATTTTGATGTAAATTAAACAGCCTTTGCGTTTAAATCTAATTAATACAATCATAATTAGTTTAAAGTTCACTTTAAGTTACGTGTTTACTGCACATGTTTTTTGCAAAATTTATGAATATATTTTGGTATACCCTTTTGTAAAGTGGTAAGGTCCATTTTTGCCGCGCTTGTTAGAACAAGAAAGGTGGTGGTGCGCGGTGCCTCTGTGTGTATGGAAATGATTGACACTCCTCATCTTAATCCTCTGCAGTTTGTTATACATTGTTTCAACTCTAAAGAAAAGTGGCGGCGCGCGGTACCTTTATGATTTCATGGGTACGTTCAGACGAGGAGTTAAACTAACCCTTAATCCGAGCACTGCGGGTGTCCAAAAGATAAAAGTGACTTATTCCAAATTTGGCTTGCGTTCCCACGAGTAAGTTAGTCCTGTCCGCACGGGTTAAACTGACCCACACGTTGATTATCAGGTCATGCATAGCTGACCCCGACCGACCCTTCTTCCGGTCCATCGTAATGTACATGTATCAGCTGGGCATTACTTGTGGTCGTTGTTGTTATGATGACGTAACCTTCTGTGGAGAGGTCACATGGAATAAAATACACCGGATGCAGCAGGTCAGTTGCATTCCAACGATGGTTTATTTGGCCTCGCAGCGGGGGGTTGGTCGCAAAACCTAGGCTAAGTTACGCTAATGCAACATTTTTTTAGGTTTAGTTTAGCCCAGTTCTCTGGGTAAAATTGACCCTCACGGACCGGATTTTTGCGTTCCAATGGAGGGTTATTTTAGCACTTTTGGATTAAGGGCTAGTTTAACTCCTCATCTGAACGCACCCCATGACCTGGTTTTGTGACCCTCTGTTCTACTGTTAAACCTGGAAAGTTTGTTGACATGTGCTGGCTTTTTGTTTTGATTGGAATGGTAGACACAGTTTCTTTCACCGTTTTTGAAAATAAATATACCACATAATAATTTGAAAGGGAATATTTTGGAGTTCTTATTGTAAACAGTGGAATTATATAAATGTTCCTGTGAAGTGTGAGATCAGTTTAAAGTTCAATTTTTTCTGGGGAGGGCATTCTCCATTCGGAGAATTCACTTGTCACTGTCCTTGAGCCTGGGAGAAATAATCCAGTGACTGAGTGAAGCATAAGTTATAATTTTGTATACATCTGTGATTCAAAAGTTCACTCATAAAATTTGAAAATTAGAACACTGGTTTCATAAAAAAAATAATAATTGGAATTGTTGTATTACCTTTTCTTTTTCTTTTGTATCATTTTTATCTGAAACATCAATTTTTATCTTTTTGTTCTGTACACACTATTTGTTACTTATAATTCGTTTTTATCTATCTATAACCATTCTCTGTTATTTAATTATTACACTAGTGGGTGAGAGTAGCACTAGCAGCCAAGCACATGGTGCCTTATCAAATACCGAGGGAACTCCTGCTGTACAGACCGATCCACCACCAGTACTCCCCTCCCCCAAAGCTGCTCCAAAACATCCAGAGTCATTGCCTTCAGAATCTGCAAAAAGTCTTCTAGATGAGTACTTTTCAGATGCAATGCAACAACAGCACTTACATAGTTGTTATACCTGTTGCCAGAAGTGTGCAGATCTACCCGTGTCAGAAAAAGATCGCATTCGCAGCCAGAAGAATCCTACTGATCATGGAGCAAAGAAAGCAACAGATATCAAGTTCAGACATGCCTGGTTGTCAGAGGAGATCGCATTTTGTAAAGATACAGGTTAATATTCTTGGTCAAATCGCATTCTATACATTGGCTAACAGTTCCTTAAAATCCTTCATCATTTAAAGCACATTATATACTGAAGTAAATTTAATTTATGCTAGACTTAAATTCAATAAAATTTAATTTGAAAACTTAATCCAAATAAAAACTGAGGAAAAAACTGCAAGGGGAAAACACCTAAGGAAGGTTTGGCCAAATATTATTATAGTAGTAATTTTGGAAGATTTAATAAATAAAAACATGTTTTTAAAAAGCAGTGAACTTCTTTGTACTAGTTCAAGACTGGGTGTTGTTATTTTCTTTGCAGACATTTGGTGGTTGGTTTATATTGAAGGAGATGGGATGTTCTGCCTTCTGTGTCGCATTCATAACACAAAGAACAAATTCAACAAACTGAACATCTTTAACAGAACTCCATCCACAAACTTTAAGCGAAGCGCCATCATTGAGCATGCATGGACAAACGGACATGTACAGACATTTGCTAGTGAGCTGGAAAGAAGAACTTCATCGCTGGCACACCGGCACAAATCTGCCCATGAGATTGCAGACAAGATTACGTACAATGCGTTATTAAGCATGTACTGGCTAGGAGAAGAAGAAGTGGCCAACATGAAACTGCCATCTCTGATTGAACTGGAAAGCATGTTGGTGTAGAAGAGATGAATGATTTCAAGAATAAAAGTAGGCGAAGCCAGAGAGACAAGCAACTCCTACTCGGTCAGCTCATTAAAGATCAACTCATCCAAAAAGTAATGAATGCAAGGTGGTTCAGTGTCCTCGTCCCTGCTCATAGACGAAGTCACAGACTGTGCCACTATTAAGCAGATACTCTAGTTGGGTATGTGGATGAAGAAGGTCAAACACATTTTGACCTCCTTGAAGTTAAAGATGTTCTTGAGAAATCAGAATTTCCAGATGCTGAGACCATCACTAAGATCATTGTTGATGAGCTGAAGGCCTGTGGCTTTGATCTCTCTCTTGTATGTGGTTTTGGTTCAGATGGCGCTAGTGTCATGACTGGAAAACACAATGGTGTGGGTGCCAGGCTACAGCAACTCTGCAACAAGATGATTCGAAGTCACTGCATAAACCATAGGCTTGCTCTTGCCTGTGGTGACACCAATGATGCTGTCAAGCATGTTACAGTGGTCGAGGTTACTCTTCGTCAGCTGTGGAAATGGCTTGAGTATCCAAAAAGATGTTCTGCCTTCGTCAAGGTACATGTACAATATGCAAGAGTTTGCATAAAGTCACATTGGCTGGACATCACGAAACAAAACTAACAAATTCAGTCACATTTAAAGTTCAGCGAGCATGCAGGGGTGCGTTTTCGCGGTCGTAACCAATAACTGTTTCGGTTGACTTGGCCACTGTTTAATCACTAGTCAATGACCGAAACAGTTATTGGTTACAGCCGCGAAAACGCACCCCAGGACAAGGTGGTTGTCCACTGGTCAGAGTGTGTCCAGTGTACTGGTGTATGTCGGAACTTGGTTGCCCTGATGCAAACATTACGGCAGTTCAAGGAAACTGATGCCACAGCACATGGACTCCTTCACAGGATCAACAATGCTTTCTTTGTTGGGTCAGTCCTCATACTAAATGCTGTGCTTCCGCACCTAAATGCCCTCAGCAAGCTGTTTCAGAAAAACCACACTTGCTATTCCACCATCAGGCCAGCTCTGGAATACACCCACATTGCTGATGTACAAATTTCCAGAAATCTCGCCGATGAGCTTCTGGAGTTAACCTCGCCAGGTGGGGAATATGCCAACCTTGAGCTGAATGTGAATGACCAGGTTCAAAGAAAGACTGCAAAGGCTGGTAGATGACTACACCATTTACAGCTCTTGAGGAAAATCTAAATAGGAGATTTCAAGAATCATCATCTGTTTTTGAGGCATTTTCCATTTTCAACATCACGTGCCTTCCGAAGACATCAGATCAAGCCTTCAATTCATATGGGGTAGAAAAGATGGAAAGGCTCTCTGACCAGTTCAAATTCGACAGAGACCAAGTCATTGCTCAGTGGCATAACTTCAAATATGTCATGGCAGCATGGGAGTGTCCATCTGGCATCCTGAGCAACGTTGTAGCTACCACGGTCGGCGCCGGTCGGTCATGACCGGCCCCAGCTTTAGCCGACCGGGATCGAATGAAAATTAACAAACTCCGACCGGTATAAATTTATGTAAGATTATAAAAAAATTCGTTGAAATAAGTGAACAATACAGAAAAAAATCGTTGTCAACTCCTAATCAATGTATGTATCTTATTTCTGTTAAAACAATCAGTGCCAATCTTACACATTTTTGTAAGTACACTGTAAAAAAAGGCATCGTAAGCTTACTACTACATGTACATGTACATTACCTGAGTTTAGCGCCTATCCGTCACCCCCTTTCATGCACTAATAATCCTACCACAACATACATTTGTACTAGACTCTTTCTCAGGATCGGAAAGGATGGTGTGTGTGCGTTTACAGATGGTATTTGCACCATTCGCTCGTCCCCGCAGAACGAGCGAATTTGCACCACCGCTATTAAATGTGGGTACGAGACTTACTCGATCCATGGTGAACATTATAATAATTTATGCACATACGTGACGTAGTGGGATAGCCCAGTGAATCACGATCGTGATTGGTTAGTTGGTTGTTGTGCTGAGATCTGACAGGACATGGCTTTACTTTTTACAACATCAGTCAACGGTGGACACGTGCAGCAATTGGTGAAAACCGATCTTATGTGTATTCACGTACTGTCTGTACATGCAGTTCTGAAAGTTTTCGCGGAGATCATTTAAGATTTTGTGCATTTATTATGTCGCAATCAAAACTAACAAGTTTTTTCGGACCAAAGAGAAAGGACACTGATGAAGGTGAGCTTAGTGATAATGTGGCCCTGACTGTTGCCGCGAAAGGGGGAAATCATGACACCGACGGTGAGTCGGAGCAGGCTACTTGTAGTACTAATATGAATATTAACCCTACCGCAAAAAAGCAAAAACTTGCACAAACATTCTCAACCAAGTGGAGAATAAATCGCACATGGTTGAAATATGTTCCAAACGAGGGCATGTATTGTACATATTGCCAGAAGCAACCACATAGTCGCAGTACAGCATGGAGAAAAACACCCAGTGTACGAATTAGACTACAAAGCGTAAAGGAACATGAAGAAACGGCAGAACACCAGGATTCAGTCAAGGCTGAAATGGCCGCTACCCAATCCCAAAATGTAGCCAAACTCTTAACCAACCCTGAAAACATTTCTGAGGATGGTATGGTTCAGGCATTTAAATGCCTGTATTTTCTCTGCAAGAACAACATTGCTCACACTACGAACTTTCCAAAATTGCTTGAGTTGGAGAAACTTCTGGGAATCGACATTAAGCAAAAGATAAGCAAAGGAAATAATGCCAAATATACCTCCAACACTGCCATCAGAGATATGTTGCAAAGTGTCAGTGATGTTATCGAAACAGAGATTTTAGATGACATTAAAAATAGTGACGCCTATGCCCTTATGTTCGATGAAACTACTGACGTGTCTGTTGTAGAACAAATGGTGATCCATGGTAGATATATCAATTCGAGCGGCGATGTCAGCGTGAAGTATCTTAAAGTTTTGGATGCGTTGGAATTGCAGTCTACTGATATGAATGAACTTGATGACTGTTTCATAAGTTTAAATGCTGATGCAGTTAGCCAGAAGATAACAGACTACATTGAAAGTAATGGCCTACCATATGAAAAGCTTAGGGGAATCGGTACAGATGGTGCTTTAGTTATGATAGGCAGATTGAATGGCGCAGTAAAACAAATTATTGACAGACAGTGTGAGAAACAAAAGGATACAAATGACCCACATAGGCCTGTAGCTTTGGCTGTTGGTCAGCATTGTGTGGCGCACAAACTAAATCTGGCAGCCAAACAAGCTGGAACAAATTTACCAGTTATTCAAAAATTCAAACGAGTGGTGAAATCACTCCATGCATTTTACTCAAGAAGTGCTGTCAGAACCAAAGGGCTCACAGCAGTGCAAAATTTGCTGAAGGATAGTCTCGAGATTGAATGCGACTCAAGATCAGGATCAGGAAAAGTAAAAAATCCGGCTGAAACTAGGTGGCTAGCGCTAGGGGAATGTGCCACAAAATTGAAAGGCATTGTTGGGAGCGTATCAATTAGTCTAGAAAGAGAGGCTGAGGAGCGGGGTGATGCAGGTGCAGCAGGCCTGGTTAACCTAATGACACGATTTGATTTCTTGGCCACATTGTGTCTTATGTGTGAAGTGTTGCCGACAATTAATAGACTAAGTTTGCAATTTCAAGTTTCGCAGATTAACTTTTCAACTGTCAGTACTTCACTGGGCGCCACAATTGCTATACTGAAAGCAAAAAAGGAGGTGGACTTAACAGGAACCATATCTGGCTTGGAAGCTCAAGGTATCAACATCAAAACAAAGCTAACTTTCCCAGAAGAAGTTGCCAATTTTCGTATCAAGACCCAGGCTCCATTCATAGATGCGATAATAGATAATATAGAAGCAAGGTTTCAAAATTCAGAGTTCATGGCTTCATTCTCAGAAATATTCAATCCACAAAGTTATGATACAAGTAAAGTGCAACCTGATGAAATGTGCTCCCATGTTGCAAAACTTTGTGAACAGTTTGGACTACCAAAGGACACAGCCATCAATGAAATGAAAGACTTCATATTTTATGTACAAGCAGCGGGTGATATCAACCTAAGTCAAAGTGACTTCCTCACAAAACTCACCATCAAATCAGATTCCAATGTGTACTGTGCTACATTTCCTTCACTGTCCAAGTTGGCACACATATACAAAGTATTGCCACCCCATACCAGTGACTGCGAACGAGACTTCTCACAAATGAAACTCATAAAGACAGACATTAGGAACAGGATGGGGGAAGACACCTTAGATTATCTACTGCGTATTAATATAGCAGGCCCCCCAATAGAACAATTTCCATTTGGGAAAGCTGTCAAGCTCTGGTCAGAGAAGAAGGATAGGCGCTATAAAGTTAGACTAGTTTAAAGAAGAATAAGGTGAGACAGTAATTATTTTTTCTGCAGATATTTTATTTATTTTACCTTAACATTTTACTTAACAATACAAGTGTTTATTCTCTATGGCTCTCCTGCACATGTTTTTGCCTCTAACAATGACTCTGTCAAAGGCACAAATATGGGCAGAAGAGAGCCTGGGGAGCCCATCAAAGCAATAACAAACAATTAAAACCATTCAGCTTCCGAGGACGCTGCCCCTTGACCCCACCAGAGGCTCTTAAGCGGGCCCCTGGACCCCGGTCGTGAGGCGCTACGCTGCACTCGATTCACCCACCCTCGACAAAATTAGCCGGCATTCAATTTGCCCTAGCTACAACCTTGATCCTGAGAGGGGGTGGAGGAGGCCCTTCTCCGACAGAGTTTGTTCTACGCAAGAACAGGCCAGCCATCAAGTTGCATTCTCTTGCATTGTAGATGCAGCACAAATATGTCTCACACAGCCACTGTCCAATGCGGTAGTTGAAAGAGGAGCAAGTGCGGTAAAGAGGATAAAAACAAGGCTGAGAAACAGATTACAAAATGATATGTTTTCCAGTTTGCTCCACATATCCCTGAATGACTCACCCCACCAAGCACAGGAAACCAAGACCATGCTGATGGAAGCTTCAACTATTTGGAGGAAAACACACACCCGCAACCTGCCACCTCTGAAAAATCTGCCAAAAGTTGGAGGGTCATAACATACAGACAGCCTTTATACAGCTTCCATGGTTGATTTTGGAGTTCAAGTTGACAATGCAGATGAAGACGAAGAGACTCAGCTCAACGGTGAAAAAGTACAGGCCGGCAAAGAATCAGTTGCCAGTGATGGAAACCAGTGTTTGAATGCTCTAGAGGCCATTTGCATGGGAGACACGGCAAATGCAGAAATAGACACAGACTTTGAGTTTGATGCTGTTAATGGATGATTAAAACTCACATCAGCATGCTACTGTCATCTGTGACCCTACATATTAATGCACCATTAATGTCTAGTAAATCTACTGAGACATTTTAGTGTAATTCTTGTTCAAAGAATATGCCTAGATTAAGGTATTTGCTGTGTGCTATTTAGTGACAGCACTTGTTTACAAAAGAGCCACAGAGCCTGGACTTCTGCAGGCATGGTTTGTTCACTACAGAAGCGTACATGTAGTTCTGCCACTTGAATGAAAAATATCCCGCTCTTATCATGTACGTACACAATAACTATCATGTACCTGCATCATGCAAATTTCCGTGTGTGGAGTGGGGGTGTGTGTGAGTTTGTTTTCACATTCAAACCGGGGACCTATAACAAAAGAGGACAATAGGGTCCCCGGTTGGGTAAAGGTCCCCAGTTAGAAATTGTGTACAAAACCAATGGGAGCTGTTGCCAAAAAGTTAGAGTAGTCCAAACAAAAGAGGGACAATGGGAGGTCCCCGATTGGAGGTGTTTACACACTTGTGTGTGTTTGTTTTGTTTTTTTATGCTACGAAAATTGTGTGCATCAATACATGTGGGCTAATGAAAAAACTTGCGGGCGACCAAAAATTTTGGCTGACTTGTTCGACGGGCAAGTGAAAATAAAAGTTAAGGGAAACCCCTGCTTTCCAGGGTTCGAAATTAGCGGTCGCCCGGTCGCCAAATGCGAGTGAAAACAGCGGCGGGCGAGTCAAAATCCTTCCTTTACTAGCCCGCCGGGTGAGTCAAAAATTTGTTCCTTTTCACAATAAATGAGGGGTACAGTGGTAAAATCCCAGAGAGAGATTATTTCTAAGTTCGTTAAATGGTTTGGGAAGTATTTACATTCGCTAGATTTAATGTGGCCGCGATCGCGATCGCGATCGCGATCACGATCGTTCATAAGTAAAACACGCACGCACGCACATAACCACATGGTAATGGTAGCGAGTATCCACAGGCCCCACAACGTTCGCTCGCCCGCCTGTAGTCCACGCACGCACATAACCACATGGTAATGGTAGCGAGTATCCACAGGCCCCACAACATTCGCTCGCCCGCCTGTAGTCCACGCACGCACACAGCACATGGTGTATTGTACAGTACAACAGCAGGTCCAAAGTCCATCATAACCAACATTCTGCATGCTGTGATTGGCCCGTTAAAAACTACATATTCATAAGAAAGCTTGGCTAGCCTCCAACTCTGTACACGTTCACGAGTCAAGTAAAGAAAAGCTGCACATTGTGGTGCGCACGCCCGCGGATTCTGTACTATACACAGCGTTGGGTTAAGGCTATTCCAGCATCGACAACTTTTGCCGATAGAGGGCGTTGCAGGGCAAAGTTCATTGCTTTTTTTTCTCCATCGTGCGTCGTCGATCGATCGTTAACACGACGATTTCATTGCAAAAGAAGTTCTATAAAACCGATTCTCAAATCAAAAACCCATGAAAATGGTAGTTGATGAAAAAAGGATTATTAAGGGAAGAAATTAGGGGATAAGAAGGTCCAAAAACGGAAATTTCCGTGTGTGTGTGTGTGTGTGAGTTTGTTTTCACATTCAAACCGGGGACCTATAACAAAAGAGGACAATAGGGTCCCCGGTTGGCTAAAGGTCCCCAGTTAGAAATTGTGTACAAAACCAATGGGAGCTGTTGCCAAAAAGTTAGAGTCCAAACAAAAGAGGGACAATAGGAGGTCCCCGATTGGAGGTGTTTACACACTTGTGTGTGTGTGTGTGTGTGTGTTTTTTGGTTTTGGGGGTTTTTTGGTTTTTTTATGCTACAAAAATTGTGTGCATAACATACGGGCGAGTGAAAAAACTTGCGGGCGACCCAAAATTTTGGTTGACTCGTCCGGCGGGCGAGTGGAAAAAAAAGTTAAGGGAAACCCCTGTTTTCCCCATTCAGTTCCAATACTCGCCCTATTGCAACCCCACCAAGTTTTTTGTTTGCTACACGGTGACTTCCTGAAGTAATGACTTCGCACAAGAACCCTAAAACATGTGGTTTTCAGGCGAATGGGTCCCCAGCACAAACAAGTCTGCTACACCTGCACAGAGCACACCCTCCCAAAACCCAGGCGGTCTGTTGTCTACATGAATTCCTGAAGTAATGCGTTTCCACAAGAACCTTTCCACATTCAGCTCTAATTACCAGCCTATTGCAACCGCCCCCCCCCCCAAGTTTTGTTGTTTGCTACCGCTGATTTTCCAAAAACTAATGCAATCGCACAAGAACTCTAAAACATGTGGTTTTCAGGCGAATGGGTCCCCAATGCAAACAATGCTACACCAGCACGTCGTCCCATGGCGGTCTTCTTTTTTTTTTACATTCAAACTGTTGCAATCATTATACTCCGTTCGTTGATACACGCGACGCTGAGAGCTACATATGTACACAATTCTTCTCAAATCTTGTGAATGAACTTAGACTCGTGTCAGCGTAAGTAAGGACTCTATGTACATACAAAAGACGCAACACCACTGGTCATAAATAGGACTAGGACTTGATTTTGTTTAGAATTTTACAATTTTTCGACAATACAAATCTAATTTTACGCTGTACCCATTCTGTGAATTTTGGCTAGAAATCCAAGATTGTTCTACTGACAATGTTTGAATAAGTTTTGATGTTTTTAAGTTGACCATCAATAAAATTTAAGTTGATTTCTGAAAGATTTTTGTAAGCTAGGACATGTGATTAGAGCTTAACCTAAGTAATAACCATGTTTCTGGAAGTCGGGTTTGTTTTCACTTTTTCCATACATGTACGTGTATGTTTGTACACTAGTGAAATTGCTCAATAATGACAACGATCGGCGATACACTTTTTGAGATATGCTGCTGACAAAGTTTGCTAATTAAATATTCATCTTGCCGAACATTTGCTAATTAATTAAGAATTTTAACAATTGTTAGGTTTTGTGTTCAGTTTATGTACTAAGCTTGAATTTAATATAGGATGTAGTTCTTTCATATAAAATAATTCGGTTATTAGGAGTAAACAAAACCATTTACAAATGCTACTGGGAATTTAGGCAGAAACAAATGTATAAGAAAAATAATAAAATTTTGACAAAACAAAACCCGTTCTGACAGTAAGTTGGAACAGCTAATAATAAAAATAATAAAAATCTCGACGAAAACAAAACCTCTTCCGACAGTAAGTCGAAACAGTAGTCGGAACAGCTTTTGTTTTATAATAATAGTGATTTTTTTTTTTTTAATCTGGACAAAATCAATAGGCGATTTGGCTACCAGGCCGAAACCCCTAAAGATAGAGAAAGCCATGGTTGTACATGTAACTGAGCAAAATGCCACAAACAAAAGTTGAATCCCTCCTTGTTTACATGAGCAAGGAACAGTGCTTAGGCCTTTAGCCATATTCTTACTTCTTATAGTTCACTGAGACTATTCTAATGGACAAAGCAAATTGCAGCAAAATCAATTTGTTTTATTATTTTGGCCTCTGTTAACTGACCATGCCAAAGCAGCCAGCCATCAACCAAGGTCCACCACACAGTGAAGACCAGCTTCTCACACTGTTATTGCCATTAATAATTACCTTTAACAATACAAATTGTAAAATTCTTCAGAATTTGTGACTTTTCTTTCGCCGTTACTTTTAACAAAAGCTCTTTTCAAGTTCAAGGGCCATTCTTCAAGTTGTCCATTTTTTGCATGGAGCCTTATCTCTTACACAAAACTACTAATTAAGGCATATTTTTAAGAACCAGACTTTTAAAATGAGCTTTGAAAGTACATTGTAACAAACAGTACCATAAATAGAGTACTTTGGTTGGTGTTCGGCTTTGTGTTGATTTCATGCACGTACCAGCTGTCTTAAAGGCAAAGTATACCTTTGGTTATTAATGTACAATGAAACTAACCTGTGAAAATTTCATTTCAAAAGGTGGTCGCATTTTTTAGATATCGCCAAAAAACTGGAAAGAATATATGTCCCGGCAGGAAGAATAATCCCTAATGCAGGCCTCGACAAAATTTTTTTTCTTAATTGCCCGATCGGGCAGGCTCCGGTCGCAGACTGCTTGCCCGAACTTGCCCGGCAAAAAGAGACACAATTGAGACATGCATTTTGAGGAATTTAAATCAGAAAATTAAGTGTCAACTGTCAACATTGCCAGACCTCAACTTACATGTATGTATGTTTTTATTTTATTGGCAATGTAGGCTTACTATCGTAGAATAAATAAACATTTTGTTTTGTACTTGCGTTCGTTTCGTACAATGTAAACTCCGTCATCGGTATGCACGCACCGCTCACACAGAACCAGCGCGCTGATGACATGGACATTGCTTGCATGCACTGTGTGTACACGTGATGCCGAGTACCCGCGATGTATTTCTTCCTAGCGTTTACTGACTGCCTGGTAAAGTGTTCACCGTCACCAGCGACGTATTAAATACCGGCGATGAACTAAAAATCTGTGCAAATCTTCAGCATACTTTTACGTGGAATATTTCACTAAATTTTGGAAACGAAAGGCATGTGGGTAAACATTATTTGTCTATGAGTACAAGATTGTTTCCTTGGCTCCCCTCGATTGTACATACAAGTGTCAGTTAAGATGGCGCAACACGACATCCATGCACAACAATAAATACAATCGACCAATCGCGCAAAACCATTCTTGCACGATCGGTCGATCGCGTAAAACCATTCCAGCACGATCAATCAATCGCGCAAAACCATACCAGCACGATTGGTCGATCGCGCAACATCAATCCTGCACGATCAATCGTTCACGCAAAAAATATTCGTAGCGCGATCAATCAATGTTCGTTGCGCGATGGACCGATTGCTGTGCGAACAATAGATCTTTCAATAGCGCAGCGCGATCGGTCGATAGTGCAGCGCTATCGGACGTTGATCGTGAAGATTGACCGATCGCGCCCAACATATACACGTCAACTTCAGTGGATTTTTTAATGCTTAGATTTTGTTAATGCTTGGAACACTTTGTAGGAAATCACCAGTGGAATAAAACGGTATTTTATTTTATTAATTAATATATAACTCATTAGTTTTTCAATAAGAGCACTTGCCCGATCGGGCAGACCGATCAGGCATCCAGGTTGCCCGACAAAGTTTTACCGTGTCCCGGGCAATCGGACAGGCGATTTGTCGAGGCCTGCCTAATGGGTATACACAATCTGAAAAACGATACTGGCAGTAACGTTTCTCAGATTAAAACAGCAGTACTTCGAAGTGAAATGTTTCTCAAACTGCAATAATACAATCCAAAGCTGCTGTACTTCTTACCAAGTAAGTTTTTATTGCCATTAATTTTCAGAGTCATTACCAAACAAATGCAGACCTTTTAATTAAATTACATTAAGTCTACAGCATGTTCCCCCCACGCGTACAAGTAATTAACAGTGTGATATGCGAGTGCACTCAGAACAATCTCTCCTTGACCAAAAACCCCAAAACAATTTGCACAAAGAAAACTAATTAGTAGTTCCTGCAGAACTGGACATTATATCACACGTTGAAACACTCCCTTCCCCCACCCCGCAAATTGCACAAACTCTCCAATGTTTTGTAAAAAATAATGACTTTTATTGAATAAATTTCCCACCAAATAATTTAAACAACAACATTTTTATCTTTTTGGAAAGTCAAATTAAAATAAAACAATAAATTCAAGCATGCTTAAATCAGAGAATGTTGTTACAAGTTTACACTCTATAATATAGACTTGACTAGAATTACAAGTAATTGCTACTGCCAACATAGATTAGTCGTCCACTGAATGTCACACCCCTTGGGCTAAATGTACTGTATGCTCACTCTTCTTTTTTAAATTGTGGCAGGCGGTACAGCATTTTACATTCAGAACTTGATTAATACAACAAAACTGCTCACCTTGCTTGGGTTATCGAATTCAAACTCCATTTTTTCAGCCATGATACCCTCCAACACTAAGATATTCAACCAACAGATGAAGGTTGTGTAGTTCTTAAAACTGGTTTCACTTCTGATCACCTGCTTGTTACCACCTTTAATAAAAGAAGAGTCAATGAAAAAGTCATCCCCATACTACCTTCATCATTGATTCATTCATTGATTCATTTATTATCCTAAAAGAAAATGTTGCGTCGACAGCTCAATACAAAAACAATTTTGATCTAGATTTGTTTAAATAGTACAGATTGTGAAAGAAGTAAGATGATTCTGAGTCCAAGTATGTACAAACATTAAAAATATAAACCATGAAAACAACAACATAGAAAACTACAAATTAAGTTTTTGTGACATCACAAAAACAGGGTGTTTGGTAGACATGTCGGAATTAGCATAGCTGGTGAAAAGTAAAAAGAAAATTTGGTAAACATGTCATTGGTATGAAATATTGTACTTGATTGTGATAATTGTGATTGTAAGGATTTGCATTTTTGAAACAGAAACCTTGATCAAGACTAAATTGAAAACTGATGATGTCATCAGGACGTTATTGCTTATTTCTTATCCAGATATTGAGATTTATAAGTTTGTGCTACGTTTTTAACTTTTTTGAACTTGAAACTGGTTTTAAATGAAAATTTTACTTTTTTAAAACTTGTCACGAGAGGGCGCTATTAAAGATAATTATACCATTACTCCTTTGATTGGAAGGCCAGGGATCAAACTTATTTGTTTAACTAAGGAGGGGGCATGGGAGGCACGTGCCCCCCCCAAAAAAAAAGATCAAGATCCAGTTTTTTTTAAAGTGCAAATGGAATCTATAAAGTGCCAGCAGTGCCTCCACTAGAAAAATTACCTTAAGTTACGCTGCTGGTCACATGAGGTGTAGGTGGGCCTTGTGTAAGATTTCTACAATACTTCAAGAGCTTTCATATGTTCAAAAATCTTTTATCGTAGCAATCATGGTTCTCCAAATACATTTTCTTCAATATCAGACATTGATTTACTGTTGTGATGACATCGATGACGCCATCATCCCGAAAAAATACGGTGTCACCTACACATTAAGATTTATAGACTTGGTAACTTTCAAGTCTCAACCATTTTTGATGTAAAATGAGATATGAACTTTTGAATTATGAAATTTCAACTTCTGGTTCCAACCAGAAGAAAAGGTCACAAGGGGTCACAATTTGTATAAGATTTCTAAGATACATTTTATATGGTGCAATTACCTTGTATTAGCAATACCATTCGCTAAGTGAAAACGTGTGGACAAACCGTTCAAACGGCCACACAATTGTCATTGCACAGAGTGTGACATACCATTTGTATTGAATGATTATCTTATTTTAAATCATTGTAAAAAAATAATAAAGATATAAAATGTGAGATAAAGAGTAGAAATGTCTCTTTCTATTCCTATAAAAATTGTTAATATCTGTTAGATATAAAAATGATTTACAAATGTGTAAAGTTGAACTACGGAGGACTGAGTTTTCCGCCGCGCGCAGTCAATTTTAGCCTGGTGGTACCCCCAAGATTTGCCGCGCTGCACTAAAACTCGACCTGTGTCGAGAAGGAAATGAATATCCGGCTGAAAAGTCAGCCACATGAAGACGAAAACATGCGCAATTCAACGCAGTGTTTCCCTAATGCACTAACCGTGTATTTCCGACGGTACAGACGGTCAAACTTCAAGGAAAGCTACTCCGTGATTTTGAGGTGCGCACCCCGAAAAATATACCTTGTATGAATTTCCATGTTCCATGCTTCATTTTGATGTATAAGGCTGTGTATTTTAATGATAATTTATATGCGTAACGATCGGATGAACTTGGGCCTTTACGAGTAGCCGGATCAGTTGTTATGAACTTGCGAGTATGTGTGGCAGTGTGGTGACAGCACACTGTGGGCGATACCACTGATGCCGCCCCTTAAATGGCGGTCACGTGACCGGAGTGTTCATTGCGTTTAATGTGATGAAATGGGCGATTGCATTATTGAGAGGGGTGGTTAGTATGCGAGTGAGGCCGCTCGTGATTGGAGCAAAGATAATCATTGAGGCACGTTTTTTAAACACTGAATTGAAAGTTTTAGATAAGAATTTGTAAAGAATAAATGATGAAGTACTTATAAAAGTGTATTTGCAAGGAACCCTGATGATCAATACCTTTTTTTATGTGCTTGATGAATTATATTTACAACATTCAACATGAAATAAACAGGAACAAATTTTAATTTTTTACATATTTTTTATATATTTTTTTTCTCTCTTCTTTCTTTTAATTTAACTAATTATTCTACACATGAAAATTGGTAAGTTCACCAAATTGTACACCCATAAGTAAAAAATAACCGATTTATTGGCTAAAATGTAAAAAAATTGTCTTTTTGCACACCTTAAAAAGGGTACCGTTTGCCTGTACAAAATCCCCATTAGATTTGTCCCGCGAAAATGGCCGATTTCAATAATTGAAACCTTGATAACTTTTGAACGGAATGTCCGATCTCTTTAATTCAAGCAGCAATTAGATTAGGTGATGATAAGTCGCAACAAAACACTCGAAAAAAGGATACACCATCCTTTAAAAAAATGGTGTGGTTTTGCTACTTGTATGAAGTCATTATGGTTCTCCAGATATGAATTTTTAAAATATTAAACGTTTATTTAATGTTGTGACATCATCATCCTACAACTGTTGCGGATTCATTTACACACAATGGTCTATGTACATGGTAAGTTTAAGGTCTGAATCCTCTTTTGTTCATGAGATATAATTGTTTTAATTTACATGATTTAAGTCTGAAAGTGTAACTTCGGGTTTGAGCCAGAAGTAAAGAACAAATGGGATCACACCGTTTGAAGGATTTGTAGAACTATTAAAGGGGTTTCAGATGATGTATTGATTAATTTAAATGTACCATGTTTTGTTTATAAGATATGTTGTTATTAAAATAAAAACATTCAACATCCGGTTTCGACCGTAAGTAAAGGTCACATGGGGTCACACTCTGTGTAAGTGAAGTGAAGTGAAGTGAACGACAACGCAGCATTATATACTGGTGATGTTCACACTCATAATGTTGTCGTGGCGGTGTACAGTACTCAGAAATTGCACCCATTTGCTTGTGTTGTTTTTCTTACTTTTTCATTTGGTGTGCTTGTCTTCAACCATTGTTTACAAGCTAGGTTATGTATTCTGTCACATCCGGTTGAAGGTTGAAGGTCACAGGTGAAGTACCCTTGTGTGTTTATATTTAGTCAGTCGGTTTGTTTCACGATCATTTTGGTTCTAAAGTTTACATGCCGTCAAATAATCCAGGTGAAGATACCAGTAAGATTTACCCATTGGAATGTTACCTATGGTTTCGGTTTTAAAATATTAATCCAATGTGAACACGGCTTATGACAATGCTTCCTATATTTGCAGTTAGTTCATAATACTAAGTTAATGTCCTTTGAAAAAGTCATAAATTTATATTCAAGATAAATTATCTTTCAAATTACTGTACTTGTACTAAGTGACAATTTTGATATGACAGGGAGCACATGGGGTTTATGCTTCCTAACATCGAAAACCATTTCTTTTGTATGTGTTAAGCACTAAGCAATAAACACCATGTTATAAATAAACTTGGAATAGTTTCTACACCAACTTTTTATAGAAAACAACAATAACAGTGTAATCAGCATTAAAACTGTCAATTGAAAAGTAAAGTTATATAAATATTTGTGTAGTAAGTAAATGGAAGAGTTGAAAGAACCTGCACCATTGCTCTGATAGTAAAGAGAAGAGTTTAAAGAACCTGCACCATTGTTCTGATAGTAAAGAGAAGACTTGAAAGAACCTGCACCATTGCTCTGATAGTAAAGAGAAGACTTGAAAGAACCTGCACCATTGTTCTGATAGTAAAGGGAAGAGTTTAAAGGACCTGCACCATTGTTCTGATAGTAAAGAGAATACTTGAAAGAACCTGCACCATTGTTTTGATAGTAAAGAGAAGACTTGAAAGAACCTGCACCATTGTTCTGATAGTAAAGAGAAGAGTTTAAAGAACCTGCACCATTGTTCTGATAGTAAAGAGAAGACTTGAAAGAACCTGCACCATTGTTTTGATAGAAAAGAGAAGAGTTTAAAGAACCTGCACCATTGTTCTGATAGTAAAGAGAAGACTTGAAAGAACCTGCACCATTGCTCTGATAGTAAAGAGAAGAGTTTAAAGAACCTGCACCATTGTTCTGATAGTAAAGAGAAGACTTGAAAGAACCTGCACCATTGCTCTGATAGTAAAGAGAAGACTTGAAAGAACCTGCACCATTGCTCTGATAGTAAAGAGAAGAGTTGAAAGAACCTGCACCATTGTTCTGATAGTAAAGAGAAGAGTTGCAAGAACCTGCACCATTGTTCTGATAGTAAAGAGAAGACTTGAAAGAACCTGCACCATTGTTCTGATAGTAAAGAGAAGACTTGAAAGAACCTGCACCATTGTTCTGATAGTAAAGAGAAGACTTGAAAGAACCTGCACCATTGCTCTGATAGTAAAGAGAAGAGTTTAAAGAACCTGCACCATTGTTCTGATAGTAAAGGGAAGAGTTTAAAGGACCTGCACCATTGTTCTGATAGTAAAGAGAAGACTTGAAAGAACCTGCACCATTGTTTTGATAGAAAAGAGAAGAGTTTAAAGAACCTGCACCATTGTTCTGATAGTAAAGAGAAGACTTGAAAGAACCTGCACCATTGTTTTATTAGTAAAGAGAAGAGTTGCAAGAACCTGCACCATTGTTCTGATAGTAAAGAGAAGACTTGAAAGAACCTGCACCATTGTTTTGATAGTAAAGAGAAGAGTTGAAAGAACCTGCACCATTGTTCTGATAGTAAAGAGAAGACTTGAAAGAACCTGCACCATTGTTTTGATAGTAAAGAGAAGAGTTGAAAGAACCTGCACCATTGTTCTGATAGTAAAGAGAACACTTGAAAGAACCTGCACCATTGTTTTGATAGTAAAGAGAAGAGTTTAAAGAACCTGCACCATTGTTCTGATAGTAAAGAGAAGACTTGAAAGAACCTGCACCATTGTTCCGATAGTAAAGAGAACACTTGAAAGAACCTGCACCATTGTTTTGATAGTAAAGAGAAGAGTTGAAAGAACCTGTACCATAAACATTGCCACTAGTATGGTACAACTTATAAATTAGGTTTGAGCGACTAGTGAAATTTACTTCCCGACTAGTTGCACTTCAAACAGTCACGACTTTGACACTAGTCGCAGCTATCATTTTATTTCCCAAGATGCATTGTGGCAGTGTTTTAGCTTACGAGCCGTGCAGCCGTGTTTTGCACAGCAAGTTTTCTGAAAACACAGCCTAATTTGTCAAGCACGGCTTGGTGCTGTAAATTCAAGCTGTGCACCAAATTTGTACAAAATATTAGCTTAAATGGATGTTTTACCCCGTCAAAAATAGATTAAAAATGTAATTATTATAGAAAGACAGGAAAACATTGTTGACTTATAGAAAGACAGGAAAACATTGTTGACTCCGATCCCCATAAAAGACGTAAAGCACACCATGAGTTAGTCGGGTTACCCTGTGATTTCATTTTCAGTACTTTATGGAGACCGAGAACAAAACAGAAAAGGGAAAACAAAGGGTCTCCACAGACTTGGTTGCTCTCACATGGAATTTTGTGTACAAAGTCTATGGGAGGTTCTTAACTACAGGGACAAAGAAAAGAACAAAAGATGTCTCCAGGGATGCAAAAAATAGAATGTATATTTTGGTAAATGTTTTCGTGTGCAATTCATAACTGCTACTACAATGTAGAGAGATTATTTTCAGCTCGTGCAATGTTGGAACATTTTTTCTACGCTTGACTTTTGACATGGCCGCGATACTTGTAGATTTAATGCTTGTTTGCCATCATCCACTATTTCAGCTCGCAGTCGCATTTTGTTTGTATTTACAGATCACATAAAACTGCACCTTGATGTCAATGTTTGGCGTTTAGTGGTGCTGTTATTGTTTTGTTGTGTGCTAGCAAACTACACACTTTACCAAAAGTTTTAAAATGCACACGATCAAGCCTAACATTGATTTTTAACGAGGTTTGCGGGATGGCTGTACTAGGGAATAACAAAGCTTCATCTTTTTGAACCCTACAGGCACAACAGTCGACTATGTGGTTCTCACAGACACGAAGGTTAAGGACTGAGCTAGTTTCCACGGAGAAGCCAATATTTGTCATAGAGTGCTGTGATTGAATGATCATTAATTTGATACATGTATATCGCCACCATACATGTACATGTACATGTCTGTGACACATTCTGTTAAGGCTTTGTGTACTTTGAATTTTCTGATCAATGGAGCAGAACAGCCAGCTACAGTGATTTGGCAGCATAAACAGTTATTGTTTTTCAACAACTGATGACGTTTCAAGTTTTGGAATAATCTACAAGTTATAGTCTACCTACATATCTAAAGTTTCAAGCTGATATAAGTTTCGCATGCATTTACTTGTGACAAACAACTCTGAGAAGAAGAATCAAAACTTTTTTTACAAATTGAAAAAATAAAATAAAATAAATTTAGTGTTTGTCGAAACAAACACTACATTGTAGGTGTTCGGGTATCATTGGGGTCAGTGTTGTGTTGTGTGAAAATTTTCATTGAATAGTTGAAAAGATTGTTGAGAGCTTTTGAACTTTCAAAGAAAGTGAAGTGTTTATACCTTAATAAATGCTAAATTTACTACTTGAAACTCTATTGAGCACTAAAACATGTATTATATGCGATCATCTTTGACTTTTTCATGTAAATAGTCACAAACTGAACTGATACTATACAAAAAATTTAACTTACTATTAAACAAAAAAGCTTTTTATTATAAACTTTTTTGACTTCCGGTTGGACTGGAAGACAGATCAAATCATGTCACTAACAGTTATAAAGAACTTTCATTCATCAAACATAAACAACAAATTAAAAGCTTCAAATCATAATAAGATGCGTTTCTCAAGAACTTAGTTTTCGAAATAATAAACATTGGTTAAGCCAGATTTGAAAACCAATAAAGTCACTATAAAGGCATAGCAATGTTCTTATCGAGACATTGGTATTCAAGTATGTGAAATAAAAAACAAAACAAAGTTGAACGTACAAAATGTTTCCAGCACAGAAATCATGCCACTACATCTGGCCTTCAATGAAGGTGCACGTGGTACGAAGTAAACACATCCTGTCGCCAATGATATTTTACATTGGTCTGGATTTCGCACTGATTAATATTGGGCAACAAGCGTCTTGGCTAAAGGCTAGTTACTACTACGTTGAGATGGAATCAGTCGCTAGTGGTATGCAAAGTGCTAAATTAGGATGACCAAGTGTTTTTAACAGCCAATTTCACTTAAAAAACTGTCTCAAAGTTGGTTTGTTTCCATGTATGGAATGAAAAGTAATCAATAACATTTGTTTTCAAGAAAAAAAATTAAAAACTTATCGTTTGTACTTTGTGAGCTATGGTTGTGAAACCCTGTTCAAAAAAGAGATGACTTCTGTAATGTGAGGCTAAGGCGTTTAGTGGTGCTGTTACTGTTTTGTTGTGTGCTAGCAAACTACATCACGTTATTACCAATAGTCTAAAAATGCACACGATCAAGCCTATATTGATTGTTAACAAGGTTTACATGGATGGCCGTTTTAGAGAATAACAGCTTTGTCTATTTGAACCCTACAGGCGCAACAGTCGGCGATGTGGTTCTCACAGACACGCAGGTTATGGACTGAACTATTTTTCACGGAGGGCCATTAGGTGTCATAGAGCGCTGTAATGTATAGACATGTATGCACTGTTAAGGCTTCGTGGACTTTTAATTCGTAACGATCAATAGAGCAGAACAGCCAGCCACAGTGAATTTGCAGTACATGTATGCAGTTTAGATGCAGGTCATTAAAAACTTGTCAAATTGGTATCATCTCTTTGCAAAAGTTTGATAGGGCTCAACGACCTAAACCCTGATGTAAACAATTTGCCCAAAGTATGAGCAGTTCTTGAGATATGAATTTTTGAATTGTTCAACTTCCGGTTTGAACTGGAAGTCAAGGTCAAATGGGGTCAAATTCTGTGTAGCGTTTGCTACTTTTTTGACGACCTCTCCGATGACGTATAGATTGTTAATATAGCTCCTGTACTTCTTCTTATACGGTTTACGTATAAAAGACAAGCCATTGATTATTGTGGACCAGTGTTGCGCACAGACTACTATTGAATACCAGCTTAAGGCATGTCGTGGACCAGCGTTGCACGCAGCGTACCAGTGATACAAACGACGGCGGCCATTTTTATTATAGGAAGGCGACGATTCTGAATAAAGATGGGAATTTCTCATTTTTTGCACCTTTTTTTGCGGAGTGGATTTTCTGGACCCACCCAGAGCTCACTGTGAAAACAAAGAACACATAGAACCTAATTTTGGGGAGCTCCGTTTTCAAATGAGAACTCCAGGTGCATAAACGTGAAGGAGAAAAAGTTTTGAATAGGAATTTGTACATGATGACCTATGACTATGAGGGTCGTGGAGACAATAGCGGAACGAACCGCATATATATAGTTCTAGGAGTAACCCTTCTTGATAGGTTAGAATTTAGTGTAAGTAATTTGACCTAAGTTAAGGGAGATTAGTTGGTGGCTCCATGCAGAAAATTTGCCATTGAATGTAGCAATTATTTATTTTATGGTTCTCCAGATGTAATTTATTAATTATCAGTCATCAATCAGTCAATGAAATTACCTCCTCCACCATTTTCTTTACATGTACCACGAGCGGTAAATCGGCCGTTTTCGACAGGGGTGCCGAATTCATATCTGTGCATGTAGGTATGTGAAGATCCGCATTGATTGCGGCCGCCATTTTCTGCCAGATTTCTGTTCCGCATCTACATCATGCGTGCTGGGGACATCCCCATAAATTCGCATTCTGGGTGGCTGTCGATGACGGCGACGTAGTGGAAAATCCCCTCTTATACCCGCCATGTTTGATTTTTCGAATTGGTGAATGTTTTTACCTTCGCTGGAAAAGTTGAAGAAATTACAAGTTTTGACGGCACAAATACCACTCTAATGCCAAATCTTACGTTATTTAAATGTAATCTTACATATTGGTTGTTATTTCGTCTTTAAAATCTCAAAGTTTCGTTGTATTTTATGGGTAAGAAAAAAAATTGACTGACGAGGTTCTGGCCAGGTCTGTGGGCAATTGGCATGAACTACAAGCATTTTTATTCAAAATAGTCACGTTTTTGGTCACAAAATTCTAATCAATTACCTGTAAGATAAATGACGCTAATTAAGGAGCTTCAAATGCTTGTAACTTCCTTATTATTTACGATATCTCAATAATTTTGGTATCACTGTGTAGGATTTTTCAAGCTCTTTCCAGTGGTACTAATTGCATTGGTATTGGTTCACTTTGAATTTTTTCTTCACATACCTAGTGCATGTGCCGAGTGTGTGGGTGCCGAGTTTGCTAGGTGCCAAGTTTGTGGGTGCCGAGTTTGCAAGGTGCCGAAGTTACCGATTACCGTTGTGATTGTCAACCCCCTTCTGCATGCTGCGGCTGCGCTGGCTGGACAGGCAAGAACACAATTTGACCTAGTATTACTATTAGTAAGGAAGATAGTGGTGGCCAGATGCAAAATTGTTGCCATTTTATCTTCAAAAGATGTTCATACAAGTTGTAAATGCAAGATTAATAATAATTTGAAATTGTCCTCAAGTTAGTACTTACCTGACTTAAACACACACCAACAAGGACAAGAAACGGCAAAAACTAAACCAGGGTACCACACCAAGGGAAAGGAATTCAGCAATGCTAGACTTGAGTCCTGGTGCAAGACCTTGTTTTTGTTTACCCTGAGAGAGAGTGGCAAGAGCCCTCAAGAGGGCGCTATCATCCACAGAGAGATCGAGAAATGCCAAGCAAAAAAACGTTCCGCCCCAAATTGACATTCGCCAAAACTTGAGCGTTACAGTTGGGACGCCCACCTACAGGTGGGATCGCCGTACCGCAGCAAATACAGGATACATCGGAGCTGTTGGGCGCAATGTTTAAAGTTGTCCTTTTTTCAAATTGACGAAGTGTGCAATTTTGTGACGGCGCAAACCTTGCATGATTTTAAAATTTGCGCAGGATAGCTCGGACGCCATTTTTGTCATGAAATAATACGCTTTTATGAAGGAATATATCCTCGTCGGGACCAGTTTACAAGGCACCATGGCTTTTTCTCTGAATTGAAAAAAACAAACTAATGCAATGTATCAACTGATGTCCTAATTACCTTCCTTTGTTTTATTAGTATGCAAATATCTGTTAAAACTGGATGAACGTTGCAGCGTTTTCCCCACGCACCGATCTTCGATGCCTTCAATTTAATCAATAGCGTTCCATTTTTATTTTGAATATTCCTGTTTTCAAAGCACACTGGAAAGTACAGTGTCCCCGGTGAAGCCACACATGGAACAAATGTCTGCAGTGACTACAAGTGTTCTGTGATACTCTGTATGGCCCTACAGCCGGCAGTTGTCTCTATATTATTTATTTTTTAAATTATCATTATAGTGTTATGCAATAAATTTCAACTGAAAAATAAATAAACAAAATATGTGTGCAAACGTTTTTCTACTGTCAACTATATGAGTAATTTTGTTTTGTTTTGTGTCTTTTTATGTATCTTATGAACAAACTGTAATAATTGAATCCCCCTTAGATTCAGTGCTTTTAAATTTAACAGGTTTTCATTTTATTTGGCTAACATAATATTTTTAGTGGTAGGGCCTATCAGTGAAACCATGGATGGGGTGGGACAAAGCACTCGTTTTTTAAGATCAGTGCTGCCCTTCATCCGTTGTGCACAGCATGTTCTGCGAGATAAACAAACATTTCCAATTTTAAAGTTGGGTGTTGAGATGCCCTTGTAGTGAAATTCCATTAACAGCTGCCAAGCACATGTCTTACTTAGCAGTTGCTTACATGAAGAGACTGTTGCCTTTCCCTTTGCATAACTGTTCTTGGAATGTCAGCTGTGAATAGTCACAATGGACTCTCTACCTTAGCTAGGAAGAGCCAAAAACCCAGAGTGTAATAAAGGAATTTAGTTAACTTCGTTTGTGTATTCATAGAGCAGACCCTAATCCTTTAACTAGTGTACATAGGCATATAGGCCTAAAACCCATGCAAAAAGACTCTCTCACTCTTCTCCAGCTTTCAGGAGAGACAAGTTAGACCTCTCTTAATAGCTAGTTATTTTATTTAGGGTTAGCGTTTAGATGGTCGTCCAAAGGCTGACTGGGAACTGAATTGGCAGTAAACCACTCCTAGACAGCAACCTTTTGGCTAGAGGACACCTTAGTCTTTTAGGTAGTCTCTTAGGCGTAAAACTATAAGTATTGTAAATATTGTAAAACATTCATTATTTGACTGGAGTGTAACCAGGTAACGGACCTGCGTAACATCGTCAACAGGAGGCCAGTTTAAGACGCAGAAGTCTGGAAGTAGGGTAAGAATAATCAATATTAATCATACACCCTAAACCCTTAAGAATAATTATTGGATAATTAAAATAGTATGTACTAATTTTAATTTACAATAAAAAAGCAAAAACAAACAAACAGCAAACACATCTGCTGTTTTCGTTTTGGGTGAAAATTGTAACTAAAAGAAAAAAAAACACACAAACACAAAAGGTTAAAATACCTTGCATAAACATATATTATATTTGTATAATTATATAGATTTCTCACAGCCGTACTATTAAACTTCATCGCTGTTTGTTTATTCATCCCTCCAGTGAGGGTTACACTATTTTTTCCAAACTGTGAGAAATTATATAAGGCACATGGCTTCTGTAGGCCTCTGTAAGTTTTTTCCAAGAATGCGCAGCTGAAAGCTGAGTCACGTGATTTGATCACCGTGAATCGTAAATTTAATTTATAGTATTTGTTTAAACTTTTTAAGCGGCCACAAAAAATATTTATGGCCCAGACAGTATGACATATTTGTGTAGTTACAACTACAAGTACGCCACAAGTACAACTTAACGGCGGAGCCTTACCTGTCTCCAAGTTTGGGTCAACAACTAGAGACGAGACTAGATGTTTGGCAAGTAGAAATAGACAATGTAACTTCATATCTTGGGGTTGTTTACGTCGCGCGCAGTGACGTAAAAAGATGTGCAACGATTTCAGGGCTGCCGCGTATATGGGGCGCCCTACGATACGTTAAAAAGTTAAACTTGACCAGCCTCGCTACCATGGGCAGCGCGCCGTATCGATACCATAGATATAGAATATAATACCTACTTCGGCCGCGCGTGCGCGCGCTCCACTGCCTGTGTAGAAAAGGATTTGGTTCGCCACGGACGCAGTAAAATGTCACGTGCTTGAGGCGACGCGCAGATATTGACAATGCCAATTTCATGTTATAGAACTTATGCACATGATTTCATATCAGTAGGGCGCCGTAGAGGCCAAAAAGCGGCCGTTCATTGGCCAAACCTGTGCGCCGCGCGTACAAATCTGCGCTCTGCCTCAAGCACGTGACTAATGTCAGCCCCCAGGCTGAACCAGCGTATTGTACGCGTGGCCGATCTAGGTATTATATTCTATATCTATGAGCGAGTTCGGGCGGGCGACTAGAGTGACTAGACTGTGCGCCGTGTGTGACGTATCTCTCAAACTGACTATCTCGACCATGCTCCAGTGCATGGTCGATCTAGTCAATCTCCCTGTGCTCTATGGTTTTTGGTAAGTCTAGTCACTCTAGTCGCCCACCCGAACTTGCTCTATGATTGATACCTCTCGTCACAGCTTGCTACCATGGGCAGCGCGCGGTATCGATACCCCTCGTCGCTAAACCCCTGGTAGGGAAACACTGAAAATCAATGCTGATTGGCTAACCAAAATGTACTGCTTTGCGTGCACGCTTGTTGAAAACATTCGAGTGCTTGTAGGACGCCTGTAGGACGCTTGTCGGGCGCTTAGTACGCGCGTGTAAAAATCCACATATTTTGACGCAATACATTTCAAATGAATTATGTTTTTACATGGTCACCTTAAACTGCACACAGTAAAGAAGATCACAAGATCGAAAAAGAATGAGAGGGGTCAGCCTCGCTACCATGGGCAGCGCGCCGTATCGATACCAGCCTCGCTACCATGGGCAGCGCGCCGTATCGATACCTCTCGTCACTAACCCCTGGTAGGGATGCACTGAAAAACAACGCTGATTGGCTCCCAAGGGTGACTACTTTGCGTGCACGCTTGTTAAAAACTCTCGAGCGCATCATGGCGCTTGTAGGACGCTTAGTACGCGCGTGTGAAAATGCAAGTATTTTGACGCGATTCCATTTCAAATGAATCATGTTTTTACACGGTCACCCTAAACTACATACAGTTAGACATCACAAAATCAAGAAGAATGACAGAGGACCAGTTGCTCTTTGACTTGATGCCTCTTTTGCGCGTTACCATACTTGAGTGCGCGCGTAGAATGGATCGGCCTGAGGCCTAATTAAAATGTGCTAGATTCTAGCACATTTTAATGAACCAATTCCAGGGGTTATGATTGAGCAAGGCATGCTGGGAAAAAATGGCGCGGCGAGATCGATCACCCCTGGGAACGAGGATGTATCGATACCTCTCGTCACTAACCCCTGGTAGGGATGTACTGAGAAACAACGCTGATTGGCTCCCACAGGGTGACTACTTTGCAATGCACGCTTGTTAAAAACCTTCGAGCGCTTGTATGGCGCTTGTAGAACGCTTAGTACGCGCGTGTGAAAATGCAAGTATTTTGACGCGATTCCATTTCAAATGAATCATGTTTTTACACGGTTACCCTAAAACTGCATACAGTTAGAAGACATACAAGTTCTCCGAAGAATGACAGGGGACCAGTTGCTGTTTGACTTGATGCCTCTTTTGCGCGTTACTATACTTGAGCGGGCGCGTGGAGTGGATCGATCACATGCATAATTAAAATGTGCTAGATTCTAACACATTTTAATGAACCAATTCCAGGGGTTATGATCGAGCAAGGCATGCTGGAAAAAATGGCGCGGCGAGATCGATCACCCCTGGGAACGAGGTTGGAGAGGGGTCAGTTGTTCCATGACCTGATGCGTCCTTTGACAGCGCGCTCTGCAAAGTCTCTAACACAGAATGGATCAACCAGAGGACTAATTAAAATATCCAATATATTTGGATATTTTGAAGTCACACTTCCAGCAGGAGTTACTATCGAGCAAGGCATTCTGGGAAAGAAAAAAAAATGGCGCGTCGAGATCGTACACCACTGGGAACGAGGTTGCTCTCGTCACTAACCCCTGGTAAGTGGTAGGGATCAACCTCGTTCCCAGGGGTGATCGATCTCGCCGCGCCATTTTTTCCCAGCATGCCTTGCTCGATCATAACCCCTGGAATTGGTTCATTAAAATGTGCTAGAATCTAGCACATTTTAATTATGCATGTGATCGATCCACTGACGCGCCCGCTCAAGTACGGTAACGCGCAAAAGAAGCATCAAGTCAAACAGCAACTGGTACCCTGTCATTCTTCTTAGAACTTGTGATGTCTAACCTGTGTGCAGTTTAGGGTGACCGTGTAAAAACATGATTCATTTGAATTGGAATCGCGTCAAAATACTTGCATTTTCACACGCGCGTACTAAGCGTCCTACAAGCGCCATACAAGCGCTCGAAACTTTTTAACAAGCGTGGCCACGCAAAGTAGTCACTTTTGGGAGCCAATCAGCGTTGTTTCTTAGCACATCCCTACCAGGGGTTAGTGACGAGAGGTATTGATACGGCGCGCTGCCCATGGTAGCGAGGCTGGGTAGGGATGTACTGAAAAACAAATGCTGATTGGCTCACAAGGGTGACTAAACTTTGTGTGCACGCTTTTAACAAGCTTTCAAGCGCTTGTATGATGGCGCGTGTAAGATGCTTAGTACGCGCGTGTGAAAATGCAAGTATTTTGACGCGATTCCATTTCAAATGAATGGTGTTTTTACACGGTCACCCTAAACTGCATACAGTTAGACATCACAAAATCAAAGAAGAATGACAGAGGACCAGTTGCTTTTCGACTTGATGCATAGAGTTATATATAGGAACTAGAGGGCGCAGTAGCCATTTCGTAAGTACTGAAGTAGTCCAAAACAACGTCTAAACCATTTGTGCGTGTTGCAAAAGAGCAACGGTTAACAATGAAAGGGTTTACTGTGAAATTTATAATCGCCAGTGAAGACCGTTTATGCAACTAAATAATCCCCGAATAAATATAATAATTTAGAATTATATTCCTTCACTTTGGACAATAAATCATGACATAGTGTGTTCATCCTCTTTTGAAACGTAAACCTAAACCCCACGAAACAACCTTAATACAGCCGCTCGTTTTTTTGTTTTGTTTTTAGACCGCATAACGTGTATTTAATTAGCACACCGCGTATTTCGTATTCAATGTTGCCCTCGTACAAAATGGCGCGCGTGCCTCCTTGTGGTTCCGTCGCGTTTGTGCACGTAGCATTACCAGTGCGCCCTCTAGTTCCTATATATAACTCTATGACTTGATGACTCTTTTACCAACCTCGTAAACATGGGTGTTCAGAAGCTACTGGTTGAATCTTAGCTCGATCGGAGATTAAAAACTTTCAAAGTCCTGAGATTGCTTTTAGATTGATTCTGTACTATAAACATTGGTGTTCTTAAGCTACTGGTTGAATCTCAGCTCGATCTGAGACAAAATGTTTTAAAAATCCTCAGATTGCTTTTGAATTTGATTCTGTACTAAGAAACATGGGTGCTCAGAAGCTACTGGTTGAATCTCAGCTCGATCTGAGACAAAATGTTTTTAAAATCATCAGATTGCCTTTAGATTGATTCTGTACTAAGAAACATGTGTGTTCAGAAGCTACTGGTTGAATCTCAGCTCGATCGGAGATCAAAATCTTTCAAAATCCTCAGATTGCTTTTAGATTTATACTGTACTAAGAAATATGGGTGCTCCGAATGACTGGTTGAATCTCAGCTCGATCTGAGACAAAATGTTTTTAAAATAATCAGATTGCTTTTAGATTGATTCTGTACTAAGAAACATGTGTGCTCAGAAGCTACTGGTTGCATCTCAGCTCGATCGGAGATCAAAAACTTTCAAAATCCTCAGATTGCTTTTAGATTAATTCTGTACTAATAAACATGGGTGTTCAGAAGATACTGGTTGAATCTCAGCTCGATCGGAGATCAAAAACTTTCAAAATCCTCAGATTGCTTTTAGATTGATTCTGTACTAATAAACATGGGTGTTCAGAAGCTACTGGTTGAATCTCAGCTCGATCGGAGATCAAAAACTTTCAAAGTCATGAGATTGCTTTTAGATTGATTCTGTACTAAGAAACATGTGTGTTCAGAAGCTACTGGTTGAATCTCAGCTCGATCGGAGATCAAAAACTTTCAAAGTCATGAGATTGCTTTTAGATTGATTCTGTACCAAAAAAAATGGGTGCTGTGAAGCTCCTGGTTGAATCTCAGCTCTATCTGAAATTAAAAACTTTCAAAATCCTCAGATTGCTTTTAGATTGATTCTGTACTAATAAACATGGGTGTTCAGAAGCTACTGGTTGATTCTCAGCTCGATCTGAGGCAAAATGTTTTTAAAATCCTCAGATTGTCATGAGATTGCTTTTAGATTGATTCTGTACTATACACATTGGGTGTTCTTAAGCTACTTGTTGAATCTCAGCATGATCGGAAATTAAAAACTTTCAAAATCTTCAGATTGCTTTTAGATTGATTCTGTACTAATAAACATGGGTGTTCAGAAGCTACTGGTTGAATCTCAGCTTGATCGGAGATCAAAAACTTTCAAAATCCTCAGATTGCTTTTAGATTGATTCTATACCAAAAAACATTGGTGCTGTTGAAGCTCCTAATCGAATCTCAGCTCGATCTGAGATCAAAAACGTTCAAAATCCTCAGATTGCTTTTAGATTGATTCTGTACTAAGAATCATGGGTGTTCAGAAGCTACTGGTTGAATCTCAGCTCGATCGGAGATCAAAAACTTTCAAAATCCTCAGATTGCTTTTAGATTGATTCGGTACTAAGAATCATGGGTGTTAGAAGCTATTGGTTGATTCTCAGCTCGATCTGAGACAAAATATTTTTAAAATCCTCAAATTGCTTTTAGATTGATTCTGTACTAAGAAACATGGGTGTTCAGAAGCTACTGGTTGAATCTCAGCTTGATCGGAGATCAAAAACTTTCAAAATCCTCAGATTGCTTTTAGATTGATTCTGTACTAAGAAACATTGGTGTTCTTAAGCTACTGGTTCGATCTCAGCTCGATCTGAGACAAAATGTTTTTAAAATCATCAGATTGTCTTTAGATTGATTCTGTACTAAGAAACAAGGGTGTTCAGAAGCTACTGGTTGAATCTCAGCTCGATCGGAGATCAAAAGCTTTCAAAATCCTCAGATTACTTTTAGATTTATTCTGTACCAATAAACATAGGTGCTGTGAAGCTCCTGATTGATTCTCAGCTCGATCTGAGACAAAATGTTTTTAAAATCATCAGATTGTCTTTAGATTGATTCTGTACTAAGAAACAAGGGTGTTCAGAAGCTACTGGTTGAATCTCAGCTCGATCGGAGATCAAAAGCTTTCAAAATCCTCAGATTACTTTTAGATTTATTCTGTACCAATAAACATAGGTGCTGTGAACTCTTGATTGAATCTCAGCGCGATCGGAGATCAAAAACTTTCAAAGTCATGAGATTGCTTTTAGATTGATTCTGTACTAATAAACATGGGTGTTCAGAAGCTACTGGTTGAATCTCAGCTTGATCGGAGATCAAAAACTTTCAAAATCCTCAGATTGCTTTTAGATTGATTCTGTACCAAAAAAAATGGGTGCTGTGAAGCTCCTGGTTGAATCTCAGCTCGATCTGAAATTAAAAACTTTCAAAATCCTCAGATTGCTTTTAGATTGATTCTGTACTAATAAACATGGGTGTTCAGAAGCTACTGGTTGATTCTCAGCTCGATCTGAGGCAAAATGTTTTTAAAATCCTCAGATTGTCATGAGATTGCTTTTAGATTGATTCTGTACTATACACATTGGGTGTTCTTAAGCTACTTGTTGAATCTCAGCTTGATCGGAAATTAAAAACTTTCAAAATCTTCAGATTGCTTTTAGATTGATTCTGTACTAATAAACATGGGTGTTCAGAAGCTACTGGTTGAATCTCAGCTTGATCGGAGATCAAAAACTTTCAAAATCCTCAGATTGCTTTTAGATTGATTCTATACCAAAAAACATTGGTGCTGTGAAGCTCCTGGTCGAATCTCAGCTCGATCTGAGATCAAAAACGTTCAAAATCCTCAGATTGCTTTTAGATTGATTCTGTACTAAGAATCATGGGTGTTAGAAGCTACTGGTTGAATCTCAGCTCGATCGGAGATCAAAAACTTTCAAAATCCTCAGATTGCTTTTAGATTGATTCGGTACTAAGAATCATGGGTGTTAGAAGCTATTAGTTGATTCTCAGCTCGATCTGAGACAAAATATTTTTAAAATCCTCAAATTGCTTTTAGATTGATTCTGTACTAAGAAACATGGGTGTTCAGAAGCTACTGGTTGAATCTCAGCTTGATCGGAGATCAAAAACTTTCAAAATCCTCAGATTGCTTTTAGATTGATTCTGTACTAAGAAACATTGGTGTTCTTAAGCTACTGGTTCGATCTCAGCTCGATATGAGACAAAATGTTTTTAAAATCATCAGATTGTCTTTAGATTGATTCTGTACTAAGAAACAAGGGTGTTCAGAAGCTACTGGTTGAATCTCAGCTCGATCGGAGATCAAAAGCTTTCAAAATCCTCAGATTACTTTTAGATTTATTCTGTACCAATAAACATAGGTGCTGTGAAGCTCCTGATTGATTATCAGCTCGATCTGAGACAAAATGTTTTTAAAATCATCAGATTGTCTTTAGATTGATTCTGTACTAAGAAACAAGGGTGTTCAGAAGCTACTGGTTGAATCTCAGCTCGATCGGAGATCAAAAGCTTTCAAAATCCTCAGATTACTTTTAGATTTATTCTGTACCAATAAACATAGGTGCTGTGAAGCTCTTGATTGATTCTCAGCTCGATCTGAGACAAAATGTTTTTAAAATCCTCAGATTGCTTTTAGATTGATTCTGTACTAAGAATCATGGGTGTTCCGAAGCTACTGGTTGAATCTCAGCTCGATCGGAGATCAAAAACTTTCAAAATCCTCAGATTACTTTTAGATTTATTCTGTACCAAAAAATATAGGTGCTGTGAAGCTCCTGGTTGAATCTCAGCTCGATGTGAGACAAAATGTTTTTAAAATGGTCAGATTGCTTTTAGATTGATTCTGTACTAAAAAACATGTGTGCTCAGAAGCTACTGGTTGCATCTCAGCTCGATCGGAGATCAAAAACTTTCAAAATCCTCAGATTGCTTTAGATTGATTCTGTACTAAGAAATATGGGTGCTCTGAAGTTCTTGGTTGAATCTCAGCTCGATCTGCGACAAAATGTTTTTAAAATCGTCAGATTGCTTTCAGATTTATTCTGTACCAAAAAACATGGGTGTTCATAAGTTACTGGTTGAATGAAACTCAGCTCGATGGGAGATTAAAAATTTTCAAAATCCTCAGATTGCTTTTAAATTTATTCTGTACTAATAAACATTGTGCTCAGAAGTCACTGGTTGAATCTCAGAAACTGGTTGAATCTCAAAAACTTTCAAAATCTTCAGATTGCTTTTAGATTGATTCTGTACTAAAAACATGGGTGTTCAGAAGCTACTGGTTGATTCTCAGCTCGATCTGAGACAAAATGTTTTAAAAATCCTCAGATTGCTTTTAGATTGATTCTGTACTTAGAAACATGGGTGTTCTTAAGCTACTGGTTGAATCTCAGCTCGATCTGAGACAAAATGTTTTAAAAATCCTCAGATTGCTTTTAGATTGATTCTGTACTTAGAAACATGGGTGTTCTTAAGCTACTGGTTGAATCTCAGATCGATCTGAGACAAAATGTTTTAAAAATCCTCAGATTGCTTTTAGATTGATTCTGTACTAAGAAACATGTGTGTTCAGAAGCTACTGGTTGAATCTAAGCTTGATCGGAGATCAAAAACTTTCAAAATCCTCAGATTGCTTTTAGATTGATTCTGTACTAAGAAACTGGTTGAATCTCAGCTCGATCTGAGACAAAATGTTTTAAAAATCCTCAGATTGCTTTTAGATTGATTCTGTACTAAGAAACATGTGTGTTCAGAAGCTACTGGTTGAATCTAAGTTTGATCGGAGATCAAAAACTTTCAAAATCCTCAGATTGCTTTTAGATTGATTCTGTACTAAGAAACAAGGGTGCTCTGAAGTTCCTGGTTGAATCTCAACTCGATCTGAGACAAAATGTTTTTAAAATAATGAGATTGCCTTTAAGATAGATTCTGTACTAAGAAACATGTGTGTTCAGAAGCTACTGGTTGAATCTCAGCTCGATCGGAGATCAAAAACTTTCAAAGTCATGAGATAGCTTTTAGATTGATTCTGTACTATAAACATTGGGTGTTCTTAAGCTACTGGTTGAATCTCAGCTCGATCGGAGATCAAAAACGTTCAAAATCCTCAGATTACTTTTAGATTGATTTTGTACTAAGAATCATGGGTGTTAGAAGCTACTGGTTGAATCTCAGATCGATCGGAGATCAAAATATTTTTAAAATCCTCAAATTACTTTTAGATTGATTCTGTTCTAAGAAACATGGGTGTTCAGAAGCAACAAGTTGAATCTCAGCTTGATCGGAGATCAAAAACTTTCAAAATCCTCAGATTGCTTTTAGATTGATTCTGTACTAATAAACATGTGTGCTTTGAAGTTCCTGGTTGAATCTCAGCTTGATCTGATACAAAATGTTTTTCAAATCCTCAGATTGCTTTTAGATTTATTCTGTACCAAAAAACATAGGTGCTGTGAAGCTCCTGGTTGAATCTCAGCTCGATCTGAGACAAAATGTTTTTTAAATCTTCAGATTGCTTTTAGATTGATTCTGTACTACGAATCATGGGTGTTAGAAGCTACTGGTTGATTCTCAGCTCGATCTGAGACAAAATATTTTTAAAATCCTCAGATTGCTTTTAGATTGATTCTGTACTAAAAAATATGGGTGTTCAGAAGCTACTGGTTGAATCTCAGCTTGATCGGAGATCAAAAACTTTCAAAATCCTCAGATTGCTTTTAGATTGATTGTGTACTAATAAACATGTGTGCTCTGAAGTTCCTGGTTGAATCTCAGCTTGATCTGATACAAAATGTTTTTAAAATCTTCAGATTGCTTTTAGATTGATTCTGTACTAATAAACATAGGTGTTCAGAAGCTACTGGTTGAATCTCAGCTCGATCGGAGATCAAAAACTTTCAAAATCCTCAGATTGCTTTTAGATTTATACTGTACCAAAAAATATAGGTGCTGTGAAGCTCCTGATTGAATCTCAGCTCGATCTGAGACAAAATGTTTTTAAAATCCTCAGATTGCTTTTAGATTGATTATGTACTAAGAAACATGTGTGCTCAGAAGCTACTGGTTGCATCTCAGCTCGATCGGAGATCAAAAACTTTCAAAATCCTCAGATTGCTTTCAGATTTATTCTGTACCAAAAAACTAGGGTGTTCAGAAGCTACTTTTTGAATCTCAGCTCGATCGGAGATCAAAAACTTTCAAAATCGTCAGATTGCTTTTAGATTGATTCTGTACTAAGAAACATGGGTGTTCAGAAGCTACTGGTTGAATCTCAGCTCGATCGGAGATCAAAAACTTTCAAAATCCTCAGATTGCTTTGAGATTGATTCTGTACTAAGAAATATGGGTGCTCTGAAGTTCTTGGTTGAATCTCAGCTCGATCTGCGACAAAATGTTTTTAAAATCCTCAGATTGCTTTCAGATTTATTCTGTACCAAAAAACATGGGTGTTCAGAAGCTACTGGTTGAAACTCAGCTCGATGGGAGATTAAAAACTTTCAAAATCCTCAGATTGCTTTTAAACTTATTCTGTACTAATAAACATATGTGCTCAGAAGTCACTGGTTGAATCTCAGAAACTGGTTGAATCTCAAAAACTTTCAAAATCCTCAGATTGCTTTTAGATTGATTCTGTACTTAGAAACATGGGTGTTCCTAAGCTACTGGTTGAATCTCAGCTCGATCTGAGACAAAATGTTTTAAAAATCCTCAGATTGCTTTTAGATTGATTCTGTACTAAGAAACATGTGTGTTCAGAAGCTACTGGTTGAATCTAAGCTTGATCGGAGATCAAAAACTTTCAAAATCCTCAGATTGCTTTTAGATTGATTCTGTACTATAAACATTGGGTGTTCTTAAGCTACTGGTTGAATCTCAGCTCGATCGGAAATTAAAAACTTTCAAAATTCAGATTGCTTTTAGATTGATTCTGTACTAATAAACATGGGTGTTCAGAAGCTACTGGTTGAATCTCAGCTTGATCGGAGATCAAAAACTTTCAAAATCCTCAGATTGCTTTTAGATTGATTCTGTACCAAAGAACATGGTGCTGTGAAGCTCCTGGTTGAATCTCAATTCGATCGGAGATCAAAAACTTTCAAAGTCATGAGATTGCTTTTAGATTGATTCTGTACTATAAACATTGGGTGTTCAGAAGCTACTGGTTGAATCTCAGCTTGATCGGAGATCAAAAACTTTCAAAATCCTCAGATTGCTTTTAGATTGATTCTGTACCAAAAAACATGGTGCTGTGAAGCTCCTGGTTGAATCTCAGCTCGATATGAGATCAAAAACGTTCAAAATCCTCAGATTACTTTTAGATTGATTTTGTACTAAGAATCATGGGTGTTAGAAGCTACTAGTTGAATCTCAGATCGATCGGAGATCAAAAACGTTCAAAATCCTCAGATTGCTTTTAGATTGATTCTGTACTAAGAAACGTGGGTGTTAGAAGCTACTGGTTGATTCTCAGCTCGATATGAGACAAAATATTTTTAAAATCCTCAAATTGCTTTTAGATTGATTCTGTTCTAAGAAACATGGGTGTTCAGAAGCAACTGGTTGAATCTCAGCTTGATCGGAGATCAAAAACTTTCAAAATCCTCAGATTGCTTTTAGATTGATTCTGTACTAATAAACATGTGTGCTCTGAAGTTCCTGGTTGAATCTCAGCTTGATCTGATACAAAATGTTTTTAAAATCCTCAGATTGCTTTTAGATTTATTCTGTACAAAAAAACATAGGTGCTGTGAAGCTCCTGGTTGATTCTCAGCTCGATCTGAGACAAAATGTTTTTTAAATCTTCAGATTGCTTTTAGATTGATTCTGTACTACGAATCATGGGTGTTAGAAGCTACTGGTTGATTCTCAGCTCGATCTGAGACAAAATATTTTTAAAATCCTCAGATTGCTTTTAGATTGATTCTGTTCTAAGAAACATGGGTGTTCAGAAGCAACTGGTTGAATCTCAGCATGATCGGAGATCAAAAACTTTCAAAATCTTCAGATTGCTTTTAGATTGATTCTGTACTAATAAACATGTGTGCTCTGAAGTTCCTGGTTGAATCTCAGCTTGATCTGATACAAAATGTTTTTAAAATCTTCAGATTGCTTTTAGATTTATTCTGTACCAAAAAACATAGGTGCTGTGAAGCTCCTGGTTGATTCTCAGCTCGATCTGAGACAAAATGTTTTTTAAATCTTCAGATTGCTTTTAGATTGATTCTGTACTACGAATCATGGGTGTTAGAAGCTACTGGTTGGTTCTCAGCTCGATCTGAGACAAAATATTTTTAAAATCCTCAGATTGCTTTTAGATTGATTCTGTACTAAGAAACATGGGTGTTCAGAAGCTACTGGTTGAATCTCAGCTTAATCGGAGATCAAAAACTTTCAAAATCCTCAGATTGCTTTTAGATTGATTGTGTACTAATAGACATGTGTGCTCTGAAGTTCCTGGTTGAATCTCAGCTTGATCTGATACAAAATGTTTTTAAAATCTTCAGATTGCTTTTAGATTTATACTGTACCAAAAAATATAGGTGCTGTGAAGCTCCTGATTGAATCTCAGCTCGATCTGAGACAAAATGTTTTTAAAATCCTCAGATTGCTTTTAGATTGATTCTGTACTAAGAAACATGTGTGCTCAGAAGCTACTGGTTGCATCTCAGCTCGATCGGAGATCAAAAACTTTCAAAATCCTCAGATTGCTTTCAGAATTATTCTGTACCAAAAAAACTAGGGTGTTCAGAAGCTACTGGTTGAATCTCAGCTCGATCGGAGATCAAAAACTTTCAAAATCGTCAGATTGCTTTTAGATTGATTCTGTACTAAGAAACATGGGTGTTCAGAAGCTACTGGTTGAATCTCAGCTCGATCGGAGATCAAAAACTTTCAAAATCCTCAGATTGCTTTGAGATTGATTCTGTACTAAGAAATATGGGTGCTCTGAAGTTCTTGGTTGAATCTCAGCTCGATCTGCGACAAAATGTTTTTAAAATCCTCAGATTGCTTTCAGATTTATTCTGTACCAAAAAACATGGGTGTTCAGAAGCTACTGGTTGAAACTCAGCTCGATGGGAGATTAAAAACTTTCAAAATCCTCAGATTGCTTTTAAACTTATTCTGTACTAATAAACATATGTGCTCAGAAGTCACTGGTTGAATCTCAGAAACTGGTTGAATCTCAAAAACTTTCAAAATCCTCAGATTGCTTTTAGATTGATTCTGTACTAAGAAACATGTGTGTTCAGAAGCTACTGGTTGAATCTAAGCTTGATCGGAGATCAAAAACTTTCAAAATCCTCAGATTGCTTTTAGATTGATTCTGTACTATAAACATTGGGTGTTCTTAAGCTACTGGTTGAATCTCAGCTCGATCGGAAATTAAAAACTTTCAAAATCTTCAGATTGCTTTTAGATTGATTCTGTACTAATAAACATGGGTGTTCAGAAGCTACTGGTTGAATCTCAGCTTGATCGGAGATCAAAAACTTTCAAAATCCTCAGATTGCTTTTAGATTGATTCTATACCAAAAAACATTGGTGCTGTGAAGCTCCTGGTCGAATCTCAGCTCGATCTGAGATCAAAAACGTTCAAAATCCTCAGATTGCTTTTAGATTGATTCTGTACTAAGAATCATGGGTGTTAGAAGCTACTGGTTGAATCTCAGCTCGATCGGAGATCAAAAACTTTCAAAATCCTCAGATTGCTTTTAGATTGATTCTGTACTAAGAATCATGGGTGTTAGAAGCTATTAGTTGATTCTCAGCTCGATCTGAGACAAAATATTTTTAAAATCCTCAAATTGCTTTTAGATTGATTCTGTACTAAGAAACATGGGTGTTCAGAAGCTACTGGTTGAATCTCAGCTTGATCGGAGATCAAAAACTTTCAAAATCCTCAGATTGCTTTTAGATTGATTCTGTACTAAGAAACATTGTGCTCAGAAGTCACTGGTTGAATCTCAGAAACTGGTTGAATCTCAAAAACTTTCAAAATCTTCAGATTGCTTTTAGATTGATTCTGTACTAAAAACATGGGTGTTCAGAAGCTACTGGTTGATTCTCAGCTCGATCTGAGACAAAATGTTTTAAAAATCCTCAGATTGCTTTTAGATTGATTCTGTACTTAGAAACATGGGTGTTCTTAAGCTACTGGTTGAATCTCAGATCGATCTGAGACAAAATGTTTTAAAAATCCTCAGATTGCTTTTAGATTGATTCTGTACTAAGAAACATGTGTGTTCAGAAGCTACTGGTTGAATCTAAGCTTGATCGGAGATCAAAAACTTTCAAAATCCTCAGATTGCTTTTAGATTGATTCTGTACTAAGAAACTGGTTGAATCTCAGCTCGATCTGAGACAAAATGTTTTAAAAATCCTCAGATTGCTTTTAGATTGATTCTGTACTAAGAAACATGTGTGTTCAGAAGCTACTGGTTGAATCTAAGTTTGATCGGAGATCAAAAACTTTCAAAATCCTCAGATTGCTTTTAGATTGATTCTGTACTAAGAAACAAGGGTGCTCTGAAGTTCCTGGTTGAATCTCAACTCGATCTGAGACAAAATGTTTTAAAAATCCTCAGATTGCTTTTAGATTGATTCTGTACTTAGAAACATGGGTGTTCTTAAGCTACTGGTTGAATCTCAGCTCGATCTGAGACAAAATGTTTTAAAAATCCTCAGATTGCTTTTAGATTGATTCTGTACTTAGAAACATGGGTGTTCTTAAGCTACTGGTTGAATCTCAGATCGATCTGAGACAAAATGTTTTAAAAATCCTCAGATTGCTTTTAGATTGATTCTGTACTAAGAAACATGTGTGTTCAGAAGCTACTGGTTGAATCTAAGTTTGATCGGAGATCAAAAACTTTCAAAATCCTCAGATTGCTTTTAGATTGATTCTGTACTAAGAAACAAGGGTGCTCTGAAGTTCCTGGTTGAATCTCAACTCGATCTGAGACAAAATGTTTTTAAAATAATGAGATTGCCTTTAAGATAGATTCTGTACTAAGAAACATGTGTGTTCAGAAGCTACTGGTTGAATCTCAGCTCGATCGGAGATCAAAAACTTTCAAAGTCATGAGATAGCTTTTAGATTGATTCTGTACTATAAACATTGGGTGTTCTTAAGCTACTGGTTGAATCTCAGCTCGATCGGAGATCAAAAACGTTCAAAATCCTCAGATTACTTTTAGATTGATTTTGTACTAAGAATCATGGGTGTTAGAAGCTACTGGTTGAATCTCAGATCGATCGGAGATCAAAATATTTTTAAAATCCTCAAATTACTTTTAGATTGATTCTGTTCTAAGAAACATGGGTGTTCAGAAGCAACAAGTTGAATCTCAGCTTGATCGGAGATCAAAAACTTTCAAAATCCTCAGATTGCTTTTAGATTGATTCTGTACTAATAAACATGTGTGCTTTGAAGTTCCTGGTTGAATCTCAGCTTGATCTGATACAAAATGTTTTTCAAATCCTCAGATTGCTTTTAGATTTATTCTGTACCAAAAAACATAGGTGCTGTGAAGCTCCTGGTTGAATCTCAGCTCGATCTGAGACAAAATGTTTTTTAAATCTTCAGATTGCTTTTAGATTGATTCTGTACTACGAATCATGGGTGTTAGAAGCTACTGGTTGATTCTCAGCTCGATCTGAGACAAAATATTTTTAAAATCCTCAGATTGCTTTTAGATTGATTCTGTACTAAGAAATATGGGTGTTCAGAAGCTACTGGTTGAATCTCAGCTTGATCGGAGATCAAAAACTTTCAAAATCCTCAGATTGCTTTTAGATTGATTGTGTACTAATAAACATGTGTGCTCTGAAGTTCCTGGTTGAATCTCAGCTTGATCTGATACAAAATGTTTTTAAAATCTTCAGATTGCTTTTAGATTGATTCTGTACTAATAAACATAGGTGTTCAGAAGCTACTGGTTGAATCTCAGCTCGTTCGGAGATCAAAAACTTTCAAAATCCTCAGATTGCTTTTAGATTTATACTGTACCAAAAAATATAGGTGCTGTGAAGCTCCTGATTGAATCTCAGCTCGATCTGAGACAAAATGTTTTTAAAATCCTCAGATTGCTTTTAGATTGATTATGTACTAAGAAACATGTGTGCTCAGAAGCTACTGGTTGCATCTCAGCTCGATCGGAGATCAAAAACTTTCAAAATCCTCAGATTGCTTTCAGATTTATTCTGTACCAAAAAACTAGGGTGTTCAGAAGCTACTTTTTGAATCTCAGCTCGATCGGAGATCAAAAACTTTCAAAATCGTCAGATTGCTTTTAGATTGATTCTGTACTAAGAAACATGGGTGTTCAGAAGCTACTGGTTGAATCTCAGCTCGATCGGAGATCAAAAACTTTCAAAATCCTCAGATTGCTTTGAGATTGATTCTGTACTAAGAAATATGGGTGCTCTGAAGTTCTTGGTTGAATCTCAGCTCGATCTGCGACAAAATGTTTTTAAAATCCTCAGATTGCTTTCAGATTTATTCTGTACCAAAAAACATGGGTGTTCAGAAGCTACTGGTTGAAACTCAGCTCGATGGGAGATTAAAAACTTTCAAAATCCTCAGATTGCTTTTAAACTTATTCTGTACTAATAAACATATGTGCTCAGAAGTCACTGGTTGAATCTCAGAAACTGGTTGAATCTCAAAAACTTTCAAAATCCTCAGATTGCTTTTAGATTGATTCTGTACTTAGAAACATGGGTGTTCCTAAGCTACTGGTTGAATCTCAGCTCGATCTGAGACAAAATGTTTTAAAAATCCTCAGATTGCTTTTAGATTGATTCTGTACTAAGAAACATGTGTGTTCAGAAGCTACTGGTTGAATCTAAGCTTGATCGGAGATCAAAAACTTTCAAAATCCTCAGATTGCTTTTAGATTGATTCTGTACTATAAACATTGGGTGTTCTTAAGCTACTGGTTGAATCTCAGCTCGATCGGAAATTAAAAACTTTCAAAATTCAGATTGCTTTTAGATTGATTCTGTACTAATAAACATGGGTGTTCAGAAGCTACTGGTTGAATCTCAGCTTGATCGGAGATCAACAACTTTCAAAATCCTCAGATTGCTTTTAGATTGATTCTGTACCAAAGAACATGGTGCTGTGAAGCTCCTGGTTGAATCTCAATTCGATCGGAGATCAAAAACTTTCAAAGTCATGAGATTGCTTTTAGATTGATTCTGTACTATAAACATTGGGTGTTCAGAAGCTACTGGTTGAATCTCAGCTTGATCGGAGATCAAAAACTTTCAAAATCCTCAGATTGCTTTTAGATTGATTCTGTACCAAAAAACATGGTGCTGTGAAGCTCCTGGTTGAATCTCAGCTCGATATGAGATCAAAAACGTTCAAAATCCTCAGATTACTTTTAGATTGATTTTGTACTAAGAATCATGGGTGTTAGAAGCTACTAGTTGAATCTCAGATCGATCGGAGATCAAAAACGTTCAAAATCCTCAGATTGCTTTTAGATTGATTCTGTACTAAGAAACGTGGGTGTTAGAAGCTACTGGTTGATTCTCAGCTCGATATGAGACAAAATATTTTTAAAATCCTCAAATTGCTTTTAGATTGATTCTGTTCTAAGAAACATGGGTGTTCAGAAGCAACTGGTTGAATCTCAGCTTGATCGGAGATCAAAAACTTTCAAAATCCTCAGATTGCTTTTAGATTGATTCTGTACTAATAAACATGTGTGCTCTGAAGTTCCTGGTTGAATCTCAGCTTGATCTGATACAAAATGTTTTTAAAATCCTCAGATTGCTTTTAGATTTATTCTGTACCAAAAAACATAGGTGCTGTGAAGCTCCTGGTTGATTCTCAGCTCGATCTGAGACAAAATGTTTTTTAAATCTTCAGATTGCTTTTAGATTGATTCTGTACTACGAATCATGGGTGTTAGAAGCTACTGGTTGATTCTTAGCTCGATCTGAGACAAAATATTTTTAAAATCCTCAGATTGCTTTTAGATTGATTCTGTTCTAAGAAACATGGGTGTTCAGAAGCAACTGGTTGAATCTCAGCATGATCGGAGATCAAAAACTTTCAAAATCTTCAGATTGCTTTTAGATTGATTCTGTACTAATAAACATGTGTGCTCTGAAGTTCCTGGTTGAATCTCAGCTTGATCTGATACAAAATGTTTTTAAAATCTTCAGATTGCTTTTAGATTTATTCTGTACCAAAAAACATAGGTGCTGTGAAGCTCCTGGTTGATTCTCAGCTCGATCTGAGACAAAATGTTTTTTAAATCTTCAGATTGCTTTTAGATTGATTCTGTACTACGAATCATGGGTGTTAGAAGCTACTGGTTGATTCTCAGCTCGATCTGAGACAAAATATTTTTAAAATCCTCAGATTGCTTTTAGATTGATTCTGTACTAAGAAACATGGGTGTTCAGAAGCTACTGGTTGAATCTCAGCTTAATCGGAGATCAAAAACTTTCAAAATCCTCAGATTGCTTTTAGATTGATTGTGTACTAATAGACATGTGTGCTCTGAAGTTCCTGGTTGAATCTCAGCTTGATCTGATACAAAATGTTTTTAAAATCTTCAGATTGCTTTTAGATTGATTCTGTACTAATAAACATAGGTGTTCAGAAGCTACTGGTTGAATCTCAGCTCGATCGGAGATCAAAAACTTTCAAAATCCTCAGATTGCTTTTAGATTTATACTGTACCAAAAAATATAGGTGCTGTGAAGCTCCTGATTGAATCTCAGCTCGATCTGAGACAAAATGTTTTTAAAATCCTCAGATTGCTTTTAGATTGATTCTGTACTAAGAAACATGTGTGCTCAGAAGCTACTGGTTGCATCTCAGCTCGATCGGAGATCAAAAACTTTCAAAATCCTCAGATTGCTTTCAGAATTATTCTGTACCAAAAAAACTAGGGTGTTCAGAAGCTACTGGTTGAATCTCAGCTCGATCGGAGATCAAAAACTTTCAAAATCGTCAGATTGCTTTTAGATTGATTCTGTACTAAGAAACATGGGTGTTCAGAAGCTACTGGTTGAATCTCAGCTCGATCGGAGATCAAAAACTTTCAAAATCGTCAGATTGCTTTTAGATTGATTCTGTACTAAGAAACATGGGTGTTCAGAAGCTACTGGTTGAATCTCAGCTCGATCGGAGATCAAAAACTTTCAAAATCCTCAGATTGCTTTGAGATTGATTCTGTACTAAGAAATATGGGTGCTCTGAAGTTCTTGGTTGAATCTCAGCTCGATCTGCGACAAAATGTTTTTAAAATCCTCAGATTGCTTTCAGATTTATTCTGTACCAAAAAACATGGGTGTTCAGAAGCTACTGGTTGAAAATCAGCTCGATGGGAGATTAAAAACTTTCAAAATCCTCAGATTGCTTTTAAACTTATTCTGTACTAATAAACATATGTGCTCAGAAGTCACTGGTTGAATCTCAGAAACTGGTTGAATCTCAAAAACTTTCAAAATCCTCAGATTGCTTTTAGATTGATTCTGTACTAAGAAACATGTGTGTTCAGAAGCTACTGGTTGAATCTAAGCTTGATCGGAGATCAAAAACTTTCAAAATCCTCAGATTGCTTTTAGATTGATTCTGTACTATAAACATTGGGTGTTCTTAAGCTACTGGTTGAATCTCAGCTCGATCGGAAATTAAAAACTTTCAAAATCTTCAGATTGCTTTTAGATTGATTCTGTACTAATAAACATGGGTGTTCAGAAGCTACTGGTTGAATCTCAGCTTGATCGGAGATCAAAAACTTTCAAAATCCTCAGATTGCTTTTAGATTGATTCTGTACCAAAGAAAATGGTGCTGTGAAGCTCCTGGTTGAATCTCAATTCGATCGGAGATCAAAAACTTTCAAAGTCATGAGATTGCTTTTAGATTGATTCTGTACTATAAACATTGGGTGTTCTTAAGCTTCTGGTTGAATCTCAGCTCGATCGGAAATTAAAAACTTTCAAAATCTTCAGATTGCTTTTAGATTGATTCTGTACTAATAAACATGGGTGTTCAGAAGCTACTGGTTGAATCTCAGCTTGATCGGAGATCAAAAACTTTCAAAATCCTCAGATTGCTTTTAGATTGATTCTGTACCAAAAAACATGGTGCTGTGAAGCTCCTGGTTGAATCTCAGCTCGATCTGAGATCAAAAACGTTCAAAATCCTCAGATTACTTTTAGATTGATTTTGTACTAAGAATCATGGGTGTTAGAAGCTACTGGTTGAATCTCAGATCGATCGGAGATCAAAAACGTTCAAAATCCTCAGATTGCTTTTAGATTGATTCTGTACTAAGAAACGTGGGTGTTAGAAGCTACTGGTTGATTCTCAGCTCGATATGAGACAAAATATTTTTAAAATCCTCAAATTGCTTTTAGATTGATTCTGTTCTAAGAAACATGGGTGTTCAGAAGCAACTGGTTGAATCTCAGCTTGATCGGAGATCAAAAACTTTCAAAATCCTCAGATTGCTTTTAGATTGATTCTGTACTAATAAACATGTGTGCTCTGAAGTTCCTGGTTGAATCTCAGCTTGATCTGATACAAAATGTTTTTAAAATCCTCAGATTGCTTTTAGATTTATTCTGTACCAAAAAACATAGGTGCTGTGAAGCTCCTGGTTGATTCTCAGCTCGATCTGAGACAAAATGTTTTTTAAATCTTCAGATTGCTTTTAGATTGATTCTGTACTACGAATCATGGGTGTTAGAAGCTACTGGTTGATTCTCAGCTCGATCTGAGACAAAATATTTTTAAAATCCTCAGATTGCTTTTAGATTGATTCTGTACTAAGAAACATGGGTGTTCAGAAGCTACTGGTTGAATCTCAGCTTGATCGGAGATCAAAAACTTTCAAAATCCTCAGATTGCTTTTAGATTGATTGTGTACTAATAAACATGTGTGCTCTGAAGTTCCTGGTTGAATCTCAGCTTGATCTGATACAAAATGTTTTTAAAATCCTCAGATTGCTTTTAGATTTATTCTGTCCTAAAAAACATAGGTGCTGTGAAGCTCCTGGTTGATTCTCTGCTCGATCTGAGACAAAATGTTTTTTAAATCTTCAGATTGCTTTTAGATTGATTGTACTACGAAACGTGGGTGTTCAGAAGCTACTGGTTGAATCACAGCTCGAACGGAGATTAAAAACTTTCAAAATCCTCAGATTGCTTTTATATTGATTCTGTACTAAGAAATATAGGTGCTCTAAATGACCTGGTTGAATCTCAGCTCGATCTGAGACAAAATGTTTTTAAAATCCTCAGATTGCTTTTAGATTGATTCTGTACTAAAAAACATGGGTGTTCTTAAGCTACTGGTTGAATCTCAGCTCGATCTGAGACAAAATGTTTTAAAAATCCTCAGATTGCTTTTAGATTGATTCTGTACTAAAAAACATGTGTGCTCAGAAGCTACTGGTTGCATCTCAGCTCGATCGGAGATCAAAAACTTTCAAAATCCTCAGATTGCTTTTAGATTGATTCTGTACTAATAAACATGTGTGCTCAGAAGTCACTGGTTGAATCTCAGCTCGATCTGAGACAAAATGTTTTTAAAATCCTCAGATTGCTTTAAGGTTGATTCTGTACCAAAAAACATAGGTGTTCAGAAGCTCCTGGTTGATTCTCAGCTCGATCTGAGACAAAATGTTTTTTTAAATCTTCAGATTGCTTTTAGATTGATTCTGTACTAAGAAACGTGGGTGTTCAGAAGCTACTGGTTGAATCTCAGCTCGAACGGAGATTAAAACTTTTCAAAATCCTCAGATTGCTTTTATATTGATTCTGTACTAAGAAATATGGGCGCTCTGAAGTTCCTGGTTGAATCTCAGCTCGATCTGAGACAAAATGTTTTTAAAATCCTCAGATTGCTTTCAGATTTATTCTGTACTAAGAAACAAGGGTGTTCAGAAGCTACTGGTTGAATCTCAGCTCGATCGGAGATCAAAAACTTTCAAAATCCTCAGATTGCTTTTAGATTGATTCTGTACTAATAAACATGGGTGTTCAGAAGCTACTGGTTGATTCTCAGCTCGATCTGAGGCAAAATGTTTTTAAAATCCTCAGATTGTCATGAGATTGCTTTTAGATTGATTCTGTACTATACACATTGGGTGTTCTTAAGCTACTTGTTGAATCTCAGCTTAATCGGAAATTAAAAACTTTCAAAATCTTCAGATTGCTTTTAGATTGATTCTGTACTAATAAACATGGGTGTTCAGAAGCTACTGGTTGAATCTCAGCTTGATCGGAGATCAAAAACTTTCAAAATCCTCAGATTGCTTTTAGATTGATTCTATACCAAAAAACATTGGTGCTGTGAAGCTCCTGGTCGAATCTCAGCTCGATCTGAGATCAAAAACGTTCAAAATCCTCAGATTGCTTTTAGATTGATTCTGTACTAAGAATCATGGGTGTTAGAAGCTACTGGTTGAATCTCAGCTCGATCGGAGATCAAAAACTTTCAAAATCCTCAGATTGCTTTTAGATTGATTCGGTACTAAGAATCATGGGTGTTAGAAGCTATTGGTTGATTCTCAGCTCGATCTGAGACAAAATATTTTTAAAATCCTCAAATTGCTTTTAGATTGATTCTGTACTAAGAAACATGGGTGTTCAGAAGCTACTGGTTGAATCTCAGCTTGATCGGAGATCAAAAACTTTCAAAATCCTCAGATTGCTTTTAGATTGATTCTGTACTAAGAAACATTGGTGTTCTTAAGCTACTGGTTCGATCTCAGCTCGATCTGAGACAAAATGTTTTTAAAATCCTCAGATTACTTTTAGATTTATTCTGTACCAATAAACATAGGTGCTGTGAAGCTCCTGGTTGATTCTCTGCTCGATCTGAGACAAAATGTTTTTTAAATCTTCAGATTGCTTTTAGATTGATTGTACTACGAAACGTGGGTGTTCAGAAGCTACTGGTTGAATCACAGCTCGAACGGAGATTAAAAACTTTCAAAATCCTCAGATTGCTTTTATATTGATTCTGTACTAAGAAATATAGGTGCTCTAAATGACCTGGTTGAATCTCAGCTCGATCTGAGACAAAATGTTTTTAAAATCCTCAGATTGCTTTTAGATTGATTCTGTACTAAAAAACATGGGTGTTCTTAAGCTACTGGTTGAATCTCAGCTCGATCTGAGACAAAATGTTTTAAAAATCCTCAGATTGCTTTTAGATTGATTCTGTACTAAAAAACATGTGTGCTCAGAAGCTACTGGTTGCATCTCAGCTCGATCGGAGATCAAAAACTTTCAAAATCCTCAGATTGCTTTTAGATTGATTCTGTACTAATAAACATGTGTGCTCAGAAGTCACTGGTTGAATCTCAGCTCGATCTGAGACAAAATGTTTTTAAAATCCTCAGATTGCTTTTATATTGATTCTGTACTAAGAAATATGGGTGCTCTGAAGTTCCTGGTTGAATCTCAGCTCGATCTGAGACAAAATGTTTTTAAAATCCTCAGATTGCTTTCAGATTTATTCTGTACTAAGAAACAAGGGTGTTCAGAAGCTACTGGTTGAATCTCAGCTCGATCGGAGATCAAAAACTTTCAAAATCCTCAGATTGCTTTTAGATTGATTCTGTACTAATAAACATGGGTGTTCAGAAGCTACTGGTTGATTCTCAGCTCGATCTGAGGCAAAATGTTTTTAAAATCCTCAGATTGTCATGAGATTGCTTTTAGATTGATTCTGTACTATACACATTGGGTGTTCTTAAGCTACTTGTTGAATCTCAGCTTAATCGGAAATTAAAAACTTTCAAAATCTTCAGATTGCTTTTAGATTGATTCTGTACTAATAAACATGGGTGTTCAGAAGCTACTGGTTGAATCTCAGCTTGATCGGAGATCAAAAACTTTCAAAATCCTCAGATTGCTTTTAGATTGATTCTATACCAAAAAACATTGGTGCTGTGAAGCTCCTGGTTGAATCTCAGCTCGATCGGAGATCAAAAACTTTCAAAATCCTCAGATTGCTTTTAGATTGATTCGGTACTAAGAATCATGGGTGTTAGAAGCTATTGGTTGATTCTCAGCTCGATCTGAGACAAAATATTTTTAAAATCCTCAAATTGCTTTTAGATTGATTCTGTACTAAGAAACATGGGTGTTCAGAAGCTACTGGTTGAATCTCAGCTTGATCGGAGATCAAAAACTTTCAAAATCCTCAGATTGCTTTTAGATTGATTCTGTACTAAGAAACATTGGTGTTCTTAAGCTACTGGTTCGATCTCAGCTCGATCTGAGACAAAATGTTTTTAAAATCCTCAGATTACTTTTAGATTTATTCTGTACCAATAAACATAGGTGCTGTGAAGCTCCTGGTTGATTCTCTGCTCGATCTGAGACAAAATGTTTTTTAAATCTTCAGATTGCTTTTAGATTGATTGTACTACGAAACGTGGGTGTTCAGAAGCTACTGGTTGAATCACAGCTCGAACGGAGATTAAAAACTTTCAAAATCCTCAGATTGCTTTTATATTGATTCTGTACTAAGAAATATAGGTGCTCTAAATGACCTGGTTGAATCTCAGCTCGATCTGAGACAAAATGTTTTTAAAATCCTCAGATTGCTTTTAGATTGATTCTGTACTAAAAAACATGGGTGTTCTTAAGCTACTGGTTGAATCTCAGCTCGATCTGAGACAAAATGTTTTAAAAATCCTCAGATTGCTTTTAGATTGATTCTGTACTAAAAAACATGTGTGCTCAGAAGCTACTGGTTGCATCTCAGCTCGATCGGAGATCAAAAACTTTTAAAATCCTCAGATTGCTTTTAGATTGATTCTGTACTAATAAACATGTGTGCTCAGAAGTCACTGGTTGAATCTCAGCTCGATCTGAGACAAAATGTTTTTAAAATCCTCAGATTGCTTTTATATTGATTCTGTACTAAGAAATATGGGTGCTCTGAAGTTCCTGGTTGAATCTCAGCTCGATCTGAGACAAAATATTTTTAAAATCCTCAGATTGCTTTCAGATTTATTCTGTACTAAGAAACAAGGGTGTTCAGAAGCTACTGGTTGAATCTCAGCTCGATCGGAGATCAAAAACTTTCAAAATCCTCAGATTGCTTTTAGATTGATTCTGTACTAATAAACATGGGTGTTCAGAAGCTACTGGTTGATTCTCAGCTCGATCTGAGGCAAAATGTTTTTAAAATCCTCAGATTGTCATGAGATTGCTTTTAGATTGATTCTGTACTATACACATTGGGTGTTCTTAAGCTACTTGTTGAATCTCAGCTTAATCGGAAATTAAAAACTTTCAAAATCTTCAGATTGCTTTTAGATTGATTCTGTACTAATAAACATGGGTGTTCAGAAGCTACTGGTTGAATCTCAGCTTGATCGGAGATCAAAAACTTTCAAAATCCTCAGATTGCTTTTAGATTGATTCTATACCAAAAAACATTGGTGCTGTGAAGCTCCTGGTCGAATCTCAGCTCGATCTGAGATCAAAAACGTTCAAAATCCTCAGATTGCTTTTAGATTGATTCTGTACTAAGAATCATGGGTGTTAGAAGCTACTGGTTGAATCTCAGCTCGATCGGAGATCAAAAACTTTCAAAATCCTCAGATTGCTTTTAGATTGATTCGGTACTAAGAATCATGGGTGTTAGAAGCTATTGGTTGATTCTCAGCTCGATCTGAGACAAAATATTTTTAAAATCCTCAAATTGCTTTTAGATTGATTCTGTACTAAGAAACATGGGTGTTCAGAAGCTACTGGTTGAATCTCAGCTTGATCGGAGATCAAAAACTTTCAAAATCCTCAGATTGCTTTTAGATTGATTCTGTACTAAGAAACATTGGTGTTCTCAAGCTACTGGTTCGATCTCAGCTCGATCTGAGACAAAATGTTTTTAAAATCCTCAGATTACTTTTAGATTTATTCTGTACCAATAAACATAGGTGCTGTGAAGCTCCTGGTTGATTCTCTGCTCGATCTGAGACAAAATGTTTTTTAAATCTTCAGATTGCTTTTAGATTGATTGTACTACGAAACGTGGGTGTTCAGAAGCTACTGGTTGAATCACAGCTCGAACGGAGATTAAAAACTTTCAAAATCCTCAGATTGCTTTTAGATTGATTCTGTACTAAGAAATATAGGTGCTCTAAATGACCTGGTTGAATCTCAGCTCGATCTGAGACAAAATGTTTTTAAAATCCTCAGATTGCTTTTAGATTGATTCTGTACTAAAAAACATGGGTGTTCTTAAGCTACTGGTTGAATCTCAGCTCGATCTGAGACAAAATGTTTTAAAAATCCTCAGATTGCTTTTAGATTGATTCTGTACTAAAAAACATGTGTGCTCAGAAGCTACTGGTTGCATCTCAGCTCGATCGGAGATCAAAAACTTTCAAAATCCTCAGATTGCTTTTAGATTGATTCTGTACTAAAAAACATGTGTGCTCAGAAGTCACTGGTTGAATCTCAGCTCGATCTGAGACAAAATGTTTTTAAAATCCTCAGATTGCTTTAAGATTGATTCTGTACCAAAAAACATAGGTGTTCAGAAGCTCCTGGTTGATTCTCAGCTCGATCTGAGACAAAATGTTTTTTTAAATCTTCAGATTGCTTTTAGATTGATTCTGTACTAAGAAACGTGGGTGTTCAGAAGCTACTGGTTGAATCTCAGCTCGAACGGAGATTAAAACTTTTCAAAATCCTCAGATTGCTTTTAGATTGATTCTGTACTAAGAAATATGGGTGCTCTGAAGTTCCTGGTTGAATCTCAGCTCGATCTGAGACAAAATGTTTTTAAAATCCTCAGATTGCTTTCAGATTTATTCTGTACTAAGAAACAAGGGTGTTCAGAAGCTACTGGTTGAATCTCAGCTCGATCGGAGATCAAAAACTTTCAAAATCCTCAGATTGCTTTTAGATTGATTCTGTACTAATAAACATGGGTGTTCAGAAGCTACTGGTTGATTCTCAGCTCGATCTGAGGCAAAATGTTTTTAAAATCCTCAGATTGTCATGAGATTGCTTTTAGATTGATTCTGTACTATACACATTGGGTGTTCTTAAGCTACTTGTTGAATCTCAGCTTAATCGGAAATTAAAAACTTTCAAAATCTTCAGATTGCTTTTAGATTGATTCTGTACTAATAAACATGGGTGTTCAGAAGCTACTGGTTGAATCTCAGCTTGATCGGAGATCAAAAACTTTCAAAATCCTCAGATTGCTTTTAGATTGATTCTATACCAAAAAACATTGGTGCTGTGAAGCTCCTGGTCGAATCTCAGCTCGATCTGAGATCAAAAACGTTCAAAATCCTCAGATTGCTTTTAGATTGATTCTGTACTAAGAATCATGGGTGTTAGAAGCTACTGGTTGAATCTCAGCTCGATCGGAGATCAAAAACTTTCAAAATCCTCAGATTGCTTTCAGATTTATTCTGTACCAAAAAACTAGGGTATTCAGAAGCTACTGGTTGAATCTCAGCTCGATCGGAGATCAAAAACTTTCAAAATCGTCAGATTGCTTTTAGATTGATTCTGTACTAAGAAACATGGGTGTTCAGAAGCTACTGGTTGAATCTCAGATCGATCGGAGATCAAAAACTTTCAAAATCCTCAGATTGCTTTGAGATTGATTCTGTACTAAGAAATATGGGTGCTCTGAAGTTCTTGGTTGAATCTCAGCTCGATCTGCGACAAAATGTTTTTAAAATCCTCAGATTGCTTTCAGATTTATTCTGTACCAAAAAACATGGGTGTTCAGAAGCTACTGGTTGAAACTCAGCTCGATGGGAGATTAAAAACTTTCAAAATCCTCAGATTGCTTTTAAACTTATTCTGTACTAATAAACATATGTGCTCAGAAGTCACTGGTTGAATCTCAGAAACTGGTTGAATCTCAAAAACTTTCAAAATCCTCAGATTGCTTTTAGATTGATTCTGTACTTAGAAACAATGGGTGTTCCTAAGCTACTGGTTGAATCTCAGCTCGATCTGAGACAAAATGTTTTAAAAATCCTCAGATTGCTTTTAGATTGATTGTGTACTAAGAAACATGTGTGTTCAGAAGCTACTGGTTGAATCTAAGCTTGATCGGAGATCAAAAACTTTCAAAATCCTCAGATTGCTTTTAGATTGATTCTGTACTATAAACATTTGGTGTTCTTAAGCTACTGGTTGAATCTCAGCTCGATCGGAAATTAAAAACTTTCAAAATCTTCAGATTGCTTTTAGATTGATTCTGTACTAATAAACATGGGTGTTCAGAAGCTACTGGTTGAATCTCAGCTTGATCGGAGATCAAAAACTTTCAAAATCCTCAGATTGCTTTTAGATTGATTCTGTACCAAAGAACATGGTGCTGTGAAGCTCCTGGTTGAATCTCAATTCGATCGGAGATCAAAAACTTTCAAAGTCATGAGATTGCTTTTAGATTGATTCTGTACTATAAACATTGGGTGTTCTTAAGCTACTGGTTGAATCTCAGCTCGATCGGAAATTAAAAACTTTCAAAATCTTCAGATTGCTTTTAGATTGATTCTGTACTAATAAACATGGGTGTTCAGAAGCTACTGGTTGAATCTCAGCTCGATCTGAGACAAAATGTTTTTAAAATCCTCAGATTGCTTTTAGATTGATTCTGTACCAAAAAACATGGTGCTGTGAAGCTCCTGGTTGAATCTCAGCTCGATCTGAGATCAAAAACGTTCAAAATCCTCAGATTACTTTTAGATTGATTTTGTACTAAGAATCATGGGTGTTAGAAGCTACTGGTTGAATCTCAGATCGATCGGAGATCAAAAACGTTCAAAATCCTCAGATTGCTTTTAGATTGATTCTGTACTAAGAAACGTGGGTGTTAGAAGCTTCTGGTTGATTCTCAGCTCGATATGAGACAAAATATTTTTAAAATCCTCAAATTGCTTTTAGATTGATTCTGTTCTAAGAAACATGGGTGTTCAGAAGCAACTGGTTGAATCTCAGCTTGATCGGAGATCAAAAACTTTCAAAATCCTCAGATTGCTTTTAGATTGATTCTGTACTAATAAACATGTGTGCTCTGAAGTTCCTGGTTGAATCTCAGCTTGATCTGATACAAAATGTTTTTAAAATCCTCAGATTGCTTTTAGATTTATTCTGTACCAAAAAACATAGGTGCTGTGAAGCTCCTAGTTGATTCTCAGCTCGATCTGAGACAAAATGTTTTTTAAATCTTCAGATTGCTTTTAGATTGATTCTGTACTACGAATCATGGGTGTTAGAAGCTACTGGTTGATTCTCAGCTCGATCTGAGACAAAATATTTTTAAAATCCTCAGATTGCTTTTAGATTGATTCTGTACTAAGAAACATGGGTGTTCAGAAGCTACTGGTTGAATCTCAGCTTGATCGGAGATCAAAAACTTTCAAAATCCTCAGATTGCTTTTAGATTGATTGTGTACTAATAAACATGTGTGCTCTGAAGTTCCTGGTTGAATCTCAGCTTGATCTGATACAAAATGTTTTTAAAATCCTCAGATTGCTTTTAGATTTATTCTGTCCTAAAAAACATAGGTGCTGTGAAGCTCCTGGTTGATTCTCTGCTCGATCTGAGACAAAATGTTTTTTAAATCTTCAGATTGCTTTTAGATTGATTGTACTACGAAACGTGGGTGTTCAGAAGCTACTGGTTGAATCACAGCTCGAACGGAGATTAAAATTTTTCAAAATCCTCAGATTGCTTTTATATTGATTCTGTACTAAGAAATATAGGTGCTCTAAATGACCTGGTTGAATCTCAGCTCGATCTGAGACAAAATGTTTTTAAAATCCTCAGATTGCTTTCAGATTTATTCTGTACTAAAAACATGGGTGTTCTTAAGCTACTGGTTGAATCTCAGCTCGATCTGAGACAAAATGTTTTAAAAATCCTCAGATTGCTTTTAGATTGATTCTGTACTAAAAAACATGTGTGCTCAGAAGCTACTGGTTGCATCTCAGCTCGATCGGAGATCAAAAACTTTCAAAATCCTCAGATTGCTTTTAGATTGATTCTGTACTAATAAACATGTGTGCTCAGAAGTCACTGGTTGAATCTCAGCTCGATCTGAGACAAAATGTTTTTAAAATCCTCAGATTGCTTTTAGATTGATTCTGTACCAAAAAACATAGGTGTTCAGAAGCTCCTGGTTGATTCTCAGCTCGATCTGAGACAAAATGTTTTTTTAAATCTTCAGATTGCTTTTAGATTGATTCTGTACTAAGAAACGTGGGTGTTCAGAAGCTACTGGTTGAATCTCAGCTCGAACGGAGATTAAAACTTTTCAAAATCCTCAGATTGCTTTTATATTGATTCTGTACTAAGAAATATGGGTGCTCTGAAGTTCCTGGTTGAATCTCAGCTCGATCTGAGACAAAATGTTTTTAAAATCCTCAGATTGCTTTCAGATTTATTCTGTACTAAGAAACAAGGGTGTTCAGAAGCTACTGGTTGAATCTCAGCTCTATCGGAGATCAAAAACTTTCAAAATCCTCAGATTGCTTTTAGATTTATACTGTACCAAAAAATATAGGTGCTCAGAAGCTACTGGTTGAATCTCAGCTCGATCGGAGATCAAAAACTTTCAAAGTCATGAGATTGCTTTTAGATTGATTCTGTACTATAAGCATTGGGTGTTCTTAAGCTACTGGTTGAATCTCAGCTCGATCGGAAATTAAAAACTTTCAAAATCTTCAGATTGCTTTTAGATTGATTCTGTACTAATAAACATGGGTGTTCAGAAGATACTGGTTGAATCTCAGCTCGATCGGAGATCAAAAACTTTCAAAATCCTCAGATTGCTTTTAGATTGAATCTGTACTAAGAAACATGTGTGTTCAGAAGCTACTGGTTGAATCTCAGCTCGATCGGAGATCAAAAACTTTCAAAGTCATGAGATTGCTTTTAGATTGATTCTGTACTAAGAAATATGGGTGCTCTGAAGTTCCTGGTTGAATCTCAGCTCGATCTGAGACAAAATGTTTTTTAAATCCTCAGATTGCTTTCAGATTTATTCATTACTAAGAAACATTGGTGTTCAGACGCTACTGGTTGAATCTCAGCTCGATCTGAGACAAAATGTTTTTAAAATCATCAGATTGCCTTTAGATTGATTCTGTACTAAGAAACATGGGTGTTCAGAAGATACTGGTTGAATCTCAGCTCAAACGGAGATCAAAAACTTTCAAAATCCTCAGATTGCTTTTAGATTGAATCTGTACTAAGAAACATGGGTGTTTAGAAGTTCTTGGTTGAATCTCAGCTCGATCTGCGACAAAATGTTTTTAAAATCCTCAGATTGCTTTCAGATTTATTCTGTACCAAAAAACATGGGTGTTCAGAAGCTACTGGATGAAACTCAGCCCGATGGGAGATTAAAAACTTTCAAAATCCTCAGATTGCTTTTAAATTTATTCTGTACTAATAAACATATGTGCTCAGAAGTCACTGGTTGAATCTCAGAAACTGGTTGAATCTCAAAAACTTTCAAAATCCTCAGATTGCTTTTAGATTGATTCTGTACTTAGAAACATGGGTGTTCTTAAGCTACTGGTTCGATCTCAGCTCGATCTGAGACAAAATGTTTTTAAAATCATCAGATTGTCTTTAGATTGGTTCTGTACTAAGAAACAAGGGTGTTCAGAAGCTACTGGTTGAATCTCAGCTCGATCGGAGATCAAAAGCTTTCAAAATCCTCAGATTACTTTTAGATTTATTCTGTACCAATAAACATAGGTGCTGTGAAGCTCCTGATTGATTCTCAGCTCGATCTGAGACAAAATGTTTTTAAAATCATTAGATTGTCTTTAGATTGATTCTGTACTAAGAAACAAGGGTGTTCAGAAGCTACTGGTTGAATCTCAGCTCGATCGGAGATCAAAAGCTTTCAAAATCCTCAGATTACTTTTAGATTTATTCTGTACCAATAAACATAGGTGCTGTGAAGCTCCTGATTGATTCTCAGCTCGATCTGAGACAAAATGTTTTTAAAATCCTCAGATTGCTTTTAGATTGATTCTGTACTAAGAATCATGGGTGTTCCGAAGCTACTGGTTGAATCTCAGCTCGATCGGAGATCAAAAACTTTCAAAATCCTCAGATTACTTTTAGATTTATTCTGTACCAAAAAATATAGGTGCTGTGAAGCTCCTGGTTGAATCTCAGCTCGATCTGAGACAAAATGTTTTTAAAATGGTCAGATTGCTTTTAGATTGATTCTGTACTAAAAAACATGTGTGCTCAGAAGCTACTGGTTGCATCTCAGCTCGATCGGAGATCAAAAACTTTCAAAATCCTCAGATTGCTTTTAGATTGATTCTGTACTAATAAACATGTGTGCTCAGAAGTCACTGGTTGAATCTCAGCTCGATCTGAGACAAAATGTTTTTTAAAATCCTCAGATTGCTTTTAGATTGATTCTGTACCAAAAAACATAGGTGTTCAGAAGCTCCTGGTTGATTCTCAGCTCGATCTGAGACAAAATGTTTTTTTAAATCTTCAGATTGCTTTTAGATTGATTCTGAACTAAGAAACGTGGGTGTTCAGAAGCTACTGGTTGAATCTCAGCTCGAACGGAGATTAAAACTTTTCAAAATCCTCAGATTGCTTTTATATTGATTCTGTACTAAGAAATATGGGTGCTCTGAAGTTCCTGGTTGAATCTCAGCTCGATCGGAGATCAAAAACTTTCAAAATCCTCAGATTGCTTTTAGATTTATACTGTACCAAAAAATATAGGTGCTCAGAAGCTACTGGTTGCATCTCAGCTCGATCGGAGATCAAAAACTTTCAAAATCCTCAGATTGCTTTTAGATTAATTCTGTACTAATAAACATGGGTGTTCAGAAGATACTGGTTGAATCTCAGCTCGATCGGAGATCAAAAACTTTCAAAATCCTCAGATTGCTTTTAGATTGATTCTGTACTAATAAACATGGGTGTTCAGAAGCTACTGGTTGAATCTCAGCTCGATCGGAGATCAAAAACTTTCAAAGTCATGAGATTGCTTTTAGATTGATTCTGTACTATAAACATTGGGTGTTCTTAAGCTACTGGTTGAATCTCAGCTCGATCGGAAATTAAAAACTTTCAAAATCTTCAGAATGCTTTTAGATTGATTCTGTACTAATAAACATGGGTGTTCAGAAGATACTGGTTGAATCTCAGCTCGATCGGAGATCAAAAACTTTCAAAATCCTCAGATTGCTTTTAGATTGATTCTGTACTAATAAACATGGGTGTTCAGAAGCTACTGGTTGATTCTCAGCTCGATCTGAGGCAAAATGTTTTTAAAATCCTCAGATTGTCATGAGATTGCTTTTAGATTGATTCTGTACTATACACATTGGGTGTTCTTAAGCTACTTGTTGAATCTCAGCTTAATCGGAAATTAAAAACTTTCAAAATCTTCAGATTGCTTTTAGATTGATTCTGTACTAATAAACATGGGTGTTCAGAAGCTACTGGTTGAATCTCAGCTTGATCGGAGATCAAAAACTTTCAAAATCCTCAGATTGCTTTTAGATTGATTCTATACCAAAAAACATTGGTGCTGTGAAGCTCCTGGTCGAATCTCAGCTCGATCTGAGATCAAAAACGTTCAAAATCCTCAGATTGCTTTTAGATTGATTCTGTACTAAGAATCATGGGTGTTAGAAGCTACTGGTTGAATCTCAGCTCGATCGGAGATCAAAAACTTTCAAAATCCTCAGATTGCTTTCAGATTTATTCTGTACCAAAAAACTAGGGTATTCAGAAGCTACTGGTTGAATCTCAGCTCGATCGGAGATCAAAAACTTTCAAAATCGTCAGATTGCTTTTAGATTGATTCTGTACTAAGAAACATGGGTGTTCAGAAGCTACTGGTTGAATCTCAGCTCGATCGGAGATCAAAAACTTTCAAAATCCTCAGATTGCTTTGAGATTGATTCTGTACTAAGAAATATGGGTGCTCTGAAGTTCTTGGTTGAATCTCAGCTCGATCTGCGACAAAATGTTTTTAAAATCCTCAGATTGCTTTCAGATTTATTCTGTACCAAAAAACATGGGTGTTCAGAAGCTACTGGTTGAAACTCAGCTCGATGGGAGATTAAAAACTTTCAAAATCCTCAGTTTGCTTTTAAACTTATTCTGTACTAATAAACATATGTGCTCAGAAGTCACTGGTTGAATCTCAGAAACTGGTTGAATCTCAAAAACTTTCAAAATCCTCAGATTGCTTTTAGATTGATTCTGTACTTAGAAACATGGGTGTTCCTAAGCTACTGGTTGAATCTCAGCTCGATCTGAGACAAAATGTTTTAAAAATCCTCAGATTGCTTTTAGATTGATTGTGTACTAAGAAACATGTGTGTTCAGAAGCTACTGGTTGAATCTAAGCTTGATCGGAGATCAAAAACTTTCAAAATCCTCAGATTGCTTTTAGATTGATTCTGTACTATAAACATTTGGTGTTCTTAAGCTACTGGTTGAATCTCAGCTCGATCGGAAATTAAAAACTTTCAAAATCTTCAGATTGCTTTTAGATTGATTCTGTACTAATAAACATGGGTGTTCAGAAGCTACTGGTTGAATCTCAGCTTGATCGGAGATCAAAAACTTTCAAAATCCTCAGATTGCTTTTAGATTGATTCTGTACCAAAGAACATGGTGCTGTGAAGCTCCTGGTTGAATCTCAATTCGATCGGAGATCAAAAACTTTCAAAGTCATGAGATTGCTTTTAGATTGATTCTGTACTATAAACATTGGGTGTTCTTAAGCTACTGGTTGAATCTCAGCTCGATCGGAAATTAAAAACTTTCAAAATCTTCAGATTGCTTTTAGATTGATTCTGTACTAATAAACATGGGTGTTCAGAAGCTACTGGTTGAATCTCAGCTCGATCTGAGACAAAATGTTTTTAAAATCCTCAGATTGCTTTTAGATTGATTCTGTACCAAAAAACATGGTGCTGTGAAGCTCCTGGTTGAATCTCAGCTCGATCTGAGATCAAAAACGTTCAAAATCCTCAGATTACTTTTAGATTGATTTTGTACTAAGAATCATGGGTGTTAGAAGCTACTGGTTGAATCTCAGATCGATCGGAGATCAAAAACGTTCAAAATCCTCAGATTGCTTTTAGATTGATTCTGTACTAAGAAACGTGGGTGTTAGAAGCTTCTGGTTGATTCTCAGCTCGATATGAGACAAAATATTTTTAAAATCCTCAAATTGCTTTTAGATTGATTCTGTTCTAAGAAACATGGGTGTTCAGAAGCAACTGGTTGAATCTCAGCTTGATCGGAGATCAAAAACTTTCAAAATCCTCAGATTGCTTTTAGATTGATTCTGTACTAATAAACATGTGTGCTCTGAAGTTCCTGGTTGAATCTCAGCTTGATCTGATACAAAATGTTTTTAAAATCCTCAGATTGCTTTTAGATTTATTCTGTACCAAAAAACATAGGTGCTGTGAAGCTCCTAGTTGATTCTCAGCTCGATCTGAGACAAAATGTTTTTTAAATCTTCAGATTGCTTTTAGATTGATTCTGTACTAATAAACATGGGTGTTCAGAAGCTACTGGTTGAATCTCAGCTTGATCGGAGATCAAAAACTTTCAAAATCCTCAGATTGCTTTTAGATTGATTCTATACCAAAAAACATTGGTGCTGTGAAGCTCCTGGTCGAATCTCAGCTCGATCTGAGATCAAAAACGTTCAAAATCCTCAGATTGCTTTTAGATTGATTCTGTACTAAGAATCATGGGTGTTAGAAGCTACTGGTTGAATCTCAGCTCGATCGGAGATCAAAAACTTTCAAAATCCTCAGATTGCTTTCAGATTTATTCTGTACCAAAAAACTAGGGTATTCAGAAGCTACTGGTTGAATCTCAGCTCGATCGGAGATCAAAAACTTTCAAAATCGTCAGATTGCTTTTAGATTGATTCTGTACTAAGAAACATGGGTGTTCAGAAGCTACTGGTTGAATCTCAGCTCGATCGGAGATCAAAAACTTTCAAAATCCTCAGATTGCTTTGAGATTGATTCTGTACTAAGAAATATGGGTGCTCTGAAGTTCTTGGTTGAATCTCAGCTCGATCTGCGACAAAATGTTTTTAAAATCCTCAGATTGCTTTCAGATTTATTCTGTACCAAAAAACATGGGTGTTCAGAAGCTACTGGTTGAAACTCAGCTCGATGGGAGATTAAAAACTTTCAAAATCCTCAGTTTGCTTTTAAACTTATTCTGTACTAATAAACATATGTGCTCAGAAGTCACTGGTTGAATCTCAGAAACTGGTTGAATCTCAAAAACTTTCAAAATCCTCAGATTGCTTTTAGATTGATTCTGTACTTAGAAACATGGGTGTTCCTAAGCTACTGGTTGAATCTCAGCTCGATCTGAGACAAAATGTTTTAAAAATCCTCAGATTGCTTTTAGATTGATTGTGTACTAAGAAACATGTGTGTTCAGAAGCTACTGGTTGAATCTAAGCTTGATCGGAGATCAAAAACTTTCAAAATCCTCAGATTGCTTTTAGATTGATTCTGTACTATAAACATTTGGTGTTCTTAAGCTACTGGTTGAATCTCAGCTCGATCGGAAATTAAAAACTTTCAAAATCTTCAGATTGCTTTTAGATTGATTCTGTACTAATAAACATGGGTGTTCAGAAGCTACTGGTTGAATCTCAGCTTGATCGGAGATCAAAAACTTTCAAAATCCTCAGATTGCTTTTAGATTGATTCTGTACCAAAGAACATGGTGCTGTGAAGCTCCTGGTTGAATCTCAATTCGATCGGAGATCAAAAACTTTCAAAGTCATGAGATTGCTTTTAGATTGATTCTGTACTATAAACATTGGGTGTTCTTAAGCTACTGGTTGAATCTCAGCTCGATCGGAAATTAAAAACTTTCAAAATCTTCAGATTGCTTTTAGATTGATTCTGTACTAATAAACATGGGTGTTCAGAAGCTACTGGTTGAATCTCAGCTCGATCTGAGACAAAATGTTTTTAAAATCCTCAGATTGCTTTTAGATTGATTCTGTACCAAAAAACATGGTGCTGTGAAGCTCCTGGTTGAATCTCAGCTCGATCTGAGATCAAAAACGTTCAAAATCCTCAGATTACTTTTAGATTGATTTTGTACTAAGAATCATGGGTGTTAGAAGCTACTGGTTGAATCTCAGATCGATCGGAGATCAAAAACGTTCAAAATCCTCAGATTGCTTTTAGATTGATTCTGTACTAAGAAACGTGGGTGTTAGAAGCTTCTGGTTGATTCTCAGCTCGATATGAGACAAAATATTTTTAAAATCCTCAAATTGCTTTTAGATTGATTCTGTTCTAAGAAACATGGGTGTTCAGAAGCAACTGGTTGAATCTCAGCTTGATCGGAGATCAAAAACTTTCAAAATCCTCAGATTGCTTTTAGATTGATTCTGTACTAATAAACATGTGTGCTCTGAAGTTCCTGGTTGAATCTCAGCTTGATCTGATACAAAATGTTTTTAAAATCCTCAGATTGCTTTTAGATTTATTCTGTACCAAAAAACATAGGTGCTGTGAAGCTCCTAGTTGATTCTCAGCTCGATCTGAGACAAAATGTTTTTTAAATCTTCAGATTGCTTTTAGATTGATTCTGTACTACGAATCATGGGTGTTAGAAGCTACTGGTTGATTCTCAGCTCGATCTGAGACAAAATATTTTTAAAATCCTCAGATTGCTTTTAGATTGATTCTGTACTAAGAAACATGGGTGTTCAGAAGCTACTGGTTGAATCTCAGCTTGATCGGAGATCAAAAACTTTCAAAATCCTCAGATTGCTTTTAGATTGATTCTGTACTAATAAACATGTGTGCTCTGAAGTTCCTGGTTGAATCTCAGCTTGATCTGATACAAAATGTTTTTAAAATCCTCAGATTGCTTTTAGATTTATTCTGTCCTAAAAAACATAGGTGCTGTGAAGCTCCTGGTTGATTCTCTGCTCGATCTGAGACAAAATGTTTTTTAAATCTTCAGATTGCTTTTAGATTGATTGTACTACGAAACGTGGGTGTTCAGAAGCTACTGGTTGAATCACAGCTCGAACGGAGATTAAAAACTTTCAAAATCCTCAGATTGCTTTTATATTGATTCTGTACTAAGAAATATAGGTGCTCTAAATGACCTGGTTGAATCTCAGCTCGATCTGAGACAAAATGTTTTTAAAATCCTCAGATTGCTTTCAGATTTATTCTGTACTAAAAACATGGGTGTTCTTAAGCTACTGGTTGAATCTCAGCTCGATCTGAGACAAAATGTTTTAAAAATCCTCAGATTGCTTTTAGATTGATTCTGTACTAAAAAACATGTGTGCTCAGAAGCTACTGGTTGCATCTCAGCTCGATCGGAGATCAAAAACTTTCAAAATCCTCAGATTGCTTTTAGATTGATTCTGTACTAATAAACATGTGTGCTCAGAAGTCACTGGTTGAATCTCAGCTCGATCTGAGACAAAATGTTTTTAAAATCCTCAGATTGCTTTTAGATTGATTCTGTACCAAAAAACATAGGTGTTCAGAAGCTCCTGGTTGATTCTCAGCTCGATCTGAGACAAAATGTTTTTTTAAATCTTCAGATTGCTTTTAGATTGATTCTGTACTAAGAAACGTGGGTGTTCAGAAGCTACTGGTTGAATCTCAGCTCGAACGGAGATTAAAACTTTTCAAAATCCTCAGATTGCTTTTATATTGATTCTGTACTAAGAAATATGGGTGCTCTGAAGTTCCTGGTTGAATCTCAGCTCGATCTGAGACAAAATGTTTTTAAAATCCTCAGATTGCTTTCAGATTTATTCTGTACTAAGAAACAAGGGTGTTCAGAAGCTACTGGTTGAATCTCAGCTCGATCGGAGATCAAAAACTTTCAAAATCCTCAGATTGCTTTTAGATTTATACTGTACCAAAAAATATAGGTGCTCAGAAGCTACTGGTTGAATCTCAGCTCGATCGGAGATCAAAAACTTTCAAAGTCATGAGATTGCTTTTAGATTGATTCTGTACTATAAGCATTGGGTGTTCTTAAGCTACTGGTTGAATCTCAGCTCGATCGGAAATTAAAAACTTTCAAAATCTTCAGATTGCTTTTAGATTGATTCTGTACTAATAAACATGGGTGTTCAGAAGATACTGGTTGAATCTCAGCTCGATCGGAGATCAAAAACTTTCAAAATCCTCAGATTGCTTTTAGATTGAATCTGTACTAAGAAACATGTGTGTTCAGAAGCTACTGGTTGAATCTCAGCTCGATCGGAGATCAAAAACTTTCAAAGTCATGAGATTGCTTTTAGATTGATTCTGTACTAAGAAATATGGGTGCTCTGAAGTTCCTGGTTGAATCTCAGCTCGATCTGAGACAAAATGTTTTTTAAATCCTCAGATTGCTTTCAGATTTATTCATTACTAAGAAACATTGGTGTTCAGACGCTACTGGTTGAATCTCAGCTCGATCTGAGACAAAATGTTTTTAAAATCATCAGATTGCCTTTAGATTGATTCTGTACTAAGAAACATGTGTGTTCAGAAGCTACTGGTTGAATCTCAGCTCGATCGGAGATCAAAACTTTCAAAATCCTCAGATTGCTTTTAGATTGATTCTGTACTAATAAACATGTGTGCTCAGAAGTCACTGGTTGAATCTCAGCTCGATCGGACTTCAAAAACTTTCAAAATCCTCAGATTGCTTTTAGATTGATTCTGTACTAATAAACATGGGTGTTCAGAAGATACTGGTTGAATCTCAGCTCAAACGGAGATCAAAAACTTTCAAAATCCTCAGATTGCTTTTAGATTGAATCTGTACTAAGAAACATGGGTGTTTAGAAGTTCTTGGTTGAATCTCAGCTCGATCTGCGACAAAATGTTTTTAAAATCCTCAGATTGCTTTCAGATTTATTCTGTACCAAAAAACATGGGTGTTCAGAAGCTACTGGATGAAACTCAGCCCGATGGGAGATTAAAAACTTTCAAAATCCTCAGATTGCTTTTAAATTTATTCTGTACTAATAAACATATGTGCTCAGAAGTCACTGGTTGAATCTCAGAAACTGGTTGAATCTCAAAAACTTTCAAAATCCTCAGATTGCTTTTAGATTGATTCTGTACTTAGAAACATGGGTGTTCTTAAGCTACTGGTTCGATCTCAGCTCGATCTGAGACAAAATGTTTTTAAAATCATCAGATTGTCTTTAGATTGGTTCTGTACTAAGAAACAAGGGTGTTCAGAAGCTACTGGTTGAATCTCAGCTCGATCGGAGATCAAAAGCTTTCAAAATCCTCAGATTACTTTTAGATTTATTCTGTACCAATAAACATAGGTGCTGTGAAGCTCCTGATTGATTCTCAGCTCGATCTGAGACAAAATGTTTTTAAAATCATTAGATTGTCTTTAGATTGATTCTGTACTAAGAAACAAGGGTGTTCAGAAGCTACTGGTTGAATCTCAGCTCGATCGGAGATCAAAAGCTTTCAAAATCCTCAGATTACTTTTAGATTTATTCTGTACCAATAAACATAGGTGCTGTGAAGCTCCTGATTGATTCTCAGCTCGATCTGAGACAAAATGTTTTTAAAATCCTCAGATTGCTTTTAGATTGATTCTGTACTAAGAATCATGGGTGTTCCGAAGCTACTGGTTGAATCTCAGCTCGATCGGAGATCAAAAACTTTCAAAATCCTCAGATTACTTTTAGATTTATTCTGTACCAAAAAATATAGGTGCTGTGAAGCTCCTGGTTGAATCTCAGCTCGATCTGAGACAAAATGTTTTTAAAATGGTCAGATTGCTTTTAGATTGATTCTGTACTAAAAAACATGTGTGCTCAGAAGCTACTGGTTGCATCTCAGCTCGATCGGAGATCAAAAACTTTCAAAATCCTCAGATTGCTTTTAGATTGATTCTGTACTAATAAACATGTGTGCTCAGAAGTCACTGGTTGAATCTCAGCTCGATCTGAGACAAAATGTTTTTTAAAATCCTCAGATTGCTTTTAGATTGATTCTGTACCAAAAAACATAGGTGTTCAGAAGCTCCTGGTTGATTCTCAGCTCGATCTGAGACAAAATGTTTTGTTAAATCTTCAGATTGCTTTTAGATTGATTCTGAACTAAGAAACGTGGGTGTTCAGAAGCTACTGGTTGAATCTCAGCTCGAACGGAGATTAAAACTTTTCAAAATCCTCAGATTGCTTTTATATTGATTCTGTACTAAGAAATATGGGTGCTCTGAAGTTCCTGGTTGAATCTCAGCTCGATCGGAGATCAAAAACTTTCAAAATCCTCAGATTGCTTTTAGATTTATACTGTACCAAAAAATATAGGTGCTCAGAAGCTACTGGTTGCATCTCAGCTCGATCGGAGATCAAAAACTTTCAAAATCCTCAGATTGCTTTTAGATTAATTCTGTACTAATAAACATGGGTGTTCAGAAGATACTGGTTGAATCTCAGCTCGATCGGAGATCAAAAACTTTCAAAATCCTCAGATTGCTTTTAGATTGATTCTGTACTAATAAACATGGGTGTTCAGAAGCTACTGGTTGAATCTCAGCTCGATCGGAGATCAAAAACTTTCAAAGTCATGAGATTGCTTTTAGATTGATTCTGTACTATAAACATTGGGTGTTCTTAAGCTACTGGTTGAATCTCAGCTCGATCGGAAATTAAAAACTTTCAAAATCTTCAGAATGCTTTTAGATTGATTCTGTACTAATAAACATGGGTGTTCAGAAGATACTGGTTGAATCTCAGCTCGATCGGAGATCAAAAACTTTCAAAATCCTCAGATTGCTTTTAGATTGAATCTGTAATAAGAAACATGTGTGTTCAGAAGCTACTGGTTGAATCTCAGCTCGATCGGAGATCAAAAACTTTCAAAGTCATGAGATTGCTTTTAGATTGATTCTGTACTATAAACATTGGGTGTTCTTAAGCTACTGGTTGAATCTCAGCACGATCGGAAATTAAAATCTTTCAAAATCTTCAGATTGCTTTTAGATTGATTCTGTACTAATAAACATGGGTGTTCAGAAGCTACTGGTTGAATCTCAGCTTGATCGGAGATCAAAAACTTTCAAAATCCTCAGATTGCTTTTAGATTGATTCTGTACCAAAAAAAATGGGTGCTGTGAAGCTCCTGGTTGAATCTCAGCTCGATCTGAAATTAAAAACTTTCAAAATCCTCAGATTGCTTTTAGATTGATTCTGTACTAATAAACATGGGTGTTCAGAAGCTACTGGTTGATTCTCAGCTCGATCTGAGGCAAAATGTTTTTAAAATCCTCAGATTGTCATGAGATTGCTTTTAGATTGATTCTGTACTATACACATTGGGTGTTCTTAAGCTACTTGTTGAATCTCAGCTTGATCGGAAATTAAAAACTTTCAAAATCTTCAGATTGCTTTTAGATTGATTCTGTACTAATAAACATGGGTGTTCAGAAGCTACTGGTTGAATCTCAGCTTGATCGGAGATCAAAAACTTTCAAAATCCTCAGATTGCTTTTAGATTGATTCTATACCAAAAAAACATTGGTGCTGTGAAGCTCCTGGTCGAATCTCAGCTCGATCTGAGATCAAAAACGTTCAAAATCCTCAGATTGCTTTTAGATTGATTCTGTACTAAGAATCATGGGTGTTAGAAGCTACTGGTTGAATCTCAGCTCGATCGGAGATCAAAAACTTTCAAAATCCTCAGATTGCTTTTAGATTGATTCGGTACTAAGAATCATGGGTGTTAGAAGCTATTGGTTGATTCTCAGCTCGATCTGAGACAAAATATTTTTAAAATCCTCAAATTGCTTTTAGATTGATTCTGTACTAAGAAACATGGGTGTTCAGAAGCTACTGGTTGAATCTCAGCTTGATCGGAGATCAAAAACTTTCAAAATCCTCAGATTGCTTTTAGATTGATTCTGTACTAAGAAACATTGGTGTTCTTAAGCTACTGGTTCGATCTCAGCTCGATCTGAGACAAAATGTTTTTAAAATCATCAGATTGTCTTTAGATTGATTCTGTACTAAGAAACAAGGGTGTTCAGAAGCTACTGGTTGAATCTCAGCTCGATCGGAGATCAAAAGCTTTCAAAATCCTCAGATTACTTTTAGATTTATTCTGTACCAATAAACATAGGTGCTGTGAAGCTCTTGATTGATTCTCAGCTCGATCTGAGACAAAATGTTTTTAAAATCCTCAGATTGCTTTTAGATTGATTCTGTACTAAGAATCATGGGTGTTCCGAAGCTACTGGTTGAATCTCAGCTCGATCGGAGATCAAAAACTTTCAAAATCCTCAGATTACTTTTAGATTTATTCTGTACCAAAAAATATAGGTGCTGTGAAGCTCCTGGTTGAATCTCAGCTCGATTTGAGACAAAATGTTTTTAAAATGGTCAGATTGCTTTTAGATTGATTCTGTACTAAAAAACATGTGTGCTCAGAAGCTACTGGTTGCATCTCAGCTCGATCGGAGATCAAAAACTTTCAAAATCCTCAGATTGCTTTTAGATTGATTCTGTACTAAGAAATATGGGTGCTCTGAAGTTCTTGGTTGAATCTCAGCTCGATCTGCGACAAAATGTTTTTAAAATCCTCAGATTGCTTTCAGATTTATTCTGTACCAAAAAACATGGGTGTTCATAAGTTACTGGTTGAATGAAACTCAGCTCGATGGGAGATTAAAAATTTTCAAAATCCTCAGATTGCTTTTAAATTTATTCTGTACTAATAAACATTGTGCTCAGAAGTCACTGGTTGAATCTCAGAAACTGGTTGAATCTCAAAAACTTTCAAAATCTTCAGATTGCTTTTAGATTGATTCTGTACTAAAAACATGGGTGTTCAGAAGCTACTGGTTGATTCTCAGCTCGATCTGAGACAAAATGTTTTAAAAATCCTCAGATTGCTTTTAGATTGATTCTGTACTTAGAAACATGGGTGTTCTTAAGCTACTGGTTGAATCTCAGCTCGATCTGAGACAAAATGTTTTAAAAATCCTCAGATTGCTTTTAGATTGATTCTGTACTTAGAAACATGGGTGTTCTTAAGCTACTGGTTGAATCTCAGATCGATCTGAGACAAAATGTTTTAAAAATCCTCAGATTGCTTTTAGATTGATTCTGTACTAAGAAACATGTGTGTTCAGAAGCTACTGGTTGAATCTAAGCTTGATCGGAGATCAAAAACTTTCAAAATCCTCAGATTGCTTTTAGATTGATTCTGTACTAAGAAACTGGTTGAATCTCAGCTCGATCTGAGACAAAATGTTTTAAAAATCCTCAGATTGCTTTTAGATTGATTCTGTACTAAGAAACATGTGTGTTCAGAAGCTACTGGTTGAATCTAAGTTTGATCGGAGATCAAAAACTTTCAAAATCCTCAGATTGCTTTTAGATTGATTCTGTACTAAGAAACAAGGGTGCTCTGAAGTTCCTGGTTGAATCTCAACTCGATCTGAGACAAAATGTTTTTAAAATAATGAGATTGCCTTTAAGATAGATTCTGTACTAAGAAACATGTGTGTTCAGAAGCTACTGGTTGAATCTCAGCTCGATCGGAGATCAAAAACTTTCAAAGTCATGAGATAGCTTTTAGATTGATTCTGTACTATAAACATTGGGTGTTCTTAAGCTACTGGTTGAATCTCAGCTCGATCGGAGATCAAAAACGTTCAAAATCCTCAGATTACTTTTAGATTGATTTTGTACTAAGAATCATGGGTGTTAGAAGCTACTGGTTGAATCTCAGATCGATCGGAGATCAAAAACGTTCAAAATCCTCAGATTGCTTTTAGATTGATTCTGTACTAAGAAACGTGGGTGTTAGAAGCTACTGGTTGATTCTCAGCTCGATATGAGACAAAATATTTTTAAAATCCTCAAATTACTTTTAGATTGATTCTGTTCTAAGAAACATGGGTGTTCAGAAGCAACTGGTTGAATCTCAGCTTGATCGGAGATCAAAAACTTTCAAAATCCTCAGATTGCTTTTAGATTGATTCTGTTTTAATAAACATGTGTGCTCTGAAGTTCCTGGTTGAATCTCAGCTCGATCTGAGACAAAATGTTTTTTAAATCTTCAGATTGCTTTTAGATTGATTCTGTACTACGAATCATGGGTGTTAGAAGCTACTGGTTGATTCTCAGCTCGATCTGAGACAAAATATTTTTAAAATCCTCAGATTGCTTTTAGATTGATTCTGTACTAAGAAACATGGGTGTTCAGAAGCTACTGGTTGAATCTCAGCTTGATCGGAGATCAAAAACTTTCAAAATCCTCAGATTGCTTTTAGATTGATTGTGTACTAATAAACATGTGTGCTCTGAAGTTCCTGGTTGAATCTCAGCTTGATCTGATACAAAATGTTTTTAAAATCTTCAGATTGCTTTTAGATTGATTCTGTACTAATAAACATAGGTGTTCAGAAGCTACTGGTTGAATCTCAGCTCGATCGGAGATCAAAAACTTTCAAAATCCTCAGATTGCTTTTAGATTTATACTGTACCAAAAAATATAGGTGCTGTGAAGCTCCTGATTGAATCTCAGCTCGATCTGAGACAAAATGTTTTTAAAATCCTCAGATTGCTTTTAGATTGATTCTGTACTAAGAAACATGTGTGCTCAGAAGCTACTGGTTGCATCTCAGCTCGATCGGAGATCAAAAACTTTCAAAATCCTCAGATTGCTTTCAGATTTATTCTGTACCAAAAAACTAGGGTGTTCAGAAGCTACTGGTTGAATCTCAGCTCGATCGGAGATCAAAAACTTTCAAAATCCTCAGATTGCTTTTAGATTGATTCTGTACTAATAAACATGTGTGCTCTGAAGTTCCTGGTTGAATCTCAGCTTGATCTGATACAAAATGTTTTTAAAATCCTCAGATTGCTTTTAGATTTATTCTGTACCAAAAAACATAGGTGCTGTGAAGCTCCTAGTTGATTCTCAGCTCGATCTGAGACAAAATGTTTTTTAAATCTTCAGATTGCTTTTAGATTGATTCTGTACTACGAATCATGGGTGTTAGAAGCTACTGGTTGATTCTCAGCTCGATCTGAGACAAAATATTTTTAAAATCCTCAGATTGCTTTTAGATTGATTCTGTACTAAGAAACATGGGTGTTCAGAAGCTACTGGTTGAATCTCAGCTTGATCGGAGATCAAAAACTTTCAAAATCCTCAGATTGCTTTTAGATTGATTGTGTACTAATAAACATGTGTGCTCTGAAGTTCCTGGTTGAATCTCAGCTTGATCTGATACAAAATGTTTTTAAAATCCTCAGATTGCTTTTAGATTTATTCTGTCCTAAAAAACATAGGTGCTGTGAAGCTCCTGGTTGATTCTCTGCTCGATCTGAGACAAAATGTTTTTTAAATCTTCAGATTGCTTTTAGATTGATTGTACTACGAAACGTGGGTGTTCAGAAGCTACTGGTTGAATCACAGCTCGAACGGAGATTAAAAACTTTCAAAATCCTCAGATTGCTTTTATATTGATTCTGTACTAAGAAATATAGGTGCTCTAAATGACCTGGTTGAATCTCAGCTCGATCTGAGACAAAATGTTTTTAAAATCCTCAGATTGCTTTCAGATTTATTCTGTACTAAAAACATGGGTGTTCTTAAGCTACTGGTTGAATCTCAGCTCGATCTGAGACAAAATGTTTTAAAAATCCTCAGATTGCTTTTAGATTGATTCTGTACTAAAAAACATGTGTGCTCAGAAGCTACTGGTTGCATCTCAGCTCGATCGGAGATCAAAAACTTTCAAAATCCTCAGATTGCTTTTAGATTGATTCTGTACTAATAAACATGTGTGCTCAGAAGTCACTGGTTGAATCTCAGCTCGATCTGAGACAAAATGTTTTTAAAATCCTCAGATTGCTTTTAGATTGATTCTGTACCAAAAAACATAGGTGTTCAGAAGCTCCTGGTTGATTCTCAGCTCGATCTGAGACAAAATGTTTTTTTAAATCTTCAGATTGCTTTTAGATTGATTCTGTACTAAGAAACGTGGGTGTTCAGAAGCTACTGGTTGAATCTCAGCTCGAACGGAGATTAAAACTTTTCAAAATCCTCAGATTGCTTTTATATTGATTCTGTACTAAGATATATGGGTGCTCTGAAGTTCCTGGTTGAATCTCAGCTCGATCTGAGACAAAATGTTTTTAAAATCCTCAGATTGCTTTCAGATTTATTCTGTACTAAGAAACAAGGGTGTTCAGAAGCTACTGGTTGAATCTCAGCTCGATCGGAGATCAAAAACTTTCAAAATCCTCAGATTGCTTTTAGATTTATACTGTACCAAAAAATATAGGTGCTCAGAAGCTACTGGTTGAATCTCAGCTCGATCGGAAATTAAAAACTTTCAAAATCTTCAGATTGCTTTTAGATTGATTCTGTACTAATAAACATGGGTGTTCAGAAGATACTGGTTGAATCTCAGCTCGATCGGAGATCAAAAACTTTCAAAATCCTCAGATTGCTTTTAGATTGAATCTGTACTAAGAAACATGTGTGTTCAGAAGCTACTGGTTGAATCTCAGCTCGATCGGAGATCAAAAACTTTCAAAGTCATGAGATTGCTTTTAGATTGATTCTGTACTAAGAAATATGGGTGCTCTGAAGTTCCTGGTTGAATCTCAGCTCGATCTGAGACAAAATGTTTTTTAAATCCTCAGATTGCTTTCAGATTTATTCATTACTAAGAAACATTGGTGTTCAGACGCTACTGGTTGAATCTCAGCTCGATCTGAGACAAAATGTTTTTAAAATCATCAGATTGCCTTTAGATTGATTCTGTACTAAGAAACATGTGTGTTCAGAAGCTACTGGTTGAATCTCAGCTCGATCGGAGATCAAAACTTTCAAAATCCTCAGATTGCTTTTAGATTGATTCTGTACTAATAAACATGTGTGCTCAGAAGTCACTGGTTGAATCTCAGCTCGATCGGACTTCAAAAACTTTCAAAATCCTCAGATTGCTTTTAGATTGATTCTGTACTAAGAAACATGGGTGTTCAGAAGATACTGGTTGAATCTCAGCTCAAACGGAGATCAAAAACTTTCAAAATCCTCAGATTGCTTTTAGATTGAATCTGTACTAAGAAACATGGGTGTTTAGAAGTTCTTGGTTGAATCTCAGCTCGATCTGCGACAAAATGTTTTTAAAATCCTCAGATTGCTTTCAGATTTATTCTGTACCAAAAAACATGGGTGTTCAGAAGCTACTGGATGAAACTCAGCCCGATGGGAGATTAAAAACTTTCAAAATCCTCAGATTGCTTTTAAATTTATTCTGTACTAATAAACATATGTGCTCAGAAGTCACTGGTTGAATCTCAGAAACTGGTTGAATCTCAAAAACTTTCAAAATCCTCAGATTGCTTTTAGATTGATTCTGTACTTAGAAACATGGGTGTTCTTAAGCTACTGGTTCGATCTCAGCTCGATCTGAGACAAAATGTTTTTAAAATCATCAGATTGTCTTTAGATTGGTTCTGTACTAAGAAACAAGGGTGTTCAGAAGCTACTGGTTGAATCTCAGCTCGATCGGAGATCAAAAGCTTTCAAAATCCTCAGATTACTTTTAGATTTATTCTGTACCAATAAACATAGGTGCTGTGAAGCTCCTGATTGATTCTCAGCTCGATCTGAGACAAAATGTTTTTAAAATCATTAGATTGTCTTTAGATTGATTCTGTACTAAGAAACAAGGGTGTTCAGAAGCTACTGGTTGAATCTCAGCTCGATCGGAGATCAAAAGCTTTCAAAATCCTCAGATTACTTTTAGATTTATTCTGTACCAATAAACATAGGTGCTGTGAAGCTCCTGATTGATTCTCAGCTCGATCTGAGACAAAATGTTTTTAAAATCCTCAGATTGCTTTTAGATTGATTCTGTACTAAGAATCATGGGTGTTCCGAAGCTACTGGTTGAATCTCAGCTCGATCGGAGATCAAAAACTTTCAAAATCCTCAGATTACTTTTAGATTTATTCTGTACCAAAAAATATAGGTGCTGTGAAGCTCCTGGTTGAATCTCAGCTCGATCTGAGACAAAATGTTTTTAAAATGGTCAGATTGCTTTTAGATTGATTCTGTACTAAAAAACATGTGTGCTCAGAAGCTACTGGTTGCATCTCAGCTCGATCGGAGATCAAAAACTTTCAAAATCCTCAGATTGCTTTTAGATTGATTCTGTACTAATAAACATGTGTGCTCAGAAGTCACTGGTTGAATCTCAGCTCGATCTGAGACAAAATGTTTTTTAAAATCCTCAGATTGCTTTTAGATTGATTCTGTACCAAAAAACATAGGTGTTCAGAAGCTCCTGGTTGATTCTCAGCTCGATCTGAGACAAAATGTTTTTTTAAATCTTCAGATTGCTTTTAGATTGATTCTGAACTAAGAAACGTGGGTGTTCAGAAGCTACTGGTTGAATCTCAGCTCGAACGGAGATTAAAACTTTTCAAAATCCTCAGATTGCTTTTATATTGATTCTGTACTAAGAAATATGGGTGCTCTGAAGTTCCTGGTTGAATCTCAGCTCGATCGGAGATCAAAAACTTTCAAAATCCTCAGATTGCTTTTAGATTTATACTGTACCAAAAAATATAGGTGCTCAGAAGCTACTGGTTGCATCTCAGCTCGATCGGAGATCAAAAACTTTCAAAATCCTCAGATTGCTTTTAGATTAATTCTGTACTAATAAACATGGGTGTTCAGAAGATACTGGTTGAATCTCAGCTCGATCGGAGATCAAAAACTTTCAAAATCCTCAGATTGCTTTTAGATTGATTCTGTACTAATAAACATGGGTGTTCAGAAGCTACTGGTTGAATCTCAGCTCGATCGGAGATCAAAAACTTTCAAAGTCATGAGATTGCTTTTAGATTGATTCTGTACTATAAACATTGGGTGTTCTTAAGCTACTGGTTGAATCTCAGCTCGATCGGAAATTAAAAACTTTCAAAATCTTCAGAATGCTTTTAGATTGATTCTGTAACTAATAAACATGGGTGTTCAGAAGATACTGGTTGAATCTCAGCTCGATCGGAGATCAAAAACTTTCAAAATCCTCAGATTGCTTTTAGATTGAATCTGTAATAAGAAACATGTGTGTTCAGAAGCTACTGGTTGAATCTCAGCTCGATCGGAGATCAAAAACTTTCAAAGTCATGAGATTGCTTTTAGATTGATTCTGTACTATAAACATTGGGTGTTCTTAAGCTACTGGTTGAATCTCAGCACGATCGGAAATTAAAATCTTTCAAAATCTTCAGATTGCTTTTAGATTGATTCTGTACTAATAAACATGGGTGTTCAGAAGCTACTGCTTGAATCTCAGCTTGATCGGAGATCAAAAACTTTCAAAATCCTCAGATTGCTTTTAGATTGATTCTGTACCAAAAAAAATGGGTGCTGTGAAGCTCCTGGTTGAATCTCAGCTCGATCTGAAATTAAAAACTTTCAAAATCCTCAGATTGCTTTTAGATTGATTCTGTACTAATAAACATGGGTGTTCAGAAGCTACTGGTTGATTCTCAGCTCGATCTGAGGCAAAATGTTTTTAAAATCCTCAGATTGTCATGAGATTGCTTTTAGATTGATTCTGTACTATACACATTGGGTGTTCTTAAGCTACTTGTTGAATCTCAGCTTGATCGGAAATTAAAAACTTTCAAAATCTTCAGATTGCTTTTAGATTGATTCTGTACTAATAAACATGGGTGTTCAGAAGCTACTGGTTGAATCTCAGCTTGATCGGAGATCAAAAACTTTCAAAATCCTCAGATTGCTTTTAGATTGATTCTATACCAAAAAACATTGGTGCTGTGAAGCTCCTGGTCGAATCTCAGCTCGATCTGAGATCAAAAACGTTCAAAATCCTCAGATTGCTTTTAGATTGATTCTGTACTAAGAATCATGGGTGTTAGAAGCTACTGGTTGAATCTCAGCTCGATCGGAGATCAAAAACTTTCAAAATCCTCAGATTGCTTTTAGATTGATTCGGTACTAAGAATCATGGGTGTTAGAAGCTATTGGTTGATTCTCAGCTCGATCTGAGACAAAATATTTTTAAAATCCTCAAATTGCTTTTAGATTGATTCTGTACTAAGAAACATGGGTGTTCAGAAGCTACTGGTTGAATCTCAGCTTGATCGGAGATCAAAAACTTTCAAAATCCTCAGATTGCTTTTAGATTGATTCTGTACTAAGAAACATTGGTGTTCTTAAGCTACTGGTTCGATCTCAGCTCGATCTGAGACAAAATGTTTTTAAAATCATCAGATTGTCTTTAGATTGATTCTGTACTAAGAAACAAGGGTGTTCAGAAGCTACTGGTTGAATCTCAGCTTGATCGGAGATCAAAAACTTTCAAAATCCTCAGATTGCTTTTAGATTGATTGTGTACTAATAAACATGTGTGCTCTGAAGTTCCTGGTTGAATCTCAGCTTGATCTGATACAAAATGTTTTTAAAATCTTCAGATTGCTTTTAGATTGATTCTGTACTAATAAACATAGGTGTTCAGAAGCTACTGGTTGAATCTCAGCTCGATCGGAGATCAAAAACTTTCAAAATCCTCAGATTGCTTTTAGATTTATACTGTACCAAAAAATATAGGTGCTGTGAAGCTCCTGATTGAATCTCAGCTCGATCTGAGACAAAATGTTTTTAAAATCCTCAGATTGCTTTTAGATTGATTCTGTACTAAGAAACATGTGTGCTCAGAAGCTACTGGTTGCATCTCAGCTCGATCGGAGATCAAAAACTTTCAAAATCCTCAGATTGCTTTCAGATTTATTCTGTACCAAAAAACTAGGGTGTTCAGAAGCTACTGGTTGAATCTCAGCTCGATCGGAGATCAAAAACTTTCAAAATCCTCAGATTGCTTTTAGATTGATTCTGTACTAATAAACATGTGTGCTCTGAAGTTCCTGGTTGAATCTCAGCTTGATCTGATACAAAATGTTTTTAAAATCCTCAGATTGCTTTTAGATTTATTCTGTACCAAAAAACATAGGTGCTGTGAAGCTCCTGGTTGATTCTCAGCTCGATCTGAGACAAAATGTTTTTTAAATCTTCAGATTGCTTTTAGATTGATTCTGTACTACGAATCATGGGTGTTAGAAGCTACTGGTTGATTCTCAGCTCGATCTGAGACAAAATATTTTTAAAATCCTCAGATTGCTTTTAGATTGATTCTGTACTAAGAAACATGGGTGTTCAGAAGCTACTGGTTGAATCTCAGCTTGATCGGAGATCAAAAACTTTCAAAATCCTCAGATTGCTTTTAGATTGATTGTGTACTAATAAACATGTGTGCTCTGAAGTTCCTGGTTGAATCTCAGCTTGATCTGATACAAAATGTTTTTAAAATCCTCAGATTGCTTTTAGATTTATTCTGTCCTAAAAAACATAGGTGCTGTGAAGCTCCTGGTTGATTCTCTGCTCGATCTGAGACAAAATGTTTTTTAAATCTTCAGATTGCTTTTAGATTGATTGTACTACGAAACGTGGGTGTTCAGAAGCTACTGGTTGAATCACAGCTCGAACGGAGATTAAAAACTTTCAAAATCCTCAGATTGCTTTTATATTGATTCTGTACTAAGAAATATAGGTGCTCTAAATGACCTGGTTGAATCTCAGCTCGATCTGAGACAAAATGTTTTTAAAATCCTCAGATTGCTTTCAGATTTATTCTGTACTAAAAACATGGGTGTTCTTAAGCTACTGGTTGAATCTCAGCTCGATCTGAGACAAAATGTTTTAAAAATCCTCAGATTGCTTTTAGATTGATTCTGTACTAAAAAACATGTGTGCTCAGAAGCTACTGGTTGCATCTCAGCTCGATCGGAGATCAAAAACTTTCAAAATCCTCAGATTGCTTTTAGATTGATTCTGTACTAATAAACATGTGTGCTCAGAAGTCACTGGTTGAATCTCAGCTCGATCTGAGACAAAATGTTTTTAAAATCCTCAGATTGCTTTTAGATTGATTCTGTACCAAAAAACATAGGTGTTCAGAAGCTCCTGGTTGATTCTCAGCTCGATCTGAGACAAAATGTTTTTTTAAATCTTCAGATTGCTTTTAGATTGATTCTGTACTAAGAAACGTGGGTGTTCAGAAGCTACTGGTTGAATCTCAGCTCGAACGGAGATTAAAACTTTTCAAAATCCTCAGATTGCTTTTATATTGATTCTGTACTAAGAAATATGGGTGCTCTGAAGTTCCTGGTTGAATCTCAGCTCGATCTGAGACAAAATGTTTTTAAAATCCTCAGATTGCTTTCAGATTTATTCTGTACTAAGAAACAAGGGTGTTCAGAAGCTACTGGTTGAATCTCAGCTCGATCGGAGATCAAAAACTTTCAAAATCCTCAGATTGCTTTTAGATTTATACTGTACCAAAAAATATAGGTGCTCAGAAGCTACTGGTTGAATCTCAGCTCGATCGGAGATCAAAAACTTTCAAAGTCATGAGATTGCTTTTAGATTGATTCTGTACTATAAGCATTGGGTGTTCTTAAGCTACTGGTTGAATCTCAGCTCGATCGGAAATTAAAAACTTTCAAAATCTTCAGATTGCTTTTAGATTGATTCTGTACTAATAAACATGGGTGTTCAGAAGATACTGGTTGAATCTCAGCTCGATCGGAGATCAAAAACTTTCAAAATCCTCAGATTGCTTTTAGATTGAATCTGTACTAAGAAACATGTGTGTTCAGAAGCTACTGGTTGAATCTCAGCTCGATCGGAGATCAAAAACTTTCAAAGTCATGAGATTGCTTTTAGATTGATTCTGTACTAAGAAATATGGGTGCTCTGAAGTTCCTGGTTGAATCTCAGCTCGATCTGAGACAAAATGTTTTTTAAATCCTCAGATTGCTTTCAGATTTATTCATTACTAAGAAACATTGGTGTTCAGACGCTACTGGTTGAATCTCAGCTCGATCTGAGACAAAATGTTTTTAAAATCATCAGATTGCCTTTAGATTGATTCTGTACTAAGAAACATGTGTGTTCAGAAGCTACTGGTTGAATCTCAGCTCGATCGGAGATCAAAACTTTCAAAATCCTCAGATTGCTTTTAGATTGATTCTGTACTAATAAACATGTGTGCTCAGAAGTCACTGGTTGAATCTCAGCTCGATCGGACTTCAAAAACTTTCAAAATCCTCAGATTGCTTTTAGATTGATTCTGTACTAAGAAACATGGGTGTTCAGAAGATACTGGTTGAATCTCAGCTCAAACGGAGATCAAAAACTTTCAAAATCCTCAGATTGCTTTTAGATTGAATCTGTACTAAGAAACATGGGTGTTTAGAAGTTCTTGGTTGAATCTCAGCTCGATCTGCGACAAAATGTTTTTAAAATCCTCAGATTGCTTTCAGATTTATTCTGTACCAAAAAACATGGGTGTTCAGAAGCTACTGGATGAAACTCAGCCCGATGGGAGATTAAAAACTTTCAAAATCCTCAGATTGCTTTTAAATTTATTCTGTACTAATAAACATATGTGCTCAGAAGTCACTGGTTGAATCTCAGAAACTGGTTGAATCTCAAAAACTTTCAAAATCCTCAGATTGCTTTTAGATTGATTCTGTACTTAGAAACATGGGTGTTCTTAAGCTACTGGTTCGATCTCAGCTCGATCTGAGACAAAATGTTTTTAAAATCATCAGATTGTCTTTAGATTGGTTCTGTACTAAGAAACAAGGGTGTTCAGAAGCTACTGGTTGAATCTCAGCTCGATCGGAGATCAAAAGCTTTCAAAATCCTCAGATTACTTTTAGATTTATTCTGTACCAATAAACATAGGTGCTGTGAAGCTCCTGATTGATTCTCAGCTCGATCTGAGACAAAATGTTTTTAAAATCATTAGATTGTCTTTAGATTGATTCTGTACTAAGAAACAAGGGTGTTCAGAAGCTACTGGTTGAATCTCAGCTCGATCGGAGATCAAAAGCTTTCAAAATCCTCAGATTACTTTTAGATTTATTCTGTACCAATAAACATAGGTGCTGTGAAGCTCCTGATTGATTCTCAGCTCGATCTGAGACAAAATGTTTTTAAAATCCTCAGATTGCTTTTAGATTGATTCTGTACTAAGAATCATGGGTGTTCCGAAGCTACTGGTTGAATCTCAGCTCGATCGGAGATCAAAAACTTTCAAAATCCTCAGATTACTTTTAGATTTATTCTGTACCAAAAAATATAGGTGCTGTGAAGCTCCTGGTTGAATCTCAGCTCGATCTGAGACAAAATGTTTTTAAAATGGTCAGATTGCTTTTAGATTGATTCTGTACTAAAAAACATGTGTGCTCAGAAGCTACTGGTTGCATCTCAGCTCGATCGGAGATCAAAAACTTTCAAAATCCTCAGATTGCTTTTAGATTGATTCTGTACTAATAAACATGTGTGCTCAGAAGTCACTGGTTGAATCTCAGCTCGATCTGAGACAAAATGTTTTTTAAAATCCTCAGATTGCTTTTAGATTGATTCTGTACCAAAAAACATAGGTGTTCAGAAGCTCCTGGTTGATTCTCAGCTCGATCTGAGACAAAATGTTTTTTTAAATCTTCAGATTGCTTTTAGATTGATTCTGAACTAAGAAACGTGGGTGTTCAGAAGCTACTGGTTGAATCTCAGCTCGAACGGAGATTAAAACTTTTCAAAATCCTCAGATTGCTTTTATATTGATTCTGTACTAAGAAATATGGGTGCTCTGAAGTTCCTGGTTGAATCTCAGCTCGATCGGAGATCAAAAACTTTCAAAATCCTCAGATTGCTTTTAGATTTATACTGTACCAAAAAATATAGGTGCTCAGAAGCTACTGGTTGCATCTCAGCTCGATCGGAGATCAAAAACTTTCAAAATCCTCAGATTGCTTTTAGATTAATTCTGTACTAATAAACATGGGTGTTCAGAAGATACTGGTTGAATCTCAGCTCGATCGGAGATCAAAAACTTTCAAAATCCTCAGATTGCTTTTAGATTGATTCTGTACTAATAAACATGGGTGTTCAGAAGCTACTGGTTGAATCTCAGCTCGATCGGAGATCAAAAACTTTCAAAGTCATGAGATTGCTTTTAGATTGATTCTGTACTATAAACATTGGGTGTTCTTAAGCTACTGGTTGAATCTCAGCTCGATCGGAAATTAAAAACTTTCAAAATCTTCAGAATGCTTTTAGATTGATTCTGTAACTAATAAACATGGGTGTTCAGAAGATACTGGTTGAATCTCAGCTCGATCGGAGATCAAAAACTTTCAAAATCCTCAGATTGCTTTTAGATTGAATCTGTAATAAGAAACATGTGTGTTCAGAAGCTACTGGTTGAATCTCAGCTCGATCGGAGATCAAAAACTTTCAAAGTCATGAGATTGCTTTTAGATTGATTCTGTACTATAAACATTGGGTGTTCTTAAGCTACTGGTTGAATCTCAGCACGATCGGAAATTAAAATCTTTCAAAATCTTCAGATTGCTTTTAGATTGATTCTGTACTAATAAACATGGGTGTTCAGAAGCTACTGCTTGAATCTCAGCTTGATCGGAGATCAAAAACTTTCAAAATCCTCAGATTGCTTTTAGATTGATTCTGTACCAAAAAAAATGGGTGCTGTGAAGCTCCTGGTTGAATCTCAGCTCGATCTGAAATTAAAAACTTTCAAAATCCTCAGATTGCTTTTAGATTGATTCTGTACTAATAAACATGGGTGTTCAGAAGCTACTGGTTGATTCTCAGCTCGATCTGAGGCAAAATGTTTTTAAAATCCTCAGATTGTCATGAGATTGCTTTTAGATTGATTCTGTACTATACACATTGGGTGTTCTTAAGCTACTTGTTGAATCTCAGCTTGATCGGAAATTAAAAACTTTCAAAATCTTCAGATTGCTTTTAGATTGATTCTGTACTAATAAACATGGGTGTTCAGAAGCTACTGGTTGAATCTCAGCTTGATCGGAGATCAAAAACTTTCAAAATCCTCAGATTGCTTTTAGATTGATTCTATACCAAAAAACATTGGTGCTGTGAAGCTCCTGGTCGAATCTCAGCTCGATCTGAGATCAAAAACGTTCAAAATCCTCAGATTGCTTTTAGATTGATTCTGTACTAAGAATCATGGGTGTTAGAAGCTACTGGTTGAATCTCAGCTCGATCGGAGATCAAAAACTTTCAAAATCCTCAGATTGCTTTTAGATTGATTCGGTACTAAGAATCATGGGTGTTAGAAGCTATTGGTTGATTCTCAGCTCGATCTGAGACAAAATATTTTTAAAATCCTCAAATTGCTTTTAGATTGATTCTGTACTAAGAAACATGGGTGTTCAGAAGCTACTGGTTGAATCTCAGCTTGATCGGAGATCAAAAACTTTCAAAATCCTCAGATTGCTTTTAGATTGATTCTGTACTAAGAAACATTGGTGTTCTTAAGCTACTGGTTCGATCTCAGCTCGATCTGAGACAAAATGTTTTTAAAATCATCAGATTGTCTTTAGATTGATTCTGTACTAAGAAACAAGGGTGTTCAGAAGCTACTGGTTGAATCTCAGCTCGATCTGAGATCAAAAGCTTTCAAAATCCTCAGATTACTTTTAGATTTATTCTGTACCAATAAACATAGGTGCTGTGAAGCTCCTGATTGATTCTCAGCTCGATCTGAGACAAAATGTTTTTAAAATCATCAGATTGTCTTTAGATTGATTCTGTACTAAGAAACAAGGGTGTTCAGAAGCTACTGGTTGAATCTCAGCTCGATCGGAGATCAAAAGCTTTCAAAATCCTCAGATTACTTTTAGATTTATTCTGTACCAATAAACATAGGTGCTGTGAAGCTCTTGATTGATTCTCAGCTCGATCTGAGACAAAATGTTTTTAAAATCCTCAGATTGCTTTTAGATTGATTCTGTACTAAAAAACATGCGTGCTCAGAAGCTACTGGTTGCATCTCAGCTCGATCGGAGATCAAAAACTTTCAAAATCCTCAGATTGCTTTTAGATTGATTCTGTACTAAGAAATATGGGTGCTCTGAAGTTCTTGGTTGAATCTCAGCTCGATCTGCGACAAAATGTTTTTAAAATCCTCAGATTGCTTTCAGATTTATTCTGTACCAAAAAACATGGGTGTTCATAAGTTACTGGTTGAATGAAACTCAGCTCGATGGGAGATTAAAAATTTTCAAAATCCTCAGATTGCTTTTAAATTTATTCTGTACTAATAAACATTGTGCTCAGAAGTCACTGGTTGAATCTCAGAAACTGGTTGAATCTCAAAAACTTTCAAAATCTTCAGATTGCTTTTAGATTGATTCTGTACTAAAAACATGGGTGTTCAGAAGCTACTGGTTGATTCTCAGCTCGATCTGAGACAAAATGTTTTAAAAATCCTCAGATTGCTTTTAGATTGATTCTGTACTTAGAAACATGGGTGTTCTTAAGCTACTGGTTGAATCTCAGCTCGATCTGAGACAAAATGTTTTAAAAATCCTCAGATTGCTTTTAGATTGATTCTGTACTTAGAAACATGGGTGTTCTTAAGCTACTGGTTGAATCTCAGATCGATCTGAGACAAAATGTTTTAAAAATCCTCAGATTGCTTTTAGATTGATTCTGTACTAAGAAACATGTGTGTTCAGAAGCTACTGGTTGAATCTAAGCTTGATCGGAAATCAAAAACTTTCAAAATCCTCAGATTGCTTTTAGATTGATTCTGTACTAAGAAACTGGTTGAATCTCAGCTCGATCTGAGACAAAATGTTTTAAAAATCCTCAGATTGCTTTTAGATTGATTCTGTACTAAGAAACATGTGTGTTCAGAAGCTACTGGTTGAATCTAAGTTTGATCGGAGATCAAAAACTTTCAAAATCCTCAGATTGCTTTTAGATTGATTCTGTACTAAGAAACAAGGGTGCTCTGAAGTTCCTGGTTGAATCTCAACTCGATCTGAGACAAAATGTTTTTAAAATAATCAGATTGCCTTTAAGATAGATTCTGTACTAAGAAACATGTGTGTTCAGAAGCTACTGGTTGAATCTCAGCTCGATCGGAGATCAAAAACTTTCAAAGTCATGAGATAGCTTTTAGATTGATTCTGTACTATAAACATTGGGTGTTCTTAAGCTACTGGTTGAATCTCAGCTCGATCGGAGATCAAAAACGTTCAAAATCCTCAGATTACTTTTAGATTGATTTTGTACTAAGAATCATGGGTGTTAGAAGCTACTGGTTGAATCTCAGATCGATCGGAGATCAAAAACGTTCAAAATCCTCAGATTGCTTTTAGATTGATTCTGTACTAAGAAACGTGGGTGTTAGAAGCTACTGGTTGATTCTCAGCTCGATATGAGACAAAATATTTTTAAAATCCTCAAATTACTTTTAGATTGATTCTGTTCTAAGAAACATGGGTGTTCAGAAGCAACTGGTTGAATCTCAGCTTGATCGGAGATCAAAAACTTTCAAAATCCTCAGATTGCTTTTAGATTGATTCTGTACTAATAAACATGTGTGCTCTGAAGTTCCTGGTTGAATCTCAGCTTGATCTGATACAAAATGTTTTTAAAATCCTCAGATTGCTTTTAGATTTATTCTGTACCAAAAAACATATGTGCTGTGAAGCTCCTGGTTGATTCTCAGCTCGATCTGAGACAAAATGTTTTTTAAATCTTCAGATTGCTTTTAGATTGATTCTGTACTACGAATCATGGGTGTTAGAAGCTACTGGTTGATTCTCAGCTCGATCTGAGACAAAATATTTTTAAAATCCTCAGATTGCTTTTAGATTGATTCTGTTCTAAGAAACATGGGTGTTCAGAAGCAACTGGTTGAATCTCAGCTTGATCGGAGATCAAAAACTTTCAAAATCTTCAGATTGCTTTTAGATTGATTCTGTACTAATAAACATGTGTGCTCTGAAGTTCCTGGTTGAATCTCAGCTTGATCTGATACAAAATGTTTTTAAAATCTTCAGATTGCTTTTAGATTTATTCTGTACCAAAAAACATAGGTGCTGTGAAGCTCCTGGTTGATTCTCAGCTCGATCTGAGACAAAATTTTTTTAAATCTTCAGATTGCTTTTAGATTGATTCTGTACTACGAATCATGGGTGTTAGAAGCTACTGGTTGATTCTCAGCTCGATCTGAGACAAAATATTTTTAAAATCCTCAGATTGCTTTTAGATTGATTCTGTACTAAGAAACATGGGTGTTCAGAAGCTACTGGTTGAATCTCAGCTTGATCGGAGATCAAAAACTTTCAAAATCCTCAGATTGCTTTTAGATTGATTGTGTACTAATAAACATGTGTGCTCTGAAGTTCCTGGTTGAATCTCAGCTTGATCTGATACAAAATGTTTTTAAAATCTTCAGATTGCTTTTAGATTGATTCTGTACTAATAAACATAGGTGTTCAGAAGCTACTGGTTGAATCTCAGCTCGATCGGAGATCAAAAACTTTCAAAATCCTCAGATTGCTTTTAGATTTATACTGTACCAAAAAATATAGGTGCTGTGAAGCTCCTGGTTGAATCTCAGCTCGATCTGAGACAAAATGTTTTTAAAATCCTCAGATTGCTTTTAGATTGATTCTGTACTAAGAAACATGTGTGCTCAGAAGCTACTGGTTGCATCTCAGCTCGATCGGAGATCAAAAACTTTCAAAATCCTCAGATTGCTTTCAGATTTATTCTGTACCAAAAAACTAGGGTATTCAGAAGCTACTGGTTGAATCTCAGCTCGATCGGAGATCAAAAACTTTCAAAATCGTCAGATTGCTTTTAGATTGATTCTGTACTAAGAAACATGGGTGTTCAGAAGCTACTGGTTGAATCTCAGCTCGATCGGAGATCAAAAACTTTCAAAATCCTCAGATTGCTTTGAGATTGATTCTGTACTAAGAAATATGGGTGCTCTGAAGTTCTTGGTTGAATCTCAGCTCGATCTGCGACAAAATGTTTTTAAAATCCTCAGATTGCTTTCAGATTTATTCTGTACCAAAAAACATGGGTGTTCAGAAGCTACTGGTTGAAACTCAGCTCGATGGGAGATTAAAAACTTTCAAAATCCTCAGATTGCTTTTAAACTTATTCTGTACTAATAAACATATGTGCTCAGAAGTCACTGGTTGAATCTCAGAAACTGGTTGAATCTCAAAAACTTTCAAAATCCTCAGATTGCTTTTAGATTGATTCTGTACTTAGAAACATGTGTGTTCCTAAGCTACTGGTTGAATCTCAGCTCGATCTGAGACAAAATGTTTTAAAAATCCTCAGATTGCTTTTAGATTGATTCTGTACTAAGAAACATGTGTGTTCAGAAGCTACTGGTTGAATCTAAGCTTGATCGGAGATCAAAAACTTTCAAAATCCTCAGATTGCTTTTAGATTGATTCTGTACTATAAACATTTGGTGTTCTTAAGCTACTGGTTGAATCTCAGCTCGATCGGAAATTAAAAACTTTCAAAATATTCAGATTGCTTTTAGATTGATTCTGTACTAATAAACATGGGTGTTCAGAAGCTACTGGTTGAATCTCAGCTTGATCGGAGATCAAAAACTTTCAAAATCCTCAGATTGCTTTTAGATTGATTCTGTACCAAAGAACATGGTGCTGTGAAGCTCCTGGTTGAATCTCAATTCGATCGGAGATCAAAAACTTTCAAAGTCATGAGATTGCTTTTAGATTGATTCTGTACTATAAACATTGGGTGTTCTTAAGCTACTGGTTGAATCTCAGCTCGATCGGAAATTAAAAACTTTCAAAATCTTCAGATTGCTTTTAGATTGATTCTGTACTAATAAACATGGGTGTTCAGAAGCTACTGGTTGAATCTCAGCTTGATCGGAGATCAAAAACTTTCAAAATCCTCAGATTGCTTTTAGATTGATTCTGTACTAATAAACATGGGTGTTCAGAAGCTCCTGGTTGAATCTCAGCTCGATCTGAGATCAAAAACGTTCAAAATCCTCAGATTACTTTTAGATTGATTTTGTACTAAGAATCATGGGTGTTAGAAGCTACTGGTTGAATCTCAGATCGATCGGAGATCAAAAACGTTCAAAATCCTCAGATTGCTTTTAGATTGATTCTGTACTAAGAAACGTGGGTGTTAGAAGCTTCTGGTTGATTCTCAGCTCGATATGAGACAAAATATTTTTAAAATCCTCAAATTGCTTTTAGATTGATTCTGTTCTAAGAAACATGGGTGTTCAGAAGCAACTGGTTGAATCTCAGCTTGATCGGAGATCAAAAACTTTCAAAATCCTCAGATTGCTTTTAGATTGATTCTGTACTAATAAACATGTGTGCTCTGAAGTTCCTGGTTGAATCTCAGCTTGATCTGATACAAAATGTTTTTAAAATCCTCAGATTGCTTTTAGATTTATTCTGTACCAAAAAACATAGGTGCTGTGAAGCTCCTGGTTGATTCTCAGCTCGATCTGAGACAAATTTTTTTTAAATCTTCAGATTGCTTTTAGATTGATTCTGTACTACGAATCATGGGTGTTAGAAGCTACTGGTTGATTCTCAGCTCGATCTGAGACAAAATATTTTTAAAATCCTCAGATTGCTTTTAGATTGATTCTGTACTAAGAAACATGGGTGTTCAGAAGCTACTGGTTGAATCTCAGCTTGATCGGAGATCAAAAACTTTCAAAATCCTCAGATTGCTTTTAGATTGATTGTGTACTAATAAACATGTGTGCTCTGAAGTTCCTGGTTGAATCTCAGCTTGATCTGATACAAAATGTTTTTAAAATCTTCAGATTGCTTTTAGATTGATTCTGTACTAATAAACATAGGTGTTCAGAAGCTACTGGTTGAATCTCAGCTCGATCGGAGATCAAAAACTTTCAAAATCCTCAGATTGCTTTTAGATTTATACTGTACCAAAAAATATAGGTGCTGTGAAGCTCCTGGTTGAATCTCAGCTCGATCTGAGACAAAATGTTTTTAAAATCCTCAGATTGCTTTTAGATTGATTCTGTACTAAGAAACATGTGTGCTCAGAAGCTACTGGTTGCATCTCAGCTCGATCGGAGATCAAAAACTTTCAAAATCCTCAGATTGCTTTCAGATTTATTCTGTACCAAAAAACTAGGGTATTCAGAAGCTACTGGTTGAATCTCAGCTCGATCGGAGATCAAAAACTTTCAAAATCGTCAGATTGCTTTTAGATTGATTCTGTACTAAGAAACATGGGTGTTCAGAAGCTACTGGTTGAATCTCAGCTCGATCGGAGATCAAAAACTTTCAAAATCCTCAGATTGCTTTGAGATTGATTCTGTACTAAGAAATATGGGTGCTCTGAAGTTCTTGGTTGAATCTCAGCTCGATCTGCGACAAAATGTTTTTAAAATCCTCAGATTGCTTTCAGATTTATTCTGTACCAAAAAACATGGGTGTTCAGAAGCTACTGGTTGAAACTCAGCTCGATGGGAGATTAAAAACTTTCAAAATCCTCAGATTGCTTTTAAACTTATTCTGTACTAATAAACATATGTGCTCAGAAGTCACTGGTTGAATCTCAGAAACTGGTTGAATCTCAAAAACTTTCAAAATCCTCAGATTGCTTTTAGATTGATTCTGTACTTAGAAACATGTGTGTTCCTAAGCTACTGGTTGAATCTCAGCTCGATCTGAGACAAAATGTTTTAAAAATCCTCAGATTGCTTTTAGATTGATTCTGTACTAAGAAACATGTGTGTTCAGAAGCTACTGGTTGAATCTAAGCTTGATCGGAGATCAAAAACTTTCAAAATCCTCAGATTGCTTTTAGATTGATTCTGTACTATAAACATTTGGTGTTCTTAAGCTACTGGTTGAATCTCAGCTCGATCGGAAATTAAAAACTTTCAAAATATTCAGATTGCTTTTAGATTGATTCTGTACTAATAAACATGGGTGTTCAGAAGCTACTGGTTGAATCTCAGCTTGATCGGAGATCAAAAACTTTCAAAATCCTCAGATTGCTTTTAGATTGATTCTGTACCAAAGAACATGGTGCTGTGAAGCTCCTGGTTGAATCTCAATTCGATCGGAGATCAAAAACTTTCAAAGTCATGAGATTGCTTTTAGATTGATTCTGTACTATAAACATTGGGTGTTCTTAAGCTACTGGTTGAATCTCAGCTCGATCGGAAATTAAAAACTTTCAAAATCTTCAGATTGCTTTTAGATTGATTCTGTACTAATAAACATGGGTGTTCAGAAGCTACTGGTTGAATCTCAGCTTGATCGGAGATCAAAAACTTTCAAAATCCTCAGATTGCTTTTAGATTGATTCTGTACTAATAAACATGGGTGTTCAGAAGCTCCTGGTTGAATCTCAGCTCGATCTGAGATCAAAAACGTTCAAAATCCTCAGATTACTTTTAGATTGATTTTGTACTAAGAATCATGGGTGTTAGAAGCTACTGGTTGAATCTCAGATCGATCGGAGATCAAAAACGTTCAAAATCCTCAGATTGCTTTTAGATTGATTCTGTACTAAGAAACGTGGGTGTTAGAAGCTTCTGGTTGATTCTCAGCTCGATATGAGACAAAATATTTTTAAAATCCTCAAATTGCTTTTAGATTGATTCTGTTCTAAGAAACATGGGTGTTCAGAAGCAACTGGTTGAATCTCAGCTTGATCGGAGATCAAAAACTTTCAAAATCCTCAGATTGCTTTTAGATTGATTCTGTACTAATAAACATGTGTGCTCTGAAGTTCCTGGTTGAATCTCAGCTTGATCTGATACAAAATGTTTTTAAAATCCTCAGATTGCTTTTAGATTTATTCTGTACCAAAAAACATAGGTGCTGTGAAGCTCCTAGTTGATTCTCAGCTCGATCTGAGACAAAATGTTTTTTAAATCTTCAGATTGCTTTTAGATTGATTCTGTACTACGAATCATGGGTGTTAGAAGCTACTGGTTGATTCTCAGCTCGATCTGAGACAAAATATTTTTAAAATCCTCAGATTGCTTTTAGATTGATTCTGTACTAAGAAACATGGGTGTTCAGAAGCTACTGGTTGAATCTCAGCTTGATCGGAGATCAAAAACTTTCAAAATCCTCAGATTGCTTTTAGATTGATTGTGTACTAATAAACATGTGTGCTCTGAAGTTCCTGGTTGAATCTCAGCTTGATCTGATACAAAATGTTTTTAAAATCCTCAGATTGCTTTTAGATTTATTCTGTCCTAAAAAACATAGGTGCTGTGAAGCTCCTGGTTGATTCTCTGCTCGATCTGAGACAAAATATTTTTTAAATCCTCAGATTGCTTTTAGATTGATTCTGTACTAAGAAACATGGGTGTTCAGAAGCTACTGGTTGAATCTCAGCTTGATCGGAGATCAAAAACTTTCAAAATCCTCAGATTGCTTTTAGATTGATTGTGTACTAATAAACATGTGTGCTCTGAAGTTCCTGGTTGAATCTCAGCTTGATCTGATACAAAATGTTTTTAAAATCTTCAGATTGCTTTTAGATTGATTCTGTACTAATAAACATAGGTGTTCAGAAGCTACTGGTTGAATCTCAGCTCGATCGGAGATCAAAAACTTTCAAAATCCTCAGATTGCTTTTAGATTTATACTGTACCAAAAAATATAGGTGCTGTGAAGCTCCTGGTTGAATCTCAGCTCGATCTGAGACAAAATGTTTTTAAAATCCTCAGATTGCTTTTAGATTGATTCTGTACTAAGAAACATGTGTGCTCAGAAGCTACTGGTTGCATCTCAGCTCGATCGGAGATCAAAAACTTTCAAAATCCTCAGATTGCTTTCAGATTTATTCTGTACCAAAAAACTAGGGTATTCAGAAGCTACTGGTTGAATCTCAGCTCGATCGGAGATCAAAAACTTTCAAAATCGTCAGATTGCTTTTAGATTGATTCTGTACTAAGAAACATGGGTGTTCAGAAGCTACTGGTTGAATCTCAGCTCGATCGGAGATCAAAAACTTTCAAAATCCTCAGATTGCTTTGAGATTGATTCTGTACTAAGAAATATGGGTGCTCTGAAGTTCTTGGTTGAATCTCAGCTCGATCTGCGACAAAATGTTTTTAAAATCCTCAGATTGCTTTCAGATTTATTCTGTACCAAAAAACATGGGTGTTCAGAAGCTACTGGTTGAAACTCAGCTCGATGGGAGATTAAAAACTTTCAAAATCCTCAGATTGCTTTTAAACTTATTCTGTACTAATAAACATATGTGCTCAGAAGTCACTGGTTGAATCTCAGAAACTGGTTGAATCTCAAAAACTTTCAAAATCCTCAGATTGCTTTTAGATTGATTCTGTACTTAGAAACATGTGTGTTCCTAAGCTACTGGTTGAATCTCAGCTCGATCTGAGACAAAATGTTTTAAAAATCCTCAGATTGCTTTTAGATTGATTCTGTACTAAGAAACATGTGTGTTCAGAAGCTACTGGTTGAATCTAAGCTTGATCGGAGATCAAAAACTTTCAAAATCCTCAGATTGCTTTTAGATTGATTCTGTACTATAAACATTTGGTGTTCTTAAGCTACTGGTTGAATCTCAGCTCGATCGGAAATTAAAAACTTTCAAAATATTCAGATTGCTTTTAGATTGATTCTGTACTAATAAACATGGGTGTTCAGAAGCTACTGGTTGAATCTCAGCTTGATCGGAGATCAAAAACTTTCAAAATCCTCAGATTGCTTTTAGATTGATTCTGTACCAAAGAACATGGTGCTGTGAAGCTCCTGGTTGAATCTCAATTCGATCGGAGATCAAAAACTTTCAAAGTCATGAGATTGCTTTTAGATTGATTCTGTACTATAAACATTGGGTGTTCTTAAGCTACTGGTTGAATCTCAGCTCGATCGGAAATTAAAAACTTTCAAAATCTTCAGATTGCTTTTAGATTGATTCTGTACTAATAAACATGGGTGTTCAGAAGCTACTGGTTGAATCTCAGCTTGATCGGAGATCAAAAACTTTCAAAATCCTCAGATTGCTTTTAGATTGATTCTGTACTAATAAACATGGGTGTTCAGAAGCTCCTGGTTGAATCTCAGCTCGATCTGAGATCAAAAACGTTCAAAATCCTCAGATTACTTTTAGATTGATTTTGTACTAAGAATCATGGGTGTTAGAAGCTACTGGTTGAATCTCAGATCGATCGGAGATCAAAAACGTTCAAAATCCTCAGATTGCTTTTAGATTGATTCTGTACTAAGAAACGTGGGTGTTAGAAGCTTCTGGTTGATTCTCAGCTCGATATGAGACAAAATATTTTTAAAATCCTCAAATTGCTTTTAGATTGATTCTGTTCTAAGAAACATGGGTGTTCAGAAGCAACTGGTTGAATCTCAGCTTGATCGGAGATCAAAAACTTTCAAAATCCTCAGATTGCTTTTAGATTGATTCTGTACTAATAAACATGTGTGCTCTGAAGTTCCTGGTTGAATCTCAGCTTGATCTGATACAAAATGTTTTTAAAATCCTCAGATTGCTTTTAGATTTATTCTGTACCAAAAAACATAGGTGCTGTGAAGCTCCTAGTTGATTCTCAGCTCGATCTGAGACAAAATGTTTTTTAAATCTTCAGATTGCTTTTAGATTGATTCTGTACTACGAATCATGGGTGTTAGAAGCTACTGGTTGATTCTCAGCTCGATCTGAGACAAAATATTTTTAAAATCCTCAGATTGCTTTTAGATTGATTCTGTACTAAGAAACATGGGTGTTCAGAAGCTACTGGTTGAATCTCAGCTTGATCGGAGATCAAAAACTTTCAAAATCCTCAGATTGCTTTTAGATTGATTGTGTACTAATAAACATGTGTGCTCTGAAGTTCCTGGTTGAATCTCAGCTTGATCTGATACAAAATGTTTTTAAAATCCTCAGATTGCTTTTAGATTTATTCTGTCCTAAAAAACATAGGTGCTGTGAAGCTCCTGGTTGATTCTCTGCTCGATCTGAGACAAAATGTTTTTTAAATCTTCAGATTGCTTTTAGATTGATTGTACTACGAAACGTGGGTGTTCAGAAGCTACTGGTTGAATCACAGCTCGAACGGAGATTAAAAACTTTCAAAATCCTCAGATTGCTTTTATATTGATTCTGTACTAAGAAATATAGGTGCTCTAAATGACCTGGTTGAATCTCAGCTCGATCTGAGACAAAATGTTTTTAAAATCCTCAGATTGCTTTCAGATTTATTCTGTACTAAAAACATGGGTGTTCTTAAGCTACTGGTTGAATCTCAGCTCGATCTGAGACAAAATGTTTTAAAAATCCTCAGATTGCTTTTAGATTGATTCTGTACTAAAAAACATGTGTGCTCAGAAGCTACTGGTTGCATCTCAGCTCGATCGGAGATCAAAAACTTTCAAAATCCTCAGATTGCTTTTAGATTGATTCTGTACTAATAAACATGTGTGCTCAGAAGTCACTGGTTGAATCTCAGCTCGATCTGAGACAAAATGTTTTTAAAATCCTCAGATTGCTTTTAGATTGATTCTGTACCAAAAAACATAGGTGTTCAGAAGCTCCTGGTTGATTCTCAGCTCGATCTGAGACAAAATGTTTTTTTAAATCTTCAGATTGCTTTTAGATTGATTCTGTACTAAGAAACGTGGGTGTTCAGAAGCTACTGGTTGAATCTCAGCTCGAACGGAGATTAAAACTTTTCAAAATCCTCAGATTGCTTTTATATTGATTCTGTACTAAGAAATATGGGTGCTCTGAAGTTCCTGGTTGAATCTCAGCTCGATCTGAGACAAAATGTTTTTAAAATCCTCAGATTGCTTTCAGATTTATTCTGTACTAAGAAACAAGGGTGTTCAGAAGCTACTGGTTGAATCTCAGCTCGATCGGAGATCAAAAACTTTCAAAATCCTCAGATTGCTTTTAGATTTATACTGTACCAAAAAATATAGGTGCTCAGAAGCTACTGGTTGAATCTCAGCTCGATCGGAGATCAAAAACTTTCAAAGTCATGAGATTGCTTTTAGATTGATTCTGTACTATAAACATTGGGTGTTCTTAAGCTACTGGTTGAATCTCAGCTCGATCGGAAATTAAAAACTTTCAAAATCTTCAGATTGCTTTTAGATTGATTCTGTACTAATAAACATGGGTGTTCAGAAGCTACTGGTTGAATCTCAGCTTGATCGGAGATCAAAAACTTTCAAAATCCTCAGATTGCTTTTAGATTGATTCTGTACCAAAAAACATGGGTGCTGTGAAGCTCCTGGTTGAATCTCAGCTCGATCTGAAATTAAAAACTTTCAAAATCCTCAGATTGCTTTTAGATTGATTCTGTACTAATAAACATGGGTGTTCAGAAGCTACTGGTTGATTCTCAGCTCGATCTGAGGCAAAATGTTTTTAAAATCCTCAGATTGTCATGAGATTGCTTTTTGATTGATTCTGTACTATACACATTGGGTGTTCTTAAGCTACTTGTTGAATCTCAGCTTGATCGGAAATTAAAAACTTTCAAAATCTTCAGATTGCTTTTAGATTGATTCTGTACTAATAAACATGGGTGTTCAGAAGCTACTGGTTGAATCTCAGCTTGATCGGAGATCAAAAACTTTCAAAATCCTCAGATTGCTTTTAGATTGATTCTATACCAAAAAACATTGGTGCTGTGAAGCTCCTGGTCGAATCTCAGCTCGATCTGAGATCAAAAACGTTCAAAATCCTCAGATTGCTTTTAGATTGATTCTGTACTAAGAATCATGGGTGTTAGAAGCTACTGGTTGAATCTCAGCTCGATCGGAGATCAAAAACTTTCAAAATCCTCAGATTGCTTTTAGATTGATTCGGTACTAAGAATCATGGGTGTTAGAAGCTATTGGTTGATTCTCAGCTCGATCTGAGACAAAATATTTTTAAAATCCTCAAATTGCTTTTAGATTGATTCTGTACTAAGAAACATGGGTGTTCAGAAGCTACTGGTTGAATCTCAGCTTGATCGGAGATCAAAAACTTTCAAAATCCTCAGATTGCTTTTAGATTGATTCTGTACTAATAAACATGTGTGCTCTGAAGTTCCTGGTTGAATCTCAGCTCGATCTGAGACAAAATGTTTTTTAAATCCTCAGATTGCTTTTAGATTGATTCTGTACTAAGAAACATTGGTGTTCTTAAGCTACTGGTTCGATCTCAGCTCGATCTGAGACAAAATGTTTTTAAAATCATCAGATTGTCTTTAGATTGATTCTGTACTAAGAAACAAGGGTGTTCAGAAGCTACTGGTTGAATCTCAGCTCGATCGGAGATCAAAAGCTTTCAAAATCCTCAGATTACTTTTAGATTTATTCTGTACCAATAAACATAGGTGCTGTGAAGCTCCTGATTGATTCTCAGCTCGATCTGAGACAAAATGTTTTTAAAATCATCAGATTGTCTTTAGATTGATTCTGTACTAAGAAACAAGGGTGTTCAGAAGCTACTGGTTGAATCTCAGCTCGATCGGAGATCAAAAGCTTTCAAAATCCTCAGATTACTTTTAGATTTATTCTGTACCAATAAACATAGGTGCTGTGAAGCTCTTGATTGATTCTCAGCTCGATCTGAGACAAAATGTTTTTAAAATCCTCAGATTGCTTTTAGATTGATTCTGTACTAAGAATCATGGGTGTTCCGAAGCTACTGGTTGAATCTCAGCTCGATCGGAGATCAAAAACTTTCAAAATCCTCAGATTACTTTTAGATTTATTCTGTACCAAAAAATATAGGTGCTGTGAAGCTCCTGGTTGAATCTCAGCTCGATCTGAGACAAAATGTTTTTAAAATCCTCAGATTGCTTTTAGATTGATTCTGTACTAAGAAACATGTGTGCTCAGAAGCTACTGGTTGCATCTCAGCTCGATCGGAGATCAAAAACTTTCAAAATCCTCAGATTGCTTTCAGATTTATTCTGTACCAAAAAACTAGGGTATTCAGAAGCTACTGGTTGAATCTCAGCTCGATCGGAGATCAAAAACTTTCAAAATCGTCAGATTGCTTTTAGATTGATTCTGTACTAAGAAACATGGGTGTTCAGAAGCTACTGGTTGAATCTCAGCTCGATCGGAGATCAAAAACTTTCAAAATCCTCAGATTGCTTTGAGATTGATTCTGTACTAAGAAATATGGGTGCTCTGAAGTTCTTGGTTGAATCTCAGCTCGATCTGCGACAAAATGTTTTTAAAATCCTCAGATTGCTTTCAGATTTATTCTGTACCAAAAAACATGGGTGTTCAGAAGCTACTGGTTGAAACTCAGCTCGATGGGAGATTAAAAACTTTCAAAATCCTCAGATTGCTTTTAAACTTATTCTGTACTAATAAACATATGTGCTCAGAAGTCACTGGTTGAATCTCAGAAACTGGTTGAATCTCAAAAACTTTCAAAATCCTCAGATTGCTTTTAGATTGATTCTGTACTTAGAAACATGTGTGTTCCTAAGCTACTGGTTGAATCTCAGCTCGATCTGAGACAAAATGTTTTAAAAATCCTCAGATTGCTTTTAGATTGATTCTGTACTAAGAAACATGTGTGTTCAGAAGCTACTGGTTGAATCTAAGCTTGATCGGAGATCAAAAACTTTCAAAATCCTCAGATTGCTTTTAGATTGATTCTGTACTATAAACATTTGGTGTTCTTAAGCTACTGGTTGAATCTCAGCTCGATCGGAAATTAAAAACTTTCAAAATATTCAGATTGCTTTTAGATTGATTCTGTACTAATAAACATGGGTGTTCAGAAGCTACTGGTTGAATCTCAGCTTGATCGGAGATCAAAAACTTTCAAAATCCTCAGATTGCTTTTAGATTGATTCTGTACCAAAGACCATGGTGCTGTGAAGCTCCTGGTTGAATCTCAATTCGATCGGAGATCAAAAACTTTCAAAGTCATGAGATTGCTTTTAGATTGATTCTGTACTATAAACATTGGGTGTTCTTAAGCTACTGGTTGAATCTCAGCTCGATCGGAAATTAAAAACTTTCAAAATCTTCAGATTGCTTTTAGATTGATTCTGTACTAATAAACATGGGTGTTCAGAAGCTACTGGTTGAATCTCAGCTTGATCGGAGATCAAAAACTTTCAAAATCCTCAGATTGCTTTTAGATTGATTCTGTACTAATAAACATGGGTGTTCAGAAGCTCCTGGTTGAATCTCAGCTCGATCTGAGATCAAAAACGTTCAAAATCCTCAGATTACTTTTAGATTGATTTTGTACTAAGAATCATGGGTGTTAGAAGCTACTGGTTGAATCTCAGATCGATCGGAGATCAAAAACGTTCAAAATCCTCAGATTGCTTTTAGATTGATTCTGTACTAAGAAACGTGGGTGTTAGAAGCTTCTGGTTGATTCTCAGCTCGATATGAGACAAAATATTTTTAAAATCCTCAAATTGCTTTTAGATTGATTCTGTTCTAAGAAACATGGGTGTTCAGAAGCAACTGGTTGAATCTCAGCTTGATCGGAGATCAAAAACTTTCAAAATCCTCAGATTGCTTTTAGATTGATTCTGTACTAATAAACATGTGTGCTCTGAAGTTCCTGGTTGAATCTCAGCTTGATCTGATACAAAATGTTTTTAAAATCCTCAGATTGCTTTTAGATTTATTCTGTACCAAAAAACATAGGTGCTGTGAAGCTCCTAGTTGATTCTCAGCTCGATCTGAGACAAAATGTTTTTTAAATCTTCAGATTGCTTTTAGATTGATTCTGTACTACGAATCATGGGTGTTAGAAGCTACTGGTTGATTCTCAGCTCGATCTGAGACAAAATATTTTTAAAATCCTCAGATTGCTTTTAGATTGATTCTGTACTAAGAAACATGGGTGTTCAAAAGCTACTGGTTGAATCTCAGCTTGATCGGAGATCAAAAACTTTCAAAATCCTCAGATTGCTTTTAGATTGATTGTGTACTAATAAACATGTGTGCTCTGAAGTTCCTGGTTGAATCTCAGCTTGATCTGATACAAAATGTTTTTAAAATCCTCAGATTGCTTTTAGATTTATTCTGTCCTAAAAAACATAGGTGCTGTGAAGCTCCTGGTTGATTCTCTGCTCGATCTGAGACAAAATGTTTTTTAAATCTTCAGATTGCTTTTAGATTGATTGTACTACGAAACGTGGGTGTTCAGAAGCTACTGGTTGAATCACAGCTCGAACGGAGATTAAAAACTTTCAAAATCCTCAGATTGCTTTTATATTGATTCTGTACTAAGAAATATAGGTGCTCTAAATGACCTGGTTGAATCTCAGCTCGATCTGAGACAAAATGTTTTTAAAATCCTCAGATTGCTTTCAGATTTATTCTGTACTAAAAACATGGGTGTTCTTAAGCTACTGGTTGAATCTCAGCTCGATCTGAGACAAAATGTTTTAAAAATCCTCAGATTGCTTTTAGATTGATTCTGTACTAAAAAACATGTGTGCTCAGAAGCTACTGGTTGCATCTCAGCTCGATCGGAGATCAAAAACTTTCAAAATCCTCAGATTGCTTTTAGATTGATTCTGTACTAATAAACATGTGTGCTCAGAAGTCACTGGTTGAATCTCAGCTCGATCTGAGACAAAATGTTTTTAAAATCCTCAGATTGCTTTTAGATTGATTCTGTACCAAAAAACATAGGTGTTCAGAAGCTCCTGGTTGATTCTCAGCTCGATCTGAGACAAAATGTTTTTTTAAATCTTCAGATTGCTTTTAGATTGATTCTGTACTAAGAAACGTGGGTGTTCAGAAGCTACTGGTTGAATCTCAGCTCGAACGGAGATTAAAACTTTTCAAAATCCTCAGATTGCTTTTATATTGATTCTGTACTAAGAAATATGGGTGCTCTGAAGTTCCTGGTTGAATCTCAGCTCGATCTGAGACAAAATGTTTTTAAAATCCTCAGATTGCTTTCAGATTTATTCTGTACCAAAAAACATGGGTGTTCAGAAGCTACTGGTTGAAACTCAGCTCGATGGGAGATTAAAAACTTTCAAAATCCTCAGATTGCTTTTAAACTTATTCTGTACTAATAAACATATGTGCTCAGAAGTCACTGGTTGAATCTCAGAAACTGGTTGAATCTCAAAAACTTTCAAAATCCTCAGATTGCTTTTAGATTGATTCTGTACTTAGAAACATGTGTGTTCCTAAGCTACTGGTTGAATCTCAGCTCGATCTGAGACAAAATGTTTTAAAAATCCTCAGATTGCTTTTAGATTGATTCTGTACTAAGAAACATGTGTGTTCAGAAGCTACTGGTTGAATCTAAGCTTGATCGGAGATCAAAAACTTTCAAAATCCTCAGATTGCTTTTAGATTGATTCTGTACTATAAACATTTGGTGTTCTTAAGCTACTGGTTGAATCTCAGCTCGATCGGAAATTAAAAACTTTCAAAATATTCAGATTGCTTTTAGATTGATTCTGTACTAATAAACATGGGTGTTCAGAAGCTACTGGTTGAATCTCAGCTTGATCGGAGATCAAAAACTTTCAAAATCCTCAGATTGCTTTTAGATTGATTCTGTACCAAAGAACATGGTGCTGTGAAGCTCCTGGTTGAATCTCAATTCGATCGGAGATCAAAAACTTTCAAAGTCATGAGATTGCTTTTAGATTGATTCTGTACTATAAACATTGGGTGTTCTTAAGCTACTGGTTGAATCTCAGCTCGATCGGAAATTAAAAACTTTCAAAATCTTCAGATTGCTTTTAGATTGATTCTGTACTAATAAACATGGGTGTTCAGAAGCTACTGGTTGAATCTCAGCTTGATCGGAGATCAAAAACTTTCAAAATCCTCAGATTGCTTTTAGATTGATTCTGTACTAATAAACATGGGTGTTCAGAAGCTCCTGGTTGAATCTCAGCTCGATCTGAGATCAAAAACGTTCAAAATCCTCAGATTACTTTTAGATTGATTTTGTACTAAGAATCATGGGTGTTAGAAGCTACTGGTTGAATCTCAGATCGATCGGAGATCAAAAACGTTCAAAATCCTCAGATTGCTTTTAGATTGATTCTGTACTAAGAAACGTGGGTGTTAGAAGCTTCTGGTTGATTCTCAGCTCGATATGAGACAAAATATTTTTAAAATCCTCAAATTGCTTTTAGATTGATTCTGTTCTAAGAAACATGGGTGTTCAGAAGCAACTGGTTGAATCTCAGCTTGATCGGAGATCAAAAACTTTCAAAATCCTCAGATTGCTTTTAGATTGATTCTGTACTAATAAACATGTGTGCTCTGAAGTTCCTGGTTGAATCTCAGCTTGATCTGATACAAAATGTTTTTAAAATCCTCAGATTGCTTTTAGATTTATTCTGTACCAAAAAACATAGGTGCTGTGAAGCTCCTAGTTGATTCTCAGCTCGATCTGAGACAAAATGTTTTTTAAATCTTCAGATTGCTTTTAGATTGATTCTGTACTACGAATCATGGGTGTTAGAAGCTACTGGTTGATTCTCAGCTCGATCTGAGACAAAATATTTTTAAAATCCTCAGATTGCTTTTAGATTGATTCTGTACTAAGAAACATGGGTGTTCAAAAGCTACTGGTTGAATCTCAGCTTGATCGGAGATCAAAAACTTTCAAAATCCTCAGATTGCTTTTAGATTGATTGTGTACTAATAAACATGTGTGCTCTGAAGTTCCTGGTTGAATCTCAGCTTGATCTGATACAAAATGTTTTTAAAATCCTCAGATTGCTTTTAGATTTATTCTGTCCTAAAAAACATAGGTGCTGTGAAGCTCCTGGTTGATTCTCTGCTCGATCTGAGACAAAATGTTTTTTAAATCTTCAGATTGCTTTTAGATTGATTGTACTACGAAACGTGGGTGTTCAGAAGCTACTGGTTGAATCACAGCTCGAACGGAGATTAAAAACTTTCAAAATCCTCAGATTGCTTTTATATTGATTCTGTACTAAGAAATATAGGTGCTCTAAATGACCTGGTTGAATCTCAGCTCGATCTGAGACAAAATGTTTTTAAAATCCTCAGATTGCTTTCAGATTTATTCTGTACTAAAAACATGGGTGTTCTTAAGCTACTGGTTGAATCTCAGCTCGATCTGAGACAAAATGTTTTAAAAATCCTCAGATTGCTTTTAGATTGATTCTGTACTAAAAAACATGTGTGCTCAGAAGCTACTGGTTGCATCTCAGCTCGATCGGAGATCAAAAACTTTCAAAATCCTCAGATTGCTTTTAGATTGATTCTGTACTAATAAACATGTGTGCTCAGAAGTCACTGGTTGAATCTCAGCTCGATCTGAGACAAAATGTTTTTAAAATCCTCAGATTGCTTTTAGATTGATTCTGTACCAAAAAACATAGGTGTTCAGAAGCTCCTGGTTGATTCTCAGCTCGATCTGAGACAAAATGTTTTTTTAAATCTTCAGATTGCTTTTAGATTGATTCTGTACTAAGAAACGTGGGTGTTCAGAAGCTACTGGTTGAATCTCAGCTCGAACGGAGATTAAAACTTTTCAAAATCCTCAGATTGCTTTTATATTGATTCTGTACTAAGAAATATGGGTGCTCTGAAGTTCCTGGTTGAATCTCAGCTCGATCTGAGACAAAATGTTTTTAAAATCCTCAGATTGCTTTCAGATTTATTCTGTACTAAGAAACAAGGGTGTTCAGAAGCTACTGGTTGAATCTCAGCTCGATCGGAGATCAAAAACTTTCAAAATCCTCAGATTGCTTTTAGATTTATACTGTACCAAAAAATATAGGTGCTCAGAAGCTACTGGTTGAATCTCAGCTCGATCGGAGATCAAAAACTTTCAAAGTCATGAGATTGCTTTTAGATTGATTCTGTACTATAAACATTGGGTGTTCTTAAGCTACTGGTTGAATCTCAGCTCGATCGGAAATTAAAAACTTTCAAAATCTTCAGATTGCTTTTAGATTGATTCTGTACTAATAAACATGGGTGTTCAGAAGCTACTGGTTGAATCTCAGCTTGATCGGAGATCAAAAACTTTCAAAATCCTCAGATTGCTTTTAGATTGATTCTGTACCAAAAAACATGGGTGCTGTGAAGCTCCTGGTTGAATCTCAGCTCGATCTGAAATTAAAAACTTTCAAAATCCTCAGATTGCTTTTAGATTGATTCTGTACTAATAAACATGGGTGTTCAGAAGCTACTGGTTGATTCTCAGCTCGATCTGAGGCAAAATGTTTTTAAAATCCTCAGATTGTCATGAGATTGCTTTTTGATTGATTCTGTACTATACACATTGGGTGTTCTTAAGCTACTTGTTGAATCTCAGCTTGATCGGAAATTAAAAACTTTCAAAATCTTCAGATTGCTTTTAGATTGATTCTGTACTAATAAACATGGGTGTTCAGAAGCTACTGGTTGAATCTCAGCTTGATCGGAGATCAAAAACTTTCAAAATCCTCAGATTGCTTTTAGATTGATTCTATACCAAAAAACATTGGTGCTGTGAAGCTCCTGGTCGAATCTCAGCTCGATCTGAGATCAAAAACGTTCAAAATCCTCAGATTGCTTTTAGATTGATTCTGTACTAAGAATCATGGGTGTTAGAAGCTACTGGTTGAATCTCAGCTCGATCGGAGATCAAAAACTTTCAAAATCCTCAGATTGCTTTTAGATTGATTCGGTACTAAGAATCATGGGTGTTAGAAGCTATTGGTTGATTCTCAGCTCGATCTGAGACAAAATATTTTTAAAATCCTCAAATTGCTTTTAGATTGATTCTGTACTAAGAAACATGGGTGTTCAGAAGCTACTGGTTGAATCTCAGCTTGATCGGAGATCAAAAACTTTCAAAATCCTCAGATTGCTTTTAGATTGATTCTGTACTAATAAACATGTGTGCTCTGAAGTTCCTGGTTGAATCTCAGCTCGATCTGAGACAAAATGTTTTTTAAATCCTCAGATTGCTTTTAGATTGATTCTGTACTAAGAAACATTGGTGTTCTTAAGCTACTGGTTCGATCTCAGCTCGATCTGAGACAAAATGTTTTTAAAATCATCAGATTGTCTTTAGATTGATTCTGTACTAAGAAACAAGGGTGTTCAGAAGCTACTGGTTGAATCTCAGCTCGATCGGAGATCAAAAGCTTTCAAAATCCTCAGATTACTTTTAGATTTATTCTGTACCAATAAACATAGGTGCTGTGAAGCTCCTGATTGATTCTCAGCTCGATCTGAGACAAAATGTTTTTAAAATCATCAGATTGTCTTTAGATTGATTCTGTACTAAGAAACAAGGGTGTTCAGAAGCTACTGGTTGAATCTCAGCTCGATCGGAGATCAAAAGCTTTCAAAATCCTCAGATTACTTTTAGATTTATTCTGTACCAATAAACATAGGTGCTGTGAAGCTCTTGATTGATTCTCAGCTCGATCTGAGACAAAATGTTTTTAAAATCCTCAGATTGCTTTTAGATTGATTCTGTACTAAGAATCATGGGTGTTCCGAAGCTACTGGTTGAATCTCAGCTCGATCGGAGATCAAAAACTTTCAAAATCCTCAGATTACTTTTAGATTTATTCTGTACCAAAAAATATAGGTGCTGTGAAGCTCCTGGTTGAATCTCAGCTCGATCTGAGACAAAATGTTTTTAAAATGCTTTTAGATTGATTCTGTACTAAAAAACATGTGTGCTCAGAAGCTACTGGTTGCATCTCAGCTCGATCGGAGATCAAAAACTTTCAAAATCCTCAGATTGCTTTTAGATTGATTCTGTACTTAGAAACATGGGTGTTCTTAAGCTACTGGTTGAATCTCAGCTCGATCTGAGACAAAATGTTTTAAAAATCCTCAGATTGCTTTTAGATTGATTCTGTACTTAGAAACATGGGTGTTCTTAAGCTACTGGTTGAATCTCAGATCGATCTGAGACAAAATGTTTTAAAAATCCTCAGATTGCTTTTAGATTGATTCTGTACTAAGAAACATGTGTGTTCAGAAGCTACTGGTTGAATCTCAGCTCGATCTGAGACAAAATGTTTTTAAAATAATCAGATTGCTTTTAGATTGATTCTGTACTAATAAAAATTGGTGTTCAGAAGCTACTGGTTGAATCTCAGCTTGATCGGAGATCAAAAACTTTCAAAATCCTCAGATTGCTTTTAGATTGATTCTGTACCCAAAAAATAGGTGCTGTGAAGCTCCTGGTTGATTCTCAGCTCGATCTGAGACAAAATGTTTTTTAAATCTTCAGATTGCTTTTAGATTGATTCTGTACTAAGAAACGTGGGTGTTCAGAAGCTACTGGTTGAATCTCAGCTCGAACGGAGATTAAAACTTTTCAAAATCCTCAGATTGCTTTTATATTGATTCTGTACTAAGAAATATGGGTGCTCTGAAGTTCCTGGTTGAATCTCAGCTCGATCTGAGACAAAATGTTTTTAAAATCCTCAGATTGCTTTCAGATTTATTCTGTACTAAGAAACATGGGTGTTCAGACGCTACTGGTTGAATCTCAGCTCGATCTGAGACAAAATGTTTTTAAAATCATCAGATTGCCTTTAGATTGATTCTGTACTAAGAAACATGTGTGTTCAGAAGCTACTGGTTGAATCTCAGCTCGATGGGAGATCAAAAACTTTCAAAATCCTCAGATTGCTTTTAGATTGATTCTGTACTACGAATCATGGGTGTTAGAAGCTACTGGTTGATTCTCAGCTCGATCTGAGACAAAATATTTTTAAAATCCTCAGATTGCTTTCAGATTTATTCTGTACTAAAAAACATGGGTGTTCTTAAGCTACTGGTTGAATCTCAGCTCGATCTGAGACAAAATGTTTTAAAAATCCTCAGATTGCTTTTAGATTGATTCTGTACTAAGAAACAAGGGTGCTCTGAAGTTCCTGGTTGAATCTCAGCTCGATCTGAGACAAAATGTTTTTAAAATAATCAGATTGCCTTTAAGATAGATTCTGTACTAAGAAACATGTGTGTTCAGAAGCTACTGGTTGAATCTCAGCTCGATCGGAGATCAAAAACTTTCAAAATCCTCAGATTGCTTTTAGATTGATTCTGTATACAAAAAATAGGTGCTGTGAAGCTCCTGGTTGATTCTCAGCTCGATCTGAGACAAAATGTTTTTTAAATCTTCAGATTGCTTTTAGATTGATTCTGTACTAAGAAACGTGGGTGTTCAGAAGCTACTGGTTGAATCTCAGCTCGAACGGAGATTAAAACTTTTCAAAATCCTCAGATTGCTTTTATATTGATTCTGTACTAAGAAATATGGGTGCTCTGAAGTTCCTGGTTGAATCTCAGCTCGATCTGAGACAAAATGTTTTTAAAATCCTCAGATTGCTTTCAGATTTATTCTGTACTAAGAAACATGGGTGTTCAGACGCTAATGGTTGAATCTCAGCTCGATCTGAGACAAAATGTTTTTAAAATCATCAGATTGCCTTTAGATTGATTCTGTACTAAGAAACATGTGTGTTCAGAAGCTACTGGTTGAATCTCAGCTCGATGGGAGATCAAAAACTTTCAAAATCCTCAGATTGCTTTTAGATTGATTCTGTACTAAGAAATATGGGTGCTCTAATTGACCTGGTTGAATCTCAGCTCGATCTGAGACAAAATGTTTTTAAAATCATCAGATTGTCTTTAGATTGATTCTGTACTAAGAAACAAGGGTGTTCAGAAGCTACTGGTTGAATCTCAGCTTGATCGGAGATCAAAAACTGTAAAAATCCTCAGATTGCTTTTAGATTGATTCTGTACTAAGAAACAAGGGTGCTCTGAAGTTCCTGGTTGAATCTCAGCTCGATCTGAGACAAAATGTTTTTAAAATAATCAGATTGCCTTTACATAGATTCTGTACTAAGAAACATGTGTGTTCAGAAGCTACTGGTTGAATCTCAGCTCGATCGGAGATCAAAAACTTTCAAAATCTTCAGATTGCTTTTAGATTTATTCTGTACTAATAAACATATGTGCTCAGAAGTCACTGGTTGAACCTCAGAAACTGGTTGAATCTCAAAAACTTTCAAAATCTTCAGATTGCTTTTAGATTGATTCTGTACTACGAATCATGGGTGTTAGAAGCTACTGGTTGATTCTCAGCTCGATCTGAGACAAAATATTTTTAAAATCCTCAGATTGCTTTCAGATTTATTCTGTACTAAAAAACATGGGTGTTCTTAAGCTACTGGTTGAATCTCAGCTCGATCTGAGACAAAATGTTTTAAAAATCCTCAGATTGCTTTTAGATTGATTCTGTACTAAGAAACAAGGGTGCTCTGAAGTTCCTGGTTGAATCTCAGCTCGATCTGAGACAAAATGTTTTTAAAATAATCAGATTGCCTTTAAGATAGATTCTGTACTAAGAAACATGTGTGTTCAGAAGCTACTGGTTGAATCTCAGCTCGATCGGAGATCAAAAACTTTCAAAGTCATGAGATAGCTTTTAGATTGATTCTGTACTATAAACATTGGGTGTTCTTAAGCTACTGGTTGAATCTCAGCTCGATCGGAAATTAAAAACTTTCAAAATCTTCAGATTGCTTTTAGATTTATTCTGTACCAAAAAACATGGGTGTTCAGAAGCTACTGGTTGAATCTCAGCTCGATCGGAGATCAAAAACTTTCAAAATCCTCAGATTGCTTTTAGATTGATTCTGTACTAAGAAACATGGGTGTTCAGAAGCTACTGGTTGAATCTCAGCTCGATCGGAGATCAAAAACTTTCAAAATCCTCAGATTGCTTTGAGATAGATTCTGTACTAAGAAATATGGGTGCTCTGAAGTTCTTGGTTGAATCTCAGCTCGATCTGCGACAAAATGTTTTTAAAATCCTCAGATTGCTTTCAGATTTATTCTGTACCAAAAAACATGGGTGTTCAGAAGCTACTGGTTGAAACTCAGCTCGATGGGAGATTAAAAACTTTCAAAATCCTCAGATTGCTTTTAAACTTATTCTGTACTAATAAACATATGTGCTCATAAGTCACTGGTTGAATCTCAGAAAAGGGTTGAATCTCAAAAACTTTCAAAATCCTCAGATTGCTTTTAGATTGATTCTGTACTTAGAAACATGGGTGTTCTTAAGCTACTGGTTGAATCTCAGCTCGATCTGAGACAAAATGTTTTAAAAATCCTCAGATTGCTTTTAGATTGATTCTGTACTAAGAAACGTGGGTGTTAGAAGCTACTGGTTGATTCTCAGCTCGATATGAGACAAAATATTTTTAAAATCCTCAAATTACTTTTAGATTGATTCTGTTCTAAGAAACATGGGTGTTCAGAAGCAACTGGTTGAATCTCAGCTTGATCGGAGATCAAAAACTTTCAAAATCCTCAGATTGCTTTTAGATTGATTCTGTACTAATAAACATGTGTGCTCTGAAGTTCCTGGTTGAATGTCAGCTTGATCTGATACAAAATGTTTTTAAAATCCTCAGATTGCTTTTAGATTTATTCTGTACCAAAAAACATAGGTGCTGTGAAGCTCCTGGTTGATTCTCAGCTCGATCTGAGACAAAATGTTTTTTAAATCTTCAGATTGCTTTTAGATTGATTCTGTACTACGAATCATGGGTGTTAGAAGCTACTGGTTGATTCTCAGCTCGATCTGAGACAAAATATTTTTAAAATCCTCAGATTGCTTTTAGATTGATTCTGTTCTAAGAAACATGGGTGTTCAGAAGCAACTGGTTGAATCTCAGCTTGATCGGAGATCAAAAACTTTCAAAATCCTCAGATTGCTTTTAGATTGATTCTGTACTAATAAACATGTGTGCTATGAAGTTCCTGGTTGAATCTAAGCTTGATCTGATACAAAATGTTTTTAAAATCCTCAGATTGCTTTTAGATTTATTCTGTACCAAAAAACATAGGTGCTGTGAAGCTCCTGGTTGATTCTCAGCTCGATCTGAGACAAAATGTTTTTTAAATCTTCAGATTGCTTTCAGATTGATTCTGTACCAAAAAACATGGGTGTTCAGAAGCTACTGGTTGAATCTCAGCTCGATCGGAGATCAAAAACTTTCAAAATCCTCAGATTGCTTTTAGATTGATTCTGTACTAAGAAACATGTGTGCTCAGAAGCTACTGGTTGCATCTAAGCTCGAACGGAGATAAAAAACTTTCAAAATCCTCAGATTGCTTTCAGATTTATTCTGTACCAAAAAACATGGGTGTTCAGAAGCTACTGGTTGAAACTCAGCTCGATGGGAGATTAAAAACTTTCAAAATCCTCAGATTGCTTTTAAACTTATTCTGTACTAATAAACATATGTGCTCAGAAGTCACTGGTTGAATCTCAGAAACTGGTTGAATCTCAAAAACTTTCAAAATCCTCAGATTGCTTTTAGATTGATTCTGTACTTAGAAACATGGGTGTTCCTAAGCTACTGGTTGAATCTCAGCTCGATCTGAGACAAAATGTTTTAAAAATCCTCAGATTGCTTTTAGATTGATTCTGTACTAAGAAACATGTGTGTTCAGAAGCTACTGGTTGAATCTAAGCTTGATCGGAGATCAAAAACTTTCAAAATCCTCAGATTGCTTTTAGATTGATTCTGTACTATAAACATTGGGTGTTCTTAAGCTACTGGTTGAATCTCAGCTCGATCGGAAATTAAAAACTTTCAAAATCTTCAGATTGCTTTTAGATTGATTCTGTACCAAAGAACATGGTGCTGTGAAGCTCCTGGTTGAATCTCAATTCGATCGGAGATCAAAAACTTTCAAAGTCATGAGATTGCTTTTAGATTGATTCTGTACTATAAACATTGGGTGTTCTTAAGCTACTGGTTGAATCTCAGCTCGATCGGAAATTAAAAACTTTCAAAATCTTCAGATTGCTTTTAGATTGATTCTGTACTAATAAACATGGGTGTTCAGAAGCTACTGGTTGAATCTCAGCTTGATCGGAGATCAAAAACTTTCAAAATCCTCAGATTGCTTTTAGATTGATTCTGTACCAAAAAACATGGTGCTGTGAAGCTCCTGGTTGAATCTCAGCTCGATCTGAGATCAAAAACGTTCAAAATCCTCAGATTACTTTTAGATTTATTCTGTACTAAGAATCATGGGTGTTAGAAGCTACTGGTTGAATCTCAGATCGATCGGAGATCAAAAACGTTCAAAATCCTCAGATTGCTTTTAGATTGATTCTGTACTAAGAAACGTGGGTGTTAGAAGCTACTGGTTGATTCTCAGCTCGATATGAGACAAAGTATTTTTAAAATCCTCAAATTGCTTTTAGATTGATTCTGTTCTAAGAAACATGGGTGTTCAGAAGCAACTGGTTGAATCTCAGCTTGATCGGAGATCAAAAACTTTCAAAATCCTCAGATTGCTTTTAGATTGATTCTTTACTAATAAACATGTGTGCTCTGAAGTTCCTGGTTGAATCTCAGCTTGATCTGATACAAAATGTTTTTAAAATCCTCAGATTGCTTTTAGATTTATTCTGTACCAAAAAACATAGGTGCTGTGAAGCTCCTGGTTGATTCTCAGCTCGATCTGAGACAAAATGTTTTTTAAATCTTCAGATTGCTTTTAGATTGATTCTGTACTACGAATCATGGGTGTTAGAAGCTACTGGTTGATTCTCAGCTCGATCTGAGACAAAATATTTTTAAAATCCTCAGATTGCTTTTAGATTGATTCTGTACTAAGAAACATGGGTGTTCAGAAGCTACTGGTTGAATCTCAGCTTGATCGGAGATCAAAAACTTTCAAAATCCTCAGATTGCTTTTAGATTGATTGTGTACTAATAAACATGTGTGCTCTGAAGTTCCTGGTTGAATCTCAGCTTGATCTGATACAAAATGTTTTTAAAATCCTCAGATTGCTTTTAGATTTATTCTGTACCAAAAAACATAGGTGCTGTGAAGCTCCTGGTTGATTCTCTGCTCGATCTGAGACAAAATGTTTTTTAAATCTTCAGATTGCTTTTAGATTGATTGTACTACGAAACGTGGGTGTTCAGAAGCTACTGGTTGAATCTCAGCTCGAACGGAGATTAAAAACTTTCAAAATCCTCAGATTGCTTTTATATTGATTCTGTACTAAGAAATATAGGTGCTCTAAATGACCCGGTTGAATCTCAGCTCGATCTGAGACAAAATGTTTTTAAAATCCTCAGATTGCTTTCAGATTTATTCTGTACTAAAAAACATGGGTGTTCTTAAGCTACTGGTTGAATCTCAGCTCGATCTGAGACAAAATGTTTTAAAAATCCTCAGATTGCTTTTAGATTGATTCTGTACTAAGAAACATGTGTGTTCAGAAGCTACTGGTTGAATCTAAGCTTGATCGGAGATCAAAAACTTTCAAAATCCTCAGATTGCTTTTAGATTGATTCTGTACTAAGAAACAAGGGTGCTCTGAAGTTCCTGGTTGAATCTCAGCTCGATCTGAGACAAAATGTTTTTAAAATAATCAGATTGCCTTTAAGATAGATTCTGTACTAAGAAACATGTGTGTTCAGAAGCTACTGGTTGAATCTCAGCTCGATCGGAGATCAAAAACTTTCAAAGTCATGAGATAGCTTTTAGATTGATTCTGTACTATAAACATTGGGTGTTCTTAAGCTACTGGTTGAATCTCAGCTCGATCGGAAATTAAAAACTTTCAAAATCTTCAGATTGCTTTTAGATTGATTCTGTACTAATAAACATTGGTGATCAGAAGCTACTGGTTGAATCTCAGCTTGATCGGAGATCAAAAACTTTCAAAATCCTCAGATTGCTTTTAGATTGATTCTGTACCAAAAAACATAGGTGCTGTGAAGCTCCTGGGTGATTCTCAGCTCGATCTGAGACAAAATGTTTTTTAAATCTTCAGATTGCTTTTAGATTGATTCTGTACTAAGAAACGTGGGTGTTCAGAAGCTACTGGTTGAATCTCAGCTCGAACGGAGATTAAAAACTTTTCAAAATCCTCAGATTGCTTTTATATTGATTCTGTAATAAGAAATATGGGTGCTCTGAAGCTCCTGGTTGAATCTCAGCTCGATCTGAGACAAAATGTTTTTAAAATCCTCAGATTGCTTTCAGATTTATTCTGTACTAAGAAACATGGGTGTTCAGACGCTACTGGTTGAATCTCAGCTCGAACGGAGATTAAAAACTTTCAAAATCCTCAGATTGCTTTTAGATTGATTCTGTACTAAGAAATATGGGTGCTCTGAAGTTCCTGGTTGAATCTCAGCTCGATCTGAGACAAAATGTTTTTTAAATCCTCAGATTGCTTTCAGATTTATTCATTACTAAGAAACATGGGTGTTCAGACGCTACTGGTTGAATCTCAGCTCGATCTGAGACAAAATGTTTTTAAAATCATCAGATTGCCTTTAGATTGATTCTGTACTAAGAAACATGTGTGTTCAGAAGCTACTGGTTGAATCTCAGCTCGATCGGAGATCAAAAACTTTCAAAATCCACAGATTGCTTTTAGATTGATTCTGTACTAAGAAACAAGGGTGCTCTGAAGTTCCTGGTTGAATCTAAGCTCGATCTGAGACAAAATGTTTTTAAAATAATCAGATTGCCTTTAGATAGATTCTGTACTAAGAAACATGTGTGTTCAGAAGCTACTGGTTGAATCTCAGCTCGATCGGAGATCAAAAACTTTCAAAGTCATGAGATTGCTTTTAGATTGATTCTGTACTAAGAAATATGGGTGCTCTGAATGACCTGGTTGAATCTCAGCTCGATCTGAAATTAAAAACTTTCAAAATCTTCAGATTGCTTTTAAATTGATTCTGTACTAAGAAACATGGGTGTTCCGAAGCTACTGGTTGAATCTCAGCTCGATCGGAGATCAAAAACTTTCAAAATCCTCAGATTACTTTTAGATTGATTCTGTACCAAAAAATATAGGTGCTGTGAAGCTCCTGGTTGAATCTCAGCTCGATCTGAGACAAAATGTTTTTAAAATCCTCAGATTGCTTTTAGATTGATTCTGTACTAAGAAACATTGGGTGTTCTTAAGCTACTGGTTGAATCTCAGCTCGATCGGAAATTAAAAACTTTCAAAATCTTCAGATTGCTTTTAGATTGATTCTGTACCAAAGAACATGGTGCTGTGAAGCTCCTGGTTGAATCTCAATTCGATCGGAGATCAAAAACTTTCAAAGTCATGAGATTGCTTTTAGATTGATTCTGTACTATAAACATTGGGTGTTCTTAAGCTACTGGTTGAATCTCAGCTCGATCGGAAATTAAAAACTTTCAAAATCTTCAGATTGCTTTTAGATTGATTCTGTACTAATAAACATGGGTGTTCAGAAGCTACTGGTTGAATCTCAGCTTGATCGGAGATCAAAAACTTTCAAAATCCTCAGATTGCTTTTAGATTGATTCTGTACCAAAAAACATGGTGCTGTGAAGCTCCTGGTTGAATCTCAGCTCGATCTGAGATCAAAAACGTTCAAAATCCTCAGATTACTTTTAGATTTATTCTGTACTAAGAATCATGGGTGTTAGAAGCTACTGGTTGAATCTCAGATCGATCGGAGATCAAAAACGTTCAAAATCCTCAGATTGCTTTTAGATTGATTCTGTACTAAGAAACGTGGGTGTTAGAAGCTACTGGTTGATTCTCAGCTCGATATGAGACAAAGTATTTTTAAAATCCTCAAATTGCTTTTAGATTGATTCTGTTCTAAGAAACATGGGTGTTCAGAAGCAACTGGTTGAATCTCAGCTTGATCGGAGATCAAAAACTTTCAAAATCCTCAGATTGCTTTTAGATTGATTCTTTACTAATAAACATGTGTGCTCTGAAGTTCCTGGTTGAATCTCAGCTTGATCTGATACAAAATGTTTTTAAAATCCTCAGATTGCTTTTAGATTTATTCTGTACCAAAAAACATAGGTGCTGTGAAGCTCCTGGTTGATTCTCAGCTCGATCTGAGACAAAATGTTTTTTAAATCTTCAGATTGCTTTTAGATTGATTCTGTACTACGAATCATGGGTGTTAGAAGCTACTGGTTGATTCTCAGCTCGATCTGAGACAAAATATTTTTAAAATCCTCAGATTGCTTTTAGATTGATTCTGTACTAAGAAACATGGGTGTTCAGAAGCTACTGGTTGAATCTCAGCTTGATCGGAGATCAAAAACTTTCAAAATCCTCAGATTGCTTTTAGATTGATTGTGTACTAATAAACATGTGTGCTCTGAAGTTCCTGGTTGAATCTCAGCTTGATCTGATACAAAATGTTTTTAAAATCCTCAGATTGCTTTTAGATTTATTCTGTACCAAAAAACATAGGTGCTGTGAAGCTCCTGGTTGATTCTCTGCTCGATCTGAGACAAAATGTTTTTTAAATCTTCAGATTGCTTTTAGATTGATTGTACTACGAAACGTGGGTGTTCAGAAGCTACTGGTTGAATCTCAGCTCGAACGGAGATTAAAAACTTTCAAAATCCTCAGATTGCTTTTATATTGATTCTGTACTAAGAAATATAGGTGCTCTAAATGACCCGGTTGAATCTCAGCTCGATCTGAGACAAAATGTTTTTAAAATCCTCAGATTGCTTTCAGATTTATTCTGTACTAAAAAACATGGGTGTTCTTAAGCTACTGGTTGAATCTCAGCTCGATCTGAGACAAAATGTTTTAAAAATCCTCAGATTGCTTTTAGATTGATTCTGTACTAAGAAACATGTGTGTTCAGAAGCTACTGGTTGAATCTAAGCTTGATCGGAGATCAAAAACTTTCAAAATCCTCAGATTGCTTTTAGATTGATTCTGTACTAAGAAACAAGGGTGCTCTGAAGTTCCTGGTTGAATCTCAGCTCGATCTGAGACAAAATGTTTTTAAAATAATCAGATTGCCTTTAAGATAGATTCTGTACTAAGAAACATGTGTGTTCAGAAGCTACTGGTTGAATCTCAGCTCGATCGGAGATCAAAAACTTTCAAAGTCATGAGATAGCTTTTAGATTGATTCTGTACTATAAACATTGGGTGTTCTTAAGCTACTGGTTGAATCTCAGCTCGATCGGAAATTAAAAACTTTCAAAATCTTCAGATTGCTTTTAGATTGATTCTGTACTAATAAACATTGGTGATCAGAAGCTACTGGTTGAATCTCAGCTTGATCGGAGATCAAAAACTTTCAAAATCCTCAGATTGCTTTTAGATTGATTCTGTACCAAAAAACATAGGTGCTGTGAAGCTCCTGGGTGATTCTCAGCTCGATCTGAGACAAAATGTTTTTTAAATCTTCAGATTGCTTTTAGATTGATTCTGTACTAAGAAACGTGGGTGTTCAGAAGCTACTGGTTGAATCTCAGCTCGAACGGAGATTAAAAACTTTTCAAAATCCTCAGATTGCTTTTATATTGATTCTGTAATAAGAAATATGGGTGCTCTGAAGCTCCTGGTTGAATCTCAGCTCGATCTGAGACAAAATGTTTTTAAAATCCTCAGATTGCTTTCAGATTTATTCTGTACTAAGAAACATGGGTGTTCAGACGCTACTGGTTGAATCTCAGCTCGAACGGAGATTAAAAACTTTCAAAATCCTCAGATTGCTTTTAGATTGATTCTGTACTAAGAAATATGGGTGCTCTGAAGTTCCTGGTTGAATCTCAGCTCGATCTGAGACAAAATGTTTTTTAAATCCTCAGATTGCTTTCAGATTTATTCATTACTAAGAAACATGGGTGTTCAGACGCTACTGGTTGAATCTCAGCTCGATCTGAGACAAAATGTTTTTAAAATCATCAGATTGCCTTTAGATTGATTCTGTACTAAGAAACATGTGTGTTCAGAAGCTACTGGTTGAATCTCAGCTCGATCGGAGATCAAAAACTTTCAAAATCCACAGATTGCTTTTAGATTGATTCTGTACTAAGAAACAAGGGTGCTCTGAAGTTCCTGGTTGAATCTAAGCTCGATCTGAGACAAAATGTTTTTAAAATAATCAGATTGCCTTTAGATAGATTCTGTACTAAGAAACATGTGTGTTCAGAAGCTACTGGTTGAATCTCAGCTCGATCGGAGATCAAAAACTTTCAAAGTCATGAGATTGCTTTTAGATTGATTCTGTACTAAGAAATATGGGTGCTCTGAATGACCTGGTTGAATCTCAGCTCGATCTGAAATTAAAAACTTTCAAAATCTTCAGATTGCTTTTAAATTGATTCTGTACTAAGAAACATGGGTGTTCCGAAGCTACTGGTTGAATCTCAGCTCGATCGGAGATCAAAAACTTTCAAAATCCTCAGATTACTTTTAGATTGATTCTGTACCAAAAAATATAGGTGCTGTGAAGCTCCTGGTTGAATCTCAGCTCGATCTGAGACAAAATGTTTTTAAAATCCTCAGATTGCTTTTAGATTGATTCTGTACTAAGAAACATGTGTGCTCAGAAGCTACTGGTTGCATCTCAGATCGATCGGAGATCAAAAACTTTCAAAATCATCAGATTGCTTTTAGATTGATTCTGTACTAATAAACATGTGTGCTCAGAAGTCACTGGTTGAATCTCAGCTCGATCGGAGTTCAAAAACTTTCAAAATCCTCAGATTGCTTTTAGATTGATTCTGTACTAATAAACATGGGTGTTCAGAAGATACTGGTTGAATCTCAGCTCAAACGGAGATCAAAAACTTTCAAAATCCTCAGATTGCTTTTAGATTGAATCTGTACTAAGAAACATGGGTGTTTAGAAGTTCTTGGTTGAATCTCAGCTCGATCTGCGACAAAATGTTTTTAAAATCCTCAGATTGCTTTCAGATTTATTCTGTACCAAAAAACATGGGTGTTCAGAAGCTACTGGATGAAACTCAGCCCGATGGGAGATTAAAAACTTTCAAAATCCTCAGATTGCTTTTAAATTTATTCTGTACTAATAAACATATGTGCTCAGAAGTCACTGGTTGAATCTCAGAAACTGGTTGAATCTCAAAAACTTTCAAAATCCTCAGATTGCTTTTAGATTGATTCTGTACTTAGAAACATGGGTGTTCTTAAGCTACTGGTTGAATCTCAGCTCGATCTGAGACAAAATGTTTTTAAAAACCCTCAGATTGCTTTTAGATTGATTCTGTACTAAGAAACATGTGTGTTCAGAAGCTACTGGTTGAATCTAAGCTTGATCGGAGATCAAAAACTTTCAAAATCCTCAGATTGCTTTTAGATTGATTCTGTACTAAGAAACAAGGGTGCTCTGAAGTTCCTGGTTGAATCTCAGCTCGATCTGAGACAAAATGTTTTTAAAATAATCAGATTGCCTTTAGATAGATTCTGTACTAAGAAACATGTGTGTTCAGAAGCTACTGGTTGAATCTCAGCTCGATCGGAGATCAAAAACTTTCAAAGTCATGAGATTGCTTTTAGATTGATTCTGTACTAAGAAATATGGGTGCTCTGAATGACCTGGTTGAATCTCAGCACGATCTGAAATTAAAAACTTTCAAAATCTTCAGATTGCTTTTAAATTGATTCTGTACTAAGAAACATGGGTGTTCCGAAGCTACTGGTTGAATCTCAGCTCGATCGGAGATCAAAAACTTTCAAAATCCTCAGATTACTTTTAGATTGATTCTGTACCAAAAAATATAGGTGCTGTGAAGCTCCTGGTTGAATCTCAGCTCGATCTGAGACAAAATGTTTTTAAAATCCTCAGATTGCTTTTAGATTGATTCTGTACTAAGAAACATGTGTGCTCAGAAGCTACTGGTTGCATCTCAGATCGATCGGAGATCAAAAACTTTCAAAATCATCAGATTGCTTTTAGATTGATTCTGTACTAATAAACATGTGTGCTCAGAAGTCACTGGTTGAATCTCAGCTCGATCGGAGTTCAAAAACTTTCAAAATCCTCAGATTGCTTTTAGATTGATTCTGTACTAATAAACATGGGTGTTCAGAAGATACTGGTTGAATCTCAGCTCAAACGGAGATCAAAAACTTTCAAAATCCTCAGATTGCTTTTAGATTGAATCTGTACTAAGAAATATGGGTGCTCTGAAGTTCTTGATTGAATCTCAGCTCGATCTGCGACAAAATGTTTTTAAAATCCTCAGATTGCTTTCAGATTTATTCTGTACCAAAAAACATGGGTGTTCAGAAGCTACTGGATGAAACTCAGCCCGATGGGAGATTAAAAACTTTCAAAATCCTCAGATTGCTTTTAAATTTATTCTGTACTAATAAACATATGTGCTCAGAAGTCACTGGTTGAATCTCAGAAACTGGTTGAATCTCAAAAACTTTCAAAATCCTCAGATTGCTTTTAGATTGATTCTGTACTAAGAAACATGGGTGTTCTTAAGCTACTGGTTGAATCTCAGCTCGATCTGAGACAAAATGTTTTAAAAATCCTCAGATTGCTTTTAGATTGATTCTGTACTAAGAAACATGTGTGTTCAGAAGCTACTGGTTGAATGTCTTGATCGGAGTTCAAAAACTTTCAAAATCCTCAGATTGCTTTTAGATTGATTCTGTACTAATAAACATGGGTGTTCAGAAGATACTGGTTGAATCTCAGCTCAAACGGAGATCAAAAACTTTCAAAATCCTCAGATTGCTTTTAGATTGAATCTGTACTAAGAAACATGGGTGTTTAGAAGTTCTTGGTTGAATCTCAGCTCGATCTGCGACAAAATGTTTTTTAAAATCCTCAGATTGCTTTCAGATTTATTCTGTACCAAAAAACATGGGTGTTCAGAAGCTACTGGATGAAACTCAGCCCAATGGGAGATTAAAAACTTTCAAAATCCTCAGATTGCTTTTAAATTTATTCTGTACTAATAAACATATGTGCTCAGAAGTCACTGGTTGAATCTCAGAAACTGGTTGAATCTCAAAAACTTTCAAAATCCTCAGATTGCTTTTAGATTGATTCTGTACTAAGAAACATGGGTGTTCTTAAGCTACTGGTTGAATCTCAGCTCGATCTGAGACAAAATGTTTTAAAAATCCTCAGATTGCTTTTAGATTGATTCTGTACTAAGAAACATGTGTGTTCAGAAGCTACTGGTTGAATCTAAGCTTGATCGGAGATCAAAAACTTTCAAAATCCTCAGATTGCTTTTAGATTGATTCTCTACTAAGAACCAAGGGTGCTCTGAAGTTCCTGGTTGAATCTCAGCTCGATCTGAGACAAAATGTTTTTAAAATAATCAGATTGCCTTTAGATAGATTCTGTACTAAGAAACATGTGTGTTCAGAAGCTACTGGTTGAATCTCAGCTCGATCGGAGATCAAAAACTTTCAAAGTCATGAGATTGCTTTTAGATTGATTCTGTACTAAGAAATATGGGTGTTCCGAAGCTACTGGTTGAATCTCAGCTCGATCGGAGATCAAAAACTTTCAAAATCCTCAGATTACTTTTAGATTTATTCTGTACCAAAAAATATAGGTGCTGTGAAGCTCCTGGTTGAATCTCAGCTCGATCTGAGACAAAATGTTTTTAAAATCCTCAGATTGCTTTTAGATTGATTCTGTACTAAGAAACATGTGTGCTCAGAAGCTACTGGTTGCATCTCAGCTCGATCGGAGATCAAAAACTTTCAAAATCCTCAGATTGCTTTTAGATTGATTCTGTACTAATAAACATGTGTGCTCAGAAGTCACTGGTTGAATCTCAGCTCGATCGGAGTTCAAAAACTTTCAAAATCCTCAGATTGCTTTTAGATTGATTCTGTACTAATAAACATGGGTGTTCAGAAGATACTGGTTGAATCTCAGCTCAAACGGAGATCAAAAACTTTCAAAATCCTCAGATTGCTTTTAGATTGAATCTGTACTAAGAAATATGGGTGCTCTGAAGTTCTTGGTTGAATCTCAGCTCGATCTGCGACAAAATGTTTTTAAAATCCTCAGATTGCTTTCAGATTTATTCTGTACCAAAAAACATGGGTGTTCAGAAGCTACTGGATGAAACTCAGCCCGATGGGAGATTAAAAACTTTCAAAATCCTCAGATTGCTTTTAAATTTATTCTGTACTAATAAACATATGTGCTCAGAAGTCACTGGTTGAATCTCAGAAACTGGTTGAATCTCAAAAACTTTCAAAATCCTCAGATTGCTTTTAGATTGATTCTGTACTAAGAAACATGGGTGTTCTTAAGCTACTGGTTGAATCTCAGCTCGATCTGAGACAAAATGTTTTAAAAATCCTCAGATTGCTTTTAGATTGATTCTGTACTAAGAAACATGTGTGTTCAGAAGCTACTGGTTGAATCTAAGCTTGATCGGAGATCAAAAACTTTCAAAATCCTCAGATTGCTTTTAGATTGATTCTCTACTAAGAAACAAGGGTGCTCTGAAGTTCCTGGTTGAATCTCAGCTCGATCTGAGACAAAATGTTTTTAAAATAATCAGATTGCCTTTAGATAGATTCTGTACTAAGAAACATGTGTGTTCAGAAGCTACTGGTTGAATCTCAGCTCGATCGGAGATTAAAAACTTTCAAAATCTTCAGATTGTTTTTAGATTGATTCTGTACCAAAAAACATGGGTGTTCAGAAGCTACTGGTTGAATCTCAGCTCGATCGGAGATCAAAAACTTTCAAAATCCTCAGATTGTTTTTAGATTGATTCTGTACCAAAAAACATGGTGCTGTGAAGCTCCTGGTTGAATCTCAGCTCGATCTGAGATCAAAAACGTTTAAAATCCTCAGATTGCTTTTAGATTGATTCTGTACTAAGAATCATGGGTGTTAGAAGCTACTGGTTGAATCTCAGCTCGATCGGAGATCAAAAACGTTCAAAATCCTCAGATTGCTTTTAGATTGATTCTGTACTAATAAACATGTGTGCTCTGAAGTTCCTGGTTGAATCTCAGCTTGATCTGATACAAAATGTTTTTAAAATCCTCAGATTGCTTTTAGATTTATTCTGTACCAAAAAACATAGATGCTGTGAAGCTCATGGTTGATTCTCAGCTCGATCTGAGACAAAATGTTTTTTAAATCTTCAGATTGCTTTTAGATTGATTCTGTACTAAGAAACGTGGGTGTTCAGAAGCTACTGGTTGAATCTCAGCTCGAACGGAGATTATAAACTTTCAAAATCCTCAGATTGCTTTTATATTGATTCTGTACTAAGAAATATGGGTGCTCTGAAGTTCCTGGTTGAATCTCAGCTCGATCTTAGACAAAATGTTTTCAAAATCATCAGATTGTCTTTAGATTGATTCTGTACTAAGAAACAAGGGTGTTCAGAAGCTACTGGTTGAATCTCAGCTCGATCGGAGATCAAAAGCTTTCAAAATTCTCAGATTGCTTTTAGATTGATTCTGTACTAAGAAATATGGGTGCTCTGAATGACCTGGTTGAATCTCAGCTCGATCTGAAATTAAAAACTTTCAAAATCTTCAGATTGCTTTTAAATTGATTCTGTACTAAGAAACATGGGTGTTCCGAAGCTACTGGTTGAATCTCAGCTCGATCGGAGATCAAAAACTTTCAAAATCCTCAGATTACTTTTAGATTTATTCTGTACCAAAAAATATAGGTGCTGTGAAGCTCCTGGTTGAATCTCAGCTCGATCTGAGACAAAATGTTTTTAAAATCCTCAGATTGCTTTTAGATTGATTCTGTACTAAGAAACATGTGTGCTCAGAAGCTACTGGTTGCATCTCAGCTCGATCGGAGATCAAAAACTTTCAAAATCCTCAGATTGCTTTTAGATTGATTCTGTACTAATAAACATGTGTGCTCAGAAGTCACTGGTTGAATCTCAGCTCGATCGGAGTTCAAAAACTTTCAAAATCCTCAGATTGCTTTTAGATTGATTCTGTACTAATAAACATGGGTGTTCAGAAGATACTGGTTGAATCTCAGCTCAAACGGAGATCAAAAACTGTCAAAATCCTTAGATTGCTTTTAGATTGAATCTGTACTAAGAAATATGGGTGCTCTGAAGTTCTTGGTTGAATCTCAGCTCGATCTGCGACAAAATGTTTTTAAAATCCTCAGATTGTTTTCAGATTTATTCTGTACCAAAAAACATGGGTGTTCAGAAGCTACTGGATGAAACTCAGCCCGATGGGAGATTAAAAACTTTCAAAATCCTCAGATTGCTTTTAAATTTATTCTGTACTAATAAACATATGTGCTCAGAAGCTACTGGTTGAATCTAAGCTTGATCGGAGATCAAAAACTTTCAAAATCCTCAGATTGCTTTTAGATTGATTCTCTACTAAGAAACAAGGGTGCTCTGAAGTTCCTGGTTGAATCTCAGCTCGATCTGAGACAAAATGTTTTTAAAATAATCAGATTGCCTTTAGATAGATTCTGTACTAAGAAACATGTGTGTTCAGAAGCTACTGGTTGAATCTCAGCTCGATCGGAGATCAAAAACTTTCAAAGTCATGAGATTGCTTTTAGATTGATTCTGTACTAAGAAATATGGGTGCTCTGAATGACCTGGTTGAATCTCAGCTCGATCTGAAATTAAAAACTTTCAAAATCTTCAGATTGCTTTTAAATTGATTCTGTACTAAGAAACATGGGTGTTCCGAAGCTACTGGTTGAATCTCAGCTCGATCGGAGATCAAAAACTTTCAAAATCCTCAGATTACTTTTAGATTTATTCTGTACCAAAAAATATAGGTGCTGTGAAGCTCCTGGTTGAATCTCAGCTCGATCTGAGACAAAATGTTTTTAAAATCCTCAGATTGCTTTTAGATTGATTCTGTACTAAGAAACATGTGTGCTCAGAAGCTACTGGTTGCATCTCAGCTCGATCGGAGATCAAAAACTTTCAAAATCCTCAGATTGCTTTTAGATTGATTCTGTACTAATAAACATGTGTGCTCAGAAGTCACTGGTTGAATCTCAGCTCGATCGGAGTTCAAAAACTTTCAAAATCCTCAGATTGCTTTTAGATTGATTCTGTACTAATAAACATGGGTGTTCAGAAGATACTGGTTGAATCTCAGCTCAAACGGAGATCAAAAACTTTCAAAATCCTCAGATTGCTTTTAGATTGAATCTGTACTAAGAAACATGGGTGTTTAGAAGCTACTGGTTGAATCTCAGCTCGATCGGAGATTAAAAACTTTCAAAATCCTCAGATTGCTTTGAGATTGATTCTGTACTAAGAAATATGGGTGCTCTGAAGTTCTTGGTTGAATCTCAGCTCGATCTGCGACAAAATGTTTTTAAAATCCTCAGATTGCTTTTAGATTTATTCTGTTCCAAAAAACATGGGTGTTCAGAAGCTACTGGTTGAAACTCAGCTCGATGGGAGATTAAAAACTTTCAAAATCCTCAGATTGCTTTTAAATTTATTCTGTACTAATAAACATATGTGCTCAGAAGTCACTGGTTGAATCTCAGAAACTGGTTGAATCTCAAAAACTTTTCAAAATCCTCAGATTGCTTTTAGATTGATTCTGTACTTAGAAACATGGGTGTTCTTAAGCTACTGGTTGAATCTCAGCTCGATCTGAGACAAAATGTTTTTAAAATCCTCAGATTGCTTTTAGATTGATTCTGTACTAAGAAACATGTGTGTTCAGAAGCTACTGGTTGAATCTAAGCTTGATCGGAGATCAAAAACTTTCAAAATCCTCAGATTGCTTTTAGATTGATTCTCTACTAAGAAACAAGGGTGCTCTGAAGTTCCTGGTTGAATCTCAGCTCGATCTGAGACAAAATGTTTTTAAAATAATCAGATTGCCTTTAAATAGATTCTGTACTAAGAAACATGTGTGTTCAGAAGCTACTGGTTGAATCTCAGCTCGATCGGAGATTAAAAACTTTCAAAATCTTCAGATTGTTTTTAGATTGATTCTGTACCAAAAAACATGGGTGTTCAGAAGCTACTGGTTGAATCTCAGCTCGATCGGAGATCAAAAACTTTCAAAATCCTCAGATTGTTTTTAGATTGATTCTGTACCAAAAAACATGGTGCTGTGAAGCTCTTGGTTGAATCTCAGCTCGATCTGAGATCAAAAACGTTTAAAATCCTCAGATTGCTTTTAGATTGATTCTGTACTAAGAATCATGGGTGTTAGAAGCTACTGGTTGAATCTCAGCTCGATCGGAGATCAAAAACGTTCAAAATCCTCAGATTGCTTTTAGATTGATTCTGTACTAATAAACATGTGTGCTCTGAAGTTCCTGGTTGAATCTCAGCTTGATCTGATACAAAATGTTTTTAAAATCCTCAGATTGCTTTAGATTTATTCTGTACCAAAAAACATAGGTGCTGTGAAGCTCATGGTTGATTCTCAGCTCGATCTGAGACAAAATGTTTTTTAAATCTTCAGATTGCTTTTAGATTGATTCTGTACTAAGAAACGTGGGTGTTCAGAAGCTACTGGTTGAATCTCAGCTCGAACGGAGATTATAAACTTTCAAAATCCTCAGATTGCTTTTATATTGATTCTGTACTAAGAAATATGGGTGCTCTGAAGTTCCTGGTTGAATCTCAGCTCGATCTGAGACAAAATGTTTTCAAAATCATCAGATTGTCTTTAGATTGATTCTGTACTAAGAAACAAGGGTGTTCAGAAGCTACTGGTTGAATCTCAGCTCGATCGGAGATCAAAAGCTTTCAAAATCCTCAGATTGCTTTTAGATTTATTCTGTACCAAAAAACATAGGTGCTGTGAAGCTCATGGTTGATTCTCAGCTCGATCTGAGACAAAATGTTTTTTAAATCTTCAGATTGCTTTTAGATTGATTCTGTACTAAGAAACGTGGGTGTTCAGAAGCTACTGGTTGAATCTCAGCTCGAACGGAGATTATAAACTTTCAAAATCCTCAGATTGCTTTTATATTGATTCTGTACTAAGAAATATGGGTGCTCTGAAGTTCCTGGTTGAATCTCAGCTCGATCTGAGACAAAATGTTTTTAAAATCCCCAGATTGCTTTCAGATTTATTCTGTACTAAGAAACATGGGTGTTCAGACGCTACTGGTTGAATCTCAGCTCGATCGGAGATCAAAAACTTTCAAAATCCTCAGATTGCTTTTATATTGATTCTGTACTAAGAAATATGGGTGCTCTGAAGTTCCTGGTTGAATCTCAGCTCGATCTGAGACAAAATGTTTTTAAAATCCTAAGATTGCTTTCAGATTTATTCTGTACTAAGAAACATGGGTGTTCAGACGCTACTGGTTGAATCTCAGCTCGATCTGAGACAAAATGTTTTTAAAATCATCAGATTGCCTTTAGATTGATTCTGTACTAAGAAACATGTGTGTTCAGAAGCTACTGGTTGAATCTCAGCTCGATCGGAGATCAAAAACTTTCAAAATCCTCAGATTGCTTTTAGATTGATTCTGTACTAAGAAATATGGGTGCTCTAATTGACCTGGTTGAATCTCAGCTCGATCTGAGACAAAATGTTTTTAAAATCATCAGATTGTCTTTAGATTGATTCTGTACTAAGAAACAAGGGTGTTCAGAAACTACTGGTTGAATCTCAGCTTGATCGGAGATCAAAAACTTTCAAAATCCTCAGATTGCTTTTAGATTGATTCTGTACTAAGAAACAAGGGTGCTCTGAAGTTCCTGGTTGAATCTCAGCTCGATCTGAGACAAAATGTTTTTAAAATAATCAGATTGCCTTTACATAGATTCTGTACTAAGAAACATGTGTGTTCAGAAGCTCCTGGTTGATTCTCAGCTCGATCTGAGACAAAATGTTTTTAAAATCCTCAGATTGCTTTTAGATTGATTCTGTACTAAGAAATATGGGTGCTCTGAATGACCTGGTTGAATCTCAGCTCGATCTGAAATTAAAAACTTTCAAAATCTTCAGATTGCTTTTAAATTGATTCTGTACTAAGAAACATGGGTGTTCCGAAGCTACTGGTTGAATCTCAGCTCGATCGGAGATCAAAAACTTTCAAAATCCTCAGATTACTTTTAGATTTATTCTGTACCAAAAAATATAGGTGCTGTGAAGCTCCTGGTTGAATCTCAGCTCGATCTGAGCCAAAATGTTTTTAAAATCTTCAGATTGCTTTTAGATTGATTCTGTACTAAGAAACATTGGTGTTCTTAAGCTACTGGTTCGATCTCAGCTCGATCTGAGACAAAATGTTTTCAAAATCATCAGATTGTCTTTAGATTGATTCTGTACTAAGAAACAAGGGTGTTCAGAAGCTACTGGTTGAATCTCAGCTCGATCGGAGATCAAAAGCTTTCAAAATCCTCAGATTACTTTTAGATTTATTCTGTACCAATAAACATAGGTGCTGTGAAGCTCCTGATTGATTCTCAGCTCGATGTGAGACAAAATGTTTTTAAAATCCTCAGATTGCTTTTAGATTGATTCTGTACTAAGAAACATGGGTGTTCCGAAGCTACTGGTTGAATCTCAGCTCGATCGGAGATCAAAAACTTTCAAAATCCTCAGATTGCTTTTAGATTGATTCTGTACTAAGAAATATGGGTGCTCTGAAGTTCCTGGTTGAATCTCATCTCGATCTGAGACAAAATGTTTTTAAAATCCTCAGATTGATTTCAGATTTATTCTGTACTAAGAAACATGGGTGTTCAGACGCTACTGGTTGAATCTCAGCTTGATCGGAGATCAAAAGCTTTCAAAATCCTCAGATTACTTTTAGATTTATTCTGTACTAAGAATCATGGGTGTTAGAAGCTACTGGTTGAATCTCAGCTCGATCGGAGATCAACAACTTTCAAAATCCTCAGATTGCTTTTAGATTGATTCTGTACTAAGAATCATGGGTGTTAGAAGCTACTGGTTGATTCTCAGCTCGATCTGAGACAAAATATTTTTAAAATCCTCAAATTGCTTTTAGATTGATTCTGTACTAAGAAACATGGGTGTTCAGAAGCTAATGGTTGAATCTCAGCTTGATCGGAGATCAAAAACTTTCAAAATCCTCAGATTGCTTTTAGATTGATTCTGTACTAATAAACATGTGTGCTCTGAAGTTCCTGGTTGAATCTCAGCTTGATCTGATACAAAATGTTTTTAAAATCCTCAGATTGCTTTTAGATTTATTCTGTACAAAGAAACATGGGTGTTCAGAAGCTACTGGTTGAATCTCAGCTTGATCGGAGATCAAAAACTTTCAAAATCCTCAGATTGCTTTTAGATTGATTCTGTGCTAAGAACATGGGTGCTCTGAAGTTCCTTGTTGAATTTCAGCTTGATCTGATACAAAATGTTTTTAAGATTGCTTTTAGATTGATTTTGTGATACAAAATGTTTTTAAGATTGCTTTTAGATTGATTTTGTACTAAGAAACATGGGTGTTCAGAAGCTACTGGTTGAATCTCAGCTCGATCGGAGATCAAAAACTTTCAAAATCCTCAGATTGCTTTTAGATTGATTCTGTACTAAGAAATATGGGTGCTCTGAAGTTCCTGGTTGAATCTCAGCTCGATCTGAGACAAAATGTTTTTAAAATCCTCAGATTGCTTTCAGATTTATTCTGTACTAAGAAACATGGGTGTTCAGACGCTACTGGTTGAATCTCAGCTCGATCTGAGACAAAATGTTTTTAAAATCATCAGATTGCCTTTAGATTGATTCTGTACTAAGAAACATGTGTGTTCAGACGCTACTGGTTGAATCTCAGCTCGATCGGAGATCAAAAACTTTCAAAATCGTCAGATTGCTTTTAGATTGATTCTGTACTAAGAAATATGGGTGCTCTAATTAACCTGGTTGAATCTCAGCTCGATCTGAGACAAAATGTTTTTAAAATCATCAGATTGTCTTTAGATTGATTCTGTACTAAGAAACAAGGGTGTTCAGAAGCTACTGGTTGAATCTCAGCTTGATCGGAGATCAAAAGCTTTCAAAATCCTCAGATTACTTTTAGATTTATTCTGTACTAAGAATCATGGGTGTTAGAAGCTACTGGTTGAATCTCAGCTCGATCGGAGATCAAAAACTTTCAAAATCCTCAGATTGCTTTTAGATTGATTCTGTACTAAGAATCATGGGTGTTAGAAGCTACTGGTTGATTCTCAGCTCGATCTGAGACAAAATATTTTTAAAATCCTCAAATTGCTTTAAGATTGATTCTGTACTAAGAAACATGGGTGTTCAGAAGCTACTGGTTGAATCTCAGCTTGATCGGAGATCAAAAACTTTCAAAATCCTCAGATTGCTTTTAGATTGATTCTGTACTAATAAACATGTGTGCTCTGAAGTTCCTGGTTGAATCTCAGCTTGATCTGATACAAAATGTTTTTAAAATCCTCAGATTGCTTTTAGATTTGTTCTGTACAAAGAAACATGGGTGTTCAGAAGCTACTGGTTGAATCTCAGCTTGATCGGAGATCAAAAACTTTCAAAATCCTCAGATTGCTTTTAGATTGATTCTGTGCTAAGAACATGGGTGCTCTGAAGTTCCTGGTTGAATTTCAGCTTGATCTGATACAAAATGTTTTTAAGATTGCTTTTAGATTGATTTTGTGATACAAAATGTTTTTAAGATTGCTTTTAGATTGATTTTGTACTAAGAAACATGGGTGTTCAGAAGCTACTGGTTGAATCTCAGCTCGATCGGAGATCAAAAACTTTCAAAATCCTCAGATTGCTTTTAGATTGATTCTGTACTAAGAAACATGTGTGTTCAGAAGCTACTGGTTGAATCTAAGCTTGATCGGAGATCAAAAACTTTCAAAATCCTCAGATTGCTTTTAGATTGATTCTGTACTAAGAAACAAGGGTGCTCTGAAGTTCCTGGTTGAATCTCAGCTCGATCTGAGACAAAATGTTTTTAAAATAATCAGATTGCCTTTAGATAGATTTTGTACTAAGAAACATGTGTGTTCAGAAGCTACTGGTTGAATCTCAGCTCGATCGGAGATCAAAAACTTTCAAAGTCATGAGATTGCTTTTAGATTGATTCTGTACTATAAAGATTGGGTGTTCTTAAGCTACTGGTTGAATCTCAGCTCGATCTGAAATTAAAAACTTTCAAAATCTTCAGATTGCTTTTAGATTGATTCTGTACTAATAAACATGGGTGTTCAGAAGCTACTGGTTGAATCTCAGCTCGATCGGAGATCAAAAACTTTCAAAATCCTCAGATTGCTTTTAGATTGATTCTGTACCAAAAAACATGGGTGCTGTGAAGCTCCTGGTTGAATCTCAGCTCGATCTGAGATAAAAAACGTTCAAAATCCTCAGATTGCTTTTAGATTGATTCTGTACTAAGAAACATGGGTGTTAGAAGCTACTGGTTGAATCTCAGCTCGATCGGAGATCAAAAACTTTCAAAATCCTCAGATTACTTTTAGATTTATTCTGTACCAAAAAAGGTGCTGTGAAGCTCCTGGTTGATTCTCAGCTCGATCTGAGACAAAATGTTTTTAAAATCCTCAAATTGCTTTTAGATTGATTCTGTACTAAGAAACATGGGTGTTCAGAAGCTACTGGTTGAATCTCAGCTTGATCGGAGATCAAAAACTTTCAAAATCTTCAGATTGCTTTTTGATTGATTCTGTACTAATAAGCATGGGTGTTCAGAAGCTACTGGTTGAATCTCAGCTCGATCTGAGACAAAATGTTTTTAAAATCCTCAGATTGCTTTCAGATTGATTCTGTACTAAGAAACATGTGTGTTCAGAAGCTACTGGTTGAATCTCAGCTCGATCGGAGATCAAAAACTTTCAAAATCCTCAGATTGCTTTTAGATTGATTCTGTACTAAGAAATATGGGTGCTCTAATTGACCTCGTTGAATCTCAGCTCGATCTGAGACAAAATGTTTTTAAAATCATCAGATTGTCTTTAGATTGATTCTGTACTAAGAAACAAGGGTGTTCAGAAGCTACTGGTTGAATCTCAGCTTGATCGGAGATCAAAAGCTTTCAAAATCCTCAGATTACTTTTAGATTTATTCTGTACTAAGAATCATGGGTGTTAGAAGCTACTGGTTGAATCTCAGCTCGATCGGAGATCAACAACTTTCAAAATCCTCAGATTGCTTTTAGATTGATTCTGTACTAAGAATCATGGGTGTTAGAAGCTACTGGTTGATTCTCAGCTCGATCTGAGACAAAATATTTTTAAAATCCTCAAATTGCTTTTAGATTGATTCTGTACTAAGAAACATGGGTGTTCAGAAGCTACTGGTTGAATCTCAGCTTGATCGGAGATCAAAAACTTTCAAAATCCTCAGATTGCTTTTAGATTGATTCTGTAATAATAAACATGTGTGCTCTGAAGTTCCTGGTTGAATCTCAGCTTGATCTGATACAAAATGTTTTTAAAATCCTCAGATTGCTTTTAGATTTATTCTGTACAAAGAAACATGGGTGTTCAGAAGCTACTGGTTGAATCTCAGCTTGATCGGAGATCAAAAACTTTCAAAATCCTCAGATTGCTTTTAGATTGATTCTGTGCTAAGAACATGGGTGCTCTAAAGTTCCTGGTTGAATTTCAGCTTGATCTGATACAAAATGTTTTTAAGATTGCTTTTAGATTGATTTTGTGATACAAAATGTTTTTAAGATTGCTTTTAGATTGATTTTGTACTAAGAAACATGGGTGTTCAGAAGCTACTGGTTGAATCTCAGCTCGATCGGAGATCAAAAACTTTCAAAATCCTCAGATTGCTTTTAGATTGATTCTGTACTAAGAAATATGGGTGCTCTGAAGTTCCTGGTTGAATCTCAGCTCGATCTGAGACAAAATGTTTTTAAAATCCTCAGATTGCTTTCAGATTTATTCTGTACTAAGAAACATGGGGGTTCAGACGCTACTGGTTGAATCTCAGCTCGATCTGAGACAAAATGTTTTTAAAATCATCAGATTGCCTTTAGATTGATTCTGTACTAAGAAACATGTGTGTTCAGACGCTACTGGTTGAATCTCAGCTCGATCGGAGATCAAAAACTTTCAAAATCCTCAGATTGCTTTTAGATTGATTCTGTACTAAGAAATATGGGTGCTCTAATTGACCTGGTTGAATCTCAGCTCGATCTGAGACAAAATGTTTTTAAAATCATCAGATTGTCTTTAGATTGATTCTGTACTAAGAAACAAGGGTGTTCAGAAGCTACTGGTTGAATCTCAGCTTGATCGGAGATCAAAAGCTTTCAAAATCCTCAGATTACTTTTAGATTTATTCTGTACTAAGAATCATGGGTGTTAGAAGCTACTGGTTGAATCTCAGCTCGATCGGAGATCAAAAACTTTCAAAATCCTCAGATTGCTTTTAGATTGATTCTGTACTAAGAATCATGGGTGTTAGAAGCTACTGGTTGATTCTCAGCTCGATCTGAGACAAAATATTTTTAAAATCCTCAAATTGCTTTTAGATTGATTCTGTACTAAGAAACATGGGTGTTCAAAAGCTACTGGTTGAATCTCAGCTTGATCGGAGATCAAAAACTTTCAAAATCCTCAGATTGCTTTTAGATTGATTCTGTACTAATAAACATGTGTGCTCTGAAGTTCCTGGTTGAATCTCAGCTTGATCTGATACAAAATGTTTTTAAAATCCTCAGATTGCTTTTAGATTTATTCTGTACAAAGAAACATGGGTGTTCAGAAGCTACTGGTTGAATCTCAGCTTGATCTGATACAAAATGTTTTTAAGATTGCTTTTAGATTGATTTTGTGATACAAAATGTTTTTAAGATTGCTTTTAGATTGATTTTGTACTAAGAAACATGGGTGTTCAGAAGCTACTGGTTGAATCTCAGCTCGATCGGAGATCAAAAACTTTCAAAATCCTCAGATTGCTTTTAGATTGATTCTGTACTAAGAAATATGGGTGCTCTGAAGTTCCTGGTTGAATCTCAGCTCGATCTGAGACAAAATGTTTTTAAAATCCTCAGATTGCTTTCAGATTTATTCTGTACTAAGAAACATGGGTGTTCAGACGCTACTGGTTGAATCTCAGCTCGATCTGAGACAAAATGTTTTTAAAATCATCAGATTGCCTTTAGATTGATTCAGTACTAAGAAACATGTGTGTTCAGACGCTACTGGTTAAATCTCAGCTCGATCGGAGATCAAAAACTTTCAAAATCCTCAGATTGCTTTTAGATTGATTCTGTACTAAGAAATATGGGTGCTCTAATTGACCTGGTTGAATCTCAGCTCGATCTGAGACAAAATGTTTTTAAAATCATCAGATTGTCTTTAGATTTATTCTGTACTAAGAAACAAGGGTGTTCAGAAGCTACTGGTTGAATCTCAGCTTGATCGGAGATCAAAAGCTTTCAAAATCCTCAGATTACTTTTAGATTTATTCTGTACTAAGAATCATGGGTGTTAGAAGCTACTGGTTGTATCTCAGCTCGATCGGAGATCAAAAACTTTCAAAATCCTCAGATTTCTTTAAGATTGATTCTGTACTAAGAATCATGGGTGTTAGAAGCTACTGGTTGATTCTCAGCTCGATCTGAGACAAAATATTTTTAAAATCCTCAAATTGCTTTTAGATTGATTCTGTACTAAGAAACATGGGTGTTCAGAAGCTACTGGTTGAATCTCAGCTTGATCGGAGATCAAAAACTTTCAAAATCCTCAGATTGCTTTTAGATTGATTCTGTACTAATAAACATGTGTGCTCTGAAGTTCCTGGTTGAATCTCAGCTTGATCTGATACAAAATGTTTTTAAAATCCTCAGATTGCTTTTAGATTTATTCTGTACAAAGAAACATGGGTGTTCAGAAGCTACTGGTTGAATCTCAGCTTGATCGGAGATCAAAAACTTTCAAAATCCTCAGATTGCTTTTAGATTGATTCTGTGCTAAGAACATGGGTGCTCTGAAGTTCCTGGTTGAATTTCAGCTTGATCTGATACAAAATGTTTTTAAGATTGCTTTTAGATTGATTTTGTAGTAAGAAACATGGGTGTTCAGAAGCTACTGGTTGAATCTCAGCTCGATCGGAGATCAAAAACTTTCAAAATCCTCAGATTGCTTTTAGATTGATTCTGTACTAAGAAACATGTGTGTTCAGAAGCTACTGGTTGAATCTAAGCTTGATCGGAGATCAAAAACTTTCAAAATCCTCAGATTGCTTTTAGATTGATTCTGTACTAAGAAACAAGGGTGCTCTGAAGTTCCTGGTTGAATCTCAGCTCGATCTGAGACAAAATGTTTTTAAAATAATCAGATTGCCTTTAGATAGATTTTGTACTAAGAAACATGTGTGTTCAGAAGCTACTGGTTGAATCTCAGCTCGATCGGAGATCAAAAACTTTCAAAGTCATGAGATTGCTTTTAGATTGATTCTGTACTATAAAGATTGGGTGTTCTTAAGCTACTGGTTGAATCTCAGCTCGATCGGAAATTAAAAACTTTCAAAATCTTCAGATTGCTTTTAGATTGATTCTGTACTAATAAACATGGGTGTTCAGAAGCTACTGGTTGAATCTCAGCTCGATCGGAGATCAAAAACTTTCAAAATCCTCAGATTGCTTTTAGATTGATTCTGTACCAAAAAACATGGGTGCTGTGAAGCTCCTGGTTGAATCTCAGCTCGATCTGAGATCAAAAACTTTCAAAATCCTCAGATTGCTTTTAGATTGATTCTGTACTAAGAATCATGGGTGTTAGAAGCTACTGGTTGAATCTTAGCTCGATCGGAGATCAAAAACTTTCAAAATCCTCAGATTACTTTTAGATTTATTCTGTACCAAAAAAGGTGCTGTGAAGCTCCTGGTTGATTCTCAGCTCGAACTGAGACAAAATGTTTTTAAAATCCTCAAATTGCTTTTAGATTGATTCTGTACTAAGAAACAAGGGTGTTCAGAAGCTACTGGTTGAATCTCAGCTTGATCGGAGATCAAAAACTTTCAAAATCTTCAGATTGCTTTTTGATTGATTCTGTACTAATAAGCATGGGTGTTCAGAAGCTACTGGTTGAATCTCAGCTCGATCTGAGAAAAAAATGTTTTTAAAATCCTCAGATTGCTTTCAGATTGATTCTGTACTAAGAAACATGTGTGTTCAGAAGCTACTGGTTGAATCTCAGCTCGATCGGAGATCAAAAACTTTCAAAATCCTCAGATTGCTTTTAGATTGATTCTGTACTAAGAAATATGGGTGCTCTAATTGACCTCGTTGAATCTCAGCTCGATCTGAGACAAAATGTTTTTAAAATCATCAGATTGTCTTTAGATTGATTCTGTACTAAGAAACAAGGGTGTTCAGAAGCTACTGGTTGAATCTCAGCTTGATCGGAGATCAAAAGCTTTCAAAATCCTCAGATTACTTTTAGATTTATTCTGTACTAAGAATCATGGGTGTTAGAAGCTACTGGTTGAATCTCAGCTCGATCGGAGACAAAATATTTTTAAAATCCTCAAATTGCTTTTAGATTTATTCTGTACTAAGAAACATGGGTGTTCAGAAGCTACTGGTTGAATCTCAGCTTGATCGGAGATCAAAAACTTTCAAAATCCTCAGATTGCTTTTAGATTGATTCTGTACTAATAAACATGTGTGCTCTGAAGTTCCTGGTTGAATCTCAGCTTGATCTGATACAAAATGTTTTTAAAATCCTCAGATTGCTTTTAGATTTATTCTGTACAAAGAAACATGGGTGTTCAGAAGCTACTGGTTAAATCTCAGCTTGATCGGAGATCAAAAACTTTCAAAATCCTCAGATTGCTTTTAGATTGATTCTGTGCTAAGAACATGGGTGCTCTGAAGTTCCTGGTTGAATTTCAGCTTGATCTGATACAAAATGTTTTTAAAATCGTCAGATTGCTTTTAGATTGATTTTGTACTAAGAAACATGGGTGTTCAGAAGCTACTGGTTGAATCTCAGCTCGATCGGAGATCAAAAACTTTCAAAATCCTCAGATTGCTTTTAGATTGATTCTGTACTAAGAAACATGTGTGTTCAGAAGCTACTGGTTGAATCTAAGCTTGATCGGAGATCAAAAACTTTCAAAATCCTCAGATTGCTTTTAGATTGATTCTGTGCTAAGAACATGGGTGCTCTGAAGTTCCTGGTTGAATTTCAGCTTGATCTGATACAAAATGTTTTTAAAATCGTCAGATTGCTTTTAGATTGATTTTGTACTAAGAAACATGGGTGTTCAGAAGCTACTGGTTGAATCTCAGCTCGATCGGAGATCAAAAACTTTCAAAATCCTCAGATTGCTTTTAGATTGATTCTGTACTAAGAAACATGTGTGTTCAGAAGCTACTGGTTGAATCAAAGCTTGATCGGAGATCAAAAACTTTCAAAATCCTCAGATTGCTTTTAGATTGATTCTGTACTAAGAAACAAGGGTGCTCTGAAGTTCCTGGTTGAATCTCAGCTCGATCTGAGACAAAATGTTTTTAAAATAATCAGATTGCCTTTAGATAGATTCTGTACTAAGAAACATGTGTGTTCAGAAGCTACTGGTTGAATCTCAGCTCGATCGGAGATCAAAAACTTTCAAAGTCATGAGATTGCTTTTAGATTGATTCTGTACTAAGAAATATGGGTGCTCTGAATGACCTGGTTGAATCTCAGCTCGATCTGAAATTAAAAACTTTCAAAATCTTCAGATTGCTTTCAAATTGATTCTGTACTAATAAACATGGGTGTTCAGAAGCTACTGGTTGAATCTCAGCTCGATCGGAGATCAAAAACTTTCAAAATCCTCAGATTACTTTTAGATTTATTCTGTACTAAGAAATATGGGTGATCTGAAGTTCCTGGTTGAATCTCAGCTCGATCTGAGACAAAATGTTTTTAAAATCCTCAGATTGCTTTTAGATTGATTCTGTACTAATAAACATGTGTGCTCTGAAGTTCCTGGTTGAATCTCAGCTTGATCTGATACAAAATGTTTTTAAAATCTTCAGATTGCTTTTAGATTTATTCTGTACCAAAAAACATAGGTGCTGTGAAGCTCCTGGTTGATTCTCAGCTCGATCTGAGACAAAATGTTTTTTAAATCTTCAGATTGCTTTTAGATTGATTCTGTACTAAGAAACGTGGGTGTTCAGAAGCTACTGGTTGAATCTCAGCTCGAACGGAGATTATAAACTTTCAAAATCCTCAGATTGCTTTTAGATTGATTCTGTACTAAGAAATATGGGTGCTCTGAAGTTCCTGGTTGAATCTTAGCTCGATCTGAGACAAAATGTTTTTAAAATCCTCAGATTGCTTTCAGATTTATTCTCTACTAAGAAACATGGGTGTTCAGAAGCCACTGGTTGAATCTCAGCTTGATGGGAGATTAAAAACTTTCAAAATCCTCAGATTGCTTTTAGATTTATTCTGTACTAAGAAACATGGGTGTTCAGAAGCTACTGGTTGAATCTCAGCTCGATCGGAGATGAAAAACTTTCAAAATCCTCAGATTGCTTTTAATTTGATTCTGTACTAAGAAATATTGGTGCTCTGAAGTTCCTGGTTGAATCTCAGCTCGATCGGAGATCAAAAACTTTCAAAATCCTCATATTGCTTTTAGATTGATTCTGTACTAATAAACATGGGTGTTCAGAAGCTACTGGTTGAATCTCAGCTCGATCGGAGATCAAAAACTTTCAAAATCCTCAGATTGCTTTTAGATTGATTCTGTACTAAGAAACATGGGTGTTTAGAAGCTACTGGTTGAATCTCAGCTCGATCGGAGATTAAAAACTTTCAAAATCCTCAGAATGCTTTGAGATTGATTCTGTACTAAGAAATATGGGTGATCTGAAGTTCCTGGTTGAATCTCAGCTCGATCTGAGACAAAATGTTTTTAAAATCCTCAGATTGCTTTTAGATTGATTCTGTACTAAGAAAAATGGGTGTTCAGAAGCTACTGGTTGAATGTCAGCTTGATCGGAGATCAAAAACTTTCAAAATCCTCAGATTGCTTTTAGATTGATTCTGTACTAAGAAACATGGGTGTTCAGAAGCTACTGGTTGAATCTCATCTCGATCGGAGATCAAAAACTTTCAAAATCCTCAGAATGCTTTTAGATTGATTCTGTACTAATAAACATGTGTACTCTGAAGTTCCTGGTTGATTCTCAGCTCGATCTGAGACAAAATGTTTTTTAAATCTTCAGATTGCTTTTAGATTGATTCTGTACTAAGAAAAGTGGGTGTTCAGAAGCAACTGGTTGAATCTCAGCTCGATCGGAGATTAAAAACTTTCAAAATCCTCAGATTGCTTTTAGATTGATTCTGTACTAAGAAATATGGGTGCTCTGAAGTTCCTGGTTGAATCTCAGCTCGATCTCAGACAAAATGTTTTTAAAATCCTCAGATTGCTTTCAGATTGATTCTGTACTAAGAAACAAGGGTGTTCAGAAGCTACTGGTTGAATCTCAGCTCGATCGGAGATCAAAAGCTTTCAAAATCCTCAGATTACTTTTAGATTTATTCTGTACCAATAAACATAGGTGCTGTGAAGCTCCTGATTGATTCTCAGCTCGATCTGAGACAAAATGTTTTTAAAATCCTCAGATTGCTTTTAGATTGATTCTGTACTAAGAAACATGGGTGTTCAGAAGCTACTGGTTGAATCTCAGCTCGATCGGAGATCAAAAACTTTCAAAATCCTCAGATTACTTTTAGATTTATTCTGTACCAAAAAATATAGGTGCTGTGAAGCTCCTGGTTGAATCTCAGCTCGATCTGAGACAAAATGTTTTTAAAATCCTCAGATTGCTTTTAGATTGATTCTGTACTAAGAAACATGAGTGTTCAGAAGCTACTGGTTGAATCTCAGCTCGATCGGAGATCAACAACTTTCAAAATCCTCAGATTGCTTTTAGATTGATTCTGTACTAAGAAATATGGGTGCTCTGAATGACCTGGTTGAATCTCAGCTCGATCTGAGACAAAATGTTTTTAAAATCCTCAGATTGCTTTCAGATTGATTCTGTACTTAGAAACATTGGTGTTCTTAAGCTACTGCTTTGAATCTCAGCTCGATCTGAGACAAAATGTTTTTAAAATCATCAGATTGCCTTTAGATTTATTCTGTAGTAAAAAACATGTGTGTTCAGAAGCTACTCGTTGAATCTAAGCTTGATCGGAGATCAAAAAATTTCAAAATCCTGAGATTGCTTTTAGATTGATTCTGTACTAAGAAACATGGGTGTTCAGAAGCTACTGGTTGAATCTCAGCTCGATCTGAGACAAAATGTTTTAAAAATCCTCAGATTGCTTTTAGATTGATTCTGTACTAAGAAACATGTGTGTTCAGAAGCTACTGGTTGAATTTCAGCTTGATCGGAGATCAAAAACGTTCAAAATCCTCAGATTGCTTTTAGATTGATTCTGTACTAAGAAACAAGGGTGCTCTGAAGTTCCTGGTTGAATCTCAGCTCGATCTGAGACAAAATGTTTTTAAAATAATCGGATTGCCTTTAGATAGATTCTGTACTAAGAAACATGTGTGTTCAGAAGCTACTGGTTGAATCTCAGCTCGATCGGAGATCAAAAACTTTCAAAGTCATGAGATTGCTTTTAGATTGATTCTGTACTAAGAAATATGGGTGCTCTGAATGACCTGGTTGAATCTCAGCTCGATCTGAAATTAAAAACTTTCAAAATCTACAGATTGCTTTTAAATTGATTCTGTACTAATAAACATGGGTGTTCAGAAGCTACTGGTTGAATCTCAGCTCGATTGGAGATCAAAAACTTTCAAAATCCTCAGATTACTTTTAGATTTATTCTGTACCAAAAAACATAGGTGCTGTGGAGCTCCTGGTTGATTCTCAGCTCGATCTGATACAAAATGTTTTTAAAATCCTCAAATTGCTTTTAGATTGATTCTGTACTAAGAAATATGGGTGCTCTGAATGACCTGGTTGAATCTCAGCTCGATCTGAAATTAAAAACTTTCAAAATCTACAGATTGCTTTTAAATTGATTCTGTACTAATAAACATGGGTGTTCAGAAGCTACTGGTTGAATCTCAGCTTGATCGGAGATCAAAAACTTTCAAAATCCTCAGATTGCTTTTAGATTGATTCTGTACTAATAAACATGTGTGCTCTGAAGTTCCTGATTGAATCTCAGCTTGATCTGATACAAAATGTTACTAAAATCCTCAGATTGCTTTTAGATTTATTCTGTACCAAAAAACATAGGTGCTGTGAAGGTCCTGGTTGATTCTCAGCTCGATCTGAGACAAAATGTTTTTTAAATCTTCAGATTGCTTTTAGATTGATTCTGTACTAAGAAACGTGGGTGTTCAGAAGCTACTGGTTGAATCTCAGCTCGAACGGAGATTAAAAACTTTCAAAATCCTCAGATTGCTTTTAGATTGATTCTGTACTAAGAAATATGGGTGCTCTGAAGTTCCTGGTTGAATCTCAGCTCGATCTGAGACAAAATGTTTTCAAAATCCTCAGATTGCTTTTAGATTGATTCTGTACTAAGAAACATGGGTGTTCAGAAGCTACTGGTTGAATCTCAGCTCGATCGGAGATGAAAAACTTTCAAAATCCTCAGATTGCTTTTAGATTGATTCTGTACTAAGAAATATGGGTGCTCTGAAGTTCCTGGTTGAATCTCAGCTCGATCAGAGACAAAATGTTTTTAAAATCCTCAGATTGCTTTTAGATTGATTCTGTACAAAGAAACATGGGTGTTCAGAAGCTACTGGTTGAATCTCAGCTCGATCGGAGATCAACAACTTTCAAAATCCTCAGATTGCTTTTAGATTGATTCTGTACTAAGAAATATGGGTGCTCTGAATGACCTGGTTGAATCTCAGCTCGATCGGAGACAAAATGTTTTTAAAATCCTCAGATTGCTTTTAGATTGATTCTGTACTTAGAAACATTGGTGTTCTTAAACTACTGCTTTGAATCTCAGCTCGATCTGAGACAAAATGTTTTTAAAATCCTCAGATTGCCTTTAGATTTATTCTGTAGTAAAAAACATGTGTGTTCAGAAGCTACTCGTTGAATCTAAGCTTGATCGGAGATCAAAAAATTTCAAAATCCTCAGATTGCTTTTAGATTGATTCTGTACTAAGAAACATGGGTGTTCAGAAGCTACTGGTTGAATCTCAGCTCGATCTGAGACAAAATGTTTTAAAAATACTCAGATTGCTTTTAGATTGATTCTGTACTAAGAAACATGTGTGTTCAAAAGCTACTGGTTGAATCTAAGCTTGATCGGAGATCAAAAACTTTCAAAATCCTCAGATTGCTTTTAGATTGATTCTGTACTAAGAAACATGTGTGTTCAGAAGCTACTGGTTGAATCTCAGCTCGATCGGAGATCAAAAACTTTCAAAGTCATGAGATTGCTTTTAGATTGATTCTGTACTAAGAAATATGGGTGCTCTGAATGACCTGGTTGAATCTCAGCTCGATCTGAAATTAAAAACTTTCAAAATCTACAGATTGCTTTTAAATTGATTCTGTACTAATAAACATGGGTGTTCAGAAGCTACTGGTTGAATCTCAGCTCGATCGGAGATCAAAAACTTTCAAAATCCTCAGATTACTTTTAGATTTATTCTGTACCAAAAAACATAGGTGATGTGGAGCTCCTGGTTGATTCTCAGCTCGATCTGATACAAAATGTTTTTAAAATCCTCAAATTGCTTTTAGATTGATTCTGTACTAAGAAACATGGGTGTTCAGAAGCTACTGGTTGAATCTCAGCTTGATCGGAGATCAAAAACTTTCAAAATCCTCAGATTGCTTTTAGATTGATTCTGTACTAATAAACATGTGTGCTCTGAAGTTCCTGATTGAATCTCAGCTTGATCTGATACAAAATGTTACTAAAATCCTCAGATTGCTTTTAGATTTATTCTGTACCAAAAAACATAGGTGCTGTGAAGCTCCTGGTTGATTCTCAGCTCGATCTGAGACAAAATGTTTTTTAAATCTTCAGATTGCTTTTAGATTGATTCTGTACTAAGAAACGTGGGTGTTCAGAAGCTACTGGTTGAATCTCAGCTCGAACGGAGATTAAAAACTTTCAAAATCCTCAGATTGCTTTTAGATTGATTCTGTACAAAGAAATATGGGTGCTCTGAAGTTCCTGGTTGAATCTCAGCTCGATCTGAGACAAAATGTTTTTAAAATCCTCAGATTGCTTTCAGATTTATTCTCTACTAAGAAACATGGGTGTTCAGAAGCCACTGGTTGAATCTCAGCTTGATGGGAGATTAAAAACTTTCAAAATCCTCAGATTGCTTTTAGATTGATTCTGTACTAAGAAACATGGGTGTTCAGAAGCTACTGGTTGAATCTCAGAAACTGGTTGAATCTCAAAAACTTTCAAAATCCTCAGATTGCTTTTAGATTGATTCTGTACTAAGAAATATGGGTGCTCTGAAGTTCCTGGTTGAATCTCAGCTCGATCAGAGACAAAATGTTTTTAAAATCCTCAGATTGCTTTTAGATTGATTCTGTACAAAGAAACATGGGTGTTCAGAAGCTACTGGTTGAATCTCAGCTTGATCGGAGATCAAAAACTTTCAAAATCCTCAGATTGCTTTTAGATTGATTCTGTGCTAAGAACATGGGTGCTCTGAAGTTCCTGATTGAATTTCAGCTTGATCTGATACAAAATGTTTTTAAAATCCTCAGATTGCTTTTAGATTGATTTTGTACTAAGAAACATGGGTGTTCAGAAGCTACTGGTTGAATCTCAGCTCGATCGGAGATCAAAAACTTTCAAAATCCTCAGATTGCTTTTAGATTGATTCTGTACTAATAAACATGTGTGCTCAGAAGTCACTGGTTGAATCTCAGCTCCATCGGAGTTCAAAAACTTTCAAAATCCTCAGATTGCTTTTAGATTGATTCTGTACCAAAAAACATGGGTGTTCAGAAGCTACTGGTTGAATCTCAGCTCGATCGGAGATCAAAAACTTTCAAAATCCTCAGATTGCTTTTAGATTGATTCTGTACTAATAAACATGGGTGTTCAGAAGATACTGGTTGAATCTCAGCTCGATCGGAGTACAAAAACTTTCAAAATCCTCAGATTGCTTTTAGATTGAATCTTTACTAAGAAACATGGGTGTTTAGAAGCTACTGGTTGAATCTCAGCTCGATCGGAGATTAAAAACTTTCAAAATCCTCAGATTGCTTTGAGATTGATTCTGTACTAAGAAATAGGGGTGCTCTGAAGTTCTTGGTTGAATCTCAGCTCGATCTGAGACAAAATGTTTTTAAAATCCTCAGATTGCTTTCAGATTTATTCTGTACCAAAAAACAAGGGTGTTCAGAAGCTACTGGTTGAATCTCAGCTCGATCGGAGATCAAAAACTTTCAAAATCCTCAGATTGCTTTTAGATTGAATCTGTACTAAGAAACATGGGTGCTGTGAAGCTCCTGGTTGATTTTCAGCTCGATCTGAGACAAAATGTTTTTAAAATCCTCAGATTGCTTTTAGATTGATTTTGTACTAAGAAACATGGGTGTTCAGAAGCTACTGGTTGAATCTCAGCTCGATCGGAGATCAAAAACTTTCAAAATCCTCAGATTGCTTATAGATTGATTCTCTACTAAGACACAAGGGTGTTCAGAAGCTACTGGTTGAATCTCAGCTCGATCGGAGATCAAAAACGTTCAAAATCCTCAGATTGCTTTTAAATTGATTCTGTACTAAGAAACATGGGTGTTCAGAAGCTACTGGTTGAATCTCAGCTCGATCGGAGATCAAAAACGTTCAAAATCCTCAGATTGCTTTTAGATTGATTCTGTACTAAGAATCATGGGTGTTAGAAGCTACTGGTTGAATCTCAGCTCGATCGGAGATTAAAAACTTTCAAAATCCTCAGAATGCTTTGAGATTGATTCTGTACTAAGAAATATGGGTGCTCTGAAGTTCCTGGTTGAATCTCAGCTCGATCTGATACAAAATGTTTTTAAAATCCTCAGATTGCTTTTAGATTGATTTTGTACTAAGAAACATGGGTTTTCAGAAGCTACTGGTTGAATCTCAACTCGATCGGAGATCAAAAACTTTCAAAATCATCAGATTACTTTTAGATTTATTCTGTACCAAAAAAGGTGCTGTGAAGCTCCTGGTTGATTCTCAGCTCGATCTGAGACAAAATGTTTTTAAAATCCTCAGATTGCTTTTAGATTGATTCTGTACTAAGAAACATGGGTGTTCAGAAGCTACTGGTTGAATCTCAGCTTGATCGGAGATCAAAAACTTTCAAAATCCTCAGATTCCTTTTTGATTGAATCTGTACTAATAAACATGGGTGTTCAGAAGCTACTGGTTGAATCTCAGTTAAATCTGAGATCAAAAACTTTCAAAATCCTCAGATTGCTTTTAGATTGATTCTGTACTAATAAACATTTGTGCTCTGAAGTTCCTGGTTGAATCTCAGCTTGATCTGATACAAAATGTTGTTAAAATCCTCAGATTGCTTTTATATTGATTCTGTACCAAAAAACATAGGTGCTGTGAAGCTCCTGGTTGATTCTCAGCTCGATCTGAGACAAAATGTTTTTTAAATCTTCAGATTGCTTTTAGATTGATTCTGTACTAAGAAACGTGGGTGTTCAGAAGCTACTGGTTGAATCTCAGCTTGATGGGAGATTAAAAACTTTCAAAATCCTCAGATTGCTTTTAGATTGATTCTGTACTAAGAAACATGGGTGTTCAGAAGCTACTGGTTGAATCTCAGAAACTGGTTGAATCTCAAAAACTTTCAAAATCCTCAGATTGCTTTTAGATTGATTCTGTACTAAGAAATATGGGTGCTCTGAAGTTCCTGGTTGAATCTCAGCTCGATCAGAGACAAAATGTTTTTAAAATCCTCAGATTGCTTTTAGATTGATTCTGTACAAACAAACATGGGTGTTCAGAAGCTACTGGTTGAATCTCAGCTTGATCGGAGATCAAAAACTTCCAAAATCCTCAGATTGCTTTTAGATTGATTCTGTGCTAAGAACATGGGTGCTCTGAAGTTCCTGATTGAATTTCAGCTTGATCTGATACAAAATGTTTTTAAAATCCTCAGATTGCTTTTAGATTGATTTTGTACTAAGAAACATGGGTGTTCAGAAGCTACTGGTTGAATCTCAGCTCGATCGGAGATCAAAAACTTTCAAAATCCTCAGATTGCTTTTAGATTGATTCTGTACTAATAAACATGTGTGCTCAGAAGTCACTGGTTGAATCTCAGCTCCATCGGAGTTCAAAAACTTTCAAAATCCTCAGATTGCTTTTAGATTGATTCTGTACCAAAAAACATGGGTGTTCAGAAGCTACTGGTTGAATCTCAGCTCGATCGGAGATCAAAAACTTTCAAAATCCTCAGATTGCTTTTAGATTGATTCTGTACTAATAAACATGGGTGTTCAGAAGATACTGGTTGAATCTCAGCTCGATCGGAGTACAAAAACTTTCAAAATCCTCAGATTGCTTTTAGATTGAATCTTTACTAAGAAACATGGGTGTTTAGAAGCTACTGGTTGAATCTCAGCTCGATCGGAGATTAAAAACTTTCAAAATCCTCAGATTGCTTTGAGAATGATTCTGTACTAAGAAATATGGGTGCTCTGAAGTTCTTGGTTGAATCTCAGCTCGATCTGAGACAAAATGTTTTTAAAATCCTCAGATTGCTTTCAGATTTATTCTGTACCAAAAAACAAGGGTGTTCAGAAGCTACTGGTTGAATCTCAGCTCGATCGGAGATCAAAAACTTTCAAAATCCTCAGATTGCTTTTAGATTGAATCTGTACTAAGAAACATGGGTGCTGTGAAGCTCCTGGTTGATTTTCAGCTCGATCTGAGACAAAATGTTTTTAAAATCCTCAGATTGCTTTTAGATTGATTTTGTACTAAGAAACATGGGTGTTCAGAAGCTACTGGTTGAATCTCAGCTCGATCGGAGATCAAAAACGTTCAAAATCCTCAGATTGCTTTTAGATTGATTCTGTACTAAGAATCATGGGTGTTAGAAGCTTCTGGTTGAATCTCAGCTCGATCGGAGATCAAAAACTTTCAAAATCCTCAGATTACTTTTAGATTGATTCTGTACCAAAAAAGGTGCTGTGAAGCTCCTGGTTGATTCTCAGCTCGATCTGAGACAAAATGTTTTTAAAATCCTCAGATTGCTTTTAGATTGATTTTGTACTAAGAAACATGGGTTTTCAGAAGCTACTGGTTGAATCTCAACTCGATCGGAGATCAAAAACTTTCAAAATCATCAGATTACTTTTAGATTTATTCTGTACCAAAAAAGGTGCTGTGAAGCTCCTGGTTGATTCTCAGCTCGATCTGAGACAAAAATTTTTTTTTAAATCCTCAGATTGCTTTTAGATTGATTCTGTACTAAGAAACATGGGTGTTCAGAAGCTACTGGTTGAATCTCAGCTTGATCGGAGATCAAAAACTTTCAAAATCCTCAGATTCCTTTTTGTTTGAATCTGTACTAATAAACATGGGTGTTCAGAAGCTACTGGTTGAATCTCAGTTAAATCTGAGATCAAAAACTTTCAAAATCCTCAGATTGCTTTTAGATTGATTCTGTACTAATAAACATTTGTGCTCTGAAGTTCCTGGTTGAATCTCAGCTTGATCTGATACAAAATGTTTTTAAAATCCTCAGATTGCTTTTATATTGATTCTGTACCAAAAAACATAGGTGCTGTGAAGCTCCTGGTTGATTCTCAGCTCGATCTGAGACAAAATGTTTTTTAAATCTTCAGATTGCTTTTAGATTGATTCTGTACTAAGAAACGTGGGTGTTCAGAAGCTACTGGTTGAATCTCAGCTCGAACGGAGATTAAAAACTTTCAAAATCCTCAGATTGCTTATAGATTGATTCTGTACTAAGACACAAGGGTGTTCAGAAGCTACTGGTTGAATCTCAGCTCGATCGGAGATCAAAAACGTTCAAAATCCTCAGATTGCTTTTAAATTGATTCTGTACTAAGAAACATGGGTGTTCAGAAGCTACTGGTTGAATCTCAGCTCGATCGGAGATCAAAAACGTTCAAAATCCTCAGATTGCTTTTAGATTGATTCTGTACTAAGAATCATGGGTGTTAGAAGCTACTGGTTGAATCTCAGCTCGATCGGAGATCAAAAACTTTCAAAATCCTCAGATTACTTTTAGATTGATTCTGTACCAAAAAAGGTGCTGTGAAGCTCCTGGTTGATTCTCAGCTCGATCGGAGATCAAAAACGTTCAAAATCCTCAAATTGCTTTTAGATTGATTCTGTACTAAGAAACATGGGTGTTCAGAAGCTACTGGTTGAATCTCAGCTCGATCGGAGATTAAAAACTTTCAAAATCCTCAGAATGCTTTGAGATTGATTCTGTACTAAGAAATATGGGTGCTCTGAAGTTCCTGGTTGAATCTCAGCTCGATCTGATACAAAATGTTTTTAAAATCCTCAGATTGCTTTTAGATTGATTTTGTACTAAGAAACATGGGTTTTCAGAAGCTACTGGTTGAATCTCAACTCGATCGGAGATCAAAAACTTTCAAAATCATCAGATTACTTTTAGATTTATTCTGTACCAAAAAAGGTGCTGTGAAGCTCCTGGTTGATTCTCAGCTCGATCTGAGACAAAATGTTTTTAAAATCCTCAGATTGCTTTTAGATTGATTCTGTACTAAGAAACATGGGTGTTCAGAAGCTACTGGTTGAATCTCAGCTTGATCGGAGATCAAAAACTTTCAAAATCCTCAGATTCCTTTTTGATTGAATCTGTACTAATAAACATGGGTGTTCAGAAGCTACTGGTTGAATCTCAGTTAAATCTGAGATCAAAAATTTTCAAAATCCTCAGATTGCTTTTAGATTGATTCTGTACTAATAAACATTTGTGCTCTGAAGTTCCTGGTTGAATCTCAGCTTGATCTGATACAAAATGTTGTTAAAATCCTCAGATTGCTTTTATATTGATTCTGTACCAAAAAACATAGGTGCTGTGAAGCTCCTGGTTGATTCTCAGCTCGATCTGAGACAAAATGTTTTTTAAATCTTCAGATTGCTTTTAGATTGATTCTGTACTAAGAAACGTGGGTGTTCAGAAGCTACTGGTTGAATCTCAGCTTGATGGGAGATTAAAAACTTTCAAAATCCTCAGATTGCTTTTAGATTGATTCTGTACTAAGAAACATGGGTGTTCAGAAGCTACTGGTTGAATCTCAGAAACTGGTTGAATCTCAAAAACTTTCAAAATCCTCAGATTGCTTTTAGATTGATTCTGTACTAAGAAATATGGGTGCTCTGAAGTTCCTGGTTGAATCTCAGCTCGATCAGAGACAAAATGTTTTTAAAATCCTCAGATTGCTTTTAGATTGATTCTGTACAAACAAACATGGGTGTTCAGAAGCTACTGGTTGAATCTCAGCTTGATCGGAGATCAAAAACTTTCAAAATCCTCAGATTGCTTTTAGATTGATTCTGTGCTAAGAACATGGGTGCTCTGAAGTTCCTGATTGAATTTCAGCTTGATCTGATACAAAATGTTTTTAAAATCCTCAGATTGCTTTTAGATTGATTTTGTACTAAGAAACATGGGTGTTCAGAAGCTACTGGTTGAATCTCAGCTCGATCGGAGATCAAAAACTTTCAAAATCCTCAGATTGCTTTTAGATTGATTCTGTACTAATAAACATGTGTGCTCAGAAGTCACTGGTTGAATCTCAGCTCCATCGGAGTTCAAAAACTTTCAAAATCCTCAGATTGCTTTTAGATTGATTCTGTACCAAAAAACATGGGTGTTCAGAAGCTACTGGTTGAATCTCAGCTCGATCGGAGATCAAAAACTTTCAAAATCCTCAGATTGCTTTTAGATTGATTCTGTACTAATAAACATGGGTGTTCAGAAGATACTGGTTGAATCTCAGCTCGATCGGAGTACAAAAACTTTCAAAATCCTCAGATTGCTTTTAGATTGAATCTTTACTAAGAAACATGGGTGTTTAGAAGCTACTGGTTGAATCTCAGCTCGATCGGAGATTAAAAACTTTCAAAATCCTCAGATTGCTTTGAGAATGATTCTGTACTAAGAAATATGGGTGCTCTGAAGTTCTTGGTTGAATCTCAGCTCGATCTGAGACAAAATGTTTTTAAAATCCTCAGATTGCTTTCAGATTTATTCTGTACCAAAAAACAAGGGTGTTCAGAAGCTACTGGTTGAATCTCAGCTCGATCGGAGATCAAAAACTTTCAAAATCCTCAGATTGCTTTTAGATTGAATCTGTACTAAGAAACATGGGTGCTGTGAAGCTCCTGGTTGATTTTCAGCTCGATCTGAGACAAAATGTTTTTAAAATCCTCAGATTGCTTTTAGATTGATTTTGTACTAAGAAACATGGGTGTTCAGAAGCTACTGGTTGAATCTCAGCTCGATCGGAGATCAAAAACGTTCAAAATCCTCAGATTGCTTTTAGATTGATTCTGTACTAAGAATCATGGGTGTTAGAAGCTTCTGGTTGAATCTCAGCTCGATCGGAGATCAAAAACTTTCAAAATCCTCAGATTACTTTTAGATTGATTCTGTACCAAAAAAGGTGCTGTGAAGCTCCTGGTTGATTCTCAGCTCGATCTGAGACAAAATGTTTTTAAAATCCTCAGATTGCTTTTAGATTGATTTTGTACTAAGAAACATGGGTTTTCAGAAGCTACTGGTTGAATCTCAACTCGATCGGAGATCAAAAACTTTCAAAATCATCAGATTACTTTTAGATTTATTCTGTACCAAAAAAGGTGCTGTGAAGCTCCTGGTTGATTCTCAGCTCGATCTGAGACAAAATGTTTTTAAAATCCTCAGATTGCTTTTAGATTGATTCTGTACTAAGAAACATGGGTGTTCAGAAGCTACTGGTTGAATCTCAGCTTGATCGGAGATCAAAAACTTTCAAAATCCTCAGATTCCTTTTTGTTTGAATCTGTACTAATAAACATGGGTGTTCAGAAGCTACTGGTTGAATCTCAGTTAAATCTGAGATCAAAAACTTTCAAAATCCTCAGATTGCTTTTAGATTGATTCTGTACTAATAAACATTTGTGCTCTGAAGTTCCTGGTTGAATCTCAGCTTGATCTGATACAAAATGTTTTTAAAATCCTCAGATTGCTTTTATATTGATTCTGTACCAAAAAACATAGGTGCTGTGAAGCTCCTGGTTGATTCTCAGCTCGATCTGAGACAAAATGTTTTTTAAATCTTCAGATTGCTTTTAGATTGATTCTGTACTAAGAAACGTGGGTGTTCAGAAGCTACTGGTTGAATCTCAGCTCGAACGGAGATTAAAAACTTTCAAAATCCTCAGATTGCTTTTATATTGATTCTGTACTAAGAAATATGGGTGCTCTGAAGTTCCTGGTTGATTCTCAGCTCGATCTGAGACAAAATGTTTTTAAAATCCTCAGATTGCTTTCAGATTTATTCTGTACTAAGAAACATGGGTGTTCAGACGCTACTGGTTGAATCTCAGCTCGATCTGATACAAAATGTTTTTAAAATCCTCAGATTGCTTTTAGATTGATTTTGTACTAAGAAACATGGGTGTTCAGAAGCTACTGGTTGAATCTCAGCTCGATCGGAGATCAAAAACTTTCAAAATCCTCAGATTGATTTTAGATTGATTCTGTACTAATAAACATGTGTGCTCAGAAGTCACTGGTTGAATCTCAGCTCGATCGGAGATGAAAAACTTTCAAAATCCTCAGATTGCTTTTAGATTGATTCTGTACTAAGAAATATGGGTGCTCTGAAGTTCCTGGTTGAATCTCAGCTCGATCAGAGACAAAATGTTTTTAAAATCCTCAGATTGCTTTTAGATTGATTCTGTACAAAGAAACATGGGTGTTCAGAAGCTACTGGTTGAATCTCAGCTCGATCGGAGATCAACAACTTTCAAAATCCTCAGATTGCTTTTAGATTGATTCTGTACTAAGAAATATGGGTGCTCTGAATGACCTGGTTGAATCTCAGCTCGATCGGAGACAAAATGTTTTTAAAATCCTCAGATTGCTTTTAGATTGATTCTGTACTTAGAAACATTGGTGTTCTTAAACTACTGCTTTGAATCTCAGCTCGATCTGAGACAAAATGTTTTTAAAATCCTCAGATTGCCTTTAGATTTATTCTGTAGTAAAAAACATGTGTGTTCAGAAGCTACTCGTTGAATCTAAGCTTGATCGGAGATCAAAAAATTTCAAAATCCTCAGATTGCTTTTAGATTGATTCTGTACTAAGAAACATGGGTGTTCAGAAGCTACTGGTTGAATCTCAGCTCGATCTGAGACAAAATGTTTTAAAAATACTCAGATTGCTTTTAGATTGATTCTGTACTAAGAAACATGTGTGTTCAAAAGCTACTGGTTGAATCTAAGCTTGATCGGAGATCAAAAACTTTCAAAATCCTCAGATTGCTTTTAGATTGATTCTGTACTAAGAAACATGTGTGTTCAGAAGCTACTGGTTGAATCTCAGCTCGATCGGAGATCAAAAACTTTCAAAGTCATGAGATTGCTTTTAGATTGATTCTGTACTAAGAAATATGGGTGCTCTGAATGACCTGGTTGAATCTCAGCTCGATCTGAAATTAAAAACTTTCAAAATCTACAGATTGCTTTTAAATTGATTCTGTACTAATAAACATGGGTGTTCAGAAGCTACTGGTTGAATCTCAGCTCGATCGGAGATCAAAAACTTTCAAAATCCTCAGATTACTTTTAGATTTATTCTGTACCAAAAAACATAGGTGATGTGGAGCTCCTGGTTGATTCTCAGCTCGATCTGATACAAAATGTTTTTAAAATCCTCAAATTGCTTTTAGATTGATTCTGTACTAAGAAACATGGGTGTTCAGAAGCTACTGGTTGAATCTCAGCTTGATCGGAGATCAAAAACTTTCAAAATCCTCAGATTGCTTTTAGATTGATTCTGTACTAATAAACATGTGTGCTCTGAAGTTCCTGATTGAATCTCAGCTTGATCTGATACAAAATGTTACTAAAATCCTCAGATTGCTTTTAGATTTATTCTGTACCAAAAAACATAGGTGCTGTGAAGCTCCTGGTTGATTCTCAGCTCGATCTGAGACAAAATGTTTTTTAAATCTTCAGATTGCTTTTAGATTGATTCTGTACTAAGAAACGTGGGTGTTCAGAAGCTACTGGTTGAATCTCAGCTCGAACGGAGATTAAAAACTTTCAAAATCCTCAGATTGCTTTTAGATTGATTCTGTACAAAGAAATATGGGTGCTCTGAAGTTCCTGGTTGAATCTCAGCTCGATCTGAGACAAAATGTTTTTAAAATCCTCAGATTGCTTTCAGATTTATTCTCTACTAAGAAACATGGGTGTTCAGAAGCCACTGGTTGAATCTCAGCTTGATGGGAGATTAAAAACTTTCAAAATCCTCAGATTGCTTTTAGATTGATTCTGTACTAAGAAACATGGGTGTTCAGAAGCTACTGGTTGAATCTCAGAAACTGGTTGAATCTCAAAAACTTTCAAAATCCTCAGATTGCTTTTAGATTGATTCTGTACTAAGAAATATGGGTGCTCTGAAGTTCCTGGTTGAATCTCAGCTCGATCAGAGACAAAATGTTTTTAAAATCCTCAGATTGTTTTTAGATTGATTCTGTACAAAGAAACATGGGTGTTCAGAAGCTACTGGTTGAATCTCAGCTTGATCGGAGATCAAAAACTTTCAAAATCCTCAGATTGCTTTTAGATTGATTCTGTGCTAAGAACATGGGTGCTCTGAAGTTCCTGATTGAATTTCAGCTTGATCTGATACAAAATGTTTTTAAAATCCTCAGATTGCTTTTAGATTGATTTTGTACTAAGAAACATGGGTGTTCAGAAGCTACTGGTTGAATCTCAGCTCGATCGGAGATCAAAAACTTTCAAAATCCTCAGATTGCTTTTAGATTGATTCTGTACTAATAAACATGTGTGCTCAGAAGTCACTGGTTGAATCTCAGCTCCATCGGAGTTCAAAAACTTTCAAAATCCTCAGATTGCTTTTAGATTGATTCTGTACCAAAAAACATGGGTGTTCAGAAGCTACTGGTTGAATCTCAGCTCGATCGGAGATCAAAAACTTTCAAAATCCTCAGATTGCTTTTAGATTGATTCTGTACTAATAAACATGGGTGTTCAGAAGATACTGGTTGAATCTCAGCTCGATCGGAGTACAAAAACTTTCAAAATCCTCAGATTGCTTTTAGATTGAATCTTTACTAAGAAACATGGGTGTTTAGAAGCTACTGGTTGAATCTCAGCTCGATCGGAGATTAAAAACTTTCAAAATCCTCAGATTGCTTTGAGATTGATTCTGTACTAAGAAATATGGGTGCTCTGAAGTTCTTGGTTGAATCTCAGCTCGATCTGAGACAAAATGTTTTTAAAATCCTCAGATTGCTTTCAGATTTATTCTGTACCAAAAAACAAGGGTGTTCAGAAGCTACTGGTTGAATCTCAGCTCGATCGGAGATCAAAAACTTTCAAAATCCTCAGATTGCTTTTAGATTGAATCTGTACTAAGAAACATGGGTGCTGTGAAGCTCCTGGTTGATTTTCAGCTCGATCTGAGACAAAATGTTTTTAAAATCCTCAGATTGCTTTTAGATTGATTTTGTACTAAGAAACATGGGTGTTCAGAAGCTACTGGTTGAATCTCAGCTCGATCGGAGATCAAAAACTTTCAAAATCCTCAGATTGCTTATAGATTGATTCTGTACTAAGACACAAGGGTGTTCAGAAGCTACTGGTTGAATCTCAGCTCGATCGGAGATCAAAAACGTTCAAAATCCTCAGATTGCTTTTAAATTGATTCTGTACTAAGAAACATGGGTGTTCAGAAGCTACTGGTTGAATCTCAGCTCGATCGGAGATCAAAAACGTTCAAAATCCTCAGATTGCTTTTAGATTGATTCTGTACTAAGAATCATGGGTGTTAGAAGCTACTGGTTGAATCTCAGCTCGATCGGAGATCAAAAACTTTCAAAATCCTCAGATTACTTTTAGATTGATTCTGTACCAAAAAAGGTGCTGTGAAGCTCCTGGTTGATTCTCAGCTCGATCGGAGATCAAAAACGTTCAAAATCCTCAAATTGCTTTTAGATTGATTCTGTACTAAGAAACATGGGTGTTCAGAAGCTACTGGTTGAATCTCAGCTCGATCGGAGATTAAAAACTTTCAAAATCCTCAGAATGCTTTGAGATTGATTCTGTACTAAGAAATATGGGTGCTCTGAAGTTCCTGGTTGAATCTCAGCTCGATCTGATACAAAATGTTTTTAAAATCCTCAGATTGCTTTTAGATTGATTTTGTACTAAGAAACATGGGTTTTCAGAAGCTACTGGTTGAATCTCAACTCGATCGGAGATCAAAAACTTTCAAAATCATCAGATTACTTTTAGATTTATTCTGTACCAAAAAAGGTGCTGTGAAGCTCCTGGTTGATTCTCAGCTCGATCTGAGACAAAATGTTTTTAAAATCCTCAGATTGCTTTTAGATTGATTCTGTACTAAGAAACATGGGTGTTCAGAAGCTACTGGTTGAATCTCAGCTTGATCGGAGATCAAAAACTTTCAAAATCCTCAGATTCCTTTTTGATTGAATCTGTACTAATAAACATGGGTGTTCAGAAGCTACTGGTTGAATCTCAGTTAAATCTGAGATCAAAAACTTTCAAAATCCTCAGATTGCTTTTAGATTGATTCTGTACTAATAAACATTTGTGCTCTGAAGTTCCTGGTTGAATCTCAGCTTGATCTGATACAAAATGTTGTTAAAATCCTCAGATTGCTTTTATATTGATTCTGTACCAAAAAACATAGGTGCTGTGAAGCTCCTGGTTGATTCTCAGCTCGATCTGAGACAAAATGTTTTTTAAATCTTCAGATTGCTTTTAGATTGATTCTGTACTAAGAAACGTGGGTGTTCAGAAGCTACTGGTTGAATCTCAGCTTGATGGGAGATTAAAAACTTTCAAAATCCTCAGATTGCTTTTAGATTGATTCTGTACTAAGAAACATGGGTGTTCAGAAGCTACTGGTTGAATCTCAGAAACTGGTTGAATCTCAAAAACTTTCAAAATCCTCAGATTGCTTTTAGATTGATTCTGTACTAAGAAATATGGGTGCTCTGAAGTTCCTGGTTGAATCTCAGCTCGATCAGAGACAAAATGTTTTTAAAATCCTCAGATTGCTTTTAGATTGATTCTGTACAAACAAACATGGGTGTTCAGAAGCTACTGGTTGAATCTCAGCTTGATCGGAGATCAAAAACTTTCAAAATCCTCAGATTGCTTTTAGATTGATTCTGTGCTAAGAACATGGGTGCTCTGAAGTTCCTGATTGAATTTCAGCTTGATCTGATACAAAATGTTTTTAAAATCCTCAGATTGCTTTTAGATTGATTTTGTACTAAGAAACATGGGTGTTCAGAAGCTACTGGTTGAATCTCAGCTCGATCGGAGATCAAAAACTTTCAAAATCCTCAGATTGCTTTTAGATTGATTCTGTACTAATAAACATGTGTGCTCAGAAGTCACTGGTTGAATCTCAGCTCGATCGGAGATCAAAAACTTTCAAAATCCTCAGATTGCTTTTAGATTGATTCTGTACTAATAAACATGGGTGTTCAGAAGATACTGGTTGAATCTCAGCTCGATCGGAGTACAAAAACTTTCAAAATCCTCAGATTGCTTTTAGATTGAATCTTTACTAAGAAACATGGGTGTTTAGAAGCTACTGGTTGAATCTCAGCTCGATCGGAGATTAAAAACTTTCAAAATCCTCAGATTGCTTTGAGATTGATTCTGTACTAAGAAATATGGGTGCTCTGAAGTTCTTGGTTGAATCTCAGCTCGATCTGAGACAAAATGTTTTTAAAATCCTCAGATTGCTTTCAGATTTATTCTGTACCAAAAAACAAGGGTGTTCAGAAGCTACTGGTTGAATCTCAGCTCGATCGGAGATCAAAAACTTTCAAAATCCTCAGATTGCTTTTAGATTGAATCTGTACTAAGAAACATGGGTGCTGTGAAGCTCCTGGTTGATTTTCAGCTCGATCTGAGACAAAATGTTTTTAAAATCCTCAGATTGCTTTTAGATTGATTTTGTACTAAGAAACATGGGTGTTCAGAAGCTACTGGTTGAATCTCAGCTCGATCGGAGATCAAAAACTTTCAAAATCCTCAGATTGCTTATAGATTGATTCTGTACTAAGACACAAGGGTGTTCAGAAGCTACTGGTTGAATCTCAGCTCGATCGGAGATCAAAAACGTTCAAAATCCTCAGATTGCTTTTAAATTGATTCTGTACTAAGAAACATGGGTGTTCAGAAGCTACTGGTTGAATCTCAGCTCGATCGGAGATCAAAAACGTTCAAAATCCTCAGATTGCTTTTAGATTGATTCTGTACTAAGAATCATGGGTGTTAGAAGCTACTGGTTGAATCTCAGCTCGATCGGAGATCAAAAACTTTCAAAATCCTCAGATTACTTTTAGATTGATTCTGTACCAAAAAAGGTGCTGTGAAGCTCCTGGTTGATTCTCAGCTCGATCGGAGATCAAAAACGTTCAAAATCCTCAAATTGCTTTTAGATTGATTCTGTACTAAGAAACATGGGTGTTCAGAAGCTACTGGTTGAATCTCAGCTCGATCGGAGATTAAAAACTTTCAAAATCCTCAGAATGCTTTGAGATTGATTCTGTACTAAGAAATATGGGTGCTCTGAAGTTCCTGGTTGAATCTCAGCTCGATCTGATACAAAATGTTTTTAAAATCCTCAGATTGCTTTTAGATTGATTTTGTACTAAGAAACATGGGTTTTCAGAAGCTACTGGTTGAATCTCAACTCGATCGGAGATCAAAAACTTTCAAAATCATCAGATTACTTTTAGATTTATTCTGTACCAAAAAAGGTGCTGTGAAGCTCCTGGTTGATTCTCAGCTCGATCTGAGACAAAATGTTTTTAAAATCCTCAGATTGCTTTTAGATTGATTCTGTACTAAGAAACATGGGTGTTCAGAAGCTACTGGTTGAATCTCAGCTTGATCGGAGATCAAAAACTTTCAAAATCCTCAGATTCCTTTTTGATTGAATCTGTACTAATAAACATGGGTGTTCAGAAGCTACTGGTTGAATCTCAGTTAAATCTGAGATCAAAAACTTTCAAAATCCTCAGATTGCTTTTAGATTGATTCTGTACTAATAAACATTTGTGCTCTGAAGTTCCTGGTTGAATCTCAGCTTGATCTGATACAAAATGTTGTTAAAATCCTCAGATTGCTTTTATATTGATTCTGTACCAAAAAACATAGGTGCTGTGAAGCTCCTGGTTGATTCTCAGCTCGATCTGAGACAAAATGTTTTTTAAATCTTCAGATTGCTTTTAGATTGATTCTGTACTAAGAAACGTGGGTGTTCAGAAGCTACTGGTTGAATCTCAGCTTGATGGGAGATTAAAAACTTTCAAAATCCTCAGATTGCTTTTAGATTGATTCTGTACTAAGAAACATGGGTGTTCAGAAGCTACTGGTTGAATCTCAGAAACTGGTTGAATCTCAAAAACTTTCAAAATCCTCAGATTGCTTTTAGATTGATTCTGTACTAAGAAATATGGGTGCTCTGAAGTTCCTGGTTGAATCTCAGCTCGATCAGAGACAAAATGTTTTTAAAATCCTCAGATTGCTTTTAGATTGATTCTGTACAAACAAACATGGGTGTTCAGAAGCTACTGGTTGAATCTCAGCTTGATCGGAGATCAAAAACTTTCAAAATCCTCAGATTGCTTTTAGATTGATTCTGTGCTAAGAACATGGGTGCTCTGAAGTTCCTGATTGAATTTCAGCTTGATCTGATACAAAATGTTTTTAAAATCCTCAGATTGCTTTTAGATTGATTTTGTACTAAGAAACATGGGTGTTCAGAAGCTACTGGTTGAATCTCAGCTCGATCGGAGATCAAAAACTTTCAAAATCCTCAGATTGCTTTTAGATTGATTCTGTACTAATAAACATGTGTGCTCAGAAGTCACTGGTTGAATCTCAGCTCCATCGGAGTTCAAAAACTTTCAAAATCCTCAGATTGCTTTTAGATTGATTCTGTACCAAAAAACATGGGTGTTCAGAAGCTACTGGTTGAATCTCAGCTCGATCGGAGATCAAAAACTTTCAAAATCCTCAGATTGCTTTTAGATTGATTCTGTACTAATAAACATGGGTGTTCAGAAGATACTGGTTGAATCTCAGCTCGATCGGAGTACAAAAACTTTCAAAATCCTCAGATTGCTTTTAGATTGAATCTTTACTAAGAAACATGGGTGTTTAGAAGCTACTGGTTGAATCTCAGCTCGATCGGAGATTAAAAACTTTCAAAATCCTCAGATTGCTTTGAGAATGATTCTGTACTAAGAAATATGGGTGCTCTGAAGTTCTTGGTTGAATCTCAGCTCGATCTGAGACAAAATGTTTTTAAAATCCTCAGATTGCTTTCAGATTTATTCTGTACCAAAAAACAAGGGTGTTCAGAAGCTACTGGTTGAATCTCAGCTCGATCGGAGATCAAAAACTTTCAAAATCCTCAGATTGCTTTTAGATTGAATCTGTACTAAGAAACATGGGTGCTGTGAAGCTCCTGGTTGATTTTCAGCTCGATCTGAGACAAAATGTTTTTAAAATCCTCAGATTGCTTTTAGATTGATTTTGTACTAAGAAACATGGGTGTTCAGAAGCTACTGGTTGAATCTCAGCTCGATCGGAGATCAAAAACGTTCAAAATCCTCAGATTGCTTTTAGATTGATTCTGTACTAAGAATCATGGGTGTTAGAAGCTTCTGGTTGAATCTCAGCTCGATCGGAGATCAAAAACTTTCAAAATCCTCAGATTACTTTTAGATTGATTCTGTACCAAAAAAGGTGCTGTGAAGCTCCTGGTTGATTCTCAGCTCGATCTGAGACAAAATGTTTTTAAAATCCTCAGATTGCTTTTAGATTGATTTTGTACTAAGAAACATGGGTTTTCAGAAGCTACTGGTTGAATCTCAACTCGATCGGAGATCAAAAACTTTCAAAATCATCAGATTACTTTTAGATTTATTCTGTACCAAAAAAGGTGCTGTGAAGCTCCTGGTTGATTCTCAGCTCGATCTGAGACAAAATTTTTTTTTTAAATCCTCAGATTGCTTTTAGATTGATTCTGTACTAAGAAACATGGGTGTTCAGAAGCTACTGGTTGAATCTCAGCTTGATCGGAGATCAAAAACTTTCAAAATCCTCAGATTCCTTTTTGTTTGAATCTGTACTAATAAACATGGGTGTTCAGAAGCTACTGGTTGAATCTCAGTTAAATCTGAGATCAAAAACTTTCAAAATCCTCAGAATGCTTTTAGATTGATTCTGTACTAATAAACATTTGTGCTCTGAAGTTCCTGGTTGAATCTCAGCTTGATCTGATACAAAATGTTTTTAAAATCCTCAGATTGCTTTTATATTGATTCTGTACCAAAAAACATAGGTGCTGTGAAGCTCCTGGTTGATTCTCAGCTCGATCTGAGACAAAATGTTTTTTAAATCTTCAGATTGCTTTTAGATTGATTCTGTACTAAGAAACGTGGGTGTTCAGAAGCTACTGGTTGAATCTCAGCTCGAACGGAGATTAAAAACTTTCAAAATCCTCAGATTGCTTATAGATTGATTCTGTACTAAGACACAAGGGTGTTCAGAAGCTACTGGTTGAATCTCAGCTCGATCGGAGATCAAAAACGTTCAAAATCCTCAGATTGCTTTTAAATTGATTCTGTACTAAGAAACATGGGTGTTCAGAAGCTACTGGTTGAATCTCAGCTCGATCGGAGATCAAAAACGTTCAAAATCCTCAGATTGCTTTTAGATTGATTCTGTACTAAGAATCATGGGTGTTAGAAGCTACTGGTTGAATCTCAGCTCGATCGGAGATCAAAAACTTTCAAAATCCTCAGATTACTTTTAGATTGATTCTGTACCAAAAAAGGTGCTGTGAAGCTCCTGGTTGATTCTCAGCTCGATCGGAGATCAAAAACGTTCAAAATCCTCAAATTGCTTTTAGATTGATTCTGTACTAAGAAACATGGGTGTTCAGAAGCTACTGGTTGAATCTCAGCTCGATCGGAGATTAAAAACTTTCAAAATCCTCAGAATGCTTTGAGATTGATTCTGTACTAAGAAATATGGGTGCTCTGAAGTTCCTGGTTGAATCTCAGCTCGATCTGATACAAAATGTTTTTAAAATCCTCAGATTGCTTTTAGATTGATTTTGTACTAAGAAACATGGGTTTTCAGAAGCTACTGGTTGAATCTCAACTCGATCGGAGATCAAAAACTTTCAAAATCATCAGATTACTTTTAGATTTATTCTGTACCAAAAAAGGTGCTGTGAAGCTCCTGGTTGATTCTCAGCTCGATCTGAGACAAAATGTTTTTAAAATCCTCAGATTGCTTTTAGATTGATTCTGTACTAAGAAACATGGGTGTTCAGAAGCTACTGGTTGAATCTCAGCTTGATCGGAGATCAAAAACTTTCAAAATCCTCAGATTCCTTTTTGATTGAATCTGTACTAATAAACATGGGTGTTCAGAAGCTACTGGTTGAATCTCAGTTAAATCTGAGATCAAAAATTTTCAAAATCCTCAGATTGCTTTTAGATTGATTCTGTACTAATAAACATTTGTGCTCTGAAGTTCCTGGTTGAATCTCAGCTTGATCTGATACAAAATGTTGTTAAAATCCTCAGATTGCTTTTATATTGATTCTGTACCAAAAAACATAGGTGCTGTGAAGCTCCTGGTTGATTCTCAGCTCGATCTGAGACAAAATGTTTTTTAAATCTTCAGATTGCTTTTAGATTGATTCTGTACTAAGAAACGTGGGTGTTCAGAAGCTACTGGTTGAATCTCAGCTTGATGGGAGATTAAAAACTTTCAAAATCCTCAGATTGCTTTTAGATTGATTCTGTACTAAGAAACATGGGTGTTCAGAAGCTACTGGTTGAATCTCAGAAACTGGTTGAATCTCAAAAACTTTCAAAATCCTCAGATTGCTTTTAGATTGATTCTGTACTAAGAAATATGGGTGCTCTGAAGTTCCTGGTTGAATCTCAGCTCGATCAGAGACAAAATGTTTTTAAAATCCTCAGATTGCTTTTAGATTGATTCTGTACAAACAAACATGGGTGTTCAGAAGCTACTGGTTGAATCTCAGCTTGATCGGAGATCAAAAACTTTCAAAATCCTCAGATTGCTTTTAGATTGATTCTGTGCTAAGAACATGGGTGCTCTGAAGTTCCTGATTGAATTTCAGCTTGATCTGATACAAAATGTTTTTAAAATCCTCAGATTGCTTTTAGATTGATTTTGTACTAAGAAACATGGGTGTTCAGAAGCTACTGGTTGAATCTCAGCTCGATCGGAGATCAAAAACTTTCAAAATCCTCAGATTGCTTTTAGATTGATTCTGTACTAATAAACATGTGTGCTCAGAAGTCACTGGTTGAATCTCAGCTCCATCGGAGTTCAAAAACTTTCAAAATCCTCAGATTGCTTTTAGATTGATTCTGTACCAAAAAACATGGGTGTTCAGAAGCTACTGGTTGAATCTCAGCTCGATCGGAGATCAAAAACTTTCAAAATCCTCAGATTGCTTTTAGATTGATTCTGTACTAATAAACATGGGTGTTCAGAAGATACTGGTTGAATCTCAGCTCGATCGGAGTACAAAAACTTTCAAAATCCTCAGATTGCTTTTAGATTGAATCTTTACTAAGAAACATGGGTGTTTAGAAGCTACTGGTTGAATCTCAGCTCGATCGGAGATTAAAAACTTTCAAAATCCTCAGATTGCTTTGAGAATGATTCTGTACTAAGAAATATGGGTGCTCTGAAGTTCTTGGTTGAATCTCAGCTCGATCTGAGACAAAATGTTTTTAAAATCCTCAGATTGCTTTCAGATTTATTCTGTACCAAAAAACAAGGGTGTTCAGAAGCTACTGGTTGAATCTCAGCTCGATCGGAGATCAAAAACTTTCAAAATCCTCAGATTGCTTTTAGATTGAATCTGTACTAAGAAACATGGGTGCTGTGAAGCTCCTGGTTGATTTTCAGCTCGATCTGAGACAAAATGTTTTTAAAATCCTCAGATTGCTTTTAGATTGATTTTGTACTAAGAAACATGGGTGTTCAGAAGCTACTGGTTGAATCTCAGCTCGATCGGAGATCAAAAACGTTCAAAATCCTCAGATTGCTTTTAGATTGATTCTGTACTAAGAATCATGGGTGTTAGAAGCTTCTGGTTGAATCTCAGCTCGATCGGAGATCAAAAACTTTCAAAATCCTCAGATTACTTTTAGATTGATTCTGTACCAAAAAAGGTGCTGTGAAGCTCCTGGTTGATTCTCAGCTCGATCTGAGACAAAATGTTTTTAAAATCCTCAGATTGCTTTTAGATTGATTTTGTACTAAGAAACATGGGTTTTCAGAAGCTACTGGTTGAATCTCAACTCGATCGGAGATCAAAAACTTTCAAAATCATCAGATTACTTTTAGATTTATTCTGTACCAAAAAAGGTGCTGTGAAGCTCCTGGTTGATTCTCAGCTCGATCTGAGACAAAATGTTTTTAAAATCCTCAGATTGCTTTTAGATTGATTCTGTACTAAGAAACATGGGTGTTCAGAAGCTACTGGTTGAATCTCAGCTTGATCGGAGATCAAAAACTTTCAAAATCCTCAGATTCCTTTTTGTTTGAATCTGTACTAATAAACATGGGTGTTCAGAAGCTACTGGTTGAATCTCAGTTAAATCTGAGATCAAAAACTTTCAAAATCCTCAGATTGCTTTTAGATTGATTCTGTACTAATAAACATTTGTGCTCTGAAGTTCCTGGTTGAATCTCAGCTTGATCTGATACAAAATGTTTTTAAAATCCTCAGATTGCTTTTATATTGATTCTGTACCAAAAAACATAGGTGCTGTGAAGCTCCTGGTTGATTCTCAGCTCGATCTGAGACAAAATGTTTTTTAAATCTTCAGATTGCTTTTAGATTGATTCTGTACTAAGAAACGTGGGTGTTCAGAAGCTACTGGTTGAATCTCAGCTCGAACGGAGATTAAAAACTTTCAAAATCCTCAGATTGCTTTTATATTGATTCTGTACTAAGAAATATGGGTGCTCTGAAGTTCCTGGTTGATTCTCAGCTCGATCTGAGACAAAATGTTTTTAAAATCCTCAGATTGCTTTCAGATTTATTCTGTACTAAGAAACATGGGTGTTCAGACGCTACTGGTTGAATCTCAGCTCGATCTGATACAAAATGTTTTTAAAATCCTCAGATTGCTTTTAGATTGATTTTGTACTAAGAAACATGGGTGTTCAGAAGCTACTGGTTGAATCTCAGCTCGATCGGAGATCAAAAACTTTCAAAATCCTCAGATTGATTTTAGATTGATTCTGTACTAATAAACATGTGTGCTCAGAAGTCACTGGTTGAATCTCAGCTCCATCGGAGTTCAAAAACTTTCAAAATCCTCAGATTGCTTTTAGATTGATTTTGTACTAAGAAACATGGGTGTTCAGAAGCTACTGGTTGGATCTCAGCTCGATCGGAGATCAAAAACTTTCAAAATCCTCAGATTACTTTTAGATTTATTCTGTACCAAAAAAGGTGCTGTGAAGCTCCTGGTTGATTCTCAGCTCGATCTGAGACAAAATGTTTTTAAAATCCTCAGATTGCTTTTAGATTGATTCTGTACTAAGAAACATGGGTGTTCAGAAGCTACTGGTTGAATCTCAGCTTGATCGGAGATCTAAAACTTTCAAAATCCTCAGTTTCCTTTTTGATTGAATCTGTACTAAGAAACATGGGTGTTCAGAAGCTACTGGTTGAATCTCAGTTAAATCAGAGATCAAAAACTTTCAAAATCCTCAGATTGCTTTTAGATTGATTCTGTACTAATAAACATGTGTGCTCTGAAGTTCCTGGTTGAATCTCAGCTTGATCTGATACAAAATGTTTTTAAAATCCTCAGATTGCTTTTAGATTTATTCTGTACCAAAAAACATAGGTGCTGTGAAGCTCCTGGTTGATTCTCAGCTCGATCTGAGACAAAATGTTTTTAAAATCCTCAGATTGCTTTTAGATTGATTCTGTACTAAGAAACATGGGTGCTCTAGAGCTCATGGTTGAATCTCAGCTCGATCGGAGATTAACAACTTTCAAAATCCTCAGATTGCTTTTTTATTGTTTCTGTACAAAGAAACATTGGTGTTTTTAAGCTAGTGGTTGAATCTCAGCTCGATCGGAGATTAAAAACTTTCAAAATCCTGAGATTGCTTTTAGATTGATTCTGTACTAAGAAACATGGGTGTTCAGAAGTCACTGGTTCAATCTCAGCTCGATCGGAGATTAAAAACTTTCAAAATCCTCAGTTTGCTTTTAGATTGATTTCTACTAAGAAACATGGGTGCTCAGAAGCTACTGGTTGATTCTCAGCTCGATCTGAGACAAAATGTTTTAAAAATCCTCAGATTGCTTTTAGATTAATTATGTACTAAGAAACATGGGTGCTCAGAAGCTACTGGTTGAATCTCAGCTCGATCGGAGATGAAAAACTTTCAAAATCCTCAGATTGCTTTTAGATTGATTCTGTACTAAGACACATGGGTGCTCTAGAGCTCATGGTTGAATCTCAGCTCGATCGGAGATTAACAACTTTCAAAATCCTCAGATTGCTTTTTTATTGTTTCTGTACAAAGAAACATTGGTGTTTTTAAGCTAGTGGTTGAATCTCAGCTCGATCGGAGATTAAAAACTTTCAAAATCCTGAGATTGCTTTTAGATTGATTCTGTACTAAGAATCATGGGTGTTAGAAGCTACTGGTTGAATCTCAGCTCGATCGGAGATCAAAAACTTTCAAAATCCTCAGATTACTTTTAGATTGATTCTGTACCAAAAAAGGTGCTGTGAAGCTCCTGGTTGATTCTCAGCTCGATCGGAGATCAAAAACGTTCAAAATCCTCAAATTGCTTTTAGATTGATTCTGTACTAAGAAACATGGGTGTTCAGAAGCTACTGGTTGAATCTCAGCTCGATCGGAGATTAAAAACTTTCAAAATCCTCAGAATGCTTTGAGATTGATTCTGTACTAAGAAATATGGGTGCTCTGAAGTTCCTGGTTGAATCTCAGCTCGATCTGATACAAAATGTTTTTAAAATCCTCAGATTGCTTTTAGATTGATTTTGTACTAAGAAACATGGGTTTTCAGAAGCTACTGGTTGAATCTCAACTCGATCGGAGATCAAAAACTTTCAAAATCCTCAGATTTCTTTTAGATTTATTCTGTACCAAAAAAGGTGCTGTGAAGCTCCTGGTTGATTCTCAGCTCGATCTGAGACAAAATGTTTTTAAAATCCTCAGATTGCTTTTAGATTGATTCTGTACTAAGAAACATGGGTGTTCAGAAGCTACTGGTTGAATCTCAGCTTGATCGGAGATCAAAAACTTTCAAAATCCTCAGATTCCTTTTTGATTGAATCTGTACTAATAAACATGGGTGTTCAGAAGCTACTGGTTGAATCTCAGTTAAATCTGAGATCAAAAACTTTCAAAATCCTCAGATTGCTTTTAGATTGATTCTGTACTAATAAACATGTGTGCTCTGAAGTTCCTGGTTGAATCTCAGCTTGATCTGATACAAAATGTTTTTAAAATCCTCAGATTGCTTTTATATTGATTCTGTACCAAAAAACATAGGTGCTGTGAAGCTCCTGGTTGATTCTCAGCTCGATCTGAGACAAAATGTTTTTTAAATCTTCAGATTGCTTTTAGATTGATTCTGTACTAAGAAACGTGGGTGTTCAGAAGCTACTGGTTGAATCTCAGCTCGAACGGAGATTAAAAACTTTCAAAATCCTCAGATTGCTTTTATATTGATTCTGTACTAAGAAATATGGGTGCTCTGAAGTTCCTGGTTGATTCTCAGCTCGATCTGAGGCAAAATGTTTTTAAAATCCTCAGATTGCTTTCAGATTTATTCTGTACTAAGAAACATGGGTGTTCAGACGCTACTGGTTGAATCTCAGCTCGATCTGATACAAAATGTTTTTAAAATCCTCAGATTGCTTTTAGATTGATTTTGTACTAAGAAACATGGGTGTTCAGAAGCTACTGGTTGAATCTCAGCTCGATCGGAGATCAAAAACTTTCAAAATCCTCAGATTGCTTTTAGATTGAATATGTACTAATAAACATGTGTGCTCAGAAGTCACTGGTTGAATCTCAGCTCCATCGGAGTTCAAAAACTTTCAAAATCCTCAGATTGCTTTTAGATTGATTTTGTACTAAGAAACATGGGTGTTCAGAAGCTACTGGTTGAATCTCAGCTCGATCGGAGATCAAAAACTTTCAAAATCCTCAGATTACTTTTAGATTTATTCTGTACCAAAAAAGGTGCTGTGAAGCTCCTGGTTGATTCTCAGCTCGATCTGAGACAAAATGTTTTTAAAATCCTCAAATTGCTTTTAGATTGATTCTGTACTAAGAAACATGGGTGTTCAGAAGCTACTGGTTGAATCTCAGCTTGATCGGAGATCTAAAACTTTCAAAATCCTCAGATTCCTTTTTGATTGAATCTGTACTAATAAACATGGGTGTTCAGAAGCTACTGGTTGAATCTCAGTTAAATCAGAGATCAAAAACTTTCAAAATCCTCAGATTGCTTTTAGATTGATTCTGTACTAATAAACATGTGTGCTCTGAAGTTCCTGGTTGAATCTCAGCTTGATCTGATACAAAATGTTTTTAAAATCCTCAGATTGCTTTTAGATTTATTCTGTACCAAAAAACATAGGTGCTGTGAAGCTCCTGGTTGATTCTCAGCTCGATCTGAGACAAAATGTTTTTTAAATCTTCAGATTGCTTTTAGATTGATTCTGTACTAAGAAACGTGGGTGTTCAGAAGCTACTGGTTGAATCTAAGCTCGAACGGAGATTAAAAACTTTCAAAATCCTCAGATTGCTTTTATATTGATTCTGTACTAAGAAATATGGGTGCTCTGAAGTTCCTGGTTGATTCTCAGCTCGATCTGAGACAAAGTGTTTTTAAAATCCTCAGATTGCTTTTAGATTGATTTTGTACTAAGAAACATGGGTGTTCAGAAGCTACTGGTTGAATCTCAGCTCGATCGGAGATCAAAAACTTTCAAAATCCTCAGATTGCTTATAGATTGATTCTGTACTAAGACACAAGGGTGTTCAGAAGCTACTGGTTGAATCTCATCTCGATCGGAGATCAAAAACGTTCAAAATCCTCAGATTGCTTTTAAATTGATTCTGTACTAAGAAACTTGGGTGTTCAGAAGCTACTGGTTGAATCTCAGCTCGATCGGAGATCAAAAACGTTCAAAATCCTCAGATTGCTTTTAGATTGATTCTGTACTAAGAATCATGGGTGTTAGAAGCTACTGGTTGAATCTCAGCTCGATCGGAGATCAAAAACTTTCAAAATCCTCAGATTACTTTTAGATTGATTCTGTACCAAAAAAGGTGCTGTGAAGCTCCTGGTTGATTCTCAGCTCGATCGGAGATCAAAAACGTTCAAAATCCTCAAATTGCTTTTAGATTGATTTCTACTAAGAAACATGGGTCAGTCACATTCAACCAAAATCAAATCAAAAGTCAACATAAGTGGCTGGTTGGTCAGGAAAATGAGTAGAGAGAAACCATCAACAGGCTTTGTTGAGAGGAGTAGGGGGTGGTGGATATGAATGTCAAGTTTCCGGAAAGTGATTCGTGCACCATGATGCGTGTGAAACCCTAGCCCTCAGCCCAGACCCGTAGCCCCACATTGCCAAACCCTAGCCAACAGCTCAAACCCTAGCCCCCATCCCAAACCCTAGCCAACAGACCAAACCCTAGCCCCCACCCCAAACCCTAGCCACCATCCCAAACCCTAGACCCCATCCCATACCCTAGCCATCAGCCAAAAACCTAGCCATCAGCCAAACCCTAGGCATCAGGCCAAACCAAAGCCATCAGCACTAACCCTAGCCCCAGCCCCACCCCAAACCCTAGCCATCAGCCCAAACCCTAGGCATCAGCCCAAACCAAAGCCATCAGCCCAAACCCTAGGCATCAGCCCAAACCAAAGCCATCAGCACTAACCCTTGCCCCAGCCCCTACCCAAACCCACGCCATCAGCCCAAACCCTAGGCATCAGCCCAAATCCTAGCCATCAGCCCAAACCCTAGGCTTCAGCCCAAACCAAAGCCATCAGCCCAAACCCTAGCCATCAGCCCAAACCCTAGGCATCAGCCCAAACCAAAGCCATCAGCACTAACCCTAGCCCCAGCCCCTACCCAAACCCACGCCATCAGCCCAAACCCTAGGCATCAGCCCAAATCCTAGCCATCAGCCCAAATCCTAGGCATCAGCCCAAACTTTAGCCCCCATCCCAAACTCTAGCCATCAGCCCAAACCCTAGCCATCAGCACAAACCCTAGCCATCAGCCAAACCCTACGCATCAGCCCAAACCAAAGCCATCAGCACTAACCCTAGCCCTAGCCACCAGCCCAAACCCTAGCCATCAGCCCAAACCCTAGCCCCCATCCCAAACCCTAGACATAAGCCCAAACCCTAGCCATCAGCACTAACCCTAGCCCCAGCCCCCACCCCAAACCCTAGCCATCAGCCCAAACACTAGCCACTTGCCCAAACCCTAGGCATCAGCCCAAACCTTAGCCATCAGCCCAAACCCGAGCCCCCATCCCAAACCCTAGGCATCAGCCCAAACCCTAGGCATCAGCCGAAACCAAAGCCATCAGCCCAAACCCTAGCCATCAGCCCAAACCCTAGCCATCAGCCCAAACCTTAGCCATCAGCCCAAACCCTAACCCCCACCCCAAACCCTAGCCCACCCCAAACTCTAGCCACCAGCCCCAAACCCTAGCCCCACCCCAAACCCTAGCCATCAGCCGAAACCCTAGCCACCAGCCTAAACCCTAGCCCAACCCCAAACCCTACCCATCAGCACTAACCCTAGCCCCAGCCCCCACCTCAAACCCTAACCCCATCCTAAACTCCAGCCCCCATCCCAAACCCTAGCCATCAGCCCAAACCCCAGCCCCCATCCCAAACCCTAGCCATCAACCCAAACCCCCATCCCAAACCCTAGCCATCAGCCCAAACCCCAGCCCCCATCCCAAACCCTAGCCATCAGCCCAAACCCCAGCCCCCATCCCAAACCCTAGCCTTCGGCCCAAACCCCAGCCCCCATCCCAAACCCTAGCCATCAGCCCAAACCCCAGCCCCCATGCCAAACCCTAGCCATCAGACCAAACCCTAGCCCCCATCCCAAACTCTAGCCACCAGCCCAAACCCTAGGCATCAGCCCAAACCCTAGCCATCAGCACTAACACTAGCCCCAGCCCCCACCCCAAACCCTAGCCATCAGCCCAAACTCTAGCCACCAGCCCAAACCCTAGGCATCAGCCCAAACCTTAGCCATCAGCCCAAACCCTAGCCCCAGCCCCCACCTCAAACCCTAACCGCACCCGAAACCCTAGCCACCAGCCCAAACCCTAGCCCCACCCCAAACCCTAGCCATCAGCACTAACCCTGACCCCAGCCCCCACCCCTAACCCTATCCATCAGCCCAAACCCTAACCACCACCCCAAACCCTATCCATCAGCCCAAACCCTAACCATCAGCCCAAACCCTAGGCATCAGCCCAAACCCTAGCCATCATCCCAAACCCTAGCCATCAGCACAAACCCTAGCCCCACCTCAAACCCTAGCCATCAGCACTAACCCTAGCCTCAGCCCCCACCCCAAACCCTAACCCCACCCGAAACCATAGCCACCATCCCAAACCCTAGCCCCACCCCAAACCCTAGCCATCAGCCCAAACTCCAGCCCCCATCCCAAACCCTAGCCATCAGCCCAAACCCCAGCCCCCATCCCAAAACCCTAGCCATCAGCCGAAACCCCAGCCCCCATCCCAAACCGTAGCCATCAGCCCAAACCCAAGCCCCCATCCTAAACCCCAGCCCCCATCCCAAACACTAGCCATCAGCCCAAACTCCAGCCCCCATCCCAAACCCTAGCCATCAGCCCAAACCCCAGCCCCCATCCCAAACCCTAGCCATCAGCCCAAACCCCAGCCCCCATCCCAAACCCTAGCCATCAGCCCAAACCCTAGCCATCAGCCTAAACCCTAGCCATCAGCCCAAACACGAGCCCCCATCTCAAACCCTAGCCATCAGCCCAAAGCCCAGCCCCCAAGCAAAAAGCCCAAACCCCAGCCCCCATCCCAAATCCTAGCCATCAGCCCAAACCCTAGGCATCAGCCCAAACCAAAGCCATCAGCCCAAACCCTAGCCATCAGCCCAAACCCTAGGCATCAGCCCCAACCAAAGCCATCAGCACTAACCCTAGCCCCAGCCCCTACCCAAACCCACGCCATCAGCCCAAACCCTAGGCATCAGCCCAAATCCTAGCCATCAGCCCAAACCCTAGGCATCAGCCCAAACTTTAGCCCCCATCCCAAACTCTAGCCATCAGCCCAAACCCTAGCCATCAGCACAAACCCTAGCCATCAGCCAAACCCTAGGCATCAGCCCAAACCAAAGCCATCAGCACTAACCCTAGCCCTAGCCACCAGCCCAAACCCTAGCCATCAGCCCAAACCCTAGCCCCCATCCCAAACCCTAGACACCAGCCCAAACCCTAGCCATCAGCACTAACCCTAGCCCCAGCCCCCACCCCAAACCCTAGCCATCAGCCCAAACACTAGCCACTTGCCCAAACCCTAGCCCAACCCCAAACCCTACCCATCAGCACTAACCCTAGCCCCAGCCCCCACCTCAAACCCTAACCCCATCCTAAACTCCAGCCCCCATCCCAAACCCTAGCCATCAGCCCAAACCCCAGCCCCCATCCCAAACCCTAGCCATCAACCCAAACCCCCATCCCAAACCCTAGCCATCAGCCCAAACCCCAGCCCCCATCCCAAACCCTAGCCATCAGCCCAAACCCCAGCCCCCATCCCAAACCCTAGCCTTCGGCCCAAACCCCAGCCCCCATCCCAAACACTAGCCATCAGCCCAAACCCCAGCCCCCATCCCAAACCCTAGCCATCAGCCCAAACCCCAGCCCCCATCCCAAACCCTAGCCATCAGCCCAAACCCCAGCCCCCATCCCAAACCCTAGCCATCAGCCCAAACCCTAGCCATCAGCCTAAACCCTAGCCATCAGCCCAAACACGAGCCCCCATCCCAAACCCTAGCCATCAGCCCAAAGCCCAGCCCCCAAGCAAAAAGCCCAAACCCCAGCCCCCATCCCAAATCCTAGCCATCAGCCCAAACCCTAGGCATCAGCCCAAACCAAAGCCATCAGCCCAAACCCTAGCCATCAGCCCAAACCCTAGGCATCAGCCCCAACCAAAGCCATCAGTACTAACCCTAGCCCCAGCCCCTACCCAAACCCACGCCATCAGCCCAAACCCTAGGCATCAGCCCAAATCCTAGCCATCAGCCCAAACCCTAGGCATCAGCCCAAACTTTAGCCCCCATCCCAAACTCTAGCCATCAGCCCAAACCCTAGCCCTAGCCACCAGCCCAAACCCTAGCCATCAGCCCAAACCCTAGCCCCCATCCCAAACCCTAGACACCAGCCCAAACCCTAGCCATCAGCACTAACCCTAGCCCCAGCCCCCACCCCAAACCCTAGCCATCAGCCCAAACCCTAGGCATCAGCCCAAACCTTAGCCATCAGCCCAAACCCTAGCCCCCATCCCAAACCCTAGCCATCAGCCCAAACCCTAGGCATCAGCCGAAACCCTAGCCATCAGCCCAAACCCTAGGCATCAGCCCAAACCCTAGCCATTAGCACTAACACTAGCCCCAGCCCCCACCCCAAACCCTAGGCATCAGCCCAAACCTTAGCCATCAGCCCAAACCCTAGCCCCAGCCCCCACCTCAAGCCCTAACCCCACCCGAAACCCTAGCCACCAGCCCAAACCCTAGCCCCACCCCAAACCCTAGCCATCAGCACTAACCCTAGCCCCAGCCCGCACCCCAAACCCTATCCATCAGCCCAAACCCTAACCACCACCCCAAACCCTATCCATCAGCCCAAACCCTAACCATCAGCCCAAAACGCTAGGCATCAGCCCAAACCCTAGCCATCATCCCAAACCCTAGCCATCAGCACAAACCCTAGCCATCAGCCAAACCCTAGGCATCAGCCCAAACCAAAGCCATCAGCACTAACCCTAGCCCTAGCCACCAGCCCAAACCCTAGCCATCAGCCCAAACCCTAGCCCCCATCCCAAACCCTAGACACCAGCCCAAACCCTAGCCATTAGCACTAACCCTAGCCCCAGCCCCCACCCCAAACCCTAGCCATCAGCCCAAACACTAGCCACTTGCCCAAACCCTAGCCCAACCCCAAACCCTACCCATCAGCACTAACCCTAGCCCCAGCCCCCACCTCAAACCCTAACCCCATCCTAAACTCCAGCCCCCATCCCAAACCCTAGCCATCACCCCAAACCCCAGCCCCCATCCCAAACCCTAGCCATCAACCCAAACCCCCATCCCAAACCCTAGCCATCAGCCCAAACCCCAGCCCCCATCCCAAACCCTAGCCATCAGCCCAAAGCCCAGCCCCCATCCCAAACCCTAGCCTTCGGCCCAAACCCCAGCCCCCATCCCAAACCCTAGCCATCAGCCCAAACCCCAGCCCCCATGCCAAACCCTAGCCATCAGACCAAACCCTAGCCCCCATCCCAAACTCTAGCCACCAGCCCAAACCCTAGGCATCAGCCCAAACCCTAGCCATCAGCACTAACACTAGCCCCAGCCCCCACCCCAAACCCTAGCCATCAGCCCAAACTCTAGCCACCAGCCCAAACCCTAGGCATCAGCCCAAACCTTAGCCATCAGCCCAAACCCTAGCCCCAGCCCCCACCTCAAGCCCTAACCCCACCCGAAACCCTAGCCACCAGCCCAAACCCTAGCCCCACCCCAAACCCTAGCCATCAGCACTAACCCTAGCCCCAGCCCCCACCCCAAACCCTATCCATCAGCCCAAACCCTAACCACCACCCCAAACCCTATCCATCAGCCCAAACCCTAACCATCAGCCCAAACGCTAGGCATCAGCCCAAACCCTAGCCATCATCCCAAACCCTAGCCATCAGCACAAACCCTAGCCATCAGCCAAACCCTAGGCATCAGCCCAAACCAAAGCCATCAGCACTAACCCTAGCCCTAGCCACCAGCCCAAACCCTAGCCATCAGCCCAAACCCTAGCCCCCATCCCAAACCCTAGACACCAGCCCAAACCCTAGCCATCAGCACTAACCCTAGCCCCAGCCCCCACCCCAAACCCTAGCCATCAGCCCAAACACTAGCCACTTGCCCAAACCCTAGCCCAACCCCAAACCCTACCCATCAGCACTAACCCTAGCCCCAGCCCCCACCTCAAACCCTAACCCCATCCTAAACTCCAGCCCCCATCCCAAACCCTAGCCATCAGCCCAAACCCCAGCCCCCATCCCAAACCCTAGCCATCAACCCAAACCCCCATCCCAAACCCTAGCCATCAGCCCAAACCCCAGCCCCCATCCCAAACCCTAGCCATCAGCCCAAACCCCAGCCCCCATCCCAAACCCTAGCCTTCGGCCCAAACCCCAGCCCCCATCCCAAACCCTACCCATCAGCCCAAACCCCAGCCCCCATGCCAAACCCTAGCCATCAGACCAAACCCTAGCCCCCATCCCAAACTCTAGCCACCAGCCCAAACACTAGGCATCAGCCCAAACCCTAGCCATCAGCACTAACACTAGCCCCAGCCCCCACCCCAAACCCTAGCCATCAGCCCAAACTCTAGCCACCAGCCCAAACCCTAGGCATCAGCCAAAACCTTAGCCATCAGCCCAAACCCTAGCCCCAGCCCCCACCTCAAACCCTAACCCCACCCGAAACCTTAGCCACCAGCCCAAACCCTAGCCCCACCCCAAACCCTAGCCATCAGCACTAACCCTAGCCTCAGCCCCCACCCCAAACCCTATCCATCAGCCCAAACCCTAACCACCACCCCAAACCCTATCCATCAGCCCAAACCCTAACCATCAGCCCAAACCCTAGGCATCAGCCCAAACCCTAGCCATCATCCCAAACCCTAGCCATCAGCACTAACCCTAGCCCCACCTCAAACCCTAGCCGTCAGCACTAACCCTAGCCTCAGCCCCCACCCCAAACCCTAACCCCACCCGAAACCATAGCCACCATCCCAAACCCTAGCCCCACCCCAAACCCTAGCCATCAGCCCAAATTCCAGCCCCCATCCCAAACCCTAGCCATCAGCCCAAACCCCAGCCCCCATCCCAAAACCCTAGCCATCAGCCCAAACCCCAGCCCCCATCCCAAACCGTAACCATCAGCCCAAACCCAAGCCCCCATCCTAAACCCCAGCCCCCATCCCAAACACTAGCCATCAGCCCAAACCCCAGCCCCCATCCCAAACCCTAGCCATCAGCCCAAACCCCAGCCCCCATCCCAAACCCTAGCCATCAGCCCAAACCCCAGCCCCCATCCCAAACCCTAGCCATCAGCCCAAACCCTAGCCATCAGCCTAAACCCTAGCCATCAGACCAAACACGAGCCCCAATCCCAAACCCTAGCCATCAGCCCAAAGCCCAGCCCCCAAGCAAAAAGCCCAAACCCCAGCCCCCATCCCAAATCCTAGCCATCAGCCCAAACCCTAGGCATCAGCCCAAACCAAAGCCATCAGCCCAAACCCTAGCCATCAGCCCAAACCCTAGGCATCAGCCCCAACCAAAGCCATCAGCACTAACCCTAGCCCCAGCCCCTACCCAAACCCACGCCATCAGCCCAAACCCTAGGCATCAGCCCAAATCCTAGCCATCAGCCCAAACCCTAGGCATCAGCCCAAACTTTAGCCCCCATCCCAAACTCTAGCCATCAGCCCAAACCCTAGCCATCAGCACAAACCCTAGCCATCAGCCAAACGCTAGGCATCAGCCCAAACCAAAGCCATCAGCACTAACCCTAGCCCTAGCCACCAGCCCAAACCCTAGCCATCAGCCCAAACCCTAGCCCCCATCCCAAACCCTAGACACCAGCCCAAACCCTAGCCATCAGCACTAACCCTAGCCCCAGCCCCCACCCCAAACCCTAGCCATCAGCCCAAACACTAGCCACTTGCCCAAACCCTAGCCCAACCCCAAACCCTACCCATCAGCACTAACCCTAGCCCCAGCCCCCACCTCAAACCCTAACCCCATCCTAAACTCCAGCCCCCATCCCAAACCCTAGCCATCAGCCCAAACCCCAGCCCCCATCCCAAACCCTAGCCATCAACCCAAACCCCCATCCCAAACCCTTGCCATCAGCCCAAACCCCAGCCCCCATCCCAAACCCTAGCCTTCGGCCCAAACCCCAGCCCGCATCCCAAACCCTAGCCATCAGCCCAAACCCCAGCCCCCATGCCAAACCCTAGAAATCAGACCAAACCCTAGCCCCCATCCCAAACTCTAGCCACCAGCCCAAACCCTAGGCATCAGCCCAAACCCTAGCCATCAGCACTAACACTAGCCCCAGCCCCCACCCCAAACCCTAGCCATCAGCCCAAACTCTAGCCACCAGCCCAAACCCTAGGCATCAGCCCAAACCTTAGCCATCAGCCCAAACCCTAGCCCCAGCCCCCACCTCAAACCCTAACCCCACCCGAAACCCTAGCCACCAGCCCAAACCCTAGCCCCACCCCAAACCCTAGCCATCAGCACTAACCCTAGCCCCAGCCCCCACCCCAAACCCTATCCATCAGCCCAAACCCTAACCACCACCCCAAACCCTATCCATCAGCCAAAACCCTAACCATCAGCCCAAACCCTAACCATCAGCCCAAACCCTAGGCATCAGCCCAAACCCTAGCCATCATGCCAAACCCTAGCCATCAGCACTAACCCTAGCCCCAGCCCCCACCTCAAACCCTAACCCCATCCTAAACTCCAGCCCCCATCCCAAACCCTAGCCATCACCCCAAACCCCAGCCCCCATCCCAAACCCTAGCCATCAACCCAAACCCCCATCCCAAACCCTAGCCATCAGCCCAAACCCCAGCCCACATCCCAAACCCTAGCCATCAGCCCAAAGCCCAGCCCCCATCCCAAACCCTAGCCTTCGGCCCAAACCCCAGCCCCCATCCCAAACCCTAGCCATCAGCCCAAACCCCAGCCCCCATGCCAAACCCTAGCCATCAGACCAAACCCTAGCCCCCATCCCAAACTCTAGCCACCAGCCCAAACCCTAGGCATCAGCCCAAACCCTAGCCATCAGCACTAACACTAGCCCCAGCCCCCACCCCAAACCCTAGCCATCAGCCCAAACTCTAGCCACCAGCCCAAACCCTAGGCATCAGCCCAAACCTTAGCCATCAGCCCAAACCCTAGCCCCAGCCCCCACCTCAAGCCCTAACCCCACCCGAAACCCTAGCCACCAGCCCAAACCCTAGCCCCACCCCAAACCCTAGCCATCAGCACTAACCCTAGCCCCAGCCCCCACCCCAAACCCTATCCATCAGCCCAAACCCTAACCACCACCCAAACCCTATCCATCAGCCCAAACCCTAACCATCAGCCCAAACGCTAGGCATCAGCCCAAACCCTAGCCATCATCCCAAACCCTAGCCATCAGCACAAACCCTAGCCATCAGCCAAACCCTAGGCATCAGCCCAAACCAAAGCCATCAGCACTAACCCTAGCCCTAGCCACCAGCCCAAACCCTAGCCATCAGCCCAAACCCTAGCCCCCATCCCAAACCCTAGACACCAGCCCAAACCCTAGCCATCAGCACTAACCCTAGCCCCAGCCCCCACCCCAAACCCTAGCCATCAGCCCAAACACTAGCCACTTGCCCAAACCCTAGCCCAACCCCAAACCCTACCCATCAGCACTAACCCTAGCCCCAGCCCCCACCTCAAACCCTAACCCCATCCTAAACTCCAGCCCCCATCCCAAACCCTAGCCATCAGCCCAAACCCCAGCCCCCATCCCAAACCCTAGCCATCAACCCAAACCCCCATCCCAAACCCTAGCCATCAGCCCAAACCCCAGCCCCCATCCCAAACCCTAGCCATCAGCCCAAACCCCAGCCCCCATCCCAAACCCTAGCCTTCGGCCCAAACCCCAGCCCCCATCCCAAACCCTAGCCATCAGCCCAAACCCCAGCCCCCATGCCAAACCCTAGCCATCAGACCAAACCCTAGCCCCCATCCCAAACTCTAGCCACCAGCCCAAACCCTAGGCATCAGCCCAAACCCTAGCCATCAGCACTAACACTAGCCCCAGCCCCCACCCCAAACCCTAGCCATCAGCCCAAACTCTAGCCACCAGCCCAAACCCTAGGCATCAGCCCAAACCTTAGCCATCAGCCCAAACCCTAGCCCCAGCCCCCACCTCAAACCCTAACCCCACCCGAAACCTTAGCCACCAGCCCAAACCCTAGCCCCACCCCAAACCCTAGCCATCAGCACTAACCCTAGCCTCAGCCCCCACCCCAAACGCTATCCATCAGCCCAAACCCTAACCACCACCCCAAACCCTATCCATCAGCCCAAACCCTAACCATCAGCCCAAACCCTAGGCATCAGCCCAAACCCTAGCCATCATCCCAAACCCTAGCCATCAGCACTAACCCTAGCCCCACCTCAAACCCTAGCCGTCAGCACTAACCCTAGCCTCAGCCCCCACCCCAAACCCTAACCCCACCCGAAACCATAGCCACCATCCCAAACCCTAGCCCCACCCCAAACCCTAGCCATCAGCCCAAACTCCAGCCCCCATCCCAAACCCTAGCCATCAGCCCAAACCCCAGCCCCCATCCCAAAACCCTAGCCATCAGCCCAAACCCCAGCCCCCATCCCAAACCGTAGCCATCAGCCCAAACCCAAGCCCCCATCCTAAACCCCAGCCCCCATCCCAAACACTAGCCATCAGCCCAAACCCCAGCCCCCATCCCAAACCCTAGCCATCAGCCCAAACCCCAGCCCCCATCCCAAACCCTAGCCATCAGCCCAAACCCCAGCCCCCATCCCAAACCCTAGCCATCAGCCCAAACCCTAGCCATCAGCCTAAACCCTAGCCATCAGACCAAACACGAGCCCCAATCCCAAACCCTAGCCATCAGCCCAAAGCCCAGCCCCCAAGCAAAAAGCCCAAACCCCAGCCCCCATCCCAAATCCTAGCCATCAGCCCAAACCCTAGGCATCAGCCCAAACCAAAGCCATCAGCCCAAACCCTAGCCATCAGCCCAAACCCTAGGCATCAGCCCCAACCAAAGCCATCAGCACTAACCCTAGCCCCAGCCCCTACCCAAACCCACGCCATCAGCCCAAACCCTAGGCATCAGCCCAAATCCTAGCCATCAGCCCAAACCCTAGGCATCAGCCCAAACTTTAGCCCCCATCCCAAACTCTAGCAATCAGCCCAAACCCTAGCCATCAGCACAAACCCTAGCCATCAGCCAAACCCTAGGCATCAGCCCAAACCAAAGCCATCAGCACTAACCCTAGCCCTAGCCACCAGCCCAAACCCTAGCCATCAGCCCAAACCCTAGCCCCCATCCCAAACCCTAGACACCAGCCCAAACCCTAGCCATCAGCACTAACCCTAGCCCCAGCCCCCACCCCAAACCCTAGCCATCAGCCCAAACACTAGCCACTTGCCCAAACCCTAGCCCAACCCCAAACCCTACCCATCAGCACTAACCCTAGCCCCAGCCCCCACCTCAAACCCTAACCCCATCCTAAACTCCAGCCCCCATCCCAAACCCTAGCCATCAGCCCAAACCCCAGCCCCCATCCCAAACCCTAGCCATCAACCCAAACCCCCATCCCAAACCCTTGCCATCAGCCCAAACCCCAGCCCCCATCCCAAACCCTAGCCTTCGGCCCAAACCCCAGCCCGCATCCCAAACCCTAGCCATCAGCCCAAACCCCAGCCCCCATGCCAAACCCTAGAAATCAGACCAAACCCTAGCCCCCATCCCAAACTCTAGCCACCAGCCCAAACCCTAGGCATCAGCCCAAACCCTAGCCATCAGCACTAACACTAGCCCCAGCCCCCACCCCAAACCCTAGCCATCAGCCCAAACTCTAGCCACCAGCCCAAACCCTAGGCATCAGCCCAAACCTTAGCCATCAGCCCAAACCCTAGCCCCAGCCCCCACCTCAAACCCTAACCCCACCCGAAACCCTAGCCACCAGCCCAAACCCTAGCCCCACCCCAAACCCTAGCCATCAGCACTAACCCTAGCCCCAGCCCCCACCCCAAACCCTATCCATCAGCCCAAACCCTAACCACCACCCCAAACCCTATCCATCAGCCCAAACCCTAACCATCAGCCGAAACCCTAACCATCAGCCCAAACCCTAGGCATCAGCCCAAACCCTAGCCATCATGCCAAACCCTAGCCATCAGCACTAACCCTAGCCCCACCTCAAACCCTAGCCGTCAGCACTAACCCTAGCCTCAGCCCCCACCCCAAACCCTAACCCCACCCGAAACCATAGCCACCATCCCAAACCCTAGCCCCACCCCAAACCCTAGCCATCAGCCCAAACTCCAGCCCCCATCCCAAACCCTAGCCATCAGCCCAAACCCCAGCCCCCATCCCAAAACCCTAGCCATCAGCCCAAACCCCAGCCCCCATCCCAAACCGTAGCCATCAGCCCAAACCCAAGCCCCCATCCTAAACCCCAGCCCCCATCCCAAACACTAGCCATCAGCCGAAACCCCAGCCCCCATCCCAAACCCTAGCCATCAGCCCAAACCCCAGCCCCCATCCCAAACCCTAGCCATCAGCCCAAACCCCAGCCCCCATCCCAAACCCTAGCCATCAGCCCAAACCCTAGCCATCAGCCTAAACCCTAGCCATCAGCCCAAACACGAGCCCCCATCCCAAACCCTAGCCATCAGCCCAAAGCCCAGCCCCCAAGCAAAAAGCCCAAACCCAAGCCCCCATCCCAAATCCTAGCCATCAGCCCAAACCCTAGGCATCAGCCCAAAGCAAAGCCATCAGCCCAAACCCTAGCCATCAGCCAAAACCCTAGGCATCAGCCCCAACCAAAGCCATCAGTACTAACCCTAGCCCCAGCCCCTACCCAAACCCACGCCATCAGCCCAAACCCTAGGCATCAGCCCAAATCCTAGCCATCAGCCCAAACCCTAGGCATCAGCCCAAACTTTAGCCCCCATCCCAAACTCTAGCCATCAGCCCAAACCCTAGCCATCAGCACAAACCCTAGCCATCAGCCAAACCCTAGGCATCAGCCCAAACCAAATCCATCAGCACTAACCCTAGCCCTAGCCACCAGCCCAAACCCTAGCCATCAGCCCAAACCCTAGCCCCCATCCCAAACCCTAGACACCAGCCCAAACCCTAGCCATCAGCACTAACCCTAGCCCCAGCCCCCACCCCAAACCCTAGCCATCAGCCCAAACACTAGCCACTTGCCCAAACCCTAGGCATCAGCCCAAACCTTAGCCATCAGCCCAAACCCTAGCCCCCATCCCAAACCCTAGCCATCAGCCCAAACCCTAGGCATCAGCCGAAACCAAAGCCATCAGCCCAAACCCTAGCCATCAGCCCAAACCCTAGGCATCAGCCCAAACCCTAGCCATCAGCACTAACACTAGCCCCAGCCCCCACCCCAAACCCTAGCCATCAGCCCAAACTCTAGCCACCAGCCCAAACCCGAGGCATCAGCCCAAACCTTAGCCATCAGCCCAAACCCTAGCCCCAGCCCCCACCTCAAGCCCTAACCCCACCCGAAACCCTAGCCACCAGCCCAAACCCTAGCCCCACCCCAAACCCTAGCCATCAGCACTAACCCTAGCCCCAGCCCCCACCCCAAACCCTATCCATCAGCCCAAACCCTAACCACCACCCCAAACCCTATCCATCAGCCCAAACCCTAACCATCAGCCCAAACGCTAGGCATCAGCCCAAACCCTAGCCATCATCCCAAACCCTAGCCATCAGCACAAACCCTAGCCATCAGCCAAACCCTAGGCATCAGCCCAAACCAAAGCCATCAGCACTAACCCTAGCCCTAGCCACCAGCCCAAACCCTAGCCAACAGCCCAAACCCTAGCCCCCATCCCAAACCCTAGACACCAGCCCAAACCCTAGCCATCAGCACTAACCCTAGCCCCAGCCCCCACCCCAAACCCTAGCCATCAGCCCAAACACTAGCCACTTGCCCAAACCCTAGCCCAACCCCAAACCCTACCCATCAGCACTAACCCTAGCCCCAGCCCCCACCTCAAACCCTAACCCCATCCTAAACTCCAGCCCCCATCCCAAACCCTAGCCATCAGCCCAAACCCCAGCCCCAATCCCAAACCCTAGCCATCAACCCAAACCCCCATCCCAAACCCTAGCCATCAGCCCAAACCCCAGCCCCCATCCCAAACCCTAGCCATCAGCCCAAACCCCAGCCCCCATCCCAAACCCTAGCCTTCGGCCCAAACCCCAGCCCCCATCCCAAACCCTAGCCATCAGCCCAAACCCCAGCCCCCATGCCAAACCCTAGCCATCAGACCAAACCCTAGCCCCCATCCCAAACTCTAGCCACCAGCCCAAACCCTAGGCATCAGCCCAAACCCTAGCCATCAGCACTAACACTAGCCCCAGCCCCCACCCCAAACCCTAGCCATCAGCCCAAACTCTAGCCACCAGCCCAAACCCTAGGCATCAGCCCAAACCTTAGCCATCAGCCCAAACCCTAGCCCCAGCCCCACCTCAAGCCCTAACCCCACCCGAAACCCTAGCCACCAGCCCAAACCCTAGCCCCACCCCAAACCCTAGCCATCAGCACTAACCCTAGCCCCAGCCCCCACCCCAAACCCTATCCATCAGCCCAAACCCTAACCACCACCCCAAACCCTATCCATCAGCCCAAACCCTAACCATCAGCCCAAACGCTAGGCATCAGCCCAAACCCTAGCCATCATCCCAAACCCTAGCCATCAGCACAAACCCTAGCCATCAGCCAAACCCTAGGCATCAGCCCAAACCAAAGCCATCAGCACTAACCCTAGCCCTAGCCACCAGCCCAAACCCTAGCCATCAGCCCAAACCCTAGCCCCCATCCCAAACCTTACACACCAGCCCAAACCCTAGCCATCAGCACTAACCCTAGCCCCAGCCCCCACCCCAAACCCTAGCCATCAGCCCAAACACTAGCCACTTGCCCAAACCCTAGCCCAACCCCAAACCCTACCCATCAGCACTAACCCTAGCCCCAGCCCCCACCTCAAACCCTAACCCCATCCTAAACTCCAGCCCCCATCCCAAACCCTAGCCATCAGCCCAAACCCCAGCCCCCATCCCAAACCCTAGCCATCAACCCAAACCCCCATCCCAAACCCTAGCCATCAGCCCTAACCCCAGCCCCCATCCCAAACCCTAGCCATCAGCCCAAACCCCAGCCCCCATCCCAAACCCTAGCCTTCGGCCCAAACCCCAGCCCCCATCCCAAACCCTAGCCATCAGCCCAAACCCCAGCCCCCATGCCAAACCCTAGCCATCAGACCAAACCCTAGCCCCAACCCAAACTCTAGCCACCAGCCCAAACCCTAGGCATCAGCCCAAACCCTAGCCATCAGCACTAACACTAGCCCCAGCCCCCACCCCAAACCCTAGCCATCAGCCCAAACTCTAGCCACCAGCCCAAACCCTAGGCATCAGCCCAAACCTTAGCCATCAGCCCAAACCCTAGCCCCAGCCCCCACCTCAAACCCTAACCCCACCCGAAACCCTAGCCACCAGCCCAAACCCTAGCCCCACCCCAAACCCTAGCCATCAGCACTAACCCTAGCCTCAGCCCCCACCCCAAACCCTATCCATCAGCCCAAACCCTAACCACCACCCCAAACCCTATCCATCAGCCCAAACCCTAACCATCAGCCCAAACCCTAGGCATCAGCCCAAACCCTAGCCATCATCCCAAACCCTAGCCATCAGCACTAACCCTAGCCCCACCTCAAACCCTAGCCGTCAGCACTAAACCTAGCCTCAGCCCCCACCCCAAACCCTAACCCCACCCGAAACCATAGCCACCATCCCAAACCCTAGCCCCACCCCAAACCCTAGCCATCAGCCCAAACTCCAGCCCCCATCCCAAGCCCTAGCCATCAGCCCAAACCCCAGCCCCCATCCCAAAACCCTAGCCATCAGCCCAAACCCCAGCCCCCATCCCAAACCGTAGCCATCAGCCCAAACCCAAGCCCCCATCCTAAACCCCAGCGCCCATCCCAAACACTAGCCATCAGCCCAAACCCCAGCCCCCATCCCAAACCCTAGCCATCAGGCCAAACCCCAGCCCCCATCCTAAACCCTAGCCATCAGCCCAAACCCCAGCCCCCATCCCAAACCCTAGCCATCAGCCTAAACCCTAGCCATCAGCCCAAACACGAGCCCCCATCCCAAACCCTAGCCATCAGCCCAAAGCCCAGCCCCCAAGCAAAAAGCCCAAACCCCAGCCCCCATCCCAAATCCTAGCCATCAGCCCAAACCCTAGGCATCAGCCCAAACCAAAGCCATCAGCCCAAACCCTAGCCATCAGCCCAAACCCTAGGCATCAGCCCCAACCAAAGCCATCAGCACTAACCCTAGCCCCAGCCCCTACCCAAACCCACGCCATCAGCCCAAACCCTAGGCATCAGCCCAAACCCTAGCCATCAGCCCAAACCCCAGCCCCCATCCCAAACCCTAGCCATCAGCCCAAACCCCAACCCCCATCCCAAACCCTAGCCATCAGCACAAACCCTAGCCATCAGCCCAAACCCCAGCACCCATCCCAAACCCTAGCCATCAGCCAAAACCCCAGCCCCCATCCCAAACCCTAGCCATCAGCCCATACCCCAGCCCCCATCCCAAACCCTAGCCATCAGCCAAACCCCAGCCCCCATCCCAAACCCTAGCCATCAGCCAAACCCCAGCCCCCATCCCAAACCCTAGCCATCAGCCCAAACCCCAGCCCCCATCCCAAACCCTAGCCATCAGCCCAGACCCTAGGCATCAGCCCAAACCCTAGCCATCAGCCCAAACCCCAGCCCTAACCCCAAACCCTAGCCATCAGCCCAAACCCCAGCCCCCATCCCAAACCCTAGCCATCAGCCCAAACCCCAACCCCCATCCCAAACCCTAGCCATCCACCCAAACCCTAGCCATCAGCCCAAACCCTAGCCATCAGCCCAAACACAAGCCCCCATCGCAAACCCTAGCCATCAGCCCAAACCCCAGCCCCCAACCCAAACCCAAGCCAACAGCCCAAACCCCAGCCCCCATCCCAAACCCCAGCCCCCATCCCAAACCCTAGCCATCAGCCCAAACCCAAGCCCCCATCCCAAACCCTAGGCATCAGCCCAAACCACAGCCCCCATCCCAAACCCTTGCCATCAGCCCAAACCCCAGCCCCCATCCAAAAACCCTAGCCATCAGCCCAAACCTTAGCCCCCATCCCAAACTCTAGCCACCAGCCCAAACCCTAGGCATCAGCCCAAACCCTAGCCATCAGCACTAACCCTAGCCCCAGCCCCCACCCCAAACCCTAGCCATCAGCCCAAACTCTAGCCACCAGCCCAAACCCTAGGCATCAGCCCAAACCTTAGCCATCAGCCCAAACCCTAGCCCCAGCCCCCACCCCAACCCCTAACCCCACCCGAAACCCTAGCCACCAGCCCAAACCCTAGCCCCACCCATAACCCTAGCCATCAGCACTAACCCTAGCCCCAGCCCCCACCCCAAACCCTATCCATCAGCCCAAACCCTAGCCACCAGCCCAAACCCTAGGCATCAGCCCAAACCCCAGCCCCCATCCCAAACCCTAGCCATCAGGCCAAACCCCAGCCCCCATCCCAAACCCTAGCCATCAGCCCAAACCCAAGCCCCAATCCCAAACCCTAGCCATCAGCCCAAACCCTTGCCATCAGCCCAAACCCTAGCCCAACCCAAACCCTAGCCATCAGCCCAAACCCCAGCCCACATCCCAAACCCTAGCCATCAGCCCAAACCCTAGGCATCAGCCCAAACCCTAGCCATCAGCCCAAACCCCAGCCCCCACCCCAAACCCTATCCATCATCCCAAACCCTAGCCATCAGCCCAGACCCTAGCCATCAGCCCAAACCCCAGACCCCATCCCAAACCCTAGCCATCAGCCCAAACCCCAGCCCCCATCCCAAACCCTAGCCATCAGCCCAAAGCTCAGCCCCCATCCCAAACCCTAGCCATCAGCCCAAACCCTAGCCATCAGCCCAAACCCTAGCCCAACCCAAACCCTAGCCATCAGCCCAAACCCCAGCCCACATCCCAAACCCTAGCCATCAGCCCAAACCCTAGGCATCAGCCCAAACCCTAGCCATCAGCCCAAACCCCAGCCCCCACCCGAAACCCTAGCCATCAGCCCAAACCCCAACCCCCATCCCAAACCCTAGCCATCAGCACAAACCCTAGGCATCAGCCCAAACCCCAGCACCCATCCCAAACCCTAGCCATCAGCCAAAACCCCAGCCCCCATCCCAAACCCTAGCCATCAGCCAAACCCCAGCCCCCATCCCAAACCCTAGCCATCAGCCCAAACCCCAGACCCCATCCCAAACCCTAGCCATCAGCCCAGAACCTAGGCATCAGCCCAAACCCTAGCCATCAGCCCAAACCCTAGCCCCCATCCCAAACCCTAGCCATCAGCCCAAACCCCAGCCCCCATCCCAAACCCTAGCCATCAGCCCAAACCCCAGCCCCCATCCCAAACCCTAAACATCAGCCCAAACCCTAGCCATCAGCCCAAACCCCAGCCCCCATCCCAAAACCTAGCCATCTGCACAAACCATAGGCATCAGCCCAAACCCTAGCCCCACCCCAAACCCTAGACATCAGCCCAAACCCTAGCCCCACCCCAAACCCTAGCCATCAGCACTTACCCTAGCCCCAGCCCCCATCCCAAACCCCAGCCCCCATCCCAAACCCTAGCCATCAGCCCAAACCCCAGCCCCCATCCCAAACCCTAGCCATCAGCCCAGACCCTAGCCATCAGCCCAAACCCCAGCCCCCATCCCAAACCCTAGCCATCAGCCCAAACCCCAGCCCCCATCCCAAACCCTAGCCATCAGCCCAAACCCCAGCCCCCATCCCAAACCCTAGCCTTCGGCCCAAACCCCAGCCCCCATCCCAAACCCTAGCCATCAGCCCAAACCCCAGCCCCCATGCCAAACCCTAGCCATCAGACCAAACCCTAGCCCCCATCCCAAACTCTAGCCACCAGCCCAAACCCTAGGCATCAGCCCAAACCCTAGCCATCAGCACTAACACTAGCCCCAACCCCCACCCCAAACCCTAGCCATCAGCCCAAACTCTAGCCACCAGCCCAAACCCTAGGCATCAGCCCAAACCTTAGCCATCAGCCCAAACCCTAGCCCCAGCCCCCACCTCAAGCCCTAACCCCACCCGAAACCCTAGCCACTAGCCCAAACCCTAGCCCCACCCCAAACCCTAGCCATCAGCACTAACCCTAGCCCCAGCCCCCACCCCAAACCCTATCCATCAGCCCAAACCCTAACCACCACCCCAAACCCTATCCATCAGCCCAAACCCTAACCATCAGCCCAAACGCTAGGCATCAGCCCAAACCCTAGCCATCATCCCAAACCCTAGCCATCAGCACAAACCCTAGCCATCAGCCAAACCCTAGGCATCAGCCCAAACCAAAGCCATCAGCACTAACCCTAGCCCTAGCCACCAGCCCAAACCCTAGCCATCAGCCCAAACCCTAGCCCCCATCCCAAACCTTAGACACCAGCCCAAACCCTAGCCATCAGCACTAACCCTAGCCCCAGCCCCCACCCCAAACCCTAGCCATCAGCCCAAACACTAGCCACTTCCCCAAACCCTAGCCCAACCCCAAACCCTACCCATCAGCACTAACCCTAGCCCCAGCCCCCACCTCAAACCCTAACCCCATCCTAAACTCCAGCCCCCATCCCAAACCCTAGCCATCAACCCAAACCCCCATCCCAAACCCTAGCCATCAGCCCAAACCCCAGCCCCCATCCCAAACCCTAGCCATCAGCCCAAACCCCAGCCCCCATCCCAAACCCTAGCCTTCGGCCCAAACCCCAGCCCCCATCCCAAACCCTAGCCATCAGCCCAAACCCCAGCCCCCATGCCAAACCCTAGCCATCAGACCAAACCCTAGCCCCCATCCCAAACTCTAGCCACCAGCCCAAACCCTAGGCATCAGCCCAAACCCTAGCCATCAGCACTAACACTAGCCCCAGCCCCCACCCCAAACCCTAGCCATCAGCCCAAACTCTAGCCACCAGCCCAAACCCTAGGCATCAGCCAAAACCTTAGCCATCAGCCCAAACCCTAGCCCCAGCCCCCACCTCAAACCCTAACCCCACCCGAAACCCTAGCCACCAGCCCAAACCCTAGCCCCACCCCAAACCCTAGCCATCAGCACTAACCCTAGCCTCAGCCCCCACCCCAAACCCTATCCATCAGCCCAAACCCTAACCACCACCCCAAACCCTATCCATCAGCCCAAACCCTAACCATCAGCCCAAACCCTAGGCATCAGCCCAAACCCTAGCCATCATCCCAAACCCTAGCCATCAGCACTAACCCTAGCCCCACCTCAAACCCTAGCCGTCAGCACTAACCCTAGCCTCAGCCCCCACCCCAAACCCTAACCCCACCCGAAACCATAGCCACCATCCCAAACCCTAGCCCCACCCCAAACCCTAGCCATCAGCCCAAACTCCAGCCCCCATCCCAAATCCTAGCCATCAGCCCAAACCCTAGGCATCAGCCCAAACCAAAGCCATCAGCCCAAACCCTAGCCATCAGCCCAAACCCTAGGCATCAGCCCCAACCAAAGCCATCAGCACTAACCCTAGCCCCAGCCCCTACCCAAACCCACGCCATCAGCCCAAACCCTAGGCATCAGCCCAAACCCTAGCCATCAGCCCAAACCCCAGCCCCCATCCCAAACCCTAGCCATCAGCCCAAACCCCAACCCCCATCCCAAACCCTAGCCATCAGCACAAACCCTAGCCATCAGCCCAAACCCCAGCACCCATCCCAAACCCTAGCCATCAGCCAAAACCCCAGCCCCCATCCCAAACCCTAGCCATCAGCCCATACCCCAGCCCCCATCCCAAACCCTAGCCATCAGCCAAACCCCAGCCCCCATCCCAAACCCTAGCCATCAGCCAAACCCCAGCCCCCATCCCAAACCCTAGCCATCAGCCCAAACCCCAGCCCCCATCCCAAACCCTAGCCATCAGCCCAGACCCTAGGCATCAGCCCAAACCCTAGCCATCAGCCCAAACCCCAGCCCTAACCCCAAACCCTAGCCATCAGCCCAAACCCCAGCCCCCATCCCAAACCCTAGCCATCAGCCCAAACCCTACCCCCATCCCAAACCCTAGCCATCCACCCAAACCCTAGCCATCAGCCCAAACCCTAGCCATCAGCCCAAACCCCAGCCCCCATCCCAAACCCTAGCCATCAGCCCAAACCCCAGACCCCAACCCAAACCCAAGCCAACAGCCCAAACCCCAGCCCCCATCCCAAACCCCAGCCCCCATCCCAAACCCTAGCCATCAGCCCAAACCCAAGCCCCCATCCCAAACCCTAGGCATCAGCCCAAACCACAGCCCCCATCCCAAACCCTTGCCATCAGCCCAAACCCCAGCCCCCATCCAAAAACCCTAGCCATCAGCCCAAACCTTAGCCCCCATCCCAAACTCTAGCCACCAGCCCAAACCCTAGGCATCAGCCCAAACCCTAGCCATCAGCACTAACCCTAGCCCCAGCCCCCACCCCAAACCCTAGCCATCAGCCCAAACTCTAGCCACCAGCCCAAACCCTAGGCATCAGCCCAAACCTTAGCCATCAGCCCAAACCCTAGCCCCAGCCCCCACCCCAACCCCTAACCCCACCCGAAACCCTAGCCACCAGCCCAAACCCTAGCCCCACCCATAACCCTAGCCATCAGCACTAACCCTAGCCCCAGCCCCCACCCCAAACCCTATCCATCAGCCCAAACCCTAGCCACCAGCCCAAACCCTAGGCATCAGCCCAAACCCCAGCCCCCATCCCAAACCCTAGCCATCAGGCCAAACCCCAGCCCCCATCCCAAACCCTAGCCATCAGCCCAAACCCAAGCCCCAATCCCAAACCCTAGCCATCAGCCCAAACCCTAGCCATCAGCCCAAACCCTAGCCCAACCCAAACCCTAGCCATCAGCCCAAACCCCAGCCCACATCCCAAACCCTAGCCATCAGCCCAAACCCTAGGCATCAGCCCAAACCCTAGCCATCAGCCCAAACCCCAGCCCCCACCCCAAACCCTATCCATCATCCCAAACCCTAGCCATCAGCCCAGACCCTAGCCATCAGCCCAAACCCCAGCCCCCATCCCAAACCCTAGCCATCAGCCCAAACCCCAGCCCCAATCCCAAACCCTAGCCATCAGCCCAAAGCTCAGCCCCCATCCCAAACCCTAGCCATCAGCCCAAACCCTAGCCATCAGCCCAAACCCTAGCCCAACCCAAACCCTAGCCATCAGCCCAAACCCCAGCCCACATCCCAAACCCTAGCCATCAGCCCAAACCCTAGGCATCAGCCCAAACCCTAGCCATCAGCCCAAACCCCAGCCCCCACCCGAAACCCTAGCCATCAGCCCAAACCCCAACCCCCATCCCAAACCCTAGCCATCAGCACAAACCCTAGGCATCAGCCCAAACCCCAGCACCCATCCCAAACCCTAGCCATCAGCCAAAACCCCAGCCCCCATCCCAAACCCTAGCCATCAGCCAAACCCCAGCCCCCATCCCAAACCCTAGCCATCAGCCCAAACCCCAGACCCCATCCCAAACCCTAGCCATCAGCCAAGAACCTAGGCATCAGCCCAAACCCTAGCCATCAGCCCAAACCCTAGCCCCCATCCCAAACCCTAGCCATCAGCCCAAACCCCAGCCCCCATCCCAAACCCTAGCCATCAGCCCAAACCCCAGCCCCCATCCCAAACCCTAAACATCAGCCCAAACCCTAGCCATCAGCCCAAACCCCAGCCCCCATCCCAAAACCTAGCCATCTGCACAAACCATAGGCATCAGCCCAAACCCTAGCCCCACCCCAAACCCTAGACATCAGCCCAAACCCTAGCCCCACCCCAAACCCTAGCCATCAGCACTTACCCTAGCCCCAGCCCCCATCCCAAACCCCAGCCCCCATCCCAAACCCTAGCCATCAGCCCAAACCCCAGCCCCCATCCCAAACCCTAGCCATCAGCCCAGACCCTAGCCATCAGCCCAAACCCCAGCCCCCATCCCAAACCCTAGCCATCAGCCCAAACCCCAGCCCCCATCCCAAACCCTAGCCATCAGCCCAAACCCCAGCCCCCATCCCAAACCCTAGCCTTCGGCCCAAACCCCAGCCCCCATCCCAAACCCTAGCCATCAGCCCAAACCCCAGCCCCCATGCCAAACCCTAGCCATCAGACCAAACCCTAGCCCCCATCCCAAACTCTAGCCACCAGCCCAAACCCTAGGCATCAGCCCAAACCCTAGCCATCAGCACTAACACTAGCCCCAGCCCCCACCCCAAACCCTAGCCATCAGCCCAAACTCTAGCCACCAGCCCAAACCCTAGGCATCAGCCCAAACCTTAGCCATCAGCCCAAACCCTGGCCCCAGCCCCCACCTCAAGCCCTAACCCCACCCGAAACCCTAGCCACCAGCCCAAACCCTAGCCCCACCCCAAACCCTAGCCATCAGCACTAACCCTAGCCCCAGCCCCCACCCCAAACCCTATCCATCAGCCCAAACCCTAACCACCACCCCAAACCCTATCCATCAGCCCAAACCCTAACCATCAGCCCAAACGCTAGGCATCAGCCCAAACCCTAGCCATCATCCCAAACCCTAGCCATCAGCACAAACCCTAGCCATCAGCCAAACCCTAGGCATCAGCCCAAACCAAAGCCATCAGCACTAACCCTAGCCCTAGCCACCAGCCCAAACCCTAGCCATCAGCCCAAACCCTAGCCCCCATCCCAAACCTTAGACACCAGCCCAAACCCTAGCCATCAGCACTAACCCTAGCCCCAGCCCCCACCCCAAACCCTAGCCATCAGCCCAAACACTAGCCACTTCCCCAAACCCTAGCCCAACCCCAAACCCTACCCATCAGCACTAACCCTAGCCCCAGCCCCCACCTCAAACCCTAACCCCATCCTAAACTCCAGCCCCCATCCCAAACCCTAGCCATCAACCCAAACCCCCATCCCAAACCCTAGCCATCAGCCCAAACCCCAGCCCCCATCCCAAACCCTAGCCATCAGCCCAAACCCCAGCCCCCATCCCAAACCCTAGCCTTCGGCCCAAACCCCAGCCCCCATCCCAAACCCTAGCCATCAGCCCAAACCCCAGCCCCCATGCCAAACCCTAGCCATCAGACCAAACCCTAGCCCCCATCCCAAACTCTAGCCACCAGCCCAAACCCTAGGCATCAGCCCAAACCCTAGCCATCAGCACTAACACTAGCCCCAGCCCCCACCCCAAACCCTAGCCATCAGCCCAAACTCTAGCCACCAGCCCAAACCCTAGGCATCAGCCAAAACCTTAGCCATCAGCCCAAACCCTAGCCCCAGCCCCCACCTCAAACCCTAACCCCACCCGAAACCCTAGCCACCAGCCCAAACCCTAGCCCCACCCCAAACCCTAGCCATCAGCACTAACCCTAGCCTCAGCCCCCACCCCAAACCCTATCCATCAGCCCAAACCCTAACCACCACCCCAAACCCTATCCATCAGCCCAAACCCTAACCATCAGCCCAAACCCTAGGCATCAGCCCAAACCCTAGCCATCATCCCAAACCCTAGCCATCAGCACTAACCCTAGCCCCACCTCAAACCCTAGCCGTCAGCACTAACCCTAGCCTCAGCCCCCACCCCAAACCCTAACCCCACCCGAAACCATAGCCACCATCCCAAACCCTAGCCCCACCCCAAACCCTAGCCATCAGCCCAAACTCCAGCCCCCATCCCAAACCCTAGCCATCAGCCCAAACCCCAGCCCCCATCCCATAACCCTAGCCATCAGCCCAAACCCCAGCCCCCATCCCAAACCGTAGCCATAAGCCCAAACCCAAGCCCCCATCCTAAACCCCAGCGCCCATCCCAAACACTAGCCATCAGCCCAAACCCCAGCCCCCATCCCAAACCCTAGCCATCAGGCCAAACCCCAGCCCCCATCCCAAACCCTAGCCATCAGCCCAAACCCCAGCCCCCATCCCAAACCCTAGCCATCAGCCAGAACCCTAGCCATCAGCCTAAACCCTAGCCATCAGCCCAAACACGAGCCCCCACCCCAAACCCTAGCCATCAGCCCAAAGCCCAGCCCCCAAGCAAAAAGCCCAAACCCCAGCCCCCATCCCAAATCCTAGCCATCAGCCCAAACCCTAGGCATCAGCCCAAACCAAAGCCATCAGCCCAAACCCTAGCCATCAGCCCAAACCCTAGGCATCAGCCCCAACCAAAGCCATCAGCACTAACCCTAGCCCCAGCCCCTACCCAAACCCACGCCATCAGCCCAAACCCTAGGCATCAGCCCAAACCCTAGCCATCAGCCCAAACCCCAGCCCCCATCCCAAACCCTAGCCATCAGCCCAAACCCCAACCCCCATCCCAAACCCTAGCCATCAGCACAAACCCTAGCCATCAGCCCAAACCCCAGCACCCATCCCAAACCCTAGCCATCAGCCAAAACCCCAGCCCCCATCCCAAACCCTAGCCATCAGCCCATACCCCAGCCCCCATCCCAAACCCTAGCCATCAGCCAAACCCCAGCCCCCATCCCAAACCCTAGCCATCAGCCAAACCCCAGCCCCCATCCCAAACCCTAGCCATCAGCCCAAACCCCAGCCCCCATCCCAAACCCTAGCCATCAGCCCACACCCTAGGCATCAGCCCAAACCCTAGCCATCAGCCCAAACCCCAGCCCTAACCCCAAACCCTAGCCATCAGCCCAAACCCCAGCCCCCATCCCAAACCCTAGCCATCAGCCCAAACCCCAACCCCCATCCCAAACCCTAGCCATCCACCCAAACCCTAGCCATCAGCCCAAACCCTAGCCATCAGCCCAAACACAAGCCCCCATCCCAAACCCTAGCCATCAGCCCAAACCCCAGCCCCCAACCCAAACCCAAGCCATCAGCCAAAACCCCAGCCCCCATCCCAAACCCTAGCCATCAGCCCAAACCCAAGCCCCCATCCCAATCCCTAGGCATCAGCCCAAACCACAGCCCCCATCCCAAACCCTTGCCATCAGCCCAAACCCCAGCCCCCATCCAAAAACCCTAGCCATCAGCCCAAACCCTAGCCCCATCCCAAACTCTAGCCACCAGCCCAAACCCTAGGCATCAGCCCAAACCCTAGCCATCAGCACTAACCCTAGCCCCAGCCCCCACCCCAAACCCTAGCCATCAGCCCAAACTCTAGCCACCAGCCCAAACCCTAGCCATCAGCCCAAACCTTAGCCATCAGCCCAAACCCTAGCCCCAGCCCCCACCCCAAACCCTAACCCCACCCGAAACCCTAGCCACCAGCCCAAACCCTAGCCCCACCCATAACCCTAGCCATCAGCACTAACCCTAGCCCCAGCCCCCACCCCATACACTATCCATCAGCCCAAACCCTAGCCACCAGCCCAAACTTTAGGCATCAGCCCAAACCCCAGCCCCCATCCCAAACCCTAGCCATCAGCCCAAACCCCAGCCCCCATCCCAAACCCTAGCCATCAGCCCAAACCCAAGCCCCAATCCCAAACCCTAGCCATCAGCCCAAACCCTAGCCATCAGCCCAAACCCTAGCCCAACCCAAACCCTAGCCATCAGCCCAAACCCCAGCCCACATCCCAAACCCTAGCCATCAGCCCAAACCCTAGGCATCAGCCCAAACCCTAGCCATCAGCCCAAACCCCAGCCCCCACCCCAAACCCTATCCATCATCCCAAACCCTAGCCATCAGCCCAGACCCTAGCCATCAGCCCAAACCCCAGCCCCCATCCCAAACCCTAGCCATCAGCCCAAACCCCAGCCCCCATCCCAAACCCTAGCCATCAGCCCAAACCCCAGCCCCCATCCCAAACCCTAGCCATCAGCCCAAACCCTAGCCATCAGCCCAAACCCTAGCCCAACCCAAACCCTAGCCATCAGCCCAAACCCCAGCCCACATCCCAAACCCTAGCCATCAGCCCAAACCCTAGGCATCAGCCCAAACCCTAGCCATCAGCCCAAACCCCAGCCCCCACCCGAAACCCTAGCCATCAGCCCAAACCCCAACCCCCATCCCAAACCCTAGCCATCAGCACAAACCCTAGGCATCAGCCCAAACCCCAGCACCCATCCCAAACCCTAGCCATCAGCCAAAACCCCAGCCCCATCCCAAACCCTAGCCATCAGCCAAACCCCAGCCCCCATCCCAAACCCTAGCCATCAGCCCAAACCCCAGACCCCATCCCAAACCCTAGCCATCAGCCCAGAACCTAGGCATCAGCCCAAACCCTAGCCATCAGCCCAAACCCTAGCCCCCATCCCAAACCCTAGCCATCAGCCCAAACCCCAGCCCCCATCCCAAACCCTAGCCATCAGCCCAAACCCCAGCCCCCATCCCAAACCCTAAACATCAGCCCAAACCCTAGCCATCAGCCCAAACCCCAGCCCCCATCCCAAAACCTAGCCATCTGCACAAACCCTAGCCATCAGCCCAAACCCTAGCCCCACCCCAAACCCTAGACATCAGCCCAAACCCTAGCCCCACCCCAAACCCTAGCCATCAGCCCAAACCCTACCCCAACCCAAACCCTAGCCATCAGCCCAAACCCCAGCCCACATCCCAAACCCTAGCCATCAGCCCAAACCCTAGGCATCAGCCCAAACCCTAGCCATCAGCCCAAACCCCAGCCCCCACCCCAAACCCTAGCCATCAGCCCAAACCCCAGCCCACATCCCAAACCCTAGCCATCAGCCCAAACCCTAGGCATCAGCCCAAACCCCAGCACCCATCCCAAACCCTAGCCATCAGCCAAAACCCCAGCCCCCATCCCAAACCCTAGCCATCAGCCAAACCCCAGCCCCCATCACAAACCCTAGCCATCAGCCCAAACCCCAGACCCCATCCCAAACCCTAGCCATCAGCCCAGAACCTAGGCATCAGCCCAAACCCTAGCCATCAGCCCAAACCCTAACCCCCATCCCAAACCCTAGCCATCAGCCCAAACCCCAGCCCCCATCCCAAACCCTAGCCATCAGCCCAAACCCCAGCCCCCATCCCAAACCCTAGCCATCAGCCCAAACCCCAGCCCCCATCCCAAACCCTAAACATCAGCCCAAACCCTAGCCATCAGCCCAAACCCCAGCCCCCAACCCAAACCCTAGCCCTCTGCCCAAACCCCAGCCCCCATCCCAAACCCTAGCCATCAGCCAAACCCCAGCCCCCATCCCAAACCCTAGCCATCAGCCCAAACCCCAGACCCCATCCCAAACACTAGCCATCAGCCCAGAACCTAGGCATCTGCCCAAACCCTAGCCATCAGCCCAAACCCTAGCCCCCATCCCAAACCCTAGCCATCAGCCCAAACTCCAGCCCCCATCCCAAACCGTAGCCATCAGCCCAAACCCCAGCCCCCATCTCAAACCCTAAACATCAGCCAAAACCCTAGCCATCAGCCCAAACCCCAGCCCCCAACCCAAACCCTAGCCATCAGCCCAAACCCCAGCCCCCATCCCAAACCCTAGCCATCAGCCCAAACCCCAGCCCCCATCCCAAACCCTAGCCATCAGGCCAAACCCCAGCCCCCATCCCAAACCCTAGCCATCAGCCCAAACCCCAGCCCCCATCCCAAACCCTAGCCATCAGCCAGAACCCTAGCCATCAGCCTAAACCCTAGCCATCAGCCCAAACACGAGCCCCCACCCCAAACCCTAGCCATCAGCCCAAAGCCCAGCCCCCAAGCAAAAAGCCCAAACCCCAGCCCCCATCCCAAATCCTAGCCATCAGCCCAAACCCTAGGCATCAGCCCAAACCAAAGCCATCAGCCCAAACCCTAGCCATCAGCCCAAACCCTAGGCATCAGCCCCAACCAAAGCCATCAGCACTAACCCTAGCCCCAGCCCCTACCCAAACCCACGCCATCAGCCCAAACCCTAGGCATCAGCCCAAACCCTAGCCATCAGCCCAAACCCCAGCCCCCATCCCAAACCCTAGCCATCAGCCCAAACCCCAACCCCCATCCCAAACCCTAGCCATCAGCACAAACCCTAGCCATCAGCCCAAACCCCAGCACCCATCCCAAACCCTAGCCATCAGCCAAAACCCCAGCCCCCATCCCAAACCCTAGCCATCAGCCCATACCCCAGCCCCCATCCCAAACCCTAGCCATCAGCCAAACCCCAGCCCCCATCCCAAACCCTAGCCATCAGCCAAACCCCAGCCCCCATCCCAAACCCTAGCCATCAGCCCAAACCCCAGCCCCCATCCCAAACCCTAGCCATCAGCCCACACCCTAGGCATCAGCCCAAACCCTAGCCATCAGCCCAAACCCCAGCCCTAACCCCAAACCCTAGCCATCAGCCCAAACCCCAGCCCCCATCCCAAACCCTAGCCATCAGCCCAAACCCCAACCCCCATCCCAAACCCTAGCCATCCACCCAAACCCTAGCCATCAGCCCAAACCCTAGCCATCAGCCCAAACACAAGCCCCCATCCCAAACCCTAGCCATCAGCCCAAACCCCAGCCCCCAACCCAAACCCAAGCCATCAGCCAAAACCCCAGCCCCCATCCCAAACCCTAGCCATCAGCCCAAACCCAAGCCCCCATCCCAATCCCTAGGCATCAGCCCAAACCACAGCCCCCATCCCAAACCCTTGCCATCAGCCCAAACCCCAGCCCCCATCCAAAAACCCTAGCCATCAGCCCAAACCCTAGCCCCATCCCAAACTCTAGCCACCAGCCCAAACCCTAGGCATCAGCCCAAACCCTAGCCATCAGCACTAACCCTAGCCCCAGCCCCCACCCCAAACCCTAGCCATCAGCCCAAACTCTAGCCACCAGCCCAAACCCTAGCCATCAGCCCAAACCTTAGCCATCAGCCCAAACCCTAGCCCCAGCCCCCACCCCAAACCCTAACCCCACCCGAAACCCTAGCCACCAGCCCAAACCCTAGCCCCACCCATAACCCTAGCCATCAGCACTAACCCTAGCCCCAGCCCCCACCCCATACACTATCCATCAGCCCAAACCCTAGCCACCAGCCCAAACTTTAGGCATCAGCCCAAACCCCAGCCCCCATCCCAAACCCTAGCCATCAGCCCAAACCCCAGCCCCCATCCCAAACCCTAGCCATCAGCCCAAACCCAAGCCCCAATCCCAAACCCTAGCCATCAGCCCAAACCCTAGCCATCAGCCCAAACCCTAGCCCAACCCAAACCCTAGCCATCAGCCCAAACCCCAGCCCACATCCCAAACCCTAGCCATCAGCCCAAACCCTAGGCATCAGCCCAAACCCTAGCCATCAGCCCAAACCCCAGCCCCCACCCCAAACCCTATCCATCATCCCAAACCCTAGCCATCAGCCCAGACCCTAGCCATCAGCCCAAACCCCAGCCCCCATCCCAAACCCTAGCCATCAGCCCAAACCCCAGCCCCCATCCCAAACCCTAGCCATCAGCCCAAACCCCAGCCCCCATCCCAAACCCTAGCCATCAGCCCAAACCCTAGCCATCAGCCCAAACCCTAGCCCAACCCAAACCCTAGCCATCAGCCCAAACCCCAGCCCACATCCCAAACCCTAGCCATCAGCCCAAACCCTAGGCATCAGCCCAAACCCTAGCCATCAGCCCAAACCCCAGCCCCCACCCGAAACCCTAGCCATCAGCCCAAACCCCAACCCCCATCCCAAACCCTAGCCATCAGCACAAACCCTAGGCATCAGCCCAAACCCCAGCACCCATCCCAAACCCTAGCCATCAGCCAAAACCCCAGCCCCATCCCAAACCCTAGCCATCAGCCAAACCCCAGCCCCCATCCCAAACCCTAGCCATCAGCCCAAACCCCAGACCCCATCCCAAACCCTAGCCATCAGCCCAGAACCTAGGCATCAGCCCAAACCCTAGCCATCAGCCCAAACCCTAGCCCCCATCCCAAACCCTAGCCATCAGCCCAAACCCCAGCCCCCATCCCAAACCCTAGCCATCAGCCCAAACCCCAGCCCCCATCCCAAACCCTAAACATCAGCCCAAACCCTAGCCATCAGCCCAAACCCCAGCCCCCATCCCAAAACCTAGCCATCTGCACAAACCCTAGCCATCAGCCCAAACCCTAGCCCCACCCCAAACCCTAGACATCAGCCCAAACCCTAGCCCCACCCCAAACCCTAGCCATCAGCCCAAACCCTACCCCAACCCAAACCCTAGCCATCAGCCCAAACCCCAGCCCACATCCCAAACCCTAGCCATCAGCCCAAACCCTAGGCATCAGCCCAAACCCTAGCCATCAGCCCAAACCCCAGCCCCCACCCCAAACCCTAGCCATCAGCCCAAACCCCAGCCCACATCCCAAACCCTAGCCATCAGCCCAAACCCTAGGCATCAGCCCAAACCCCAGCACCCATCCCAAACCCTAGCCATCAGCCAAAACCCCAGCCCCCATCCCAAACCCTAGCCATCAGCCAAACCCCAGCCCCCATCACAAACCCTAGCCATCAGCCCAAACCCCAGACCCCATCCCAAACCCTAGCCATCAGCCCAGAACCTAGGCATCAGCCCAAACCCTAGCCATCAGCCCAAACCCTAACCCCCATCCCAAACCCTAGCCATCAGCCCAAACCCCAGCCCCCATCCCAAACCCTAGCCATCAGCCCAAACCCCAGCCCCCATCCCAAACCCTAGCCATCAGCCCAAACCCCAGCCCCCATCCCAAACCCTAAACATCAGCCCAAACCCTAGCCATCAGCCCAAACCCCAGCCCCCAACCCAAACCCTAGCCCTCTGCCCAAACCCCAGCCCCCATCCCAAACCCTAGCCATCAGCCAAACCCCAGCCCCCATCCCAAACCCTAGCCATCAGCCCAAACCCCAGACCCCATCCCAAACACTAGCCATCAGCCCAGAACCTAGGCATCTGCCCAAACCCTAGCCATCAGCCCAAACCCTAGCCCCCATCCCAAACCCTAGCCATCAGCCCAAACTCCAGCCCCCATCCCAAACCGTAGCCATCAGCCCAAACCCCAGCCCCCATCTCAAACCCTAAACATCAGCCAAAACCCTAGCCATCAGCCCAAACCCCAGCCCCCAACCCAAACCCTAGCCATCAGCCCAAACCCCAGCCCCCATCCCAAACCCTAGCCATCAGCCCAAACCCCAGCCCCCATCCCAAACCCTAGCCATCAGCCCAAACCCCAGCCCCCATCCCAAACCCTAGCCCTCAGCCCAAACCCCAGCCCCCATCCCAAACCCTAAACATCAGCCCAAACCCTAGCCATCAGCCCAAACCCCAGCCCCCAACCCAAACCCTAGCCCTCAGCCCAAACCCCAGCCCCCATCCCAAACCCTAGCCATCAGCCCAAACCCCAGCCCCCATCCCAAACCCTAGCCATCAGCCCAAACCCTAGCCATCAGCCCAAACCCTAGCCCAACCCAAACCCTAGCCATCAGCCCAAACCCCAGCCCACATCCCAAACCCTAGCCATCAGCCCAAACCCTAGGCATCAGCCCAAACCCTAGCCATCAGCCCAAACCCCAGCCCCCACCCCAAACCCTATCCATCATCCCAAACCCTAGCCATCAGCCCAGACCCTAGCCATCAGCCCAAACCCCAGCCCCCATCCCAAACCCTAGCCATCAGCCCAAACCCCAGCCCCCATCCCAAACCCTAGCCATCAGCCCAAACCCCAGCCCCCATCCCAAACCCTAGCCATCAGCCCAAACCCTAGCCATCAGCCCAAACCCTAGCCCAACCCAAACCCTAGCCATCAGCCCAAACCCCAGCCCACATCCCAAACCCTAGCCATCAGCCCAAACCCTAGGCATCAGCCCAAACCCTAGCCATCAGCCCAAACCCCAGCCCCCACCCGAAACCCTAGCCATCAGCCCAAACCCCAACCCCCATCCCAAACCCTAGCCATCAGCACAAACCCTAGGCATCAGCCCAAACCCCAGCACCCATCCCAAACCCTAGCCATCAGCCAAAACCCCAGCCCCCATCCCAAACCCTAGCCATCAGCCAAACCCCAGCCCCCATCCCAAACCCTAGCCATCAGCCCAAACCCCAGACCCCATCCCAAACCCTAGCCATCAGCCCAAAACCTAGGCATCAGCCCAAACCCTAGCCATCAGCCCAAACCCTAGCCCCCATCCCAAACCCTAGCCATCAGCCCAAACCCCAGCCCCCATCCCAAACCCTAGCCATCAGCCCAAACCCCAGCCCCCATCCCAAACCCTAAACATCAGCCCAAACCCTAGCCATCAGCCCAAACCCCAGCCCCCATCCCAAAACCTAGCCATCTGCACAAACCCTAGCCATCAGCCCAAACCCTAGCCCCACCCCAAACCCTAGACATCAGCCCAAACCCTAGCCCCACCCCAAACCCTAGCCATCAGCCCAAACCCTACCCCAACCCTAACCCTAGCCATCAGCCCAAACCCCAGCCCACATCCCAAACCCTAGCCATCAGCCCAAACCCTAGGCATCAGCCCAAACCCTAGCCATCAGCCCAAACCCCAGCCCCCACCCCAAACCCTAGCCATCAGCCCAAACCCCAGCCCACATCCCAAACCCTAGCCATCAGCCCAAACCCTAGGCATCAGCCCAAACCCCAGCACCCATCCCAAACCCTAGCCATCAGCCAAAACCCCAGCCCCCATCCCAAACCCTAGCCATCAGCCAAACCCCAGCCCCCATCACAAACCCTAGCCATCAGCCCAAACCCCAGACCCCATCCCAAACCCTAGCCATCAGCCCAGAACCTAGGCATCAGCCCAAACCCTAGCCATCAGCCCAAACCCTAACCCCCATCCCAAACCCTAGCCATCAGCCCAAACCCCAGCCCCCATCCCAAACCCTAGCCATCAGCCCAAACCCCAGCCCCCATCCCAAACCCTAGCCATCAGCCCAAACCCCAGCCCCCATCCCAAACCCTAAACATCAGCCCAAACCCTAGCCATCAGCCCAAACCCCAGCCCCCAACCCAAACCCTAGCCCTCTGCCCAAACCCCAGCCCCCATCCCAAACCCTAGCCATCAGCCCAAACCCCAGCCATCAGCCCAAACCCTAGCCCAACCCAAACCCTAGCCATCAGCCCAAACCCCAGCCCACATCCCAAACCCTAGCCATCAGCCCAAACCCTAGGCATCAGCCCAAACCCTAGCCATCAGCCCAAACCCCAGCCCCCACCCGAAACCCTAGCCATCAGCCCAAACCCCAACCCCCATCCCAAACCCTAGCCATCAGCACAAACCCTAGGCATCAGCCCAAACCCCAGCACCCATCCCAAACCCTAGCCATCAGCCAAAACCCCAGCCCCCATCCCAAACCCTAGCCATCAGCCAAACCCCAGCCCCCATCCCAAACCCTAGCCATCAGCCCAAACCCCAGACCCCATCCCAAACCCTAGCCATCAGCCCAGAACCTAGGCATTAGCCCAAACCCTAGCCATCAGCCCAAACCCTAGCCCCCATCCCAAACCCTAGCCATCAGCCCAAACCCCAGCCCCCATCCCAAACCCTAGCCATCAGCCCAAACCCCAGCCCCCATCCCAAACCCTAAACATCAGCCCAAACCCTAGCCATCAGCCCAAACCCCAGCCCCCATCCCAAAACCTAGCCATCTGCACAAACCCTAGCCATCAGCCCAAACCCTAGCCCCACCCCAAACCCTAGACATCAGCCCAAACCCTAGCCCCACGCCAAACCCTAGCCATCAGCCCAAACCCTACCCCAACCCAAACCCTAACCATCAGCCCAAACCCCAGCCCACATCCCAAACCCTAGCCATCAGCCCAAACCCTAGGCATCAGCCCAAACCCTAGCCATCAGCCCAAACCCCAGCCCCCACCCCAAACCTTAGCCATCAGCCCAAACCCCAGCCCACATCCCAAACCCTAGCCATCAGCCGAAACCCTAGGCATCAGCCCAAACCCCAGCACCCATCCCAAACCCTAGCCATCAGCCAAAACCCCAGCCCCCATCCCAAACCCTAGCCATCAGCCAAACCCCAGCCCCCATCACAAACCCTAGCCATCAGCCCAAACCCCAGACCCCATCCCAAACCCTAGCCATCAGCCCAGAACCTAGGCATCAGCCCAAACCCTAGCCATCAGCCCAAACCCTAACCCCCATCCCAAACCCTAGCCATCAGCCCAAACCCCAGCCCCCATCCCAAACCCTAGCCATCAGCCCAAACCCCAGCCCCCATCCCAAACCCTAGCCATCAGCCCAAACCCCAGCCCCCATCCCAAACCCTAAACATCAGCCCAAACCCTAGCCATCAGCCCAAACCCCAGCCCCCAACCCAAACCCTAGCCCTCTGCCCAAACCCCAGCCCCCATCCCAAACCCTAGCCATCAGCCAAACCCCAGCCCCCATCCCAAACCCTAGCCATCAGCCCAAACCCCAGACCCCATCCCAAACACTAGCCATCAGCCCAGAACCTAGGCATCTGCCCAAACCCTAGCCATCAGCCCAAACCCTAGCCCCCATCCCAAACCCTAGCCATCAGCCCAAACTCCAGCCCCCATCCCAAACCGTAGCCATCAGCCCAAACCCCAGCCCCCATCCCAAACCCTAGCCATCAGCCCAAACCCCAGCCCCCATCCCAAACCCTAAACATCAGCCCAAACCCTAGCCATCAGCCCAAACCCCAGCCCCCAACCCAAACCCTAGCCATCAGCCCAAACCCCAGCCCCCATCCCAAACCCTAGCCATCAGCCCAAACCCCAGCCCCCATCCCAAACCCTAGCCATCAGCCCAAACCCCAGCCCCCATCCCAAACCCTAGCCCTCAGCCCAAACCCCAGCCCCCATCCCAAACCCTAAACATCAGCCCAAACCCTAGCCATCAGCCCAAACCCCAGCCCCCAACCCAAACCCTAGCCCTCAGCCCAAACCCCAGCCCCCATCCCAAACCCTAGCCATCAGCCCAAACCCCAGCCCCCATCCCAAACCCTAGCCATCAGCCCAAACCCCAGCCCCCATCCCAAACCCTAGCCATCAGCCCAAACCCCAGCCCCCATCCCAAACCCTAGCCATCAGCCCAAACCCCAGCCCCCATCCCAAACCCTAGCCATCAGCCCAAACCCCAGCCCCCATCCCAAACCCTAGCCATCAGCCCAAACCCTAGCCCCCATCCCAAACCCTAGCCCTCAGCCCAAACCCCAGCCCCCATCCCAAACCCTAGCCATCAGCCCAAACCCTAGCCCCCATCCCAAACCCTAGCCATCAGCCCAAACCCCAGCCCCCATCCCAAACCCTAGCCCTCAGCCCAAACCCCAGCCCCCATCCCAATTCCTAGCCATCAGCCCAAACCCCAGCCCCCATCCCAAACCCTAGCCATCAGCCCAAACCCCAGCCCCCATCCCAAACCCTAGCCATCAGCCCAAACCCCAGCCCCCATCCCAAACCCTAGCCATCAGCCCAAACCCCAGCCCCCATCCCAAACCCTAGCCATCAGCCAAAACCCCAGCCCCCATCCCAAACCCTAGCCATCAGCCCAAACCCTAGCCCCCATCCCAAACCCTAGCCCTCAGCCCAAACCCCAGCCCCCATCCCAAACCCTAGCCATCAGCCCAAACCCTAGCCCCCATCCCAAACCCTAGCCATCAGCCCAAACCCCAGCCCCCATCCCAAACCCTAGCCATCAGCCCAAACCCTAGCCCCCATCCCAAACCCTAGCCCTCAGCCCAAACCCCAGCCCCCATCCCAAACCCTAGCCATCAGCCCAAACCCTAGCCCCCATCCCAAACCCTAGCCCTCAGCCCAAACCCCAGCCCCCATCCCAAACCCTAGCCATCAGCCCAAACCCTAGCCCCCATCCCAAACCCTAGCCATCAGCCCAAACCCCAGCCCCCATCCCAAACCCTAGCCATCAGCCCAAACCCCAGCCCCCATCCCAAACCCTAGCCATCAGCCCAAACCCCAGCCCCCATCCCAAACCCTAGCCATCAGCCCAAACCCTAGCCCCCATCCCAAACCCTAGCCATCAGCCCAAACCCCAGCCCCCATCCCAAACCCCAGCCCCCATCCCAAACCCTAGCCATCAGCCCAAACCCCAGCCCCCATCCCAAACCCCAGCCCCATCCCAAACCCCAGCCCCATCCCAAACCCCAGCCCCCATCCCAAACCCCAGCCCCATCCCAAACCCCAGCCCCCATCCCAAACCCCAGCCCCCATCCCAAACCCCAGCCCCCATCCCAAACCCCAGCCCCATCCCAAACCCCAGCCCCATCCCAAACCCCAGCCCCCATCCCAAACCCCAGCCCCATCCCAAACCCCAGCCCCCATCCCAAACCCCAGCCCCCATCCCAAACCCCAGCCCCCATCCCAAACCCCAGCCCCCATCCCAAACCCCAGCCCCATCCCAAACCCCAGCCCCATCCCAAACCCCAGCCCCCATCCCAAACCCCAGACCCATCCCAAACCCCAGCCCCCATCCCAAACCCAAGCCCCATCCCAAACCCCAGCCCCATCACAAACCCCAGCCCCATCCCAAACCCCAGCCCCATCCCAAACCCCAGCCCCATACCAAACCCCAGCCCCATCCCAAACCCCAGCCCCATCCCAAACCCCAGCCCCATCCCAAACCCCAGCCCCATCCCAAACCCCAGCCCCATCCCAAACCCCAGCCCCCATCCCAAACCCCAGCCCCATCCCAAACCCCAGCCCCCATCCCAAACCCCAGCCCCCATCCCAAACCCCAGCCCCATCCCAAACCCCAGCCCCATCCCAAACCCCAGCCCTCATCCCAAACCCCAGCCCCATCCCAAACCCCAGCCCCCATCCCAAACCCCAGCCCCCATCCCAAACCCCAGCCCCATCCCAAACCCCAGCCCCCATCCCAAACCCCAGCCCCCATCCCAAACCCCAGCCCCCATCCCAAACCCCATCCCCCATCCCAAACCCCAGCCCCCATCCAAAACCCCAGCCCCCATCCCAAACCCCAGCCCCCATCCCAAACCCCAGCCCCCATCCCAAACCCTAGCCATCAGCCCAAACCCCAGCCCCCATCCCAAACCCTAGCCATCAGCCCAAACCCCAGCCCCCATCCCAAACCCTAGCCATCAGCCCAAACCCTAGCCCCCATCCCAAACCCCAGCCCCTATCCCAAACCCTAGCCATCAGCCCAAACCCTAGCCATCAGCCCAAACCCCAGCCCCCATCCCAAACCCCAGCCCCCATCCCAAACCCTAGCCATCAGCCCAAACCCTAGCCATCAGCCCAAACCCCAGCCCCCATCCCAAACCCTAGCCATCAGCCCAAACCCCTACCCCCATCCCAAACCCTAGCCATCAGCCCAAACCCCAGCCCCCATCCCAAACCCTAGCCATCAGCCCAAACCCCAGCCCCCATCCCAAACCCTAGCCATCAGCCCAAACCCCAGCCCCCATCCCAAACCCTAGCCATCAGCCCAAACCCCAGCCCCCATCCCAAACCCTAGCCATCAGCCCAAACCCCAGCCCCCATCCCAAACCCTAGCCATCAGCCCAAACCCTAGCCCCCATCCCAAACCCTAGCCCTCAGCCCAAACCCCAGCCCCCATCCCAAACCCTAGCCATCAGCCCAAACCCTAGCCCCCATCCCAAACCCTAGCCATCAGCCCAAACCCCAGCCCCCATCCCAAACCCTAGCCCTCAGCCCAAACCCCAGCCCCCATCCCAATTCCTAGCCATCAGCCCAAACCCCAGCCCCCATCCCAAACCCTAGCCATCAGCCCAAACCCCAGCCCCCATCCCAAACCCTAGCCATCAGCCCAAACCCCAGCCCCCATCCCAAACCCTAGCCATCAGCCCAAACCCCAGCCCCCATCCCAAACCCTAGCCATCAGCCAAAACCCCAGCCCCCATCCCAAACCCTAGCCATCAGCCCAAACCCTAGCCCCCATCCCAAACCCTAGCCCTCAGCCCAAACCCCAGCCCCCATCCCAAACCCTAGCCATCAGCCCAAACCCTAGCCCCCATCCCAAACCCTAGCCATCAGCCCAAACCCCAGCCCCCATCCCAAACCCTAGCCATCAGCCCAAACCCTAGCCCCCATCCCAAACCCTAGCCCTCAGCCCAAACCCCAGCCCCCATCCCAAACCCTAGCCATCAGCCCAAACCCTAGCCCCCATCCCAAACCCTAGCCCTCAGCCCAAACCCCAGCCCCCATCCCAAACCCTAGCCATCAGCCCAAACCCTAGCCCCCATCCCAAACCCTAGCCATCAGCCCAAACCCCAGCCCCCATCCCAAACCCTAGCCATCAGCCCAAACCCCAGCCCCCATCCCAAACCCTAGCCATCAACCCAAACCCCAGCCCCCATCCCAAACCCTAGCCATCAGCCCAAACCCTAGCCCCCATCCCAAACCCTAGCCATCAGCCCAAACCCCAGCCCCCATCCCAAACCCCAGCCCCCATCCCAAACCCTAGCCATCAGCCCCCATCCCAAACCCCAGCCCCATCCCAAACCCCAGCCCCATCCCAAACCCCAGCCCCCATCCCAAACCCCAGCCCCATCCCAAACCCCAGCCCCCATCCCAAACCCCAGCCCCCATCCCAAACCCCAGCCCCCATCCCAAACCCCAGCCCCATCCCAAACCCCAGCCCCATCCCAAACCCCAGCCCCCATCCCAAACCCCAGCCCCATCCCAAACCCCAGCCCCCATCCCAAACCCCAGCCCCCATCCCAAACCCCAGCCCCCATCCCAAACCCCAGCCCCCATCCCAAACCCCAGCCCCATCCCAAACCCCAGCCCCATCCCAAACCCCAGCCCCCATCCCAAACCCCAGCCCCATCCCAAACCCCAGCCCCCATCCCAAACCCAAGCCCCATCCCAAACCCCAGCCCCATCCCAAACCCCAGCCCCATCCCAAACCCCAGCCCCATCCCAAACCCCAGCCCCATACCAAACCCCAGCCCCATCCCAAACCCCAGCCCCATCCCAAACCCCAGCCCCATCCCAAACCCCAGCCCCATCCCAAACCCCAGCCCCATCCCAAACCCCAGCCCCCATCCCAAACCCCAGCCCCATCCCAAACCCCAGCCCCCATCCCAAACCCCAGCCCCCATCCCAAACCCCAGCCCCATCCCAAACCCCAGCCCCATCCCAAACCCCAGCCCTCATCCCAAACCCCAGCCCCATCCCAAACCCCAGCCCCCATCCCAAACCCCAGCCCCCATCCCAAACCCCAGCCCCATCCCAAACCCCAGCCCCCATCCCAAACCCCAGCCCCCATCCCAAACCCCAGCCCCCATCCCAAACCCCATCCCCCATCCCAAACCCCAGCCCCCATCCAAAACCCCAGCCCCCATCCCAAACCCCAGCCCCCATCCCAAACCCCAGCCCCCATCCCAAACCCTAGCCATCAGCCCAAACCCCAGCCCCCATCCCAAACCCTAGCCATCAGCCCAAACCCCAGCCCCCATCCCAAACCCTAGCCATCAGCCCAAACCCTAGCCCCCATCCCAAACCCCAGCCCCTATCCCAAACCCTAGCCATCAGCCCAAACCCTAGCCATCAGCCCAAACCCCAGCCCCCATCCCAAACCCCAGCCCCCATCCCAAACCCTAGCCATCAGCCCAAACCCTAGCCATCAGCCCAAACCCCAGCCCCCATCCCAAACCCTAGCCATCAGCCCAAACCCCTACCCCCATCCCAAACCCTAGCCATCAGCCCAAACCCCAGCCCCCATCTTAAACCCTAGCCATCAGCCCAAACCCCTACCCCCATCCAAAACCCTAGCCATCAGCCCAAACCCCAGCCCCCATCCCAAACCCTAGCCATCAGCCCAAACCCCTACCCCCATCCCAAACCCCAGCCCCATCCAAAACCCCAGCCCCATCCCAAACCCCAGCCCCATCCCAAACCCCAGCCCCCATCCCAAACCCCAGCCCCCATCCCAAACCCCAGCCCCCATCCCAAACCCCAGCCCCCATCCCAAACCCCAGCCCCCATCCCAAACCCCAGCCCCCATCCCAAACCCCAGCCCCCATCCCAAACCCCAGCCCCCATCCCAAACCCTAGCCATCAGCCCAAACCCCAGCCCCCATCCCAAACCCTAGCCATCAGCCCAAACCCCAGCCCCCATCCCAAACCCTAGCCATCAGCCCAAACCCTAGCCATCAGCCCAAACCCCAGCCCCCATCCCAAACCCCAGCCCCAATCCCAAACCCTAGCCATCAGCCCAAACCCTAGCCATCAGCCCAAACCCCAGCCCCCATCCCAAACCCCAGCCCCCATCCCAAACCCTAGCCATCAGCCCAAACCCTAGCCATCAGCCCAAACCCCAGCCCCCATCCCAAACCCTAGCCATCAGCCCAAACCCCTACCCCCATCCCAAACCCTAGCCATCAGCCCAAACCCCAGCCCCATCCCAAACCCCAGCCCCCATCCCAAACCCCAGCCCCCATCCCAAACCCCAGCCCCCATCCCAAACCCCAGCCCCCATCCCAAACCCCAGCCCCCATCCCAAACCCTAGCCATCAGCCCAAACCCTAGCCATCAGCCCAAACCCCAGCCCCCAACCCAAACCCTAGCCATCAGCCCAAACCCCTACCCCCATCCCAAACCCTAGCCATCAGCCCAAACCCCAGCCCCCATCCCAAACCCAAGCCCCCATCCCAAACCCCAGCCCCCATCCCAAACCCCAGCCCCCATCCCAAACCCTAGCCCCCATCCCAAACCCTAGCTTACAGTCTTAACTGTCTTCCAATTGCTCCCATTCACCCTAACAACCTTAAAGTGTCTGGAATGGTATTTTGCAACGTGCCCTGCCCACGTCTCGCCCACTCCTTCACCCCTTTCCCCTAACAGCTAGTTAAAATAAAGCTTGGAAGGACAATTAAATGTAGTAAATTGGCCTATGCATTTTCTATTTTGGTATAAAGTTCACCATTTAAACTAAACTACATTGTCAGAAAAAATGGAGGCAAGCAAAATCTGCCCCCCCTCAAGCCCTCCCCTTCCGCCCCTTTTTCCTCTTCACTGCTTCTCCACATCAATTAACCCCTACTTGTCGATTAATAATTTGTAAGGTTCTTAGAATTCTATTATAAAAAAGGGACATTTAAATAACTTTTTGAAGGAGGATTTGGATATAACTTCGTAGACGAACGTAATAACATTTTCTTTGTTTTTCTCCAGATATCAAATCAGTGACTTATTCTTAACATTTTAAGCCTAATTATTTTGTTCACAATAAAGAATAAGTGCCTGCCCTTATAGGGTGCACCACACTAAATAGACCAACATTCATGCGCCAAGCTAATTATCAAAGTTTGTATACCCACAGAATCGTTTTAGTTAAGGGGTTTTGGGAGTCAATTAATAGAATGTGTAATGGTAAGAATCTATCACAACCTTGGGGATGTGTGTTTCAACTTTTGGGGAGATTTGATAAATTTAGGCTTTAAAGTTGTTCCTATTTGGCTTATGAATTGGAGGAGTGCCTGATGAAAACTGGCAGCGAGTCGGTTTGGGAAAAAGCACATTTTCGGGGTGGTTTTTTTCTAGGGTAATTAGCAAAAATTTCAAACGGCTGACCTGCCAAAATTTGAACAGAAATCTGAAGTTTAGTTGTCTGAAAATATGTCTGATTAGTTTTCAAGAGGCTGAGAGACTTTAAAAAAAAAATTAAAGTATTTTTTATTATTTTATATTTGGCATTTAGCGTTGGTTACTATGGGAGTTTATTTAGTGTGGTGCACCCCTATACGTCAGGTTTTTATCACAGCGCTCGCTCGGTAACGTTCGATGGTTCTTGTATGGGGACAGAATCTCAATCTCCTGCCACACCGGCATGTTTCCAGATTTGTTTCGCAATTTCTGATTTATAAGTCGGAATCAGCAGTTCCTATAACTAGGGTACATTCAAGGGGGCACAAGGGGTGCGCCGTGCACCAATATATATATATATATATATATCCAATGAAATCGTCTTCTATCACAATTCACAGTGCTCGATACATCTCTGTAGAGCTATAACATGTAATAAATTCAGAATATGAGTTAAACAAACTCTGGCATATCTCTCTTCTGGACAGACTGTTTCGTACCATAAGGCACTCATCAGCAGAATGACGAAAATAGAATACAAGTAGCATCTTACCTTATTTCGAATTATAAAGCGCGCGCAAGCGTGACGCGTGCTACGTCATTGAAGTTAGTACGCGTTTACGTCACTGAAGTAAGAACACATCTGTCTCGATGCCGGCACTTTGAGACGATTTCGCTTTTCTTATTCAGTGTACCTAGGTCTGGCCTACAAATGATTATGTACTTCTCTGCTATACACAAATTACATCTCTTGTTTACGTTAGAGTATGGCAGTGCTTTGTGAACAATGTCCCATTTAATTTCATAGTCTTTCCCCTCGTCCTTTAAGTCCCATATATGTTTACTTAGCTCTGTTTGTGCCCTCATGCTCTCGGATCTGAATGACCTCTTGTGGTTCGCCAGTCTCGCCTTGAAGGTTGTGGACGTCAGCCCGACGTATGCCTCCTTCCTGCCTTCGCTCGTGACGGTGGCCCGGTACACAATGTTCTTGCTGAGGCACTCCCCGTTCAGCGGGCATTCGGCATTCCGGCGGCAACTGCATGTTCTACCACCGACGTCGTCCTCTTGTTTTACCTTCCGTTTGTTGATTGACTGGATCGTTGCCTTCATGTTCGGCATGCAGCTGTACGATACCTTTACTGTGTTCCGGTTGAGCACTTTGTGAAGTTTATGTTCCTTGGGGAAGCATTTGTCTATTATCTGAAGGAATTTCTTTCCAATGCTGGTACATACGTTCTTGTTGTATGGCGGGTTGTACCATGTCACCTCCCTTTTTCTAGCCCTTTTCCTTGTGTTATTGCCCGGTGTGTATGTTAACTGATACTTGTGCCCGCTTTTTTGCAGAGCCTCTTGGTAGGCCGGGGCAGCTTGCTCGAATGCCTTCTTGGTCGACGAGATGTTAGAGAGTCTCTTGTTGATTCCCTCTGGTATTTGTTTGATGACGGTAGGTGGATGGTTTGACTGGACATGTACATAGAGAGGTATATTACCTGGTTTCATATATGGCATGTACCCTCCCGTTCGTAGGTCTAATGTGACGTCAAGGAAGTTTACTATTGCCTTGTTGGCTTCGATCGTTACCTTTAAATCATTTTCCCGGAATACTCGGCATATTTCTTTCTTGATTTTTTCTATTTTCTGGGGGGTCTCTTTGAATACTGCCAAACCGTCGTCCCTGTATAGCCCCACTCTATTTCCGTATTTTGGTTTCAGGATCGACAGCATATACGCTACGACCAGCTCGCATGACTCCGCGCCGTCGAAACTGCCCATCGTGACATCGAATTTGCTGTCTGCATTACGCTTTTTCCACGGTACCTGGTTGTTGAATACCACTGTCTGTTTCAAATCAGAGATAGGACATATAAGTAAAGTGATCCTCGACAGAATCGTCGGTAAAGTCATAAGCGCGACGGGATTCAATCTGTGGAAAAGCACGGACGCCGTACTGGACTGGTATAAGAAAATCCCAAGCAAGCAAGAATCGAGCTTCATAAATTTCGACATTGTGGAGTTCTACCCATCGATAACGGAAAAGCTCCTCCTGAAAGCACTAGGGTTCGCGGGAAACTACGAGAAAATTAGCAGCAAGGAGAAAGATATCATCATCCACGCGAAACAGACAGTGGTATTCAACAACCAGGTACCGTGGAAAAAGCGTAATGCAGACAGCAAATTCGATGTCACGATGGGCAGTTTCGACGGCGCGGAGTCATGCGAGCTGGTCGTAGCGTATATGCTGTCGATCCTGAAACCAAAATACGGAAATAGAGTGGGGCTATACAGGGACGACGGTTTGGCAGTATTCAAAGAGACCCCCCAGAAAATAGAAAAAATCAAGAAAGAAATATGCCGAGTATTCCGGGAAAATGATTTAAAGGTAACGATCGAAGCCAACAAGGCAATAGTAAACTTCCTTGACGTCACATTAGACCTACGAACGGGAGGGTACATGCCATATATGAAACCAGGTAATATACCTCTCTATGTACATGTCCAGTCAAACCATCCACCTACCGTCATCAAACAAATACCAGAGGGAATCAACAAGAGACTCTCTAACATCTCGTCGACCAAGAAGGCATTCGAGCAAGCTGCCCCGGCCTACCAAGAGGCTCTGCAAAAAAGCGGGCACAAGTATCAGTTAACATACACACCGGGCAATAACACAAGGAAAAGGGCTAGAAAAAGGGAGGTGACATGGTACAACCCGCCATACAACAAGAACGTATGTACCAGCATTGGAAAGAAATTCCTTCAGATAATAGACAAATGCTTCCCCAAGGAACATAAACTTCACAAAGTGCTCAACCGGAACACAGTAAAGGTATCGTACAGCTGCATGCCGAACATGAAGGCAACGATCCAGTCAATCAACAAACGGAAGGTAAAACAAGAGGACGACGTCGGTGGTAGAACATGCAGTTGCCGCCGGAATGCCGAATGCCCGCTGAACGGGGAGTGCCTCAGCAAGAACATTGTGTACCGGGCCACCGTCACGAGCGAAGGCAGGAAGGAGGCATACGTCGGGCTGACGTCCACAACCTTCAAGGCGAGACTGGCGAACCACAAGAGGTCATTCAGATCCGAGAGCATGAGGGCACAAACAGAGCTAAGTAAACATATATGGGACTTAAAGGACGAGGGGAAAGACTATGAAATTAAATGGGACATTGTTCACAAAGCACTGCCATACTCTAACGTAAACAAGAGATGTAATTTGTGTATAGCAGAGAAGTACATAATCATTTGTAGGCCAGACCTAGGTACACTGAATAAGAAAAGCGAAATCGTCTCAAAGTGCCGGCATCGAGACAGATGTGTTCTTACTTCAGTGACGTAAACGCGTACTAACTTCAATGACGTAGCACGCGTCACGCTTGCGCGCGCTTTATAATTCGAAATAAGGTAAGATGCTACTTGTATTCTATTTTCGTCATTCTGCTGATGAGTGCCTTATGGTACGAAACAGTCTGTCCAGAAGAGAGATATGCCAGAGTTTGTTTAACTCATATTCTGAATTTATTACATATATATATATATATATTTTTTTTGGGGGGGGCACTTCTGGCCAAGTTTCTGTTTGCCTTTTGCTTAAACAAGGCCCTTTTTACCACCTATTTTATAAAACTTACTATTTAATCTAGAGTGAGTGTAAAAACAATATTTTCTGTGTGTAAATGGAAAAATAGTTTTAAAACATAGGTTAACATTTTAGTCTGGAAATGTCCAATCCCAAAGGTAAATATTTCAAATGGGGGCACCCGGGGAGGGAGGCACCCCTGTGACACACTTAATTATGCCACTGGGAAACATGAGGGCTAGTTAGTAGTGGTAGTCTTGTGGTGGATAGTGAAGGAAAATTACACTTGAAAAAACACGAGCACTTTTCTATATTTACTTTCACACTTGAGTATTTTAGACAAAGATTTGAATTTTATATCTAGCACGTTACTCTAACTTGAACCAAACCTAGGTTGTCATTAATAAGAATAACACAAATGCCCCCAGAATGATTGTCAACCCGAGTGTGGCCAGCACTATACATGTACATACATACATTTGTCCCTTTATTCAGCCCGAGTGTTGCCAACACTATAGATTTTAGGCCAATTCTTTGAGCCTCAAATTATTACTACTAGACAGGCTGGTGGGTTGCCGTGGGGCATATTATCTTCGTGGTCGGATGTTGGTGCAATTAACTGACCATGTGGTACAAATTAACTTCCCATTGGTCTTTTATTTGTTTCACGGCTTGCGGGCGGCAGCGTCCCCCCTTGGATCCACTGTTCACATGGCAAAGACAGTCACTTTTGTTTTAGCAGTCCTTGTGTTAACTCGTTTCTTGTGCTTACTGTTAACGCGAAATATACTGACATCTATTTGTCGACCTTTACAAAAATTGCTGCCCGCCATGGCTTATCTGGCAAATAGCACACCCACCTTTCGATCACTTTCAATCTTTTAAAATCATGAAATTGGTTCGTTCAATGGTATTGCATTGTCTGGAATTCAACATTCACTTTAAGGCACGTCATGTACCTGGTGTTGATAATTCTATCGCCGATGCTCTTTCCCGTTTTCAGATGAAACGTTTTCGCCAGTTGGCCCCCGGGGCAGACCCCGTTTTGACTCCCTTACCCAGCAACCTTTGGGACGACTTCAGTTAGAGGTACAGGACTTGTTGCAACATTCATTGGCCCCACGCACGCACTTGCTTTACCAAAGGGCATGGCAACTTTTCCAGTTGTTTTGCTCAAGTCATGACTTCCGTAATACACTTTCCCCGTCTCTACAGTCCCTTGTTCAATTGATTGCATTTTTGTCAGTTAGTAAGTATGCACCCACCTCCATTGCAACTTATGTTTCAGGTATAGCATCAACATTGCGTTTGTCGGGGTCACCTGATCTGATATCACCAAACATTTCATTATTAAGCGTTTGTTGGATGGCTATAGACGTCTCAATAGCCGCCGTGACGCACGCCGCCCCATTACATTGCTCCTTTTGCAGCGCATTGTTCCGGCGCTGGATTCAGTTTGCAGCAGCCACTTTGAAGCTTGCTTATTTCGCACAGCGTTTTGTTAGCTTTCTTTGGTTTTCTGCGGGTAGGGGAACTGACAGCCACATCCAAGGATGCGGCTTCTCCCTTGAGGCAGTCAGATGTTTCCCTGCAGATCGAGCCTGCCGGCCAAGTTGTTATTTTGAATGTTCGGTTTTCAAAAACTGATCAGTTTGGTAAAGGTTGTTTCATTGTCATTCCAGTGTTCTCACTAGTCTTAGTTCCAAGACCTTCGCATGGATCAATTCGAAAAACAGAATGAGTCCACTATCCATCGTTGGTAGTTCGCACCGAAATGGATCAATTCAAACAACAGAGGGCGTCACTATCCTCGGTTCGATTTCCAGCTTGCGCGAAGGTCTTGGATATCTTGTATGAGGTAGTCTTGGTCCAAGACGTCACTATCTCATATACTCGTAACGTAACGTGATAACCCTACAGAGGGCGCGCTTTTCTTCTTGAATTAATTTCGGTTGACGACTGTCTGTAGTAACGTCTTGGATATCTTGTTTAAGAAGGCGTGGCCAAGTTATTTCCATGAAGCATCAAGTCATGTTTTATTCATATTAGTGACTAAAATGACAAGCTTGCAAGAAAAGCAAGATAAGAAAGGTCACGAGGTCGTCGACACGATCGAGCATGATTGTATGCAGTATGCACGCGCACTCACGTTTTGATTGACCATGACTTCTTCATCGCTATCAACGCACTAAGCAAGTGATTCTGAAATTACTCAAGCTAAATTATATGCTTGCAGTTGGTTAGGTTTATCGGTTGGTCATTGTTTAATGGACGTTTGAATCTTGTACATTGCCGATATCAGCCATGTAATTTTAGAAAAGGTTATCTTTGCATCTGAACTACAGTACTTATCATTCTACCATTCGACATGCCCTGAAAATAAACTATTGGCAATAACAATTCTACTTTGTTTACTTTTACCTTTCTTTGTTTCCAACTACACGAATGTAATGAGGACTTTTGTAATTTTCTGAAGCGGGATAATTTACTGCATCTTTTATTATGTAGGCCTAATTCACAAAGAAAGGGGGTGAACTCAAGACTGTTTTGATCAAGTTCGTATGGCCATTACTCCAACATGCTACTTTCAACAGTATTTTATACGTTGCTGCATATATAATGAGCGTTTCAAATACCGGGCGCCAGTGTCGTTGTCTGAGTGTGTTGCTCTTTGCGGTTTTGACTGGCTTTTTAAATACCGCGCGCCCTGTGCAATAGGCCTATATGCAGTTTCTCTATTGCAAGGTCAAAGTGTACATGTACGTGTACATGTACATACATGTGTGTGGAAATCTATGTTCAACAATGCGTTATCGTTTATAGGGCCATTCCTTCATTCCTTCTCTGTTCCTGTAAACCTTCAACAAACAAAGACTAAGTTACAGGCACTAGACACGTTTGGTAATTGTCAAAGACCAGTATTCTCACTTGGCGTATCTCAACATTATGCATAAAATAACAAATCTGTGAAAATTTGGGCTCAATGATGGTCATCGAAGTTGCTAGAAAATAATGAAAGAAAAAACACCCTTGTTGCACAATGTGTGTGCTTTCAGATGCCTGAAAAAGGCTTCAGGCCTGAAGTCTTTCTCAGATTCAAATATTTTAGTGAGAAATTACCCCTTTCTCAAAAACTACATTACTCCAGAGGGAGTCGTTTCTCAATGCTTTATACTATCAACAGCTCTCCTTTGCTCGTTACCAAGTAAGTTTTTATGCTAATATATATTTTGAGTAGTGTCCAGTGCCTTTAAGTATTATTATAAACAAAAGGTAAGCAATATCAGAATAAATTAGAGAATTTTTAAGTCCAAACCCTAACCCATTGTCAAGCTCTTTTCAGAATGCATTTTATTCACTTTATAATAATTCCTTGCGAGAAGGTACTTTCCGCCACAATACCATTCACAACAACGTCCCATAGCGAGCTAGCTGTTAGAAACACATGGCGAATCATGAATAATTCACGAAAAGGTGCAAACACGATCATTGATTGGCTTCCCCGGAAAGTCGGGGGCAAAACAATGAAACACTTAAGCACCCTCATACAAGATATCCAAGACCTTCGCGCAAGCTGGAAATCGAACCGAGGATAGTGACGCCCTCTGTTGTTTGAATTGATCCATTTCGGTGCGAACTACCAACGATGGATAGTGGACTCTTTCTGTTTTTCGAATTGATCCATGCGAAGGTCTTGGAACCAAGACTATGTATGTGGGTGCTTTTAAAGTGTTTCATTGTTTTTCCCCCGACTTTCCGGGGAAGCCAATCAACGATCGAGTTTGCACCTTTTCGTGAATTATTCATGATTCGCCATGTGTTTCTAACAGCTAGCTCGCTATGGGACGTTGTTGTGTGAATGGTATTGTGGCGAAAAGTACCTTCTCGCAAGGAATTATTATAAAGTGAATAAAATGCATTCTGAAAAGAGCTTGACAGTGGATTAGGGTTTGGACTTAAAAATTCTCTAGATTATTCTGAAATTGCTTACCTTTTGTTTATAATAATCACTACTCAAAATATATTTTGGCATAAAAACTTACTTGGTAACGAGCAAAGGAGAGCTGTTGATAGTATAAAACATTGTGAGAAACGACTCCCTCTGGAGTAACGTAGTTTTTGAGAAAGGGGTAATTTCACTAAAATAATTGAATCTGAGAAAGACTTCAGGCCTGAAGCCTTTTTCAGGCATCTGAAAGCACACACATTGTGCAACAAGGGTGTTTTTTCTTTATTATTTTCTAGCAACTTCGATGACCTTAATTGAGCCCAAATTTTCACAGATTTGTTATTTTATGCATATGTTGAGATACGCCAAGTGAGAATACTGGTTTTTGACAATTACCAAACGTGTCTAGTGCTAACTTAGTCTTTGTTTGTTGAAGGTTTACAGAAACAGTGAAGGAATGAAGGAATGGTAAACAATAACGCATGAACATAGATTTCCACACACATGTACATGTACGGTAAAAAAATAGGCTGGCTAAAATTGTATAACATCTATTTATGCACTTTGACCTTGCAAAGGAAACTGCATCATATCTATGCACAGGGCGCGCGGTATTTGAAAAGCCAGTCAAAACCGCAAAGAGGCAACACACACACACCGAGACAACGACACTGGTGCCCGGAATTTGAAACGCTCCTTATATGCAGCAACTTATAAAATACTGTTGAAAGTAGCATGTTGGAGTGATGGCCATACGAACATGATCAAAACAGTCTAGAGTTCACCCCTCTTTCTTTGTGAATGAGGCCTACATATAAAAGATGCAGTAAATTACAAAAGTCCTCATTACATTCGTGTAGTTGCAAATGTAACCCGGAAAAAGGGTACGCTTAGAAAAATTATGAATAAAACTAATAAAAGCACTAACTGTTGGGGAACTCGCTTGCTAAAACAAAATTAGAACAACCAGGATCGTTAGGAAAAGGTCGCGAACTATTCTTAGACAAATTGGGACAGAGAAAGAAAATTGGTTTACCTCCAAAGACAAAGTGACTGATTTAATTTCTCAAACAACTGTCCGATGTGATCCAGATTTTAAAAAAATAACAAACTTTAAAAAATGTAATTTAAAAAAAAAGAAGGTCTAAACAAAACAATTGCTGAGGGGATTTCTTCTTTAAAAAATAGTAAAACCGCCTAACGAAAACCAACACAGCACTAAAGTGAAATACAATCTACAGACAATCAAACTTCTACCAGAACGATTGAGCGGTATAGGAAAGGGAGAAAGCAGCTGTCCAGTATAGGTGTGTATTGTTCGCTGCTCACCTGCTCACTGACTAGCCAAGCACATGGCCACTGCCAAGCACATGGAGCCCAGAGAAAATGGTCTGGTGCTTTTATACAATTAACTTAAATATGCACAGTGGACTTTGGGTACTAGACACAGAAATCTGGTGCTCTAATAAAATCAACTAAAATATATACAGTGAACTTTGGGTACTAGACACAGGGGTGCCACTCCTAGGATCATTTGGCAAGAAAAAAAAAATTTATTCTCCAAGGGGGAACTCACACTATAATAAGACAGTGGAATTTCACTCCCTTACACTCGCCACTGCTTAAACCTATTGTTGTCCTCAACAATACTTCAACTTAACTGCAGTACTGCTCAAAGGGTAACGCCACTTCAGAAACAACAGCTAGTGATGTGTCAAGAACCTGAGTGTTCGGAAAACAAACTAAAATTTGCATGTTAAACCACAATCTAGTTATAGTTCCAGAGTCCAAAACGATTCACAGGTTTGATGCGTCTCTGAGGGCGAAAAGACAGTGTCTCCTTTTCATCACAGGCACTGGGCTCGTCGCAGGCATCATCCTCGTGGCTTGAAACAGCGTCATCATCAGATGTGGAGATGTGGCTTTCGGTCTCTGTTTCCGTAGTTTGCAGATATGCGTCTTGGGATGTTCTGTCACGAGGGTAGTCGTCCAAGAATGCATCTTCATCAGCACTGGAATGTGTTGCCGAAAGATCATCAGGGGGGGGGGGGGCCTGTAGGGCTTCATCACTGACATCAGATGTGCATGAAGGGGGTACGTCAAAGGGGCAAGGTGACAGCATGTTCCTGTGTAGTGTTCTCATCTTCGTTGAGCCGGTACGACGTACAACATAGGCAGGAAAAGCGGGTAGCTTCCGTACTATCACATGTGGCCATTCCTCCCAGTTATCCTTAAGTTTGCACTTTCCACGGGGCGTCTTGTTCTGAACTAATACGTGATCACCTGGCTTAAGGACAACTTCACGTACCTTCTGATCATATGCAGTCTTTTGTTTCTGTCTGGCCCTGTCTGCAGCTGCACTTGCCTCGTGGTATGCTGTGCGCATATGTCGTCGTAGACTTCTCACGTACTCTGAAGGAGATTTGGCATTCCTCGTATCACGCTCTTCGGGACTTCTCTGTGGCTGGAACAGAAGGTCAACGGGTAGTTTAGGCTCTCGTAGGAACATCATGAAGAAGGGGGAATAACCTGTGGATTCATGCTTCGTCGAGTTGTATGCGTGTGTCATCGTTGCTGCATACATGGCCCAATTTACCTTCTGGTCTGGCTCCAAAGTACCAAACATCGAAAGAAGCGTGCGATTAAAGCGCTCCGTCATGCCATTCCCTTGCGGATGATATGGGGTCGTCCGGCTCTTAGTGATACCCATCAATCTGCACAGCTCTTTGATGATTCCGGCCTCAAAGCACTTCCCTTGGTCTGAATGTATCCTTTCTGGGATGCCATAGTGAACGATGAACTTTTGCCACAGAATCTTGGCCACGGTTGTTGCCTTCTGGTCGTGGGACGGATATGCTTGGGCGTACCGTGTAAAGTGGTCTGTCACAACCAGGATATTCTCGTAACCTCCCTTAGACTTCTCTAGGCTGAGGAAGTCTATGCAGACTAGTTCTAGCGGGCGTGTAGTACGAATGCTCTGCAAACCAGCACACCTCTTCCCAACAGGCAGCTTACGAAGAGTACACCGCTTACATTTCTCGATGTATCGCTTGACTTCGGTGTGCATACCTGGCCAGAAGTACCGCTCCTTCACCAGCTGTAGGGTTTTACTGAAGCCAAGGTGACCCATGGTATCATGAAGATAGTTCAAGACTTGATGTCTCATAGCACGAGGAAGAACGAGGATATGTCTTGTTCCACTTTCACCTTCTTTGCGGTAGAATAGGAGACCTGTCACCACTTGAAGTTTATCCCAGGCACGCAATAGCCGCCGGACTAGCTTAGGCTCATGAGACATCTCTCTTCTACTTGGCTTTGACGGAGACGTTGTCTTTAACTCCAAGACTCTGCTTATCACTGGATCATTAATCTGAGCTGTATGGAAACTGGAACCTTGTGAACAACTGGTACCAACAACAATATGTGGGATGTCGTCACCACTGCTTAAAACATTGGTTTGGCTCTGCTGCTCTTCACCGTCTGTATCATCACCCCTTGGTTGTTCCTCAACACTGGTCAATCTGCCAGCTGTCGTAACCTGATCTGGTTCAGAAGAAGAACTTGCCTCCGCAAGCTGGACATTGTGTTCGGCAACTTCACTTGTGTCAGTGCCTTTAGATTCTGCACTTTTATTCTCTGTTCTGACAAGTACCTCTGCGACCTCTTTTCTCGTGATTCTGGACAATGCATCCGCATTGGCATTGACTTTGCCGGGACGGTACACAATGTCAAGATCAAACATAGCTAGATCACCCACCCATCGTTGACCATGTGCATCAAGCTTAGCCTTTTTCAACACGTAGGTTAAGGGGTTGTTGTCGGTAGCGGCAGTGACCTTGTGGCCATACAAGTAGTCTCGAAACTTGATGGTCAGCGCCCAGTGTAATGCTCTGAATTCTAGCTTGTGTGCCGGATACTTTTTCTCTGCTGAAGAAAGAGTCCTGCTAGCATATGCGATTACTCGTTCCTTTCCGTCTTGTTGTTGGGTCAGCACCGCACCTAGACCCTCTAGAGATGCATCAGTCTGCACTACAAATGGAAGCGTGTAGTCTGCGTATGCCAAGACTGGAGTAGCCTTCAACTTTGAAATTAGGGATCGAAATGCTGCTTCACATTCGGCGCTCCAGATGAATGGGGGGTCTTTGTTACCTCGCTTTCCTCCAATTAATTTGAAGAGAGGGTTGGCTATCTTGGCGTAGTTGTGGATGAATTTCCTATAGTAGCCCGTTATACCAAGGAAGCTTCGGACATCCTTCTTACTTTTTGGAGTCGGCCAGCCCTCTACCGCTGCAACTTTCTCAGGGTTAGTAGTAATCCCTTCTGCAGAAACAATGTGTCCGAGATATTGCACACTGCTCTTGAGGAAGTGACACTTTGACGGTTTGAGCTTAAGGTTGTGACGTCTCAGCCTTTGAAATACCTCTGCAAGACGGGAGATATGTTCTTCAACGGTTGAGCTGTAGATGATGATGTCATCAAGATAAAGAAGAACACTTTCAAAGTTCATGTCGCTAAACACGGTGGACATCAGGCGCTGGAATGTGGCTGGTGCGTTGACGAGACCAAACGGCATTCTGGTGAACTCAAACAGCCCCATAGGTGTTGTGAAAGCAGTCTTTGGCTGGTCCTTCTCTGCAACGCCAACTTGGAGATAACCACAGGTCAGATCTAAGCAAGAAAAATACTTAGCTTTTCCCAAAGCATCCAGCGCTTCCTCGATCCGAGGTAGAGGATACGCATCCCGAATTGTTCTGGAGTTCAGTTTGCGGTAATCCACACAAAGGCGAATGCTCCCATCCTTCTTTCGGACGATAACCACTGGAGAAGCGAATGAGCTTTGACTGGGTTTGATGACATTTGTTTTCTCAAGATCCTTGATGTGCTTTCGAACCTCTTGAAACTCGGCGGGTGGGATACGTCGATACGGCAAACGAAATGGGGTAGAATCACTCAAAGGAATCTCGTGTTCAGCGGTATGGGTCCTGCCAATGTCGAGGGAATCTTTGGAAAAGACATCAGAATTTGTTTTGAGAAGATCCTGGATGGCTGCCTTCGCAGAGGGGGTCAGATCAGAAATGTCGATGTCTGACAATGGGGTTTCATCTGAAGTTGTTTGTTGAAAAGACACTACTTGGATATGGGACAGCCATGCCACAACTGCATTCCTTCTAACAGTCACCGTCTGATGAGACAAGTTGCACAGCCGGATGGGCACTTTACTGTCTCGGACTTCTACAAACATTTGCCCAACAGCTAGACTACTGTTGCTCTTGCCCTCCACCAGTGCTGTGATGCACCGGCCTTTAGTAGCTTTTGGAGCTTTGGCTGTAATGACTACTTCTGCTCCAGGCTGCACTTCAAGTGAACGTCGTCCTGCGTAGCAAAGCTGACCAATCTCTCCATTGGTGCGAGCGATGTCTATGCCGTCTGTATTTATGCACTGGAATGCTGAATACCAGTTGGCAGACTTGTGGGCTCTTGTCATGAAACCTCGGCCATATTTACTGTGTAGGATGTCCCGTACTGCTAGAATCACATTCGTCCCAAGAAGGAGAGGGGTTGACCGTCTGAACTTGGTCATCGGAACTACTAACGCAGGGATGTTTCTGATCTTCTCACCAATGGCATCAATATTGAGAAGGATATACCCCCGATGGGGGACATTCTGGCCGCCAGCGCCCTTGATGACGATATCGGTCTTCTTCAAAGCTTGTCGTTTAAGTTCAGGATGACTCGAGATGAAATCGTCTGTAATGGTAGTTACCTGTGAACCAGTGTCAAGCAGAGCCTGACAACTCCTCCCTGAGACGACTACATCTGTGGTACTAACTGGTCCCACCAGTTGCTCTTCATCTGGCTGACATCCTGAACTATTTTGAAGAGAGATTATCTTTGACTCACTCAAGCGTGTATTTTCTTTTGTAGGGCTCTCCTTATTAGTGGTACCTGCCAATTGCCCATCATCAACAGGTTTCGCTAGTTTAAAGGCATCTGCTGCCTATCTTGGGTTTTGGGGAAGTTGGTCTGTCGTCTCGGACACTGTCGAGCAAAGTGGCCAACCTCACTGCAGTTGTAACATCGCTGGTCTTGTCTATTGGCAGGGCTACGGCGGGATGGACTCATATTGGTCTGCATGGGGGGTCCTTGACTGAGGAAGCTCTCGATCTGGTGGACACGTTGACCCAGAGAATGTTGGCCATCTACGACTCGGTCTAATGTGGACATGTGCTGCTTCATCATATTCGTCAGGTCCTCCAATTGCTTGCTGACATCTGGGACGATATTATGGGATTGGGCCACCTTCACCTCCGGTTGATTTTTCGACATCTGTTTGTGTAGGAGTAATGAGCCATCACCCTCCGTGGTCTGTTGATGGACGTAGTGGTAGTGCCTGGAATCACGTATTAGTGCAAATTCTTCATTTATCACCCTCAACTCCTTCCTGAGTGTCTTGAAACTCATGCAACGAGGCTGCATGGGCGCAAGGCGTTGGCGGACTGCGCTGTCGCGAAGACCGGACATAAATTGGGTGGTCAGGAGCACATCACGATCTTCGCCGAGGGAACTTTGCCTCTCTTGTCGCCTCTGGATTTCTTCCACATTTCTGAGCAGGGTCTCGAGAGCGATGGCATATTCAATAGCGGTCTCCTCTGACCGCTGTCGCCTCGAGAAAAACGTCGCTATGGGGGTGGACGCAGCACTTCCTTCTCCGAATTCCTCAATGAGTTCGGATATGGCCTCCTCCGCAGTGGTGGTCCCCCGGCTCTCTAGGTTTAGTACCACATCACGAGCACCAGCTTTCGTGTGCCTAACGACTTCTTGGAACTTGACTCCCTCCGATTGAGAACCCTTTACTTCGAGAAGAAACCTCATGTAACGGGCCCAGTCTTCTACTCTGAGACCATGTTTCTTTGAAGAAGAACCACTAAATGTGGGGACGTCTTTTAACTGGTGAGCAGTGTAAGTCCCTGGTGTCTGATGGCTAAGGGTTGACTTGGACAGGGGGTCAAAATCTGCCATCTGAATGGGGCTTATGAAGGGATTAGATGTAGACTGGTGGAGGTTGTGCTGGGCGCCAGATGGAATTGCCTGGTGGTGAGGGCTTTGTGTTGTACCCTGCATCGCTGTCATGGTCGTTGGATGTGGCAGAAATGGTGTACTCTGCCCATGGAAGGTAAGGTTGGCTGGACTCGGGGTTTCCGTCATCATGTACTGCAAACGTCTCTCAACTTAAAGCACTGTGTTGGTTTTTCGTTGTTGTTGTTTTTTTTAAACTTTAATTATCTAGGAAAAAAAAACACAAAACACTCTGTCCCCAATGAGCAAAAAAAATAGTTGGCTAAATTCTAGAAGAAAATGTTTTTTCCTACCCGGATTCTCCACCAAAAAATGTAACCCGGAAAAAGGGTACGCTTAGAAAAAGAATGAATAAAACTAATAAAAGCACTAACTGTTGGGGAAACTCGCTTGCTAAAACAAAATAAGAACAACCAGGATCGTTAGGAAAAGGTCGCGAACTATTCTTAGACAAATTGGGACAGAGAAAGAAAATTGGTTTACCTCCAAAGACAAAGTGACTGATTTAATTTCTCAAACAACTGTCCGATGTGATCCAGATTTTAAAAAAATAACAAACTTTAAAAAATGTAATTTAAAAAAAAAGAAGGTCTAAACAAAACAATTGCTGAGAGAATTTCTTCTTTAAAAAAAAGTAAAACCGCCTAACGAAAACCAACACAGCACTAAAGTGAAATACAATCTACAGACAATCAAACTTCTACCAGAACGATTGAGCGGTATAGGAAAGGGAGAAAGCAGCTGTCCAGTATAGGTGTGTATTGTTCGCTGCTCACCTGCTCACTGACTAGCCAAGCACATGGCCACTGCCAAGCACATGGAGCCCAGAGAAAATGGTCTGGTGCTTTCATACAATTAACTTAAATATGCACAGTTGACTTTGGGTACTAGACACAGAAATCTGGTGCTCTAATAAAATCAACTAAAATATATACAGTGAACTTTGGGTACTAGACACAGGGGTGCCACTCCTAGGATCATTTGGCAAGAAAATATAAAAAAACATTAATTCTCCAAGGGGGAACTCACACTATAATAAGACAGTGGAATTTCACTCCCTTACACAAAGAAAGGTAAAAGTAAACAAAGAGGAATTGTTATTGCCAATAGTTTATTTTCAGGGCATGTCGAATGGTAGAATGATAAGTACCGTAATTCAGATGCAAAGATAACCTTTTCTAAAATTATATGGCTGACATCGGTAATGTACAAGATTCAAACGTCCATTAAACAATGACCAACCGATAAACCTAACCAACTGCAAGCATATAATTTAGCTTGAGTAATTTCAGAATCACTTGCTTAGTGCGTTATAGTGATGAAGAAGTCATGGTCAATCAAAACGTGAGTGCGCGTGCATACTGCATACAATCATGCTCGATGTCGTGTCGACGACCTCGTGACCTTTCTTATCTTGCTTTTCTTGCAAGCTTGTCATTTTAGTCACTAATATGAATAAAACATGACTTGATGCTTCATGGAAATAACTTGACCACGCCTTCTTAAACAAGATATCCAAGACGTTACTACAGACAGTCGTTAACCGAAATTAATTCAAGAAGAAAAGCGCGCCCTCTGTAGGGTTATCACGTTACGTTACGAGTATATGAGATAGTGACGTCTTGGACCAAGACTAGCCACTGAGCGGTTTCTGTCCATGCGCACTTGCACCTCGCAGGGCGATAATTTTTTAACCCACTTTGATGGGACCCCGGCATAGAGTTATATATAGGAACTAGAGGGCGCACTGGTAATGCTACATGCACAAACGCGACGGAACCGCAAGGAGGCACGCGCGCCATTTTGTACGAGGGCAACATTGAATACGAAATACGCGGTGTGCTAATTAAATACACGTTATGCGGTCTAAAAAAAACCACACAAAAACGTTGTTTCGTGGGGTTTATGTTATTCGTTTCAAAAGAGGATGAACACACTATGTCATGATTTATTGTCCAAAGTGAAGGAATATAGTTCTAAATTATTATATTTATTCGGGGATTATTTAGTAGTATAAACGGTCTTCACTGGCGTTCATAAATTTCACAGTAAACCCTTTCATTGTTAACCATTGCTCTTTTGCAACACGCTCAAATGGTTTAGACGTTGTTTTGGACTACTTCAGTACTTACGAAATGGCCGCCGCGCTGCCCTTGTCGGGCCGCGTAAAATAGGCTACTGCGCCCTCTAGTTCCTATATATAACTCTATGGACCCCGGTCACACGCGCTCAGTTCACGGCAGTCTTGCAGCGCGCCCTTGCTTTTGTTGGCCTTAAGGACCAGCGCTTCACCTCGCATTCATTTCGTCTTGGGGCGGCGACATCTGCGGCTATGGCAGGTTTACCTGAGTCGGTCATTCAATCTATGGGACGTTGGAAATCCAATGTTTACAGGCGATACATTCGTATTGCACCTGACTTTATTGTATGAATCATGCACCATTATCAAGTGATTTTGCCAAACTAACACCCTTTCATTTCTTTCTGTTTATTTTTGAGCGACCTTACACCACGGTGTGCCCGTGGTGTGGGTCATTGGCGATTCATTCGTACACTGGATGTCCCGGACGGCGGCTCGGTGCGGTGATGAAGCCTGCCTTCGGGAATTTGAAGTTCGTTACTTTGGAAGGCGTGGTCTGTGCCTGTCGCAGTACAATGACTTTCTTCATGAGACGTGGGCTGCAGCTAACCAAACCCCGGATGTTTGTATCCTACACGTGGGATCGAACGACCTTGGCCGCCTGCCCAAAAAGGTCATACTAGAAAACATCCAAAGTATACTGGCTTTACTAGACAAATACTTCCCAACGCGGTGTTATTTTGGTCCAGTATTTTACCCCGTATACATTATATGGGTGCACATAACCAAAATAAGGTGGAGCGGACACGCTGGGCCATTAACCGCATTGTTGGTGGCCTGTTTCGTGCCGCTCCTGGGGGGTTAATTGCCCATCCACAAATGTCTGGGACAAACCCAAACTGTTCGTGCAGGATGGGGTACACCTCACGGATAAGTCAGCTAAAGTTTTACTTGATAATTTTTGTGTTGCCCTGGTATCCCACTTTTCCACTAATTAATAAATTCACAACGAGGCTATCGTGGCGGCGGTCATTATTTCATAATGACCGTTTGGCGGATTTCATTGTGTACACCTTCATAGTCCTCGGGTGTATTCATTCAATTAGTACTCTCTGAAGCATTTGCTCTTATTTTGTTGTTTTATACCTGTTGGCAAATTTAGCTGTGAAACTTATTCTGCCATTGACCTGCTACCACTATGGTATTTTATTTGATTTGTTTAACATGCAACCCGGCGTATGCCATTTGAGTTTTTATTTAACTCTTCCCCTTACATTTATTAAATGATGATTTCGCGGGTTGGAATACTATCGGAAATCAGTTTTGATAATAATTGTTTGAGATTTCGCGGGTTGGAATACTATCGGAAATCAGTTTTGATAATAAGTGTTTGAGATTTCGCGGGTTGGAATACTACCGGAAATCAGTTTTGATAATAATTGTTTGAGATTTCGCGGGTTGGAATACTACCGGAAATCAGTTTTGATAATAATTGTTTGAGATTTCGCGGGTTGGAATACTACCGGAAATCAGTTTTGATAATAATTGTATGAGATTTCGCGGGTTGGAATACTACCGGAAATCAGTTTTGATAATAATTGTTTGAGATTTCGCGGGTTGGAATACTACCGGAAATCAGTTTTGATAATAATTGTATGAGATTTCGCGGGTTGGAATACTACCGGAAATCAGTTTTGATAATAATTGTATGAGATTTCGCGGGTTGGAATACTACCGGAAATCAGTTTTTATAACAATAATTGTATGAGATTTCGCGGGTTGGACTACTACCGGAATTCAGTTTTGATAATAATAATTGTATGAGATTTCGCGGGTTGGACTACTACCGGAAATCAATTTTGATAATGTTTAAGATCTCGCGGATTAAATTACTGCCGGAGATCAAAACTGTTCTTGCAAATATAATAGTTGCTTTCAGTTTTCAAAATGCAGCTCGGTTAGTTGGTTGCATTTGTAACAAACTGTTCATGGTTTTAAGATCATGTAATTTTATCCGTATTCAATTAGAATAAAAGGGCTGCTCAAGCCACACAGTACAAACGCCATGTGTCATACTTGTCGTATGTGGTAATAATGTTTGTACATACATACCTTTGCCCCTTTATTCAGCCCGAGTGTGGCTAGCACTATGTATGTACATACATACCTTTGTCCCTTTATTCAGCCCGAGTGTGGCTAGCACTATGTTTGTACATACATACCTTTGTCCCTTTATTCAGCCCGAGTGTGGCTAGCACTCCGATGTACATGTACATACATACCTTTGTCCCTTTATTCAGCCCGAGTGTGGCTAGCACTATGTATGTACATACATACCTTTGTCCCTTTATTCAGCCCGAGTGTGGCTAGCACTATGTATGTACATACATACCTTTGTCCCTTTATTCAGCCCGAGTGTGGCTAGCACTATGTATGTACATACATACCTTTGTCCCTTTATTCAGCCCGAGTGTGGCTAGCACTATGTTTGTACATACATACCTTTGTCCCTTTATTCAGCCCGAGTGTGGCTAGCACTCCGATGTACATGTACATACATACCTTTGTCCCTTTATTCAGCCCGAGTGTGGCTAGCACTCCGATGTACATGTACATACATACCTTTGTCCCTTTATTCAGCCCGAGTGTGGCTAGCACTATGTATGTACATACATACCTTTGTCCCTTTATTCAGCCCGAGTGTGGCTAGCACTATGTATGTACATACATACCTTTGTCCCTTTATTCAGCCCGAGTGTGGCTAGCACTATGTATGTACATACATACCTTTGTCCCTTTATTCAGCCCGAGTGTGGCTAGCACTCCGATGTACATGTACATACATACCTTTGTCCCTTTATTCAGCCCGAGTGTGGCTAGCACTCCGATGTACATGTACATACATACCTTTGTCCCTTTATTCAGCCCGAGTGTGGCCAACACTATGTTTGTACAAACATACCTTTGTCCCTTTAACGCCGAAAACTAAAAACTGTTATGGAAATCTGTTATCAACGATCCCCTTCTCCCTCCAACTCACAATTGAAGCTTACATTAAATTATTATATTAAGTAAACCACTTAATACGAAATTTTAAAAAATACATCCAGCTGTTAGTGATCTCGAAAAGTTACTCTGAAATTACGCCTTAATTATTTCGAAGAAACACAAATATTATTCGATCCCACAAATAATGTATTGTTTCGCATCGAAACAATTTAACTTTTTAAATTATTTTGTAGTTTCCTCGAAATATAGTTCATGTTAACAAATTCCTATTTCGAGGGAACTAAATTAATTCGAAGGAACCCAACATTTTGTATCTGTCCCTCTAGCTCCGTAACACTCGTATTTTGAAACATCGACCAAATAACATTCAAAGTTTACAACTCGAAGTCAAATTTCAAACACGTTCCGTCCAATTCCTTGTGGTAAATAGCATCGAACGTCTCATTCTGGGAAACTGTTAGGTGGTTCTTCCAATCTCCGACTTGACCTGTAGGTTTTGAAGTGTAAAACGAGTAGAGATCTTTATTCATACTCAATTATAGAGGTGTACTTTGGTAACCACTGACTATATGCAGTATGCAGTATACAAAGCTTCACATAACCTTCCTGTACGGATCCCCAGAGGGACACGTAAAACAAAGTTACAACAGATAAAACAAATAGTTCTCTCTAATAAATACAGGTTGAGGGAGAGAAATATTTCTTCAATGGACGAAGCCAACAAATTAATATTTTGACGGAACGAAAAAATATTTCAAGGAAATTAAATAATTTTAAGGGAACGAAATAATATTTTGATGTTACTTAATTTGGTTTTACTTCTATTAAATATTTTGATGAAAAAATCAACATTTCCCCCTTCGTTTTACGTTTTAACTCTGCGATGCAATTTACTGTTAACATTAGTACATAAATTTCCTCGTAGATTGCAACGTGCAGACCGTTGGGAAGGCGTGCATATCTCCTTTGTAATTTTGATTTCATACCTTTTTTTAAGCTAACAACCTTTCCAGAAGCTGTAGAGATAGCAATAAATGAGTAAATAAAAGAAATAAAAATTGAATATTTGGAAAAATGTTGCAGTTCCCTGAGGCACACCTACTGTTTTCTACAGTACAGTTTGTGTACACCACCCAACGTAAAAAGTGTTTTTTAACCATCGAGCCTGTCTGAGGATAGAACTTTGAAGGGGTTCAGCTGTTTTGTTTAAAATGAATTAGTAATAATAAAAAAAACGTGTTTCGATCTATAAGTTGCAGACCATCCGCACAACGGAGGGTTTTACAATGATTCTTACCCATTGGGCTCCAAACTATTAGGGGGGCTTAAGGAGAATTCAATTTGTCAGACAGCCAGTTCATACAGTTCAGCCATGTGAACAACATATACAATTTTGCATACTGTTGTTCATTTTGAAAACATGAAATGTTGTCATGATAGCTTTAAATGTTTTGTCAAGGGTGAAATTGTTGGTTACCTTTTCTCATAAATGATGAATCTGTCGGCAGAGCTGGGCTTGACATATTATCCTTGTCCTCGCCTCTAAATTGTAACACCAGATCTGGGTTTACTGCAGGGTCCCTTTTCATGTTTTGGAAGCTGCACAAATCATCAATTCTATCAATCGTTTCACTTGTAAGATGCCGGCCAAGGAACTTTGCAGTCCTTTGAATAGCACTTCGTTGATCCTTAAAATGGTAAATAAAAAATGCAATCGGTAAAGAGAAATTGTATAAATTGAGAGACATGGTTTTATTTTTAAATGGATAATCACAATTGTTTACATTTAAATTCGACTCTCATTAATACGAGGTCCGCCGGACTGGCCCGTTTTCTTCGTATTATCCGAACCTTGTCTTAAACGCAGCGCACTAACACATGCAAACATGTACATGTGTACTTGCTTTTTGTTTTTTAAATGGAATTTAATCATCGCAATTCCTTACTTCTTTAATTCATTAGCAAAAACTCTTTGCAGTTTCTTTAACTTCAACCCTGCTTAAACATCTTCATATAAACATTTGTATCACTTTCATGCCATTTTGTACTTCAGAAGGCGTTTTTTACTATTAGTCCCAATCGGACAACCCTCGTTTACAATATTGGACTTTTTGGGGCCTATGTTTCTTCAAACACAACTAGAGTTTTCAAGTCGCATCAACTTCATTTTGTCAGAGTTTAGGGAGAGGTTAATATAGGAATCACCTCTCTAGTTCTTGATTTGGTGGTTCATTAAAATGGAATTAATAATTTTAAAAACCCAACTCTGTTGTACTCCTTAGTACTACTACTAATAATTACAAGTTTTTATATAGCGCTTTCTACGGGCGTCTCAAAGCACTTTTCATAATTTATTTTCAGACAGGTTTTTGTAGCCATTGAATTATGAGACCCATTTATGTAACACCTTGTAAGGATTTACAAGGTGCTGTGGGGCATTCAGCTGCCACTGCCAGAAACACCGGGGCAAACCCCTTCTCTTTACGATTAGTGTCCACTGGGTTCTTTTACGTGCATTACACAACACACGGGACCTACGGCTTTACATCCATCCGAAGGACGAAGCAATAATGGTTTAATGTCTTGCTTAAGGACACAAATGTCAAGAACGGGACTCCAACCCACACCCCGCCGATCAGAAACACCGGAGCTGGAGTACGTGTGTACTTGCTTTTTGTTTTTTAAATGGAATTTAATTCATCGCAATTCCTTACTTTGTAGTTTCTTTAACCGGTGCTCTTATTGGATCGGCCACGTCACGTCCTTTCCTCGAGTTGGGCATACCGATACCAGAACGATTGAGTCCATCCAAAAGTATAAAGTCAAGTACAGGCTGTTGTCCTTTGTCATTTGAAACAATATAGGTAGCCTTTAATAAAAAGCAATTTCCAAATCTTTCAAATGACTGCCATTGGTTGTAATTCAATCATTTTTTTCGAAGGACTACTTTGTGATAGTCTGACAGGTATAGGCGATGGGATTGTGCTTTGATGATACAAGCTTTGGAACACAGTCGGAGTATGTCATGACAAAGACATTTGGCTATTGGGCCATCACAGATTTGTTCATTGCAATTAGCAAGCAACAGCAGCCGCTTTGAACATGTTGAAAATTGCTTACTATTCTACCTAGATATGTTTTCAATATTCGAATCTACGAAGGCCTTACACTCAGAGTATGTCATGAGAAGATTATTTGGTACACACACTCTATTTGTTCTCCTGAGTACTGTACTCGAGTATGGTCAAATATCTTTGGCGTGACATAGGCCTACTCTGACTGTGTGCCATAGTCCAGGCGTGACATAGGCCTACTCTGACTGTGTGCCATAGTCCAGGCGTGACATAGGCCTACTCTGACTGTGTGACATAGTCCAGGCGTGACATAGGCCTACTCTGACTGTGTGCCATAGTCCAGGCGTGACATAGGCCTACTCTGACTGTGTGACATAGTCCAGGCGTGACATAGGCCTACTCTGACTGTGTGCCATAGTCCAGGCGTGACATAGGCCTACTCTGACTGTGTGCCATAGTCCAGGCGTGACATAGGCCTACTCTGACTGTGTGCCATAGTCCAGGCGTGACATAGGCCTACTCTGACTGTGTGCCATAGTCCAGGCGTGACATAGGCCTACTCTGACTGTGTGCCATAGTCCAGGCGTGTGACTGTGTGCCATAGTCCAGGCGTGACATAGGCCTACTCTGACTGTGTGCCATAGTCCAGGCGTGACATAGGCCTACTCTGACTGTGTGCCATAGTCCAGGCGTGTGACTGTGTGCCATAGTCCAGGCGTGACATAGGCCTACTCTGACTGTGTGCCATAGTCCAGGCGTGACATAGGCCTACTCTGACTGTGTGCCATAGTCACACCCACGTTTACGATTCAACCTGGGAAGCGGCAGCCACGGGATCACCTTAAGGGGATGCGACTTATTATATATGTATAATAAAATAAATTAAAATAAATAATAATAATAATAATTAGGCAACCAAATTTGATTGGTGTAACAGGGATCCTTTTCCCCGACATGTATCTTTATATTCAACTCTTAGTAAATTGCATTACCTATAGGTACACTTTGTTTATTTCTGTTCTCAAGATACTATATGTTTTGGTAAAACCAGTGCCTGTCTTGCGGATAAAGACATGGGACCAGTCTAACGCATGGCTTGTTATTGTTAAATAATCTGTAATCCTGTTTCAGTACAAATAAATGTGCCATTATTGTTGAAGATACCGAAAGTTGCCTTGTTCAAAACTAAAACATTTAATGCGCAGCAGATGAAAACACGAGTTTTGATTACAAAACTTTCAAAAATTACAAAGTAAAGCAAAGACTTGCAATAATTCGATACAACATTGAAGACGACCATCTCAGACATTACTTACCCTCTGCATATCTTCATACTTAATGAAGAAGACATTTGGGTCGTTTCTTCTACTCCACCAGAATAAATTATGCTGAAACCAGTCACCACCCAGAACTGCAACAACAAAGCATCGTTTAAAGGGAAGGTATACGTTTGGTAATCACTCTAAAAATAAATGGCAATAAAAACTTACTTAGTTAGAAATACAGCAACTTTCAACAGTTTAAAGCATTTTCAGAATCATTTCAATTCGAAATAATGTGGTTATGGAAAAAGGTATAAGTTTTTATCCACCAAAATGTGAATTTGAGAAACGTTTCTCAGATTGTGTATTCCTATTAGGGAAGTTCCTCATGCATGCCTTTATATATTCGCTCGGAGTTTTCGTCGATCACCTTTTGAAATAAAACTTCCATAGGTTATTTTTATCTTCATAGGATTAAAACAATGGGACGGTTAAAAGAACGAATGTACACTTTGCCTTTAAATACAAACGGTGTGGGCTATAAAATGCATAGGACCTTGGTCTTTTGAAATTTCCATAACAGAAAGAAACGACCATGTGGTGTGACAGAAATTCATGTGTCTGATATAGCCCTACAGGCTCTTCCTCTGTGCTATACACAGATACAGAGCCCTTGATTATGAGAGCCCGTTTCTGGGGCGGACAAATTTCAAAGCTTCATGACTCAAGTTTTATCTGCAAAAAGCCACCAATTTCACTGGATTTACATTCCCTTGGCAGCATACAATGGGTTGTGGACGTCATATATCCTCATAAATTCGTAATTTTCTTGAAAAAAATACCCGTTTTGTCCGTTTTATCACAGTTGTCTGCCGTACGTACGCGTACATTCACGTGTAAGACGCAGGACGCATGACGCGCATATGGTGCGTTGCGTTTGCATATTAATGCTGTGGAGTCAAGATACGGAGACCTAGAAGTGCGATATGCTGTACATTAATTTGTTTTTATTCTTATTAATTTGGTTTTATCTTCACATTGTTTGAAACATTTACGGAACTCATTTTTTATTCAGAATGACAAACACTGAATACTGTTGTAGCCCTTAGCTTTCCTTGTAAAAACCGCCTCACAAATTACAAACCTTCATTCATTGTGACTTGCTCTTTGGGGAATCCTTATGCTTAGGCGTCACGTTCACACACAGACATATAAAACCTATAGACGGACAGCAGGGGGCGCTAAACTGAAATTTTGGACTTTCTCAAACTATGGGCGGAAGTGAAGACGCGTCAACACTTTTTGTACACGTTTAGGCATAGCCGCGAGGCAGTGGTCCCGTTTTCATGGACTTTTTCTGAATTTACAGGAGATATTGACGCGATGATGGATTGTAAATTAAGTGATGGAATTTAAGGAAATTCTTGTAATAACTGGAGTCGTCAAAAAAGTTGTTTGATTAACTTTTGCTGATTTGGGGGAGGAAATCGTAAAAATTTGTAAACAAAATTATTATACATATAGCCTAGGCCAAGGCCTACAGGACTGTCACTTTCTACACGTTTGTGTCGTTTTCATTGTGAAAATCTAGTTTTTACCTTGAAATTTAAGAAACCAAACTTCATGAACATTCACAGCCGTTTACAATGTTGGGCGTTGAGGTTTAACCGTATAAAACGTCGTTTCTATAACTTCATTTTCGGGAAATAACCCCTGGACTTGCTCTATAACACAACGTTGTGCACACTTCGGCCCGCCTTGCATGCATGCCTTCGGCACGTTTTGCGTACGCTCGCGTGGAATGCACTTCAAACAATCGCGTATATCAGTAGCACGTTAATCTATAGGCGGTACGCGTCATCAGCGTCCGCGCAAAACACGCACCGACGCGCACTTTGGCCGGAAAGTGTTTGGCGAACGAATTTTTGTTGATACGAAGAATAATTCCATTTACTTTTATCGATTTGGAGAAAGTTCAGTAAAAAGAGGAGAAACGGCAAACAACTAACGTGAGAAAAGGTATCTAGTTGTTGATTAAACATTGTTTCCAAGTCTGTTGGTGATTTTTTTCACCCTTAAAACACACATTTTCTATCATCATCCACCCGCTCGCCAATTGCTTTACACGTGTTTTTGCTTGCGTTTTCGCGGATTTTGCCCATAGTTTGGGTATGGTCGGGTACTTTCAAAATTACGGTATCCAGACGTTGATTTCCATAGGTGCTGTCGGTCTATAGGTATTATATGTCTGTGCGTTCACAGCACTTTTTACATTTTTTGGCGCGTTTTTTGCGCGAACACACGCAAACACACGCGGCATAGGTGCATCCAACACAAGCGTACGCAATTTTGTGTTACAGTTGAGTCCAGTGGATTATTTCCCGAAAATTATGTTGTAGAAACGATACCTCAACATTCGGCATGGAATGTTCATGAAGTTTAAATTATAAGTTGAATTAAAGTGTGGTTTTCTTCACACATTGAAAACGTTATATTCCTATTCCAGTAAGTAATAGCTTAGGAAGTTACAGTCCTGCAGGCCTAGGCCCATATAATTATTTTGTCTACGGTTTTCTCCCCTAAAGTCAGCAAAAGTCAATCAAAGGACTTTTGTACGACTCCATTTAGTCTTCGATTTAATATGGTGTTTTTTTAAAGTCACCTTGTCCGCATTGTTGACAAGTGGCGATATAATTAATGTTACCTTCTGTAGGACCTTTGCGAACAAATCATTTTGGGAAATGAAATGTAATTTATTTGCTTTGCCATTAAGTTTTTCCATGATTTCGTTTTATTTGAGGGATATAAAATTAAACATTTAATTTACAATGCATCATCGGGTCAATATTGGAAACCCAATTCATACAGTTTGATGTTCTAAAGTCGACAAACAATACATGTGTCGCGTCGTGCGGTCCAGTCGTCTGTTCCGTCCTCCGCCGCGTTGTCTTTTCGTCGTTAGCGCCTAAAACATTACAAGGTTTTTGAAGGACAAGCAAAAAAACAAAACAAAAACTTTACAGGACCGGACTCACTCAAGATGTTCAAAAAGCTTTTAAAATGTTGTCAGTTACAATTCTTCGCCCCGGCGAGTGAGAAACAATCACTTAAAAGACAACTGATAGAAAAATGGGCAACGCCACGAGCAACGCGACAGGCGACGCGTAACCACTTTGAAAAACAAAGGAAAGAAGGTCACCGGGATCCTAGAGATGAAAGGTGAGGAAAGAAACCACTCCGCCTACATGACCAACCCGATAGCTGTGCTACATTCAGACTTATCTTGTGTATCTTCCAGTTTAAACCGGTAGGGGTATATTGTTCCACCGCTTTGAAATGAAGCGTATAAAAGCACATGTTATTTTTTTCGGCGATGTCAATCCAGGGACTGAATCCCATTTTCCGATATCAGCAAAAACGTTGTATCTTTTATTGTGAGCAGCTTGAATGCAGAATTTTTTTTTTTATAAAAAAACCCCACTTAAACAACAAGTTGAAAAATGCAGCTGTTTGTGGAGGAAACAACAGAAAAATCAGAAAAAACGACATACCACTTTTATCAAGAAATCTCTCGATGAACTTCTCCCAGCTAGGATAGGTCTGCAATGATGTATCAAATTGATGCATGTAGTAGTACGAAACCGCTACGTCCTTTGGGTTGCGAGAGACGTAGACCACTTTGGGAGTCTTCTGAAACATTTGTTTTGGCAGTAAGTTTGGTTGAAGATGTGTCTTAATCAATCTTGGTTGATCACGTGGCAGTTTGTTCAGTAAAGTATACGTTGGTGGTATTAGGCCAATCTGAATCAGACAACCAAACATTATACATACATCATACACAAACACAATCTTACGGATCTGCATCTGTTCTGTGCAAACTCCAATAGACTGGATATCTCGCACGGATCGGGTCTGAAGAAAATTAACGGAATCGTGGTTCAAAATAGATACAAGGCTTACTTATCATTGGCTTCCTTTTCGGTAATATTAAAGTTGAATTCAAGTTCGGAAGTAACAACTCAAAAGCGAACAATAATTGCCTTTTTACTGACTGCCATACTGGAAATTTTACCTATGTCTTTACAAGTTTAAAATGAGCACAATGGTCTTTGAAGGCTATACTATTAATACTAATTTATCGATAAAGGCACCATGGTAGGCCTATCTATGGTGGCCCTGAAGGGACATCAAACATATATATTTACGTGAATATTTGCGCAAATATTCACGTAAATATATATGTTTGATGTCCCTTTAGGGCCACCATACCTATCTCCATGATGAAAGAAAATTACAAAAACATTTGATTATTATAGTTGGCGTTAATAATGAAATGACCAACGTGGCAATGACTTGATAAGCCTGTTTTTGTAGTTTTAGTGTTGAGGTATTTCAACACAAGTTGATAACAGTTCCCTTCTACCGCATGTTCACTTTGGGGGGGGGGGGGGGCTTGGGCGGTTAAGTGACTAAAGGTTAAAGGGACCTCATTAGTTTCAGAATTCTTTGAATGTCCTCGTACTGTGTGAACCTAATATAATAGTATTTTATATAAAATAAAAAACACACAATTCTTCTCATTAACGAGACAAAAAACTAATTATACGTTTATGTAAGGCCACTGCAATGCATTCTCAGATTGGCTTCTCCATGCAAGGTACAACACCGTAATGGACAGCTCTCCATAATTGTAGCACGCACCAATCAAGCTGTCGTGACTTCGTCAAAGACCAGCTCTGAGACCAGTTTTCATCTGTAATAGGATGTGTGCCCCTTACGACGAATCACCCTTGGTGACTTAAATGTTTCACCAAGTTGCTCAAAGAGTGTTTTGAATCCATACTCAGGCCTTTTGGACCCGGCTTCTTAAACGACAATTCGATCAGACTGCTTTCTTTCTTTGCTTGCTTCAATGGTAAAGCAGCTGGACCTGGGGCAGATTTCACAAATAGTTAAGAATTATCTTAACTGCCAATCAATCTTAATTGCTTATAGCTAATAATTGTGATGTCACAATACAAATCACAATTGGTGATATTGACAACTCTTAAGATGAAGTTTAGTCCTGTGTGAAATCGGCTCCAGACCACATTCACCCACAGCTTCTGAAATGCGCCATCAACCCTATGAGTTCAGTTTTCCGTAAGCTCTTCACTCGTGTGTGGCTTTCTGACAGAGTCCCAGAAGAGTAGGAGGGCATCGTCATCTAAAAGACATATCACGTTTCTTTCCGTCCACAGGAAAGTCTTTGCTCACGTATTGCTGGCAATTCTAAATCCTCTACTCACAAACCACAGACGACCATAGCAGTCCAAATTCACCGCTGTGTGCTTCACAGTTGATACTCTTCTTGCCCTTCGTTTACTATTCTAACTGCAGCGTAAATTCAACCAACCCGTGAATGCAGCATTCGGCTCGGTCGACAGGAATGCCCTCTGGAAGCTCTGACAATGAGCTGCATACCAATGACACAATAAAATGTATGTTGGTTCAATATAACCTTTGACAACGAGAAACACTGCCTTGATGTCGCCAGATATGGTCTTTTCTTACCTGACGCACTCATCACTTGTGAACGTACCAATGTATCAAGATATACAGTTGTTTACGTTAAAACACCTTATAGTATCCATAAATTAGATTTCATCTAGGGGAAAAATGGAAAGAAGCCAATTTCAACTGATTATGGTAGGTATGGGTGTCAACATTGACAAAAAAAAAGTAAGGACCAATAGGGGGTGGGGAAATTTTTTTCGGGGGGGGGGGTCATTGAAACTGGGGGGTCATTGACCCAAATTTTGCTCAAAGTATGTTGTGTTGGGTATCAAATGAAAGGAAATTGAACTTTAAATGCTGGAAGTGATGTTTATTTTGTCATTTTATTATCCTGTGAAAAGTTACACTTGATTGAAGACGTGGTGCTAGTTTACAAGGAATCGGCACGCTCATTACACAGTTTCTATGTAAAAAAAAGACCTTGAAACTACCGTAATACGTTATTATGTATCCATCAATTGATTGAAGACGTGGTGCTTGTTAACAAGGAATCAGCAAGCACTTTAACTTTGTTCAATGGGGGGGGGGGATTAATTACCCTGTAATCTGATCCCAAAATTATAATAATAATAATAATAACAATATAGCGCTTTATCACACCCCTACGGGCATATCAAAGCGCTCAGTATTTTTTTCCTGCAAGGTATGTGGAGCTACATTTTGAAGTATGAGACCTATTCCTTTACAGCACCATGAAATGGTTTACAAGGTGCTGTGGTGCAATATGCTGCCGATCAGACCAGGAACACCGGGGCAAACCCTTTCTCTTTACGATAAGTGCACTGGGTTCTTTTACATGCATTAGACAAAACATGGGACCTACAGCTTCACGTCCCATCCGAGGGACACAGCAATATTATGGTAAAGTTTCATGCTGAAGGACACAAGAATGTAACGACTGGGACTCGAACCCACACCCTGCTAATCAGAAACACCAGATCTTTTCGGTCCTCTTTTTCTCTCTACATGTTATTTAAAAAAAACTCACTATTTGATGCATATATTGAATACCATCAAAATGTATTTCGTGGTCAAACATGGTCTCAACTCATGACTTGCTTTTGTAAAGGCGAGATATCGCCTAATATCACAAAGCCGGATGGCCACTTCAAGGTGGGGGACTCGATCACTTAACTGATTTGGGCTGTCGACCCGAATCAACTGTCACCAATGTCATGACCAAGGGCACGTTGCCACTTACTCCTAGGAGCCTGCCTGGTAGAGCAGAATGTACTACTTTCCCAATTTTTTACGAAACAGTAGTGCCTTTCTCAAGGGCAGACGTGCCATGACGGGGATTCGAACCCACACTCTGCTGCTGATAAAACCAGAGCTTGGGTCTGGTGAAGTAGACCGCTTGGCCATGACTAGCCACATGTATAGTTTCACTTTTCCCTCTTAAAAACATAAACAGCTGGCATGTGGTGTTTTTCTGCATGTTGAGTGTGCTGTGGGCATTGCTCTGATGGAGCAGATAGAATAGATACAGAAGAACTTGGTAGCGATGAAGAGGAAACAGAATAATCAAGCCTTTTGTTTTGGCTAAACTTGTAGGGCCTACAATGTGCTTACTGTTATTTTAGCCTTCTAAACAGTATTTCTGATCAACAAATTGTTTTACTTGTAGTTAAAATGCCTTGAACCATGTTGATATCAGCCTCCAAACAATGTGATACACTTTGATGGATACATAACGTATTACGGTAGTTTCAAGGTCTTTTTTTACATAGAAACTGTGTAATGAGTGTGCCGATTCCTTGTTAACTAGCACCACGTCTTCAATCAAGTGTAACTTTTCACTGGATGATAAAATGACAAAATAAACATCACTACCAGAATTTAAAATTCAATTTCCTTTCATTTGATACCAAACACGACATACTTTGAGCAAAATTTGGGTCAATGACCCCCCTGGTTTCAATGACCCCCCCCTAAAAAACAATTTCCCCACCCCCTATCGGTCCTTACTTCTTCTTTTTTTAAATAGTGACACCTATACCTACCATTATCAGTTGAAATTGGCTTCTTTCCAATTTTTTCCCAGATTTGCTAAATAAATGGCTAATTTGGGGTTACTATTATGAGATGTCGGATATGGTCCTACTCGGAGACATGTTCACGATTTCAACAAAGACATCGCAACTGGAGTGCGGAACATTTCGGTGAAGGACATAAAGAAACCAATCCCCAGTTATGTCAAGATCGGTGTATTTACCCACCTGCTCACCTCAAGGGACAAGAAAAGACATGTAAAATGTGCAACCAACCTGGACATTTTGCTCGTGATTACAGTTCGAGAGGTCGATGCTTCATCTGTGGTAACGAGAACCACCGATCCGCCTGGCGAGGAACAAGCAACCACAGTCATTGTTGTTCCATCGTCTAAAGATAATGACATTGAAGGTGATAAGGAAAGTGACGAGGATCGGAGTGATGAGAAACCACGAGATAGAGAACCAGACGAAACACAACAAAACGAGAAAAGAAGCCAGTCCAGGGCTTTTGGGACGAACACGTAAAGACAAAGAAAGACAACAGAAAGCGTAAAATGTCAGAGGATGAACATGTTGGTGAGAAATAATGCTCACTCGGAAGCGGTAAGGAAGTCGGCCAAGAAGACGAAAAACAAGAATCAGGAAATGATGAAGAAACATACACACACATGGAAGATGCTCAGACGCAAAGAAGTCAACCCCGATCAAAAAGGTGAATTCGTCCCGTGCACTAGACAGCGATTTCGGAAACGACGTACACAATGGGAAAGAAAAACACACGAAGAGGACAGCTCGACCGAATGGCAAATAGTCTACCTCGCCCGTCTAATCAACGCCAAAATCAACGCCGGTTTAACCACACAACAGAAAAGCCAAACCGTCTAAACCGTCGGTCGCACCAGTCCGACCCATCTACCAAGCCCAGAACAGATCGACTCGCCAACCGGATGAAACCTTCAATCTTGACAGCCAAGATCGCCAGTCCAATCGAACCCGCCACTTCGAACAGGTTGGCCGATCAAAATAATCTTGCCATCGGATCAGCATTCAAAAAGTTTCAGTCCACCCGAACACTTTGCTCAGTCTGAATCTTTGCAAAAAAATACAAACAAATACAAACAAATTGACCGGACAAAGGAAAACATTTGTCATCTCAAACCAGCCAGGCCTACTAAGACCAAGCAGCCCCAGCCAAACCAACCCAGCTCACCAACATCAATCAGTCATCAGAGGTAGAGGCAGAACAAAGGAAGCAGACGAGATCTGTAAAAAAATACTTAAAATACTTAAAACACTTAAAATATTAAATGTTGTAGTTGTTTTACCTGTGAATGATGACTAACCCAAATATTTTCCAGAAATGGGAATCGGAAAAATACGTGCAGATTTTTGTGTTCTCTTGCATCGCATCCGTTGACAATCAGACTGATCATTTGTTGCATCCAGGTCGTACCTGTAAAGACAATAAACCGTAATGTTTTATCACAATAAACCTCGTTTAATAGTCCTTCTTTTATGGGATTTGTTTTTCTTGTGAATTATCTAGCTTGGGGAAATTACTGTAATTGCTGGTTTATCCCATTTTTAAGGAAAATGTGTATTTTGTAGTTTGTCCACTTACTGAACGATATAACCGCCACCTTTTGGGGCTACATGTTAATTGACGATTCTTTAGTATTTCAAAGACAAAAACAAGTGGAAATTTTGTTGGAAAAGAAGGGAAAAAATACAACTGATCATACTTCGAAGTTAAGTGGTATGAAAATGACATTACAACTTAGTTATATGTATTGGAAAGAATAGCAATTTGTTATCAAACTAGATCACCTGCAAAGTTCAGACGACAAAAAAGCAGCACAAAGTTAATATCATAACTGGGATTTAACATTTAACTTTTTTAGGGGGGGCAATGATCCTCCAACGTTGTACCTATCTATTTTAAACCTTGCATTTCTCGTTTAAATTCCAAGGGTCTAGCTGTTTCGGTATCAGTATTGGCAAAGTTTTGCCGTTTAATGACAACCATTTCTGTTGGTCTTGGTAACCACGTTTTTAGGTGTAATCATGGTGGTGTTTTTTTGTTTAGAAAGTTTTTTGAGAATCAATATTTGCAACCCCCGCAATATTTTACTGTAATTTATTAAACCTGGGGCTGACTATACAAAGATACTTTAATAATAGGTTGAAATTTTAGAGTCAAACTATGTATTAATTGCAATATCAGTTGTTGCCATGTCAACCACGAGATTTTAGTTGAAATTGATTTTGTTTTTTCTTTCTTTTTATGGGAGGGGCGGACGTTATTTAGGTGGTTTTTTTTTCTCAAAAATGTGACGTATGCCATATGATCAACACACTGTGGAAAATGTCAAATTAATTTCAGCATGGATAGGCCTACTCTTTTTTTCTTGAGTGTTGCCAAACTTTGTCGGTAATATTTAAAAATCTTATTTATTTATTGTTGTAATTCCTTGCAAACCTAATGTATAAAGTTGATTGTAATATAATGAAGATTACTTACCTGCGTAATATTTATCGAAATAAAGTGCACTGCGTGAGATCATCTGATTATGAACTCGAAGTACTACCATGGGTTATGAGCTTTCAATATTCCATAATTAGAAAAGTCTCAAAACACCCCTACTTGAAATGACTGGTATTATAGCCACCCACATACCCGATGATTATTGCATCTAAAGGGCTCACTTATCTTTCACTATTCCAAAATCCCACTTTTCCAAATCTGAAAAAGTTGCGAAACCACCCTGAAATGGCAATTCGGCTGTTGCCTTGGCAACAAAGTAATTGTTTTTACTCCATATTTGTTTGTTTGGGGCAAAGGTCCATACAATATTAACTCTTCGTGGCACCGTCAAAAAAAATCACACCATTTTGCCATGTCTTACTTGTTGAGTAACAGTTTGATTTTAGCGTGTAATACATTTCTGTGAAGAACCAAATCACTTTTAAATCATCCAATCACTTTTAAATCAGCCACAGCATTAGATATGAACCCTTTTGACTAAATAAAATCAATTCAAGCAAAATTGCATTTTGAGATGAGCCCACATGTCTCTTTCTGCTCAATCAACCATTTATTTGGCTAACGCCCTTTATTTACACAACTTAGCAAGGCTGAGAAATTGCTGTACAATTCCCATGGGAATTCCTGGAGAGCTGGTCAATGTTGGATTGTGTTAGTTAAAAACAAACCCCGGGTAGTGATAAGACATTTGGCATGCTATTTGGCCAGGTGCAGTTGTGGAACTTGGAATGTCCGTTGTCTACATTTTGCACTTCAACTTCCCGTTTTGACCGAAAGACAATGTCAAAGTGGGGTCTTGTTATTGTCACTTTAAACGAAGTATGTATAGGCATTTTTATAAGACGTAGATTGTCAAAATAGCTTATAGTTCAGGAGATATGATTTGTCAAATTGGTAAGTTTTCAATTAGTGTTAATCAACACGAAATAACGTCCCGATGACATCACTACAGTGCTGTCATCTACTATAGCAGATCTAACTGTGTGCAAAGTTGAAAGGTTATGAGCGGTTGGAAATTGTCTTTGGTTTTGCGTGGACGGCTGTATTGAAGACTATAACCAAGAATAACTCCAAACCAGGCACCTAAAAAAAAAACACACAAACAAACAAACAAAAGAACAGAGCAAAAACATAAGGTGTTCGGCTGAAGCCCGAACACCAATCAAGAGATGTTCGCGCAAGCTGCACCAACGCCTAAAAAACAGAACAATAAGAAAGAGGTGTTCGTGCAGGAAACAAAAGCACCCCAAAACAAACAAACCCAAAACAGAACAATAACAATAGCTGTTTGGCTGTTTGCCGAACACCCCAAAAACAGACAAAATCACAAGAGGTGTTCGTTCACATAGGCCTATTTTACTAACACCTATAAAAAAAAAACTTGTAAAATCACAAAACAATAACGAGAGGTTTTCGCACAGTTGCACGAACACTTAACAGAGTACTTTACCTGATTTGGGATAAGTTATGACGTAGATGTCATCGTCACGGACTTCAAATGTTTCTAGGTCTATCAGTACTTCTTTTGGAACGCCTTTTGACACACACACTCCTTTATAGTAGTACTCCAGATTCTCACCCTCAGCTGGGTCGATACGAGGCAAGGTCAAAACCTTCCTCTGAAACTCTGAAAAGGAAACACGTAAGGTTAAAAAACTGCTTGATACGGGGTATTGCATCATGCAGCAAAATGTGAGTGTCACTGATAAAGTGTTTACAGCTGGGTAAATACAAATTGGGCTGAAATACGGAAGGGGTGGGCGGGGTGTTATATGCCTCCCCGTAAGTCCCCAAAAGCCCAGTCCTGATTAAACCCCGATCGTTAATTTCAAGCGTTAACGCCGTACTGAAAGGGGGGAGCCAAGACAATCGTCGTTATTACGACAGTAAATCGCCCTGGCGAAATAGTAAATCGCCAAGCTAATTTTGCCATGACCTATAAATACGCTTCCGTAGTGTCGCCACTATTGATGGGCTGAGAACAAACATACCTTTTATTTCAACCATAGGTTGTTTGCTGAAGTGTTAACCACTTTGAGTTGGTGTAGTTTTCTAACTGGGTGTTAGAATTAAGAGGAGATGCTGATATTTGACGTAGATAATGAAAGGAGTACATGTTGGGACACATCAATAGTTTGTATCTTTGTAGTTTTTCTTCATTTCGTCGTGTACATGTTTGTCTAAAATTTCTTCTATAGTCTTCATTTCTTCAATGTGTCTTCTAGAATCTGAACTTCTCCTGATGTTCCTGGTTTTTTCCCTGTCGTTTTCTTCATTTAATCTATATTATATATTCGTGTGTATTTTGAGTCGTGTATCTTCAATGGTTCAGATGGTTATTTATTTTAAAATTTATTTTAAATCTTCGGACAAAAGTACATAAAATTATACATTTAAAATTGTCCAGGTCAAGACAAAAGTTTAAAAAACTGTCATCATAGATGTGTCAGACCTAATAAAATCCTCTACATACCAAGTTATATACAAAATACAAAATGTGAGGAAAACGTGTCTGAATGAGACAGGATAAAAGACAAGGAGCCACAAGCAAAGCAAAACAAGAAAACTTGATTAAAAGGAGATTTAAAACATTAGGGAGCAAAAATCAAAGACTACAGTTAAATTGCTCCCTCAGTTTGGATTTCAAAACATGGAAAGGTTCAGTGATTAGACTGTTCAAGCGTTCTTCATACCATTTTATTTATTTCTGTCTGTTAGTACTTTTGCACTGTGTGATTATTATCCTATGTGAACTTTTAGTTTATTTCAATTGGATTTGTGCAATTATTTTTTCTTAAATTTTATCTTGAATTGTTGTTTGCAACTACTGTTGAGAATCGGTTTTGGTGAAATATAAGCCTCATAGGAGCAGACTGTTATTAATCGACCTTATATTCTTCATTGAATCATTTCTAGTTATTGTGTCATACCATTGAATAATTGGTTTCACACATTACGGAATACTATATTTCCGGTTATACCCGAAACAATAAGTTTCAATAATTTAATTTAGTTTTATGCGTCCCTTAATTCAAAATTTGTCAGAGTCTTCTGAGATATATAGGTCAAAATCCAAGATTAACAAATAAATAACAAATATTCTGTGAAAGCCATATAATCAAAATATCACGATACAACTTTCTTAAAGAAAAGTCTTTAACCCAGCATATTCAACCCAGCCTTTTGATCCATGGCCAGTGGCGTAACCAGAATACACCCCAGTAACAAATGCCAATAACAAATGCACAAATGAATGGTTGGGCAAATTATGTCTTTGTCCCGCTTGCCCCCCCCCCCACACACCCCCAATTAATTTGTCAGGTTATGATACCTCTGCGGTCTTTAATACGATATCAGTGTTTGAGGTAAGAATATTTGCCAAGAAAGTATTTGAATCGCAGAGCTGTTTTAATTAACTCAATGAAGGCTGGTGTTGAACACTTACACACAATAATTATATTATTATTGCACATATCCCGCACTTTCAGAAAGAAGTCACGATGTACTTCCGTGCAATAACCAAGTTTGCAGGAAATCACTGTTTTCCGGCAAGCAACAATTGCATCTTGATATTGGCAACCCAATTATTGTCAGTGTGATTAGTTACCCAATGCCTGAGAGTGGTTGTTTTTGTATGGACCCATCTAGCAATTAAGCTCGTGTTATTTTGTCCTTTATGTTATTTTGTCGTTTACAGGCCAACAGAGGTGGCACAGGGAAGAGGTCGTGTAGGAAATCATGCTCATTTATCAAGTGCCATTGTTTTGTATTAAAGTGCACTTGAGAGTAGAGTAACGGTTTTGTGGGAAGAAAGGCAACATGGAAACAAAGGGCGGGCGGCGTTGTTTATCGATGTTAGGTGGTGCGCTTAACATAAAATGTCCGTGATTGTCGTTAGATTTCGTGAAGCGGGTCAATTCTTTCGTGTTGTAACCACATTCTATCCTTTGTTTTCCTTTGAAGAAATTTACCTTTTCAAAATTGTGTGTGTGTTGACTGTGTGCATACGCGTTTATACTCAGACATCATTGACAACGTATCACAAGCAACTTGATCTTTGCCACAGCTTTAAAAGCTGGATTTATTCACACGCACCCAATTATGAAATGTTCCGTTTTTTCTTAATAATGTCAATCACTGTAATAAAAGTAAAAAGCGTTGGAAAAGTGAGCATTTAGCCGAGCCTTGCGGAATTTCAAACATAAACAAAGGAATCAAACAGTTTTGGAAAGCCTTTTCTTTTGGATGACAGGTGTCCGGTTTATTCGTTGCCACTGGAGTATCAAGCTTCCCTCACTCTGAAAATGTTCGCCTTTGTAAATCACGAGTTCAAGAAAGTTGATTCGGTGATATATCGGAGATCAATAAAGTGCATTTGTTTGGTGCAATTTGATTAACTAAATAAATTATGTTGCCTTGTTTTATCTTGGGGTTGTTTGGGAGCATGATTTCTTCTTCGTATTTGATAAGGGCGGTGTCACTTATTTCAGGACTTTTTGCCTAGTAGAAATTATTATTGGATTCGAAGACTTTCGTGCCAATACATAAGTTTTAGACGACATAGCGTGTGCTTTCCCGCAGGTTTGGGTATAGTGTACAGTCCTTAGTTCGCTTGTTCCGAAGCATCACAAACTGAGTATTACCTCTTATGTAGGCAGTTCGTGTAAGGAAGATACTGTCCCATCGTCAAACTATATTTTTGAGAGCATGTGAGGAGTCTCTGGTATGTGCTTTGCTGCTTGACGTTTAAGGAGCAGAAAATAGTCCGTATATTTTGAGATTTGCTGAACGGAGCCCCACGACCATGTCTAAGCGGTCTTCCTGCAAACTGTGTCTCAAGCGGATGGATTTTGTGGATCTTCGATGGGAGATAAAGGCTAGGTGTTTGAATCTAGCGGTTGTAAGGATTGAGATTGGGGTAGAAGTTTAGAAAAGGGTGAAAACAGGAAGAACATTGACGAGGGAGGAGTGGGGGTGAGATAGATTGGAGAGTGAGGTCAGAAGTCCATGTGACCGTCATGCGTTGTGCGTATGGGTCGTGCAAAATGCTTAAAAACGGGAGAACACGCCAATTAATGGTATGTTCAGACGAGGAGTTAAATTGGCCCTGTCCACAACTATTATTAGTAACTTCACCAAAATTGAGCTTGCTTTCACACGAAGTGGTTAGTCCTGGCCCTCGGATTAAACTGACCAACAAAAATGCTTCAGAGGTCATAATAGGTCACGCATCGACGATCTCGACTTACCTTTTTTGCTGTCCATCCCACCGCGCATGCGTGTTTCGCATTATCCAATGGCGGGCGGTTTTCTACGACAATATTTCGAACCTCAAATTCTTCGAACGTGTTTTTGTTTTTGTTTCTATTCTGGCGACTTGAAACATCTCTTGTAGGCCTACTCTACACTACTCTTGATCCTCTAGGAATGTCATACATGATTTTCAATTCCCTATCATTTTTGTTTTACATTTTGATTTTTGCACTGCCTAGTTAAAATGTGCCAGATTCAGGCACGTTTTAATGAACTAATTCCACAAGGTTTATGAGCGAACAAGGCATGCTGGGGGAAAATGGCGCGACAAAATCTGTCTCTCCTGGTAACGAGGCTGAGCCGGTGCCACTTTATTTTTTACAGGTGAAGTTTCGCGTTGACGCGTTGTCGCGCTGTCAGTTGTCGCGTTGTCGCGCTGTCAGTTGTCGCGTTGTCGCGTTGTTGTTTCTCTTTAGCTTCCAAGAGAAGTAGGAATAACATACAAAACGCGATATCAATACAAAATTGAAGCGTTGTTTCGTCTTCCAAGCTTATTGCTCACGAACGAAACTTTCTTTTTGCTCTGATTGCTCTGATCGAAGCAGTGTGGTTAAGGTTTTTCATTTCTTTGAATTAAGATGTTATGAACTTACATGACTTTATCTGCACATTTTATTTGAAGGGTTTCAACGATCAGAGCCCAATTTCATGACTCTTTTTACCACCGAATTCTGCGCTGACGATCACCATTTTCCACTTATTGTGCAAGCGCCGAAGAGGGCGCTATTTCAGGCAATAATGTATTGGCTATCGGGTCCCGATCGCAGACTTGGAACCAAGTCTACATTTTTACGCTATCTGTGTCAGAGGAAAAATGTCTAGTAACGTGGAGTACGCACGTGCACAAGCAAAAATTCCCTGCTAATTAGCCAACATCGTTGATGAAACGTGCACGCGCGTGAAAGCTATCATTGGCTGAGAGTCGCGCGCAGCGCGTACTCGCGGGCATTTTCCCATTGTTTTTCATCAAATATGGTGGTCAATGACGTCATGTGCAATCCATCTATTGTATAAAAAAGATCAATGGTGAAATACGCTTGATCAGCCTCGCTACCATGGGCAGCGCGCCGTATCGATACCTCTCGTCACTAACCCCTGGTAGGGATGTACTGAAAAACAACGCTGATTGGCTCCCAACGGTGACCACATTGCGTACACGCTGGTTAAGAAACTTTCGAGCGCATGTATGGCGCTTGTAGGACGCTTAGTGCGCGCGTGTAAAAATGCAAGTATTTTGACGCGATTTTATCTCAAATGAATCATGTTTTTACACGGTCACCCTAAACTGCATACAGTTAGACTATCACAAAATCAAAGAAGAATGACAGAGGACCAGTTGCTTTTTGACTTGATGCCTCTTTTACGGGTTACCGTACTTGAGGGCGCGCGTAGAATGGATCGGCCCAGGCCTAATTAAAATGTGCTCAGCCTCGCTACCATGGGCAGCGCGCCGTATCGATACCTCTCGTCACTAACCCCTGGTAGGGATGCACTGAGAAACAACGCTGATTGGCTCCCAAGGGTGACTACTATGCGTGCACGCTTGTTAAAAACTTTCGAGCGCATGTGTGGCGCTTGTAGGACGCTTAGTACGCGCGTGTTGAAAATGCAAGTATTTTGACGCGATTCTATTTCAAATGAAACATGTTTTTACACGGTCACCCTAAACTGCATACAGTTAGACATATCGAAAATCAAAGAAGAATGACAGAGGACCAGTTGCTTTTTGACTTGATGCCTCTTTTACGGGTTACCGTACTCGAGCGCGCGCGTAGAACGGATCGGCCCAGGCCTGATTAAAATGTGCTAGATTCTAGCACATTTTAATGAACCAATTCCAGGGGTTATGATCGAGCAAGGCATGCTGGGAAAAAATGGCGCGGCGAGATCGATCACCCCTGGGAACGAGGATGAAATGTTCTAGATTCTAGGGGTTATGATCGAGCAAGGTATGCTGGGAAAAGATGGCGCGGCGAGATCGATCACCCCTGGGAACGAGGATGACGCTTGATGTCAGCGCGGAATCCCAACCTCGTTTCCAGGGGTGATCGATCTCGCTGCATCATTTTTTCGCCAGCATGCCTTGCTCGCTCATACCCCCTGGAACTGGTTCTTAAGGGTGCGTTCATTAGCGTCCCTATGTCGACCCAGGTCCCCCCTGGTGCGTTTGAGAAGCTTTGACGTCATTCTTGGGGCTCAACCGGGTCAGCCCAAACTGTCCTGCTTGTGGAGCGGGTCACTTGGGGCTAACCCTAGCCCGAACGTCTGACGTCATACTTCGCGGCTCGTTAATAACGCCATAAACTAGCCTTGAGCAACCGGCATGATCCTGCCAGTTGCTTTGCATCCATTCACACGATGGAGATTCATAGCTTACACACACATTACATTGTGAATAAAACAACATTACATGCAAACATTATGTAAATGTACACGCAGAAGACGATCGAAAAGTTCCTGCTGATGGTGATGCTGACAAAAATGCACTTCGGGAGCAGACCAATCGAAACACAGATATGGAAAGCTTACGTCACTGCACGTTTATCCAATGAAACCATTGTATCCGATGAAATCATTGGGTCTGTAAAACCAGTGCCTGTCTTTATCCTTGCGGATAAAGATATGGGACCAGTCTAGGCTGACCCAGGAATTGATCTCTATTATATTGACTGGATAGCACACGTTGAGCCGCCATGTACAACGCGCTCGACGTGTCCTATATCCAGTCATTTTACTAGAAATCAATGGACCCAGGTGCATGACGTCACTAAGAAAATTGTTCAATGGCCAACGTTTTGTTTGTAATTCAGCAGGACACTTTCAAGAAGTTTGGCACGAAAATCCTGAAAACAGGGGCTTTGTGAGCAATAAGGTTTTTTTTCGAAGATGTGTACTATGTATCATCGTGGGCTTGTAAAATATTAATATAACGTAATGCACACAATGAATTAGTTCCGGGTCGGCTCCAACCTCGTTCCCAGTGGTGTACGATCTCGACGCGCCATTTTTTTCTTTCCCAGAATGGCTTGCTCAATTGTAACCCCTTGAAGTGTCACTTTAAAATATCCAAATATATTGGATATTTTAATTAGTCCTGTGGTTGATCCATTCTGTGTTAGAGACTACGCAGAGCGCGCTGTCAAAGGACGCATCAAGTCATGGAGCAACTCAGCCTCGCTACCATGGGCAGCGGGCCGTATCGATACCTCTCATCGCTAAACCCCTGGGAGGGAAACACTAAAAATCAATGCTGATTGGCTAACCAAAATGTACTGCTTTGCGTGCACGCTTGTGAAAAACATTCGAACGCTTGTAGGGCGCTTGTCGGATCCCCCCGGGCGCTTAGTTCGCGCGTGTAAAAATGCACGTATTTCGACGCAATACGTTTCAAATGAATCATGTTTTTACATGGTCATCCTAAACTGCATACAGTTAGACGAATCACTAAGATTCATCTTAAGATGAGTTGTCAGAATTACCCTAGTGATTTGTATTGTGACATCACACTTTGCTTAGCAATAAGAGCGATTTGAAGTGAAGATCAATCTTAACTCTTTGTGAAATTGAGCCTTGGGGTTATGATCGAGCAAGGCATGCTGGGAAAAAAGGCGTGGCGAGATCGATCATCCCTGGGAACTAGGTTGGGGTCGGCTGTCCCAAGATTCATTGGTTTGAATGCTGGGGGAAGTTAGCGTTCGATTAGCTCAAGTCAGGGCTTACCCGGTTGAGCACACCGGGGTCGATCAAGGGAAGCTAATCGAACGCACCCTAAAAAGTGCCAGAATATGGCACATTTTAGTTAGGCCTGTGGCCGATCCACTCTACGCGCCCGCTCAGGTATGGTAACTAGCAAAAGAGGCACAAAATCAAAGAGCAACTGATCCCCACTCACTCTTCTTTGATCTTGTGATAATAATATGTCCAACTGTAGGCCCATTGATCTCTATTACAATTTAATAGAGATTCATAAATACCCCGGACAGTTTCGCTATTCCTATTGGTGGAGAGCATGTCACGTGGGGGGTGTTTAAACGGCTGATAAAGACATAGCTGGAGCTGTTTAAAACCGGCTGGCTTCGCGTGTTGGGCGCGCAAGCTCATGTTCGCCAATTTAATTACGCGGAACGCAATATATAGCTATTAGTACCAGCGCGTAATCTATTTTTACACGCGCGCACACACAACCCAATGCGCACCGAACAGAACTTTAAAAACGTTTTTGAAAATGTACAAACTTCGAAAATTCGCTGCGAAGCAGATTGTCACAGATTGTCTATAACATTTTTTCGCTTTTTAACAAAAGGGCATTTATGAATGGGAATGAAAGAGTAGTGACTATTGTTATTGTTCTGTTTTGTTTTTTTTTGTTTTGGGGTGCTTTTGTTTCCTGCACGAACACCTCTTTCTTATTGTTCTGTTTTTTAGGCGTTGGTGCAGCTTGCGCGAACATCTCTTGATTGGTGTTCGGGCTTCAGCCGAACACCTTATGTTTTTGCTCTGTTCTTTTGTTTGTTTGTTTGTGTGTTTTTTTTTAGGTACCTGATTTGGAGTTATTCTTGGTTATAGTCTTCAATACAGCCGTCCACGCAAAACCAAAGACAATTTCCAACCGCTCATAACCTTTCAACTTTGCACACAGTTAGATCTGCTATAGTAGATGACAGCACTGTAGTGATGTCATCGGGACGTTATTTCGTGTTGATTAACACTAATTGAAAACTTACCAATTTGACAAATCATATCTCCTGAACTATAAGCTATTTTGACAATCTACGTCTTATAAAAATGCCTATACATACTTCGTTTAAAGTGACAATAACAAGACCCCACTTTGACATTGTCTTTCGGTCAAAACGGGAAGTTGAAGTGCAAAATGTAGACAACGGACATTCCAAGTTCCACAACTGCACCTGGCCAAATAGCATGCCAAATGTCTTATCACTACCCGGGGTTTGTTTTTAACTAACACAATCCAACATTGACCAGCTCTCCAGGAATTCCCATGGGAATTGTACAGCAATTTCTCAGCCTTGCTAAGTTGTGTAAATAAAGGGCGTTAGCCAAATAAATGGTTGATTGAGCAGAAAGAGACATGTGGGCTCATCTCAAAATGCAATTTTGCTTGAATTGATTTTATTTAGTCAAAAGGGTTCATATCTAATGCTGTGGCTGATTTAAAAGTGATTGGATGATTTAAAAGTGGTTTGGTTCTTCACAGAAATGTATTACACGCTAAAATCAAACTGTTACTCAACAAGTAAGGCATGGCGAAATGGTGTGATTTTTTTTTGACGGTGCCACGAAGAGTTAATATTGTATGGACCTTTGCCCCAAACAAACAAATATGGAGTAAAAACAATTACTTTGTTGCCAAGGCAACAGCCGAATTGCCATTTCAGGGTGGTTTCGCAACTTTTTCAGATTTGGAAAAGTGGGATTTTGGAATAGTGAAAGATAAGTGAGCCCTTTAGATGCAATAATCATCGGGTATGTGGGTGGCTATAATACCAGTCTTTTCAAGTAGGGGTGTTTTGAGACTTTTCTAAATATGGAATATTGAAAGCTCATAACCCATGGTAGTACTTCGAGTTTAAAATCAGATGATCTCACGCAGTGCAGTTTATTTCGATAAATGTTACGCAGGTAAGTAATCTTCATGTTATTACAATCAACTTTATACATTAGGTTTGCAAGGAATTACAACAATAAATAAATAAATATTTTAAAATAACCGACAAAGTTTGGCAACACTCAAGAAAAAAAGAGTAGGCCTATCCATGCTGAAATTAATTTGACATTTTCCACAGTGTGTTGATCATATGGCATACGTCACATTTTTTAGAAAAAAAAACACCTAAATAACATCCGCCCCTCCCATAAAAAGAAAGAAAAAACAAAATCAATTTCAACTAAAATCTCGTGGTTGACAAGGCAACAACTGATATGGCAATTAATACATAGTTTGACACTAAAATTTCAACCTATTATTAAAGTATCTTTGTATAGTCAGCCCCAGGTTTAATAAATTACAGTAAAATATTGCGGGGGTTGCAAATATTGATTCTCAAAAAACTTTCCAAACAAAAAAACACCACCATGATTACACCTAAAAACGTGGTTACCAAGACCAACAGAAATGGTTGTCATTAAACGGCAAAACTTTGCCAATACTGATACCGAAACAGCTAGACCCTTGGAATTTAAACGAGAAATGCAAGGTTTAAAATAGATAGGTACAACGTTGGAGGATCATTGCCCCCCCCCCTAAAAAAGTTAAATGTTAAATCCCAGTTATGATATTAACTTTGTGCTGCTTTTTTGTCGTCTGAACTTTGCAGGTGATCTAGTTTGATAACAAATTGCTATTCTTTACAATACATATAACTAAGTTGTAATGTCATTTTCATACCACTTAACTTCAAAGTATGATCCACAACCCTGCCGGTTTTAAACGGCCGTTTAAGAACTCGTCGGTAGGCCTGACCACTTAAAAACACGATTCATTTGAAATGGAATCGCGTCAAAATACTTGCATTTTCACACACGCGGACTAACTAAGCGTCTTACAAGCGACATACATGCACTCGAAAGTTTTTTAACAAGCGTGCACGCAAAGTAGTCACCCTTGGGAGCCAATCAGCGTTGTTTCTCAGTACATCCTACCAGGGGTTAGTGACGAGAGGTATCGATACGGCGCGCTGCCCATGGTAGCGAGACTGGGGTGCACCCATTCATCTCTGTTATATAATAGAGATCAATGGGTGCACCGCCAAGAGTAAGCAGAGCGTCGGCCTCATTCATATTTTGTAGGCCCTCAAAATATTCCATTCTAGACAGAATTGAGAGCCTAATAAAAGGGACACAGCGTAATTGTTTTGCCAAATTGTGACCTGGGGTTGTTGACTTCCAACTTTAATTGGGTTTTATGCAGTTGGGCGTAATGTACACGTCATCGTTGAAGGGCGCTTTATTCAAATTAGAAGCACTGATGCATGGCCGTATTAATGGGCATGCCGGGCATGAACACGCCATTCAGGCCGACACTACATCGTTTGAGTTTAGACCACTCCTCAAATTACTCGGTTAACTTTCACTTAACAATTTTGTAGTTCTCTTTTTTCTCGTCTTTTTTTTTTTTTTTTTTTTTTTTTTTACCCCCTTTTCTTTCCCAAAATCTCTAGGCATGCCAAGCACTGACATCTGTTTTACCTGCCGAATGCCGGGCCATTGGGCAAGAGAGTGCCCCTTCAGCACGCTCGGAGCATCCAGATTCAAGTCAAGGGGTAGAGTTGCCCCGTCATATGCCAATTTCCATAACAGAGCCATTCCCTGGCAAGTACCAATTTCCCAGAGAGCCATCCCTTCAATCCTTCCAAGCCCAGCAACAAACGGCACAGTGCTCAACCAGCCAATCACAGTGCCCGGGTATGGCGCAGGACCTTCACAGCAACCACTTTCTCAATAAAACATCCCAGTTGGAGACAAAGTTCAGTGACGTATTGGAGGTACAATGCAATTATCAATCGTGTGTTATAAAAGACGTAAGTTCTGACAAAATCCCCGTTAAAGGGAGATTAAAACAACACGCTCAGATTTGGTGTTTAATCGGAGCTTCCAGTATGATCATGTCAGTTATCACAGAAGGTTACAAAATTCCATTTACGGTACAGCCCCACCCAATGTTTTATAGAAACAACAATTCAGCCAACAAAGAATACCATTTTGTCACAGAGACTGTCCTGGAGCTGTTGAAAACAAATAGAATAAACGAAAAACACGAGCCTTCATATGTAGTAAGCCCTTTATCCGTGGCCTACCAGGCTTCAGGGAAGAAACGTCTCATTTTAGACCTAAGCAGGCTTAATAAATTTGTCAAAAAGGAGCAATTTAAGCTAGATGATTGGAAAGTCGGCTTAAATCTTGTCTCAAAAAATGCGAGATTATTCACCTTTGACTTAAAATCAAGTTATCATCACATAGATATCGCTCCTGAATTTCAGCCTTACCTCGGTTTTTCATGGGAAATTCGAGGAGAAAAACGCTATTTTGAATTCAATGTTCTTCCTTTTGGTCTATCCTCTGCGCCCTGGTTGTTTACGAAGGTCATGAAAACTTTAGTGACACATTGGAGAGCATCAGGTATATTAATTGCTCTTTATTTAGATGACGGCATTGTAGTGATACCAAGTATAGGAAACACCGAATCAGATTATGCCTCAGCTAAAGAAATATCTAAGCACGTGAAGATTGATTTACTTAGAGCTGGTTTTATTTATAACTTAGCAAAGAGTCAGTGGAATCCTACAACTAAAATTGAATGGTTAGGCATGCAATGGGATTCTGAAGGAGGTACACTGAAGGTACTTCAAAGACGCATAGACAAAATGCTTAGAACAATCAATGAGATACTCGAGTCAGTCAAATTATCCGTTAGAAAATTGCATTCTCTGGTTGGCCAGATAATATCATTAAGTCCAGTGTGTGGAAATATTGTAAGACTCATGACCAGACACTGTCAGATAAAAATTGCTCAAGCCGCTAATGAAGACGAACTAATCAATCTTAATGTAAAATGCAATTCCGAAATCCAATTCTGGAAAAATAATGCTGCCTCCTTGAATCAGCGTAATGTTTTCACAAGAAGGAAAGTCAATAAAATTGTTTGTTGTGCGATGCTAGTGCACAGGGTGCAGGATCAATCATTTGTAATGAAACTCACGTAGCTCATAAGCTCTGGACCAAACAAGAAGCTCAGAAAAGCTCCACATGGAGAGAGTTGAATACTATACTTTTTTCCATTAATTCCTTTGTGCCAATGTTGATTGATTCACAGCTTAAAGTTTTCTCAGATAGTCAATCTGCCACAAGAATTGTAGAAATAGGAAGTATGAAAAGCGATTTGCAAGACATAGCACTCGATATTTTCAGCATATGTTTACGTAATAACATCAGAATAGAAGTCGACTGGATCCCTAGGACTTTGAATGATCAAGCCGATTTCGTCAGTCGTTTAATAGACACTGACGACTGGGAGTTATCTCCAACATTTTTCAGTGAACTGAATTCACTTTGGGGTCCATTCAGTATTGATTGTTTCGCCAATTACTATAATTCAAAACTAAGTCGTTTTTACTCCAGGTTCTGGAACCCTGGCACGTCAGGTGTGGATGCCTTTACTCAAAATTGGCAAGATGAAAATTGTCTGATAGTTCCACCAATTGTTCTGATTCCAAAGGCACTAGAGCACATTCACCTCTGCAGAGGAAAGGGTGTAATGGTATTTCCCCAATGGCCCTCTTCAATATTTTGGCCAATCCTATGGTCATACTACAGATCATGGATAAAAGGTTTTTTTCGCAACAGAAGGAAACGTTGCACTGCAGCTAGGTAGAAATAAGAACTCTCTTCTAGGGTCACCAAGATTTACCGGCAATATTTGTGCGGTTTACATCGATTGTACAACCCCCTAAAAAAAAAAAAAAAAAAAATAAATAAATTTACTTATGTATGATAATTTTAAACAATCTATTCCCTTTTCTACTTTTGCGTTTTCATTTGATGTACTAGATTATACTCAAGCAACAGTTTTGGTCAGAGTTTCCCCAAGGTCTGGAAAGTAAGAAGAAGAGCATCTTCAACGAAGTCATTTTAGCCAAAGCAGAAGGCACGATAAACACTAACCTGTACAAATGCAGACAATTTTTTAGATGGTTACAGGAAAACGGTCTAGAGATAATTCTTCCAGTAAGAGATCAGGTAATCGCTGCTTACTTGGTCAATAAGATGGAAACTGCTAAATCCGATAACTTTATTTCTTCCTCGTCAGCAGCAATAAAATGGTTACACTCTTTAATTAATGCAAAACCCAATCCTGTCGACTCGCCTATAGTTCAACAAATCATAGTAAGTGCAAGGCGACAATTGCATAAACCACCCAACCAGAAAGAGCCCATAACTTTGGAACAGGTAAATTGCATCATTGACAAACTGGTTGGAGAAAAATGTTCTTTGATAGATTTGCGTACGGCTTGTTACATTGCTCTAAAATTTTCGCTACTTTTCAGACATGAAGAAATGTCCAAACTTAAAGCCTGTCATTTAACAGAATTACAAGATGGCAAAGGTATGAGCATTTTCATTCCTCAATCGAAGACCGATGTATTCAGAGACGGAAGTTATGCTTATATTTCACGCACGGACAGCAGAATATCTCCAATCTCTATTTTGAAAAATTATATGTCAAAGTGTAACATCCAAATCGGTCAGAATGCGTTCATATTTACTGCCCTGTCGTATCATCCTAGCTCCCAATCCTACACACCACTCTTAAATAGACCACTAAGCTATTCAAGGTGCAGAGAGTTATTTCTGGATGCTATAAAACGAATTGGTATTAAAGATCCCAAACAATACGGTTTACACAGTATGAGGTCCGGAGGGCATGCCACGCATCTTACAAATAAAGGACTTCCCGAAGAATTAGTCATGCAACATGGCAGGTGGAAGACCACTAGCGCAAACAATAGATACGCTAAAAGAGAGGTAGAACAGAGATTGGCAGTCTCTAGAATGTTGAGCACAGAATAAACAAAACAACAACTGCAATAAAAAAAATTAAACAAGAGCATGTTCTATTGTTTTCTAAAGTAAATTCGTGTTGATACCAAGGACAGGATTAACGTGTACCAATGAGATTATTTGAAATAAGTAAGAAATAACCAAGCACTTTGATTAGAAAGCATGACTCATGCAATGTACTTATGTTGACAACTGAATACTGTATTTTATATCGAAGCTAAGAATTATGTGTACAAATAAAATTGTATTTTGGAATAAGTGTGACACTTAAAAGTGAGCCTTATGTGAAATACTGAAGGCTATAATATTGTGAGAAAGAATTCCGGGAGATACCCGAAGGGCCTAGAAGGCCATGGCTCAATGAGCCATCAGGAGAGTGTTAAGTTACGTACTAACATTACTAACATTAACATATAAATTTCCTCTAAAATATAAAATATGTAATAAAACTCAATCGGTCCAATGCCGGCCCCTTTCCCATGTTATAATAATAATAACAATACTCTGAAGAACAAATCTTATCTTGTGTGTTTTATTATGGAGTCCGATTGAATGAAACCATTTTTCATGCGTATGAGCGTAGCGAAGGAGCATGAAAAGGTATTTTGGATGACATAGGCCCTGAAATGAATGGTCCTATTGCCGTGAGGTGTAGGGACATAATTCAAGATTGATGCTCGGACGTTTGGAAAATTGGGGACGCCCAATATCAAATTGAGCTGGGGATAAAAGTTCCAAGAGTCAACAGATAATTTCCCCTTAACGGTAAAAAGCTTTGGGACCTTTTAAAAACTTTTATTTAGCATATACTATGGTAGTTTATTTAGTACAGTAAAAAAAACCACCTCGATCCCAGGGGTGATCGATCTCGCCGCGCAATTTTATCCCAGCATTGCTCGCTCATAACCTCTAGAAATGTTTCGTCTAAATGTGCCAGCATCTGGCTCATTTGAATTTGGCCTGTGGCCGTTCTACTCTTAGAATTGACTTCGAGTTTGAGATTGTGGCTATTTATGAGCATCAGCCACGCAAAACTGACCCCCCCCCCCCAACCCACCCCCGCAGCTCGCAACCTGTATAGCTGTACACACGCACTTTAAGGCCCTGTCACACCATGGCGTATCGCCTGAACGTATGCCAACGTATGCAAAATATCGAAAATACGTTGGTGTACGCTGATATAAGTTGGAGTAAGTTGGGGATACGTCGTTTACGTTAAGAGCACGCTGTGATACGCTGTTAAAATTTTGAACACGTCGAGCCCGCGAAATTTTTTTGAGCATGTTCAAAATTTATCGGCGTACTGAACGTGTGCTTGATACGTTCTGCATAAGTTCCCCGTAAGTTCGTGGTACGTTTGACATACGTTGACATACGTTGACATACGTTGACATACGTTAGAGGAACGTTACTCGTAGGTAGGTATACGTTGATGTACGTCGTCTAACGGGGAAACGTATAGCCAACGTAGTGATAACGAGATGATAACGTATATGTAACATATGTCTAACCTATGCCTGACGTATCTCCAACGAGTCTCGACGTATTCTGACGTATCCACCTTATGTACAACTTATGCCTGGCGATCGTGTAACGTACATATTGTGTTCTACAGTACAGCTAGCGTATGTGCCGTACAGCTAGCGAGCATTCGGCGTTTTAGGAACTTTTTTTTTGGGGGGGGGGGTTTGAGTATATATATGTGGGTCCCTTGAGTAACTCATCCTCATTTCTTCATGGTCGGTCGTGCTGAACACATCAACCCATCATATTTATACGTTCTACAGCGGCATAGGTCACGTGTTCGTTGTACGCCGAGGATACGCTGAGGATACGTTGAGGATACGTTGAGGATACGTTGAACACGGCAGACATAATTTTATGCTACAAATGCGTTAGGCATACGTTACTCATACGCTTGCATACGCTGTGATACGCTGTCATAACTTAGTTAGTGAAACGCTATCAATACGTTAGTCATACGCTATGTATACGTTCAATACGCTATGGATACGCTATGGATACGTCCTTTCCAACACCGATGTCGAATTTTTCGATGCAATTCGTTGGGAAGTTGGACGTTCTTGGACTTTGACAATTTTTGAACTAATTTGTGTATACGTCAGCATACGTTAAGGCGATACGCCATGGTGTGACAGGGCCTTTACTATCGTACTCTAGCGTTATGCACGTTGGATGGACGGCTGGTAAAAGTTGATGTATGTTAGAATACACTGGATTCGTTGGTCATTCGTTAGTTATTCGTTAGACAAACGCTATGTTTACGTTGGGCACACGTATATAGCGTATTGATCACTACGTTGCCACACGCTCAAAATTTTGAACATGTTCAAAACAATTTCTATAGACCCCAGCGCACCTCTCTGCGAACCCCTACGAACCGCTAACGAATACAATTTAAGCCAAACGTGTCACGAACGAAAGACAAACGTGTCACGAACGAATGACAACTGACACAAACGTCAGCCAAATTTCCTCAAACGCCTGTAGGCACACGTTAGCTCTAATCGCAACAGTGTGACAGGGCCTTTACGGCAGAGGGACCATTCAAGTCATGGTGAAAAAAGGGCCTAAGTTTTAAAGTTTCTCAGGAAATGTTTTTTTATAGAAAATCAATTTAACAAAGATATTCTACAAAAAAAAAAAAAAAAAGAAAGAAAAGAAAATACAAATTTATGTGGTCTGGGTAAATAAACAATAATAATCCCCGTGGGCCTAGATGGTAAAAGAACAATCAAAGAAACCTGAACCGATGTGGATTAAACAAACTACGGGAGAGTGCTCAAAATGTTTTAAAAGCCAAGTTCTCAGGAACAACGCATCAAAGTAGATTATACACGGTGTTACCGGAAACTGAATGTATTGATACCTCAAAACCCATGTAAGAAAATGCCAGAGAAGATAGTACCTACTTCTGAGGTAGGCCTGCTGTATGAGACCGGCTTGAGGCTGTGTAAGATGCGATCATGTGATTGACTTAAAGGCAGGGTATACTTTTGGTAATTGTCAAAGACCATTATCCTCAATATTGGTGCATCCCAACATTTGCATGAAATAACGAACTTGTGAAAAATAGGGCTTAAAATTGGTCATCGAAGTTGCAAAAACATAACGGAAGAAAAAACTACCCCAGTTGCATAGAATGGCGCTTTCAAATGGCTGAGAAAGACTTCATGCCTAAAGCCTTTCTCAGATTCAAATTTTGTGGAAAAATACCTCATTCTCTAAAACTGCAAAGTGGTCGTTTATAACAATGTTGTTTTTTTATCAACAGCTCTCCAGTGCTCTTTACAAAGTAAGCTTTTACGGTAAATAACTTTTGGAGTAATTACCAAAGGACCTCCCTTTAATTCGAGGTAACCTATTATTTCCCAACTTCCTCTATGCAGTTTTCGAAATACTTAACCACTGAATTCCGAGTTTCCAAATATGGTTGAATTCCTTGTTTTCGAGATAATCGAGATAGTCCTTGTTTTTTAGATGACATATCACAGTATTTCAAGTTACTGAATTCCTTGTTTCCATGATCAGTTTTCGTGTTTCTCTGCAGTAACTAAAGTATCGTTACAACAATTTCAGATTTCTTGCTATAAAATACGCAAAGTTGGTGCATCGTACAAAACCACATCAAATTATGAAACATTTGAAAAGTGACGTGTAGACATTCAGACAAGTGAATGCACACAATGCCCAAAATACAAAATACCTATAGGCCTACCTTCCCAGTCGACCATAATTCCAGCTGCAGCAAACACAAACCGATCAAATACGAAATCTCTATCTGAATGACTCAAAGTGACAATTGGCAGCCTCTGTATACACTGAACTCGATGAACGAGACCGTGTGACTGTAAAACTGACAGAAACTTGCATGTACATCAGTAATGTTCTTTTAGCCAGTGAGACCCTTGCGCACCGACATGAACACACAAGGTCGATGCGTCACGATGGAATACATGCACAGGTGACTATAGTAGAATATAATGGTTTCAGAGTGGACAGTATACAAATATCGACTGCTTCGAGTGATATGGTTAAAACCACGACTCCCGAAATGATCCCAGGGCGTTATATCTTCCCGAGGTGAAGCCGGGGTCTTCCCGGTGTGAAGCCGAGATCTCTTTCCGGTGTGAAGCCGAAGTTTTCCTGGGGTGACGCTGACGGGAAGATAGAACGCTATGGGCATCAACGAGGTGCACAAAAAAGGGGGAAATTAGCCAAAAGATATCGAGGTTTGTCGTAACCCACAGGAGGATGGATGATTGCGATTATCACTACTCCTTTTGGCTTCAATACTAAAGTACATGTACGTTTATCGCCTTTGGATTTATCGTACTTTTTGGACTCTTCACACCAGTAGACTTCGCATTCGATTGCGCTGGGGCTTTCAAAATAGGGACAAATCATGGAAAGATGTGTCCTTCAAGTTAGCTGATGTTGTTGTTCAAACTCAATCTAAAGTCTTTCTGGATTTCCTAAATCAAAATGTTTAGTCATCAGCTTTTTTCGAACACAGGTATTTTTGTACGTATTATTGAGCATCCGTATGAAGCCTTGATTGTCATATGAAAGTAAGTAATATTGTCAACAGTACTTAATGATGCAAGACCAATTTTTTTGTCGATTTGACCCGAAAATTAATATTAAAGTTTTAAATAGCATTTCTGTTTATAGATTCGAGAAAGCCAATAGATGTCATATAAGGTATTACACGAAAAATTCACCGATGTAAGTGGCAGTTAATTAATAATTAACAATTAATGATTAACCCCGACATTATCTCAGGGCCATCAGCATGTATCAAACAATATTGCATGTTATGTTACATGTATTTTGGGTACTGTCCGTGTCATACGCAAAAACTGTATGTTTTTCTTTCTGAAGCATCATCATCTGTCGAAATTCGTTAAGATGCAAAATTTTAAATAATTTTGTTAAAACAAATTCAAACAATTTGCAAAATTGACAAAGACGATGATTCGATATAGCCCCCTCCCTCAAATAAACTCCCAGATAGAACACGTTCGTACAAAGCCAATAAAGGGACAGGTACAGAACATAGGACAGGTAAAAAGAATGTATTTCGTTCCTTGAGATATCATTTTGTTCCCACAAATTCATATTTGGAAATACTATTTCGTTACCTCGAAATATCTGTTTCGTTTCTATCCAATATTATTTTGTTTATAGTACGATCTAAGCACTTATAGCGTTCTTGAGCAATAAAGTATTACATCAGATTTGTACGAAATATATTATTCTGAGAACGTAAGAATTTATTTCGTTCCCTCGATTAAGATATTTAGAATATGAAACCTATTGCCGAGGTCGCCGTAATACTTTGAGTCCATGAAAGGAGCAATACACTGCCTTTTTTCGAAATTGCACTTTGCAATTTTTGGATGTTGTTTCGGGGTTCTTTATGGTTATCAAGTCATATACTATAGTCGATTCTATTTGAGAGAGAAACAAAATAATCAATGCATTGACCGAATAGTTGAGAGCCCTTTATGTTGCTAAAATCACGCCAAAGTCTTCAAATAACACGAAACTAGATACAAGTTACTTTTTACGATTTAAAAAAAAAAATTGAATCTCACGTGGTGACCAACGCATGGTGCGTTTACGGGTCGTCAAGACAGTCGCTGCCGATTTAATTTTAATCACATTGGACATGCTATAAATAGGAAAGGTAATGAGTAATGTACCTTTACGTCGATATATACTAGACTTGCTTGGAGCCTTGTTCTTTCTTAACCGTTGTCAACCAGCCTAGGGCACCTTGATTAATGGTATCAGGGGACCAGTGTATAGTTGTTCCCTGATCAGGACAGATCAATAAGAGGCCTGATTGAAATACAGCATAGGTTGCATGATGTATTCAAGCACTTAGATCGCTGCCAAGCTTTTCAATCTAATGCCATGTTGAAAGAAATTACCCTCGATCCAACTACGCTCATCTGCAACCACAGTTTAAAGATTGGTTTTTGTTTTTTGTTGTATGTGGGTTTTGGGGTTTGTTTTTTTTGCAATAGAGCACAACACTCTTAAACTAATTGATTGAAGAAACAATCCGAAAAGATTAATATTAAAGCCCATTTAGTTGGTACATTAAGGCCACCTGAAGTAACTTGCATTTCAACTTGTAATTTACTTATTATGAACAATTATATTATCGATATATTGTACACCGTGACAGAAGTTCTGACAAAACTGAAAAAATTATATTCGTTTTCTATTTGGGCCCCCTCGGTATAACATTTCATTCCCTCGAAATTATTACAATTATTATTTATCCCCAAACTGAATGAAAATTGTACAGTCGACAGCCCAATAAAACCCCAAAACGTCACAAATTTAACAGGCCCATAGCCATTGAGTATCTTCCGAGATCATCGTATCACTAAACAGCCGGTTTGTGTGTTAATTGTTTAACCGTTTTGTTAATAATTAAATTTAAGCTTCAAATGTGAGGTAAAGAGAAAAGAAGGACTGATCCGTATCAGCTGAGTTGTTTAGTTCCCTTGAACTATTGTTTTGCTCCCTCTCAGAAACGAAATAATGTTTCGATGGAAAAAAATATCACATCGAGGAAATGAACAAACCGTATTTAAATAATGTCCACATCTCTGAATTTACTTTGTCTTAATCTTTTCTTCAAACTTCTACAGAGACGGCAATTTATTATTTTTATTTACAGTTTCTCATTGGACAACCATACTCCAGTGATGACTGCGAGGTTCCCCCTTATTTAAAGGCCGACTTTACAAGTGCTTTGTTGTAAGAATGTCAGAGACAGCCTCTGAACTGCCAGCGCCCGTCGCGCGTCACCCGTCGTGCATCGCCCGTCGCATAGGTCTTTTCACGCATGCGCAGTGCAGTTGTTTTGTTTGCCTTCGTGTCCTCAATAGCATGTACAAAAAACACTTCTTGTAACTATTATGACCTTTGTTGAACGATCGACCAGCAGCCAGCATTGAAAAGAAATTATACTCAAACACAACCCATACAGAGATATAGTATCGTACATGAGATAGAGACGATTGTTTAATAATCTATAATGACAAAAACAAAAACCAAGGCTCTGGATTAAATTGGGATCGATGTTAAACAAGATTTGCACCCGACTTTGAAATTCACTTCACAGATCTCCGACAACCAAATCACCTTTCTTGATCTCGTAACTTGCAAAGGCGGACGTTTTCAGAAAGAAGGGAAGATTGATACTCGAGTGCAACGAAAAACCCCAGACAAGTTCATCTTGCTTGGGAATCACAACCTGAATCTGTGTTCAGCGGCGTCCTTGAAGGTAAAACCGACGAATCCAAACGAATGCCCCTGTCACCACTATCCACAATATTATATAAAAAGAATTAATGAGTGATGACCCCGAGTAAACTAAATAAAATACACGAAGAAATGACTACATGAGACCATGCTGGATTTAGATAATATATTTACAACAAAAATTATGTACAACATTCAGTGGGTAAATCGGAGTAATCATTACTTAAACCCACAGTCAATTGAATCACTTATTCTTTTGGCTAAAGCAATCTACAATCAACTATAAACAGTACTTCGAAAATTATTACTTAATGCTCATCTCATCAACTGAGTTTCTTCATTCGAAGCCTCCACTTCTCAGTGTATGGGTTTACTTATCCAGTAACCCCAACAAATATGTACAATCAATTAACGAATAAAAATTACTGATACTTCAAATTATGGTAGCTCGTCTCTAGTCTTTCCCTGTGTACGTTCACGTACGATGAATGGCACGATGAGTGGCACGCAGTCTAGTAACAATGACATCACACAGATGACGTTAGGTCTAGTCTCCACTTCAGGAGTTCAGCGGCCCTCGGCTTTCAGTTCATCATCTCAATATAGGGAGTCTCATGACGGGAGATCGAAGCCCCAAATAATGGCCATCTAAACAGTAAATAAATAACCAAAATCCTTGCAAGCTTTTTGGATATATCTCAACGTAAATAATACACAAAATGAATGCCATTGAATGAATTCACAAAACAGTAACCGCCAATTATTCACAAATAGTCTCCGTAAGATAATCTCCGTAAATTCTGAAGAACTTCTGAATTTCCTTTGCCAACAGCAAACTTCATAATTCAATCTATACTTCAATCTAAGGATGTCTGCCCATTCAAAAATGTCAATGCAAATATGCAACTTAAGCAGAGTATCAATAGTATACAGAATTCTTTACACATCAGAAAAATACAATATTAATCATCAACCAAAACTTACGGCTATTGTGCAGGCGAACTAACTTGTGGTGTCTTCAGGCTGAGTGTTGCTGTGACGACCGGGGTTAAGAAGAATCGTACTATGGCTCTGTTTTGCCAATAGTTTTTGGATCACAGATCAAACAAGACAGAATTCTTGCTGACTGTCTACCTGTTGCTTCAGGAAGCTTCACGCAGTTGGTACGGTCTTTTCTCACACTTTAGCTCACCATCAAAACATGCTCTCAGATCGCCGATCAAAATCGTTCTGATCAAAACTGACATTCAATTTCACTAGCAAACTCACTCACTCCTAAACTCCCAAAATCAACAAAAGAACAAACACCAACAAAACGATAGACTAAACAACAACAATAACAGAACTAAACGGGGACAATAACCACGGCCGATGTATTACGTAATATACTGTGACAACGAAAAAGGCGTCCTATGTTACACGAAAAAAGCACTGGAAAAATACAGGAGGGTGCGGTTTGTAGCAGCGGGAAAATTAAACGCGCGCGATTGGCTTAAGGCTATACATCATGCGAGAAGGCTAAACCAATGTGTTGAGGGGTGGCTAAAGAACAGTAAAAATAAATAAACGCAGCGCGATCCTGACAGCCCCCCCCCCCCCACCTACACCTGTTCCTCTTGTGGCTTTGCCCTAACCATGTCCCCTTTCCATAAAGAACTGCACATAACGACACCTCAAACGTTTTTAAAGTTTGCTTTTTGTTGAAATGTTTTAATTAAAATGGTTTGTTGAGAATCATATTCGATAAAAGACAGCACGAGGGCTGATACATTTTGGATTAACATAAAATTAAATTGATAAAAAGTACATAAAATAAGCCACTTTAATTCAAAATACACGATTGTAGAATAAAAAATAAGAAAATAAGAAAATAACGAAACTAAGACATCAATAAACACAGTAATGAAAAGACAATAAAAAAAAAGAAACACCGAAATAAAAGAATAATTTATTTAAAAAATACAGACACAAAGAAACAAACAAGAAAACACGGTCATACAAAAAGTATAGAAAAAACAAAGAATAACAGTTTTGTGACTGTATTTTGCAATACATAGAGTCCTCATATGAGTGGATTTCAACAACAAATGGGTTTTCACATTCCTAGGAGAAAGTTTGCCGTCAGTCAAAAGGTTAAATTCAAGGGCGTTTTGATTGAATAACATCGAAAGTCAGGAATGAACCAAAACATCCCCGTACAAAAGTGTATAACATACCCATTTTCCTCAAAATTGTTGTGGAGCCCCTTTCTGTAGTTTTGGAAACCCGCTACGACCTTATTGTTAAACCCTATATAAAACACCCTGTGCCCATGGCACAGATAAATCCAGGGCGTTGGTTTCACAACTTTTATGTCCATTTCCTATGTTCGCTGATTTTCCAAGGTAAGAAATCTTTCTAATAAATTAGTTGAACTAGAATTTAGTTTCCGAACATGAGATTGATTTCCGTCTTCCTTTAGTTTAGTTTAGTTTCTTTAAAAGTGAAACATAACAAATGGTGGAAGATCCGGGTAAGATGCACTGCAAAGAAATTTGTGTTTTTACACAACATTCTATATCCTGGCCGCCATTTTGGGAGTCAAAATCGTGCACAAACATAATGCACAAAAGATTTGACTCCCAAAATGATGGAAATGATAGACGCACATTGCAGAGGTGGTTCCGCGTTGTTCAAAGGAATCAATATATCCCCATGCATATCACGAAACGCTGCAGGTACGCCGAGGTCACGCGCACGTTTTTACGCACAAACACCAGCTATCGTCCAATGATCTGCCTCATTTTGGCCTCAGGGGTGGCGCTATTTGAGAGTGTGACGTCATATGCAAGGGGTCTATGCCTCACGTATTTATTGTTACAGCGGCGGACAGTCCGAATCTAAAATGTGTTCATGTTAAACGATGAGCCCCAAACAATTGAGAAGTAAAGCTCCATAAGCCATGCACAAACTTCCGGCAATCGATCGCCTAGTCAAGATTCGCGATCCCCAACTAAATAGGCACCGATTTTTACACACCCAATGATTTAATTGCATAAACTTGCAGTGACGTAAGCTTTCCATATCTGTGTTATGATTGGTCTGCTTTGAAGTGACGTGGTTCTAGCTTCACCATCAGCAGGAATTTTGCGATACTTCTGTGCGCGTGTAAGTAATGTTTTATTAAAAATGTAATGGGTGTGTGTGCCCTTACACATGCCAACTTACGGGGTATTTTTAACAATGGATAAATGGACCCCACAGGGTAATTTCAATAGGAACAATTGGGTCCCGCAAGGGAATTCTTTAGAAAAGGGAATAATAGAACAACAATAGCAGTACCCCACAGACCGGATCCGTAAGGTTGTGTGCCCTTACACACGCCAACTTACAGGTTATTTTTAACAATAGAACGATGCTACCCCACAAGGTTTTCTTTGTTCAAGTGGTACCCCACAGAGGATTTCTTTAGAAACGGGAATAATAGAACAACAATGGAAGTACCCCGTAACTGCCATATGTAAGGGTGTGTGTGTGTAGACTACGGGACATGTGTGGGACATGTTCCGTCCCAACTTGACAATTGTCCCAACTATAGTTGGGACTGGTCCCAACTTGAGTGTTAAAGTTGGGATGTCCCAACTATAGTTGGGATCGCCCATAGAGTTCAACAGGATGGACACCGTGAATGATCGATCATGCATGGATTTCTGTGTGACACGTACTACTGCAGCTGATGTGATCGGCATTAATTTAACAAGATTCTTTATTTCAAACCCGGGGCTCGGCTCTGTTCAAACTCATGTCAAAACTGATGATTGAGCTAAACCATGGCTAACTTCCTCCATGGCTAAACTAACTCGGTGTAAATGCATGTAGTGTTTTTAGAGGGCTCTGACAGCGGTCTCATGCTTTCAGTCTCAAAGTAGGCTTACGCATTTAGTTTCCCTTCTCTCGGAAAACCAACATTTCATCTAATCTAAAATATTCGCAAGGGAAAGTGGTCTTAAAAACTATGAAACTTACATGTTTTTAGTTTATTCATGGGGTGCTTTGTGTTTACTGCGATCCCAACTATAGTTGGGACGCCCCAACTTTAACACTCAAGTTGGGACCAGTCCCAACTATAGTTGGGACGGTAGTCAAGTTGGGACGGAACATACATGTAGTGTGGACGGATACTGCCAGTTTCTCAAGGCTGGTTTCACGAGCCTCGAAGTGTGACGTCAGATGTTCGGGCTACTCTCGGGATGGCAAATAATTGACACAAGAGGACGCGCGATACAAAAAGCGACGCTTTATGGTGGTTTAATACTTGAAAAGCAATAACTTATACACTACGACTCAATCAACAGTAGCACCAACTTGAATCAAGTATATGTACATGAACAAAATGACAGACTCCGTGCACAGACTATCGGGCAAAGGGATGGTGTAAGACAACCTTGCAATCAAGGCTACTATGACACCGAATAACCAAAAAAGAAGAAAACATATTCACCCCCCCCCAAAAAAAAAAAAAAAATGTACACAAATATCTTGGTACCAACGGGCTTCTGAACGAAACTTGTTATGGTACCTTCGCCAAGGAAGTTTTGTTCTTGCCTTCGCTGGAGTGATTGTTGGTTTGTCTCTCTGAGGTCTAAGAAAGGGATTTTAACGGGTTTCAGGGAAAGGTCAACAAGTTTTTGCAATGTAGAAGGGATCCGCTGCATGCCCCCGATTGTTTAAGTTCTGATCGTGATATTTGCAACTTCTGTAATTACGGCGTAAAAAAGGGTATTTTTGTGGGGCTGGTGAATGTTTTTCCTTTATGCAGCCATTTCAAGCTTAGCAAACTGCTCATGCGCCGCCCAGATGTCTTTTTTTAGTCGACCGTTTTGTGGAATAGGTTTCTCTTCGATGTAAAGGGCGCACGATTTGTCCGACCAGTTGTGAATGTTAAATCAATTAAAAGTGTCTTAAAAGTAATTACAGTCTCATACCTGTGGATATTTATAATTTTAAAAGATGGTGGAAACGACCACCGGTGTTATACAACTTTGGGTACACACTCTAGTTCCCCTGAGCATGTTCTTTGTAGCACACCACGTGGTTGGTTCTTGACCAATAAAATTCACATCGCGGTACAACAATGATTTGGGTGAGTACATCTTGTCAGACCGGACAACGATGCATAAAAGTTCGCTAGATAGTAATACAGGCCCTTGGCTCAAGTTAATGCAAATGTTACTCGGGTACGCCCCCCCTTTCTCTTATTTTTGCCGGGGAAAAAAATCAAGAAACAAACAGAGCTAAATCTTAAGTTTAAAATTGTTTTCAAAAAGACTGTAAAACGCATCCTAAATTGCACGTGAGAGCAGCTAGCTAGGGTTTTAACCCGGACCCCATCCGTAGGTTTGTGCATCGCACTCGCTGGTTGTCTCATTATTATGTAGAAAAGCCCCTACGCCCCGATCTAGAACGCTGTTTCTACATACACGACAGTACAATATCGAAATTCTTTTATCAAAAATACAGGTAGAATAACAAGCAAAGGCAGCCTTTTGAAAAATGTTAAACTGCTACTTGCTACCTATATGTTTTTCAATGGACAAATCTGTGATGGTCCTTTTGCCAAATATCTTTCTCCCGACGTACTCTGACCGTGTGCCAACTTCCATGCTTGTATCATGAAAGCAACAATTTCCCATTTTATTCTTTATGGGACATCTATGCGGCGAATGTTTTTGTTTTTAGCGACGACTTTGTTTGTTTTTTTGCGGCGACTTTTTTCGCTGCTTAAACAAAAAGTTGCTGGGGAAAAAAATAATAAAACAAAACAAAAAATGGGGAAGAAAAAGTCGCAGCCACCAAAAGACTCCGCATAGGTGTCCATAATTTCCCCTATCGCTTCCACTTTTTATCATTCTCACTTGAAATGTGTGACAAAAGAGTGCAGTTCTGAGAAGACGCAATTGATTTTACCTCGCCGTTCTACAAAGGCAAAGAGTTCTGTCAGAAGTCAATTTGTCTTGCAAACTTTATGATTACTTGCAAGATTCACAGTTATTTTAATAAACCTTTATACCAAAAATGTAAGTTTTGTATGCAATGACATTATTTAAATGAATGTAGTATGATTTAAACAATATACCTTTTCACTTATTTTCTCCTGGTAATAACTGGCCCCATGAGAAAGTAAATAGTGGACCAATGATGGAACTGTATTCTTGAGGCATTTTTTTTACGCCAGCCAATTATTAGTTTCAAGGGTGAAAGTGTTTCTCTTTCACGTGGAAGTGTTTCTCTTTCACGTGTAAGTGTTTCTCTTTCACGTGTAAGTGTTTCTCTTTCACGTGTAAGTGTTTCTCTTTCACGTGTAAGTGTTTCTCTTCACGTGGAAGTGTTTCTCTTTCACGTGAAAGTGTTTCTCTTTCACATGGAAGTGTTTCTCTTTCACATGGTAGTGTCTCTCTTTCACGCACAAGTGTTTCTCTTTCATGTAGTAGTGTTTCTCTTTCACATGGCAGTGTCTCTCTTTCACGTGGAAGTGTTTCTCTTTCATGTGGAAGTGTTTCTCTTCACATGGAAGTGTTTCTCTTCACGTGTAAGTGTTTCTCTTTCACGTGGAAGTGTTTCTCTTCACGTGGAAGTGTTTCTCTTTCACGTGAACGTGTTTCTCTTTCACGTGTAAGTGTTTCTCTTTCACGTGTAAGTGTTTCTCTTTCATGTGGAAGTGTTTCTCTTTCACATGGAAGTGTTTCTATTTCACATGGAAGTATTTCTCTTTCACGTGGAAGTGTTTCTCTTCACGTTGAGGTGTTTCTCTTTGAACAAGGGTAGTCTTTCTCTTTCACATGAAAGTTTTTCTTTTTGTTGAGTTATTTTCAACACTGTTCTAGTCCGGTAAGTGTTTGGTTTGAAATAAAAAGGACAAGTGACGTCATAAATAACAAGAGCACCCTCTAGCGGCAAGTTAAAAACTGTTTAAAACATTTTTGTTACTAGACGTCTGTGGCGAGATTTATGATAACTTATTACATTTCTTGAGAATGAAGCAAGCTGCAATGAAATTTCATTTTCCATAAGGCTTGGATAGTAAAATATAGATGAAATGTGGAGTGACGTCACGTTATACCACAAAGGTAATGTTTTGGTGATCAAGCTGAAACTTTGCATACATTCAAGCTGGGATGTGTTACATCCAAACATTGTGTTCATGTGACGGTGATGCCATCAAGAATAACATGACGTCACCTTAAAGGTGCATTTATACCAGATCTATATACTGAGCAATAAATTCTTCCTCTTCGCCTCCGCGATTGTCCGCCAACAGGGACACACAAGGACACACTTTGTGCAACAATGGAGAAGTTAACGCCAAAATCGTACCATCTTCACTTTCGGTCCCACCGGAAGGTCTAACTTTGCTTCGAATTATGATAAATCCAAGTTTAATGTTTGAAAAAATTATAGTTCATGAACCACACAATGGATTTGTACAATCTATACATCATCAGAAAGGCCTTTAAAAACCCAACAAACGCTACAAAAGGTGAACCCATTTGACTTTGAATTCCGGTTCAAACGGGAAGTGTTAACATTTCAAAAATTCATATCTCAAGAACTATCTCAAATTGCAATTTTATCACATTTTTTACATCAGAATGTAGGTCTGTGAGCCCTCAAACTTTTGCACAGAGATAATACCAATTTGACTTCTGGTCCAAATCGGATATTAAAATCCACGTATGTATTGACCTGCTTGCAAACTGTGTATACGCAAAAGTACTGTGGCTGGCTCTTCCGTTCCATTGCTTATAAGGTTCAAAGTGCACGAAGCCTGATTTGGCATTGGGCTTTGTAAATCTAATCAAACAAACCCCCAAATAGTGAGCGTTTTTTGTCGGCAAACAAAGACACACTTTCCAAACTTCCGTAACTTTCAAATTTCACATATGGATAAATCAGTAACAGTACATTCCAGCGCTTAAGTGATGTAATCATGACGCCATCAGGTGCTGATATTCATTAATGTAAACTTTATTACTCTGAAAAATCATCCCCTAAACTCCCAAAACTATGTTGACAATCCATAGGCGTATGTCTTATGAAAGGGCTTAACCAACTTCATTAAACTTGCACTGACATGACCCAATTTGACCTTGTCTTCCGGTCAAAACCGGAAGTTGAGATGAGAAATATAATCCCAGGCCTGGTTTTGAGGTCTGCAAACAGTACGATCTGAAACTCTGACATGGTTTCTGTGCATGAAATAAAGTTTGACTTCTAAGCCTTCCAATTTAAAGGATAGTGGCCTCATTATCTTCAACAGCATGCTCTTGTAACAAGTTTTAAAATGCAATATTTTCTAAAGGTTCTTTTACAAATTCATATCTTGAGAACCATAGCTGTTCAAAGTTCACACGCTGTTAGAACTTTACTTGTAAAAGACACCGCTGCAATGACGTCATCAGGTGTCAAAAAACATTAAATTACAGTTAAATGTGTGGGGAAAAAAATCATAACTCATGTACCAAACAATAGATTTTTGGAATCTATACATCACTCTGTTTTGGAGCTTTAATCAATTTTAGACATATACATTTTCCATTTCTATCTTTTTAAAGAGTGGTCTATAAAGAAATGAATGATATAAGAAATATTGCTTAACTAATTTCTGCTAAGCAAAAATATGTAGGACACCAGTCAAAGATGCTACATGTGGCTGGTAATCTTATTCTGGTAAAGCATAATTTTGTTGTGATTAGATACTTTTTCTGCTTCAGCAGCTCTATGAAAGTGGGCCCTGCAGGTAAAAGAGAAAAACTACTACATGAAAGAGAAACACTACCATGTGATAGAGAAACACTACCACTTTAAGGTAGTGCTGGAGTCCTTTCACTTCAGTAACAGCACAGAGGAAGAGTCCTACGTAGCGCTATAAAGCAAACATTAATTTGCAAAGAGCCAGGTTAAGGGTTTGGCTCAATAGAATCTGGAAGATCATGCATGAAAGTGAAGAAAAGTAGGGGAACAATGACTGTCCCTTGTGAAAGTTTTGGAACTCACTGTGCACCAGCAACAACTCCTTGGTGCAAAAAGTCTTGAGCCAGTTAAAGAGTATAAATGATGGAACTCGTGTTGTACAGGATTCAAGTATGAAATAGAAGTACATGTACATGTACAATGGCTTTCAGCTTTCATTTGTAAAAATTGTATGCTGACTTTGATATTTAGTCTTTATTATGGCATTACTTGTATGTTAAAACACTTTCAACACACGAAAATGCTGCTCTAACGATGGTTCCTCGTCAGCAAAATGCAAGCATTCTTCAACATCAGCACCTTTTCTTTTGAGTAAATCTACAAAGATTGCTTCTTCTACTCCAATATATGGTCTTTTTGGATCTTGGACTTGTCTTGGTGTAACATGAACGCGTACCTTTACACCCAAATCAACCAGCTGCTGCAGTGGCTTTTCATCCGTTATCCACACTTTGGATGTCAAGCTATGCCCTCCATCCAACCAGTACAGAGCTCTGGTCATTCTCAGCATGTCTGTTTTGTCTGAAATTGTTTTAACATCCTCAAGTTCATACACTAGTTGGTTGAGTACCACACATCCTTTGCTAAATCCTACAGCAACAAGAGGAACATTTTTAGACATTGGTAGCACGGTCTGTTTTTGAACATGAAGTTGATTAACATTATTAATTGCAGTAACTATGAGTTTGTGAAGATGCATCAATCCATTGACATTATCAAAGCTGACAGGAGCACCAAACATATTACAGTGCAGAAAATTATCATAACAGCTGAAAGTACCATCATGAATGCGGCTTGGTTTGACTAACCACACATAGGAGTCCACAAATTTGTGATGTAAGAGCGCACAGGTGTCCTCATAGCTCCAACATGACCACTTGTAGTTTGCCTTATGTGTGATCATCATTTGGTAGAAATTCTGTTGATAAAAAAAATCAGTTTAGAACATTCATGAGTTATGAATATTGAGTCATACTGCATTTCTGACCGGAAAAAAAAACCTAAACAAGATTAAAAGATTCTCATTGAAGACAGACATAACATTTCTTTTTCAATTTTGGGTTGAACAAAGAAAAAATAACTAGAGTGGAATTTGAACCTTTGCCCTCCAAATTAATGTGCCAGTGCTCTACCTACTGAGCTACGTACATTTGTAGCTAGCCCTAATGTTGAAAGTCTCCGTTTATCCAATTTCTTTGTTCGGGGGTGCCCCTCAAAAGCCATCTACCCTGAAACTGCTGTATAACCAAGGATGTTTAGGATACAACCTGGGAAGAGTCAGGTAAACAAGGTGAACAAGAGATACACACCTTAAAATCGTTTTGTTAACAGGCCTGACAAAAGACACTTCAACTGATCATGTCATGGCTCGTACAACAACAGATGATCATAATCTCATACAATTCTTTTCGTCAGACTACAGACAAGAATTTCAAAAGCCAATTGTTTCTCCTACTTGACATGAAGCCAGCAGGTCAGATTAAAACTGTGGACACAATTGAGAACTGGTTACAAAAGATCAGTGAATTTTAAAGACTGAACAGGGCTACCATTTGGAGTTAGGACACTCTTCAAGGACCCGATCTCAGTTACACGTGCTGAGAAAGATGGCCTGGCGGTTTAGAGCATCGAATTAAAGTTCTGGTGGCTAAGTCATCAGGATGTGAGCTCGAATCCAGGTCATGCTTTTATACTATAATTGCTTCTTCACCCAGGGGTATAAATGAGTACCTGCAAGGAAAGAAGTTGATATTGTGTTTGAAAAAAGCCTTTGGAGCGCCACGGCAGCCTGGGCTGTATACTCCCAAGAGGGAGCTGAGCAAGATTAAAGGAATGTTATTGGCCCAATGGCCAGGGCACTAATGTCAAGCGCATAGATACGTTATTGTAAAATGTACATTATACGAACTAGTTATTGAACTTGTTGTGTCACACAATGGCTCTAACTTCACAAGCCAAGAATTTGAGGAGTTTCTGCAGCGTAACAAGATCAAACATGTAAGAACTGCTCCCTACCATCCAGCGTCGAGCGGATTGGCCAAATGGTCAGAACAGACTGTGAAAGATGTACTGCGAAAAATAACAGGGGGCACAATTGAAACAAAGTTGTCTCGCTTCTTGTTTCACTATCGCAAAACAGCACTCCACTACGAACAAAATTTTATCTCAAGTGATAAAGGGAAGAAAGCAGAGCACACTTGGACTTGCTGAAACCAAACCCTTGGAGAGAGGGTACAATACAAGCAGGCAAAACAAAAGGAACAACATGATCTTCAAGCAAAAGACCGTCTCTTTTTTGAGGGGGACCTTGTGCTTGCAAAAGACGTTCATTATGGAACGGCGCTGTACAGTTCATTCAGGATTTGCCAAGAGGATGGACGCACATAGAGGCGGCTCATAGAGGCGGCACAAAGATCGTCTGCAGACAACCCCAACGCTAAAACTTTTCCGCCCACAAGCTTACTAGATGTCCAGTTGCCAGAAGTGGTAATTCAATCTTAAGATCTTCTGAAGCAGAATACAGCATGCAGTGGACCAGCCACAGTAAACACACTCTGTCTTCATACCCACACCAGTACACAAAAGGAAACCTCCAACCTTTCTCAAGGACTATGTGGTAGGCCAACTTGTAGAAACTTGGACAATTACTTTGGCCTGTGTTTTAAGTGTTGGAATGTTTGGTCGTTATCAACCAGTTATTTTCCCACGGACATTGATATAGCGCCCTCTATAGTGAAGTTTGGAAGTCGTTAACATGGCGCTGAGGTAACGTAAACTTGTAAGAGTTGACATGCAGAATAAATAAGTATTCGAGTTTATATACTTTTTGAGGCTTTGCATGGTGAGGTATCAATGTATATTCAGTTTGCGGTAACACCACATGTATATCTACTAGCTATGTAGATTTGTTCTTAGAGAACTTGGTCTTGCTTTTTATTCTACTGCTGCGGAGTAGATTTTTGTAAATCGGGAGACTACTTAGTTCTGAAAAAAAGTGTCCAGCTTATTAGCTACTACCTGGGCGGAGGGTAGGAAATTGGCCGGGACTACTACTTTGGCTTAATAGTGGATCGGATCGAGGGGACTTCTCGTTATTAACTTCACTGCCGCGGAGTGAGTTCTTAATTGGTCTCAACGCTTCGACTAGCTTGCTCTAGGTAGTAGCTAATATTCAAGTTTATGCTACATAGGGGGCCTATTTGTTGCCTTCATCTAGTTCAAAAGGACGATCTAAAATATAAATATTTGCCTTGAATTTTAGTTGGTGTATTGACATAGTTTAGAAATACTGAGTGCTACGACTCCCAAGGTTATCCCCTTAGGAAAATCAAACGCTCCAGGGGTCACCAAGGTCATGAAGGTTGTAGAAGTCTCAACCATTCACTGTAGCACAGGTAAAAGCAGGTAAAAATAGCACAGGTCAAAATCTTAAAGGCCATATTTGTCTTATAACACCCCATACATTGATTCTGCCTAGATGTGATGATACCAAGTTACCATCATGGGTATAGTACATGGGTATAGTACATTGGTTGCTATGGGTAAAGGCCTTGTGCTTCGTGGGGCTTTATAGTGAAAATAACATGCATGATTCACGCTCTAAAGCAATCAAAGGGCAGAATCCAAGTATTTGGTGTTTTAATACTCCATTATGCATGCAACAATTTTTAGTATTCATCATTTATGCCTAATGGTGAATTTTACCTGTATATCACCTGGAAAGAACACCACATGCCTTTTTGGTTTGTTTTGTTGTTCTGAGGAGGAAGCTGACTGCATTGTTGAGAATAACACATCATTCTGACGTTTGCCGTGCCCACAAACATTTTCAAGCAGAAAGAAATTTATGCCTTCAATATATTTTCCTGCCATTTGGGACAAGTACTGGAGGAGTACCAACTAGCACACAAAAGAAAAACATGTGATTAAATGTAAATAAGTTAAATTCAAACAATTAACAAACAAACTAGACAGAAGATAGGGTTGTCAGAATACAGGGAGCCGTCACCTTAAACAGTGGCAGCAGGTAAGAAAGCAGTTTTCTTGGGTTTTAGATAGTAAGGGGAAAAAAATGAAAAGCATATGTGGTAAATCTTGTGAATCTTTGAAGAAGGTGGAATAAGTCCACCTGTTGCATTAGTGGTGATTCCAGCATTAAGTTTTTGTTAATTAAAAAAACAAAAAAACAACAGTTGCCAAAGATTGGCAAACTTCACTCTCAGAATAGATTATAGCATTATAGCAATAGGCATACATGTAGACAAAATAACCGACACATATTTGACGATTTGCAATTTAAACCTTTCTCACACATTCTCAAATAATGTTCACCTGCATACATTCAGCATCCAACATCAGATGTAAAAAAGGGGAAACAACTCTTGTAATTTTGTTTGCATTTTGCAGTACACATAATACAAGGTTGGCTAGGCTAAGCCTAGCCAACCTTGTTGGGCTGAGTGTTATGGCTCTCCTTTTAACATTGGACTTATCATAGTCACGACTATGATAAATCCAATGTAAAAAGAGAGCCATAACAGCCCAACAAGGTTGGCTAGGCTTGCTCCTAAAACTATGAGGTTCCTTCAACTACCATTTACACGTGGAGACGATAGCAGAACGAACCTCATGCTAAGTTCTAGGAGTAGGCTAGGCTAATAATAATAATAATATATTGTATTTGTATAGCGCCTACTGCAGGCCAGCCTCTAAGCGCTTAACATTCAGTATTTCCTGCAAGGTATTTGGGGCTACGTTTGAAGTATGAGACCTACTCCTTTACATAGCACCTTGTAATGGTTTACAAGGTGCTGTGGCGCAATATGCAGCCAATCAAACCAGGAACACCGGGGCGGACCCCTTCTCTTTTCGATAAGTGCACTGGGTTCTTTTTCGTGCGTTACACAACACACGGGACCAACGGCTTTACGTCCCATCCGAAGGACGAAGCAATCATGGTTAAGTGTCTTGCTTAAGGACACAAGTGTCACGACCGGGGCTCGAACCCACACTCTGCTGATCAGAAACACCAGAGCTTGAGTCCAGTGATCTTATCCACTCGGCCACGACACGCCTACAGAACCCAAACCTTCAAACCAGGGTGCTCCTGCTTCTCTACTACTACGCTAGCAATATTAATAGGCAGGCCATTTGCCGCACAGCACTTCTACAGACAGAGCGGACAATGCGCACGTAAATTATTATTATTATTAACTGACATGATGTTGTTACTGTACTTAGTAATAGTATACTGTACTGAGCAGAACTTATGGCTTTTCGAGTTCCCACTTTTGAAATAAGAAATCATTTATGATTTACCGACCAGTACTCATAATTCAATAGTCTAGCTCCTCAGAGACGGCGGGACTTCGTTTGTATTACTAAATACTAATACTATTTTTACTATAATTAATACAGTCATTTGACCAGTTCGGGATCATTGACCAGTTCGGGATCACTTCAACTTTGCAACAACCCTATAATTAAGTTACTTCTCACATTACCAATTTCTGTTGATACATGTGAAGAATAACATGCAATAAACCAACAAACCCAAAATAAGGTTCCAAACTTCATCAACAAATAAATTATGGCCATTTTCTTGAAGTTTGTCTGCGATTTTGATCATAATTTAAAAAAAAAATGTTGGTTGAAAAACGCTGTTAAAACTTCTCACCTTTAAAATTTGAACGCCAGGGCGAATAACATTTATGTTAAATGCTTAGAATGTGTTAAAAATATTTCAGGTAAATACTGAGCAGTCGTCTTGTTTTTTTGAGGAGACGAAATTACCGAAATCGTCTTTTGGGGGGCATCGTACCCTTGACCAGTTCGGGATCACTCACTACTCAGCATCTCTCATTGCATCAAATGGTGCCGCACTCAGTGAGGTAAAATCTTACTGCTGCAGTCGAAAGTTTATTTGTTGCTTTTAAGATACATTTCTTCAACAAATTCTTGTAGGAATATTGTTTTTTTGTGAGAAAATGAAACTTGGAGGAGGAAATTGCGACTGTAAGAATAGATATTTGGGTCAATGTTGCTTTTAGGCGTGCTTCACCTTTTCATTTGCCTTTGCTGTTGTTTTGTGTTTTTGTTGCTCGATTTTTGCGCTGCTGTTGAATACACTTGCATGAAATTCTCTGGAGAAAGGAAGTCCATGTCCATGCCAACACACTTGTGAAGTTTGTGTCCTTGAGAGAGAGTTTTATGAATGGGAGTATTGGTTTGCAATAGAGGGCAAGCTACTGATTCAGAATAGAATCAACTGATCCTGAACTGGTCAAACAGGTGACAATACTTTTCTCAAAGCCTCTTCAAAAGTACTAATCTTTTTTTGTCAGTGGATACTTGGTGAGTTTTATAACATGTTTAGGTAAACTGATAAACTTTTTTGTTTAAAATGTCAAAGAGATTGCAACCAAAACAATGTGAATTCAAAAAGTGATCCCGAACTGGTCAAATGACTGTATTATTATATTAGTTAAATACTTTAATACTATTGTCAAAAATGAAGAACTAGATATATAAATAATTAATACAGACTTGAAACATGGTGAGGAAGAAATGATTATGACATCAGCTCCATTTTCACAAACAACACTTCCCGACACATCATTCACACTTACCATGGAAGGAGGGAGAGGGCTTCTTACGAAGAAATACAACGCTGTTTATTGAGTACCGTACAAAACATTAGACTCTGCACAGACATAAACTAGTTATTAACATGTCTGTGATTAGACTAGACTAGGTAAATAATATAGCGCACTCTTGCATGCACGTCATGTTTCGGGGAATCCCCTAAAGCTAGCGGTACACGTTGCTTTTGACGTGAGGTGTTGAGTCCTTTCTCTAGTAGACTTGGTTCCAAGTCTGCGATCGTGGCTTTTAGTCTACCCGATAGCCAATGCATTATTGCCTGAAATAGCGCCCTCTTGTAGATTTACCTCCGTCATTAGCCTACGATCACAGACTTGGGACCACTGTTCAACCATAGAGCTACAAACCCAGCTCTATGGTTCAACGGTTTGTACACACCCTATGGCGAATTAGTCCAAAAGTGGACGGAACAATCTGATTGGTCGGAATCGCAAAAAACCTTCGATAACTAAATATTCAAACAAAACCATCTACGGGATAGTTGGGGGAGACATATTCAACGATTCCATTTAAAGTAGGGTGCAACTGTTATCGCGGAGTAGGAATCATGTATTTTGTTATGTGTTTTTAATACATTAAGATCTCATTAAACTTATCTATGTATTTTAAAAACTGTTTACGTACCAAGGACTATACAAATTTAATATCGAATGAACACAGTGACAATTTTAAGCGAGTTCAGCCTGTTAGTAATAGACGCTGCCAGTAGGTTTCTGCCGTCTCCTGATTGGCCAGCTCCCTGGCGTACGCTTGATTATTTACATTCATCTTTGAAAACATGAATATACATAAACGCAAGGGGGTCAAGTCTGAGATTGCGAGTTGGGGCGCGTGATAGCTAATCTGTGGGGGCGTTTTTCGTTTGTTAGTGGCCTGACGTTTCGACCCTTAGCAGAGTCTTTCTCGAAGGCTAAATGACAAGACTACAAACATAAACAGGTACATGTTATATTACTGATGTAACAAAAGCAGTCAAGTGGAAATAGATGATGCTGAGGAAAATACACAAAGAAAGCAGGCGGCTGAACAGAAAGGAGGGTAACAAAAGGGATGGGGATTGGGGGAAGGGGCTGGTTGACCACAAGAGGTGGGAACACAAAGGACAAAATCAATGAAAGGGAGAGGGAGAGAAAGGTAGTTAATTGGTGAATGAGGCAGACTGGGGGGGGGCGGCTTATCTGTGCTGAAAAGGAGAAGACAAAGACAAAAAGTTATTAGTCATTTTATTTCCTTCTTGGATGTTCAGACCCGTGGGGTTGAATGGTCTGGAGACGTCTTATCCATAATTTCTCTCTACTCAGACGAACAATCTCTCTGTGGTTTCCTAGTGCCTCAATGCCCTGTAAAATCATGTCAGAAATTGAGTGATTAGGAAGATTGAAATGATGTCCTACGGGTGTATCCAGCTTATGGGTGTTGACCGTGGATCTGTGACCGTAGAAACGTCTCTTGAGTGTAGTTCTCGTTTCACCAATATATTGAACACCACAAACTTTGCAAGATATTAAATAGATTAGATTAGTGGTGGTGCAGGTCACATGACCCCTTGTCCTATGGGTGAGATATTAATGTAGTTAAAAAACTCATAACAAAATACATGATTCCTACTCCGCGATAACAGTTGCACCCTACAGTTTAAATGGAATCGTTGAATATGTCTCCTCCAACCTATCCCGTAGATGGTTTTGTTTGCATATTCATGTATCGAAGAATTTTTGCGATTCCGACCAATCAGATTGTTCCGTCCACTTTTGGACTAATTCTCTATAGGGTGGGTACAAATAGACTTGATGACAAGTCGTTAGTCAGTGTCTATTTGTCTGCCAGCGCTGCCTATTACAAACACACATCATGCCGTTCATGCAACAGTCACAGTGCTATTGTACATTCATGCAACGGTCGTAGGTAGCGCGTGGCAAGGTCCGTCACGTCAGCTCTAACGACTTGAGTAGCTTGTTCCCAGCCGAATATTCATATATGGTAAGTTATACATTGCATATGCAAAAGTTGCCATAGAGAGGGCCAATGGTAGCTCGTCTGACAAAATTGGAAGAATTCATTATAAACATGGGAATGTATCTTTTTTGTTGGCTTTTTTTTTGAATGACAGTTTATTTGTCAACATCAATGTAAAAAGCATAACATTTCAATCATTGCAACAATTTCTTAACTTTCTTTAAAGATAAATTTGACCAATGCATTATCATAAAATGTTACTATCGATAATAAACCCCCTATCAAAGAATGAAGTGTGCGCTTGGTAGCTCCTTTTGCTGGGATCGAGGATGTGTGTACCGTCCCCGCAACTAGACAGCACAACAATTACCGACTTGATTTTAAGACTAGGGTACAAACCGTTGAACAATGGTCCCAAGTCTGTGATCGTCTAATGAGGGCGCTATTTCAGGCAATAATGTATTGGCTATCGGGTAGACTAAAAGCCACGATCGCGCAGACTTGGAACCAAGTCTAGCCTGTTGCGCTTAAACACGTTGGTAAAACAGTTAGTTAAAATGGATAATAGAAAGTTTTGCAAGAAATCCCAACAACCATCCCTCGACGATGTCGTCGATAGATTTGCCAGGAAATAGCCCCACTCAAGAATAACGCTGGTGTAAGTCCGTCAAAGTGGTAAGTCAATGCTTTTCTGCAGTACAAAATTACATTATAGATATTTGTTTGCCCCCCTAAATTTAAGTTTGCCCCCTCCCCCTCTTGCCCCCTCCCCCTCTTGCCCCCTCCCCAGATTAACAGGTCTGGTGCCGCCGCAGGGCCAAGGCCTACAGGACTGTCACTTTCTACACGTTCGTATCATTTTCATTGTGAAAAGTTGAAGTTGAAGTTTAAGATACCACACGAGTCATGAACATTCCATAAAGCCGTTTAAAAATGTTGGGCGTTTAGGTTTTTAGGAAATTTTCAGGAAATAATCACTGAACATTCCCTCCGGCCGCCCGCCTTGCATGCACGCCTTCGGCATGTTTTGCGTACACTCTCGTGGAACGCGCGCGTACCAAACAATCGCGTTAATATTCTATAGGCGGTATGTGTCATCAGCACCTGCGCAAAACACGCACCGACGCGCACTTTCACCGGGAAGTGTGTGACGAAGAATAATTCCTCCTACTTTTATCGTTTTGGAGAAAGTTCAGTAAAAAGAGGAGAAACAGCAAACAACTAACGCGAGAAAAGGTATCTACTTACGGATTTAACATTGTTTCCAAGTCTGTTGGTGAATTTTTCACCCTTAAAACACAACTTTTCTATCATCATCTACCCGCTCGCCCATTGCTTTACACGTGTTTTCGCTTGCGTTTTCGCGGATTTTGCACATGAATTATGGTGCTGTCAAAATTACGGTATCCAGACGTTGATTCCATAGCGCCCTCTGTAGTGGAGATGGGCACTGCAGTCTACATGTCCTACACATGTGTATGTTGAACAATATTATTGACTGTGATGCCTGAGCGAAATCCGGATTTTTTGAACAATTAGTGTACACAAAAAATACACACAGCTTGTCTCATATCCTTTGGGCATGGGGGATGAGCCATGGCTACGGAGGAATGAGCAGAGGAGAAGCTAAGTAGTTAGACGTTACTGCCGTGGAATACTTTGTAGTTTGTGTAAGTGATTAGTACAGTAGTAAGTAGTAGACTAGTACTAGCTGACTAGAAAATACATGTTTTTAGTGTAGCGGTCCTACTACAGTCATTTGACCAGTTCGGGATCACTTTTTGAATTCACATTGTTTTTGGTTGCAATCTCTTTGACATTTTAAACAAAAAAGTTTATCAGTTTACCTAAACATGTTATAAAACTCACCAAGTATCCACTGACAAAAAAAGATTAGTACTTTCGAAGAGGCTTTGAGAAAAGTATTGTCACCTGTTTGACCAGTTCAGGATCAGTTGATTCTATTCTGAATCAGTAGTTTGCCCTCTATTGCAAACCAATACTCCCATTCATAAAACTGTCTCTCAAGGACACAAACTTCACAAGTGTGTTGGCATGGACATGGACTTCCTTTCTCCAGTGAATTTCATGCAAGTGTATTCAACAGCAGCGCAAAAATCCAGCAACAAAAACACAAAACAACAGCAAAGGCAAATGAAAAGGTGAAGCACGCCTAAAAGCAACATTGACCCAAATATCTATTCTTACAGTCGCAATTTCCTCCTCCAAGTTTCATTCTCTCACAAAAAAACAATATTCCTACAAGAATTTGTTGAAGAAATGTATCTTAAAAGCAACAAATTAACTTTCGACTGCAGCAGTAAGATTTTACCTCACTGAGCGTTTTTCAACCAAAATTTTTTTTTTTAAATAATGATCAAAATCGCAGACAAACTTCAAGAAAATTGCCATAATTTATTTGTTGATGAAGTTTGGAACCTTATTTTGGGTTTGTTGGTTTATTGCATGTTATTCTTCACATGTATCAACAGAAATTGGTAATGTGAGAAGTAACTTAATTATGGGGTTGTTGCAAAGTTGAAGTGATCCCGAACTGGTCAATGATCCCCAACTGGTCAAATGACTGTATTACTAAATACCGTCAACACACCGTCAACACCTCCAATATAAATTTTAAATCGACGAAAGAGGCGACGAACTCTAAAGTATGGGCTAAAAAAGGGAGAATTTCCATTGGTTTGCGGTTATATTTCTTTTGTGAAAATGCAGGGTTTTTACGCGAAAATATGATCGCTAAGCTGTTGTGTTGGATGCCATCTTGCCTTCTCATGTAGTTGCGATGATCGTAACCCTCCATCCTCCCGACAGTCGCAAATCTGGTGACTAGTCTGTCAACATTGGTCGAAATTGCACTGATGGTCGAATCGTGTGCAGAGTGTCTCGTAACCCTCCGGTCTGAGACCGTCGGGAGGATGGAGGGTTACGATCATCGCAACTACTTCTCATGGAGCTTGTACAACTACAATATGGACAACAGAGGGTGCCTTGCTGCAGATGGCTGGCTTATGGATAGCACTTAACAGTCCAAGCTCCGGCAATATGGCGGCCAGCGGCTATGCTGCTTAAAGATAATTTTTTTGCGTGAAAAAAACCCAACATTTTCATAAATAAAATGTAATTGTAACTTCAAACCAATGGAAATTCTCCTTTAGCCCATACTTTAAAGTTTAAAGTTCTGTGCCTTTTTTGTCGATTTAAAATTTTGGAGGTGTTGACAGTGTGTTGACGGTACTGTTCGTGTTTACTGTGCATTGATGATGGCCTATTCATGGGACTAAGTTAGTTCTACTACTCTAGGGTAGGAGTAGAGGTAGACCCAGTAACCAGGTAACTGGGGCGATGTACTCCTTTTTTTCGAAATCATGTTAGATCATGTACTTGCAGTGCCCGTAACCAGGCTTTTTTAAACAGCCGTTGATTGAATCCACTGCACATGATCTACCGCTTGCCGCGACGACACGGTAGGCAGGGCACCCGACTAGCCAGGTATATGAGAGATGGCTGTGTCGGGCATAGTTGGGGGACAGATGATCTACAACAATTCGCTGGGGCACTAGTATGACCAAAGATGTCAAAATTTTGAAAAGAGGAGTACAGCGCCCAGTTACTGGGTCTAGAGTAGAGGAGTAGGTTGAGCTTTGGAGGAGGTACAAATAGAATACTTCTACTCCTACTCCTAGTCACAGGTTTAAGATTTGCCCGGGTCTAGTGTCATGCCGATTGCTAACAAGTGTCCGCTGCCAAATAGTGTCTGCTCATTAGCATACATGTACATGTATTGTGATCTTGGTCCTGCTTCTATGATGTGACATTGTGTACGGAGCCTTGCCAAACAGTGCCCGGTTACTTTTGCCAAATATACTGACCATTCTTGTCCTTTTTTCCCGGACACTACTTGGCACGTTACTTCCCAAATTAGTATCATGCGACCACTGTGCATAAAAGGCTCATCAGACACTATTTGGCAGTAGACACTTTTTGACATGACACCAGCAAGTGGTAGTGAGGCATGACACCAGTCTCCGTCACTGCAACGGAAGGATCCAACCTGGGCTATGGAAAGTGTTTAACGGGTTCTCCATTGCATTTGTTTGGATTCGCAAACAGGAATAACTGAGACATTGGATTTTACAATACAATGATTGATGCCGGATTGTTTTTATGAACATTAACTGTAACTGTAACTCAAAGGAGTCATCTTGTCAACACCGGCAGCTATAGACAATAGACTGTAAAAGTCCCATGGGTATTCAAACTTCTGGGACCATTGTGGGCCCAACCATAAATGGATTTTTATGTGGGCAAGATTTTTTTAAAAATTATTTTAGTTTAACTCTTTCAGTGCCCGCGGTTTCTTGTGTCTTTACCCTAAAATGCCCAGCTTTTTGAGGTTTTAAAAATTCTGTAAAAAAAAAAAATAATAAGTTTTACTCACGAAACAAAATGTATCTTGCTGATTTATGTTGCCCTGGTACATCCCAAAGTCTTTTGACTTTTGCATTTCTTTATTGAGTGATATATTGTGAAACACTCTCCAGCACAGAGGAGAATATGCGGGTGTCACGCCTGACATCCCTCCTCCTACAAACTCTACAGTTTCTCTGTACATTTCTGCAAGTTGCAGAAGAAGGGGGATAGTTTTTGTTTGTGAACTCTGAACCCACCTTCCAGCCTGTCTACTGGATCATTTACTGGGACCCTCTGGGGGGCTGGAAGGGGTTTACAGTGTATCGACCTCATCCAAATCACTTGAGTCACTGGTGCAGATCTATGATTCGCAGTCAAACTTCTCACTACATCCATTTGAAATTCCAGAAGTGGTAGCTTTTATCTCGGATGGGCAATTTTGTTGAGGATGTGTGCGTTATGCATGGATAGCTCCATCAGGTAGAACAATATTTTCTTTGTCACTGTTTTTTGGATCGAAGGGTAGTATGATAGTATTTTGTCCACTCTGTCTACCCTAGACATGAACCGATTGTACTTTGTGATGCAGAGTGGCTTGTGTACATCATTACGTTCTCCACCTCTTCTTGTGACTTGAACTATACCCACTGCAGCATTATGTTGGGTACTGAGTGCCCTGACTGTTTTATTATCTTGCCATGCCAAGTTCAGGCAGCGACCATTGTCCCTTGCGATGATGTCTCCATTTGCCATCCGGTGTTGTCCATCCCCAGCTGTTTGAACAACCTTTGGTTCCCCACAATTTTTCCTGAGTGTTCCAACAGTGTCTCTATCGAGAAGGGCCTCACTTAGTGCCACAGAGTTATAAGAATTGTCCATGTAGAGTGTGCGATGTACCCCAAGCAAACGATCAAGCAGTGCGAAGACAGTCTCCCAAATTGTGTTGTCAGTTCTGTCATATATATCCTCAGGTTCCAACAATAGGCATTTCCTGAATTGGCAAGGATGTATCCTTTGATTTCGTACTTTATGGGTTTCTGTGGATTGTAAACACAAAATGCAAGCCAACCTTTCCATTTCAACATTCCCTCATCGATGGAAATTTCAGCACCAGGTTCATACAGTTTCACGAACTTGAGAATAATGAAGAGAAATTGCCATAATTTTTTAGTAAACACTAACATTATAATAAGGCAATCTACATTATTGAACTCTCTTTGATGCGTGCACGAGTAGTGGACATAATATGCAAGGCTTTAACTGCCTCAACATTTTGACCATTGTTGTTAAGAGTCACTGCCCCTAAGAGTGTACCAAGTGGTGATTCATGGGTTCTCAGATCATCTTCTATAAAAATAGAGTGATACATAATCATACCAAACTGAAACTAATACCCAAAAGTTTAACTTGCTGAATCTTTCGGTTTTGACGTAATAATTATCAAAGTTTTAGCCAAAAAAGCCTTGTAAGTAAAAGTAAAACATTTTTTTAAAGCTCAAGTTGAGCACATAACCGGAGTAAAACATACATTTTGGGATCACGTTGGCGCGTTGTGTTATGCTGACCTGAACCTTTGATGAACAGAGCCCTCGTGCCATTTTCAAGGCCTCATAACTCAATGCGCCTGTAAGATCTCATGAAATAAACAAGTTCACATTAAAGAACTCGCAGTCCTATTCTAAACAAATTTATGTGCAAAGTCGGTGGGATCTTGTTGGCGCAGAGAGATAATAGAGGTCAAAGGTAAGATTTTACAAATTCTCTCACATTTTTGCACTCCATAACCTCTTATGCCAACATAAAAAAACTTAAAATGACAACCAAGTTTAGAAACAGTCTTCATCTAATGACAAATGAAAGAAGAATCTTTGGATCTACATTTTGCATTTCAAAACAAATAATATTAATATTGGCATTCCACACATATTAGCTTAGAATTGGCTTCCAGACGGCACACCATGCACTTTTCTCATTATTGTAAATACCTGTGCCAACAAGATCCCATATATATGTTTTCAGTATTTGGTTTATTTGAGTGTTCCTCAACAGATTTTAATTGAAAAATAATTGGGGTTATGTTGGCGCACAAATATAATAATGGTCAAAATATAATGTACAGGTAGGTCGTACATAACTACAAATTTTTACTATTTCAGGCAATTTTGTGCCATCAAGATAAACACGAGCCAATATGATCCAAATTAAAATTGTTTGCATTTTATGATTAGGTTCTCGGCAACACGTAGGCAAAAATTTTTTGATTTGTATGATGCTAAAAAATATTACAGGTCAAAGGTCAGAAGAGCAGTGTTCATGATTGCATCTTAATATTAAACAATTTCCTAGACCACACGCGATATAGAGGCTTTGCACTCAATCAATTCATGGAAGGCCCCTCCTATGCTATATTCTGTTTTTATGAATGAGTCACTTACTATGACTTTTCTAGAAGCATTTACTCTAGTGGTTTGAATGGTTATTTTAGGAAACTTGTAATGGCGTGAAGTTGCTAGTTCATAGTTTTAAAAATCTCTAGAAAATGGTGAAACTTATAAATACGGCCCAAGACAGCTTTCATGCAGGATTTGAAGCTGTTTATCAGTCATGTCAGTACTTGTGATGTTGCTTGTTACTCATCTGTAGAACGTTTTGGAAAAGTTCATTGTGACCGAGTGAAGTTTGAAAGTCATTGTGTAAACTAGTCCTCAGTTCAGTATGTTAAGGGTTTCTTCTTCCCTATGTTTTTGTGAGGGGAGTTGGCTTGCATCCCTAGGTTTCTTGTAGGTGAATTCACCCTGTTTTGCAGCTCATTTTGACACCGTCAAGGGGCTGTTTTTCACTGGATCCTCCTCAAGCTCTTGCCTTGTTATTTCCTATAAGATCTTTGCTTAAATGACACTTGATTAAGACTTGTAACCATTGCACGCTAATTAAACCCTATTAAATTGAAGCGGTTGATATTTTCAACATGAAATTACTTTGTTTTGTTGTTCTTTATGTCAGTGTGACTATGTTTGATTTATTTTTTTGCATCTGAAAAAATTAGGCTTTTTGAGTGATTGGTATTTGCAGTTGGGGTTTGCCCCTGGGAAAAGGAAAGTTTTGGGGTGAACAGGTCAAAGGTCAAGGTCACTGTGGTGAGTTCCAAATGAAACCTCATTCCATTGCCGTGCCATTTTTTTCCCCAGTAGGCACGCTGCCTAATCGTTACCCCATGTATTGGTTAATTAAAATGTACCAGCATGGCACATTTTAATTCGGCCTGTGTTTGATCCACTCTACGCGCCCGCTCAAGTGTGTAGCCGGTAAAAGAGGCATCAAGTCAAGACAAGGTATCTGAGTACTGAGTATCCAATACTACATTGTAAGTCTCACAGCCGAGTACCAAGTACTTTGAGTACAAAGAAGAAATGTAATTCAAAATAAGGTATGAAACACTGATGTACACTTTACACTTTGTATTTAATTTGTCAGTATTTTATTTTATATTATTGGCACTGAAAAATTTTACGGTTGTCATATTTATTTTTATCTTAACAAAATGTGTTTGTGAAAAATAGCTTTGAATTTTACTTTTTCACAGAGCTATGCATTTTATTCAAGGCATATCATTGGCAACCTCGTTCCCAGTGGTGTACGATCTCAAAGCGCCATTTTGTTTTCTTTCCCAGAATGCCTTGCTCGATTGTAACCCCTGGAAGTGTGACTTTAAAATATCCAAATATATTGGATATTTTAATTAGTCCCGTGGTTGATCCATTCTGTGTTGGAGACTTCGCAGAGCGCGCTGTCAAAGGACGCATCAAGTCATGGAGCAACTGGCCCCCTCTCATTTGATCTTGTGATACACCTGATACAACTGTATGTAGTTTAAGGTGACCATGTAAAAACATGATTCATGTGAAATGAATTGCGTCAAAATATGTGCATTTTTACGCGCATGTACTAAGTGTCCTACAAGCGCTCGAATGTTTTTAACAAACGTGCACGCAAAGCAGTACATTTTGGTTAGCCAATCAGCATTGATTTTCAGTGTTTCCCTCCCAGGGGTTTAGCGACGAGAGGTATGAATACGGCGCGCTGCCCATGGTAGCGAGGCTATGAAAATACATAAACATCATTTTGACAACCTTACAACCTGGCCAGATTTTTTAAAACAAAATATCTTGGAGTTTGTTTAATCTTTGACTTTGTTTCCTCTAACCATTTATCATCTAGAATTTTAAATTTGTCTGTGCTCACCTGCTGGATTAATTTCACTCTCTCGTTTGAAAATATCAATGTCACAATGAAACATAATTTAACCAAGTAAAAACAATCAAACATTGTCACACAAATATTCTGTGATTTCTTTTTAGTTGAGTATTGAGTACATGACTTTGAGTACAATTATCTTGTACACAAGTCAAGTATCTAGTATGGAGTTGGAGTACATGAGTACTTTGCTAGGCGAATACTCATATGAATACAGTCAATTGCAAGTGAGTTTGAGAACTACAACACTGAATGTTTGAATACTCATATGAGTACAGTCAATTGCAAGTGAGTTTGAGAACTACAACACTGAGTGTTTGAATACTCATATGAGTACAGTCAATTGCAAGTGAGTTTGAGAACTACAATACTGAATGTTTGAATACTCATATGAGTACAGTCAATTGCAAGTGAGTTTGAGAACTACAACACTGAATGTTTGAATACTCATATGAGTAGTCAATTGCAAGTGAGTTTGAGAACTACAACACTGAATGTTTGAATACTCATATGAGTACAGTCAATTGCAAGTGAGTTTGAGAACTACAACACTGAATGTTTGTATACTCAAATGAGTACAGTCAATTGCAAGTGAGTTTGAGAACTACAACACTGAATGTTTGAATACTCATATGAGTACAGTCAATTGCAAGTGAGTTTGAGAACTACAACACTGAATGTTTGAATACTCATATGAGTACAGTCAATTGCAAGTGAGTTTGAGAACTACAACACTGAATGTTTGTGATGTTAATGCCTACATGTATGACTGTTGTGTGGACTAAGAAGGACTTGATTGTCCAGTTACATGTAGTTAAAAGAAATGTAGGATTGAAACGGACCAACAGTTTAAAATACCAAACGTACATGTATCCATTGCCTTTAAGGCTAATTAAACTCAATTCACACTTATTTTAAACTGGTGTCCTACCAGAGCTGTAAGACAAGGGCTGACCAGAAAGTTTGTTGAGTCATATTGTACTTTGGCAAACTGCTGTACCTTTGCAAGAGTCATCAATGTCCAAAGATGATAATCCTAACAATTTATGGTGTTACTTTGAGTGGGGAGGTAGAAATATGCTGTGAGTGTCTTCCTTTGGTGACATGGTATCATGTAAGTATATGCACAACAGGGAAGTTCCACATGGATTGCCTTGTGTTTTTTACTCTCCTTTCCTAAGGGCTAAAGTGCTGTCCGCATTGTAGAAAACTGCAAAACTTTCTTGCATCAGGAAACTGGGATATAGACAGTATACTGGGGGTAGGCCTTTGTACTTTTGAATCACAATAGAACAGGAAATGTTAGTTAAATTCAAGATACATGTACATGTAATTTGGGGTTAAATGAAAAAAATTGACTAGAGCGGGATTTGAACCAGCGACCTCCAGATTAACACGTCAGGGCTCTACCAACTGAGCTATCTAGCCCTTTGTCAGCAGACTCCTTATTTTGTCAATATCTTTTATTTTGGGTGCCAGTCAGAAGCCCAAAAAGTTAACTTTTTATTGTTCAACCCCAAATTACTACAATTTTACTGGTCAGTCTTCATTGTGGTTTATCACTTGATATCTAATGTAATAACATCATATTATCAAACCGTTAATACTGAGGAGGTTGGAGTAAGACAATGAACAAAAGTCAAGCCCTAAAAAATTTGTGTTCATGTGATTCTCCTTTTTTCAATGGTATTGCCACATTTCTCCATTTCTCAATGAATCTTCAGTTTTGAACTGTATTTCAAAGACGGCAGGGTCCATGAAATTTGTTCAGTACTTTGATTTTTTGGCCATGAACGATTGGAGCCAAATCCAAGATGACATTGGCAACCGTCAAGCACTGAAGGTGCCCTCTTTTGAATTCCCCGGTGCATCTGGCACCCTCCAGCCCTGTGTTGAGCATTTTTGGGGTATCACATGTGTACATGTACCTGGGTGCATGAGCATGTGTTTAAACAATGCCAGATAAAAAAAAAATAATAATAAAAGGGTCATGAAAAACTAAATATTGTGTTTTATTATTTTGAAATATTTAGATGATTTGAGTTTATTTAAGGAATGTAACTAACTTGTTATACTAATTTCATGAAAACTAATTTCAAAATCTTTTGCATCTGCGACTCCCAGAGTTGGCAGCAAGTCATCTTGTCAAGTCACAAGTCATATGGCCCAGTCACAAGTCAAGTCACAAGTCATTTGGTCACAAGTCAAGTCAAGTCAAGTCAAGTTACAAGATATTTGGTCCAAACACAAGGCACAAATCAGTGACTTATTCTAAACATTTTAAGCTTAATTTTTTGACCATAAAGAGTAAATGACTGCCCTTATAGGTGCACCACACTGAATAGGCCAAAATTCATGCGCCAAGCTAATTACCATAGTTTGTATACCCACAGAATCTTTTTAATTATAAGGTTTTTGGGGTCATGCAATTAATAGAATGTGTAATAGAAAGTGTTGTTTCAATTTTTGAGTTTTGATAAATTTAGGCTTTAAAGTTGGTCCTATTTGGCTTGTGAGTTGGAGGAGTGCCTGGCAGCGAGTCGGTTTGGGAAAAAGCACATTTTCAGGGGTGTTTTTTTCTAGGGTGATTAGAAAATATTCCAAACGGCTGACCTACCAAAAATTGAACAGAAATCTGAAGTTTAGTTTGTCTGAAAATATATCTGATTAGTTTTCAAGAGTCTGAGAGACTTTAAATATTTTTGTAGTATTTTTGAATATTTAGCATTTAGCGTTGGTTAATATGGGAGATTATTTAGTGTGGTGCACCCATAAAGTTATATATAACTCTATGGACTCTACATGTATCTGTCTATGGTCAGGGCAGACCATGATTGTGCTCAGCGCCCTTGCCTTATTGATAGCAGCTACGCGCATCAAGGAGTGGATGCTTGTTCTCAAACGTTTGGGGCTCATTGCTACACATCAATAAGTATCCGAAGAAAAATTTGCAAACGTTCACCATCATTGCTAGACTTCACCTAGTCCCTTAGTGTAAAAGTTATTCATTTGGGTTTTTATATTATATTTTTTAAAGATTCTACTATTTTTGTTTATGGTTATAATGCTGAAGGAATAAACACATTTTTTCGTCTATATGCACAGGGACTGTTAACATTAATGAAAGGTCTTGATGAAGTATGTACGGAGTCCATAATTACATCCATCGGACATAAATTTTCCCATTTATAGTTACCGACTTATTCAAAGTTAAACTCATCTCAAACGTTTGGGGCTCATCGGTTTCCGTATACACAGTACAGCGTATAGTAAACAAGCACGGTGACTGCAGTAGCAGACTCCACTGTTACACCCCTCACAGAACATGTCCTCAAACATTTGAGATGAGTTTAACTTTGAATAAGTCAGTAATTATAAATGGGAAAAATATGAAACAATATTCTCCATTAAGCTAGGTTTGAAGAGTTTTGGTTGAAGTTTACATACTGTGAGGACGGGTTCTGTGAGGGGTGTAACAGTGGAGTCTGCTACTACAGCCAGCGTGCATGTATTGACTGTACGTTGGTTTGTGTAAAAAACACCGATGAGCCCCAAACGTTTGAAATGAGTTTAACTTTGAATTAGTCCATAATTATTGGGAAAAAAATGGAAAACTATTCTCCATTAGGCTTAAGTTTTAATAATTTTTTCGGAAAATTTGAAGAATTTCCGTTGATGTTTACATACAGTGAGGGCGGGTCCTGTGAAGGGTGTAATATTGCAGTTTGACTACACGTTGTACTGTGCATATGGAAACCGATGAGCCCCAAACATGGGAAGTGGGAGGACTGTTGCTGCCAGTTTAATGTAGCGAAAGCAGTGATTATTACTAAGAATACCTATTGGCGTTTAGCAATGAGCCCCAAACATTTGAGAACAAGCATCCACCGCATCAAGGTGCTGGGCACGAGCGAAAGGGAGCAGACCAGACCTGAGTTTGGAAGTCGAAGCTGCGAAACGAGCGAAGTCTCTGGCGATGCAGTGCGTAAATTTTAACAGTTTATGGAGACGCTCGAGTAGCTGCTGATTTGTGTTGGTAACAAGTCATTTTTATGCAAGTCCAAGTCAAATCACAAGTAAAAAAAATAGCGACTCGAGTCCGACTCGAGTCCAAGTCACTTGACTTGAACTCCATTGTTTGGTGTTCTCCTATGGATGCAAAATGGGCACTTTCACGGCATGCACCCAAGCTTGGATCCATTCAAAAAGCACCTCCCGTGTAAGTAAATCCATCAAGTAATTAAAATTGTTTCAAACCTTAGCTAAACAGCTGGCTTTCCCTTCTATTTAATTAGGAAATAATGCCTGCCTATCATTCTCAGCCATGTAAGGCTATTTGTAAGGCTATTTGTTCACTTTCAAATGTTACTTGTAGGCGTTCAAGATTGACTTCGACTTTTTCATCTGAAGTGTTACGGTCGTAACGCTTCTCAGATCGTGTTTTCCTACAGGGAATATTCTTCCTGCGTGGAAATATTCGCTCCGGTTTTTCGGTGATATCTCAAAAACGCAACCACCTTTTGAAGTGAAATTTTCACAGGTTAGTTTTAATGTATATACCTACATTTACATAGGATTAAAACAATCAAACGGTTCCAAAAACCAAAGGTATACTTTACCTTTAACCACTTCAGTGCATTTACAAATAACAGGAGAAAGAGTTAGCAAATTGAATGTCATTTTTTTTATGTTAACATTAAAAAAGAAACAATCTTATTTGCCTCTAGAAAATTCCAGCAAAATTTTCTTTCAATCGAATCTAGATTTGTATTCTCTCTGTTGAAAATATTTGAACAATGAGTGAATGTTGTTTTCTCCAGTTGTCATGATGATCTTCCAGGAAACTTTATTGTAGATCTCTGAGATCTCTGAGAGGTTTATTTTTGATAAATATTGTTCTGTATTTTACAACTGCACATGTACATTTGTATTATCCACAACTTTAACTTGTGTTCCAGTGTAGCAAGACAAAAAGTTATAATATCCATTTTAATTTTCAAGTGTTTTTGTTTACTTTTTAACGGTGTGATACTTGGTACTGTTTTAATCACCTCTTATGTTGCTCATTTGATGTGAACCAATTGTTTAGAAACCCTTATTTTGTAGTATGAAATTGTATGCCTATCCCTCGCCACTCTTTTAATTACTACCTTGTCTGCAACAGATGAGCTGGCGTAAATCTGGGTTAAAAAGTGCCATTACTTGTGTGAAAGAAACATCATTTTTGGCGAGCTGCGAAGCAGAGTGAGCCTATGTAATGACAATTTCCGTCCCGTCTGTCCGTCCGTCCGTCTGTCCGGCCGTCCGCGTTCAGTGGAAATGTTAAAGTTTTTGTTTTAAGTATCAGTCTTTGAGTTGAGTTGTTTTATGGTATGTACAAGCCCAAGTGAGATTGTTATATATAATTGCCAGTCATTTTTTTTTTAATTTTCAACTATGTTTTCCAATAATGTTGAAGTTTTGGGAATAAAAAAAATGTTAAAGTTTTGGGAATACAAAAAATGTTAAAGTTTTTTTTTTCAGGCTCAATTATTGACCTCTGGATTTTAAAGAACCAAACTCAAACTAAAATTTTAAAGTTTTGAAATAAGTTAAGTTGTTACTTTGACTTACAATTGACAACAGACAGGCTGAGCATAAAATCGGTTCCGGTTAAATGAGCTAAAACAATTAAAAACTTAAATGGTCATAACTCCTTATTGCAATGATGTACTGACTTGAAACTTGAATCAAATATTGCTTCTTACGTGTAGATTCATATGAAAAGATAAAGCTCAAAGAATTTATCACTGGTTCCAGTTGAATGAGCTAAAACAATAAAAAAAACTTAAATGGTCATAACTCCTTGTTGCAATGATGTACTGACTTGAAACTTGAATCAAATATTGCTTCTTACACGTAGATTCATATGAAAAGATAAAGCTCAAAGAGTTTATCACTGGTTCCAGTTGAATGAGCTAAAACAAAAAACTTAAATGGTCATAACTCCTTGTTGCAATGATGTACTGACTTGAAACTTGAATCAAATATTGCTTCTTACATGTAGATTCATATGAAAAGATAAAACTCTCAGAGTTTTTCACTGGTTCCAGTTGAATGAGCTAAAACAATGAAAACCTTAAATGGTCATAATTCCTTATTGCAATTAGTCATTGATCTTCTATCTGGCGATCGGCAGCTCGCCATGGCAGCTTCGCTGTTCTAGTTGTCTATTGTCAAGGCAGATCCAGTTACTGGTAAAGAGGGTGAACATGGTGGATACTCATAACATTAATGCTTACTGAAAAGCACTTGTCTTGCAGGGTTAATGTTTTAAAATGTTTCAAAATCAAGAGCAATGCCTTATCATTCTTGTACAATGCAGGTTTTTTATTTTATTTCCACTTTTCCAACTTAAATATGATATCCTCGCCCTAGGATATGATTTGAATTTGATCGGGGTAAAGTAGTTGCTTGGCTGGTATGTTGATCACTGTATTGATTATGGGATACTGTTCTAGTAATAGGAGCTCCTACTTTTCAGTCAATTGAACCTTATGGGATCAGGCAAAGCTTATGTGACCCTAACTGTGAAGTGTGTAGTACAAGCCAGGTCTCAAAGGTGTGCAAGTCAAGAGTAGTGCAAAAGAGTTAGATGCAGACACAGGTCAGGTACAGTTCAAAGCAGGCTCAAGACTGCCTTGTGGCTGGCTTGCTTGCGCCAACCAGCCACAAATATACACCTTTAAGAGTGTTTTTTTGTTACATAATAAATTTTCTCATTGTTGTTTTGTAAAAAAACGAGCAATGGTTTATACTAGCTTACAAATTGGGGAGTCTAGTGAATTAAATCAAAATAACTGAATGGATCATTGAGTCATACAATGCACCGCCCTAGCCTTGACCAAGGCTATGTGCAGTCTCTGTGTACACATACACCTAGGTACGCAGCAGTGCTTGTGGGGTGTGAGATGTATACGTGGACTCTCTGAATCAATGCCTTGATGGTTCTGTTTTGAGCCAGCCAGTGTTGTTACTATAGTATTATGCTTGCGGAAGACAAGACCCCATTGGTCAGTGGCAGAAGTCATGTTTACTAAATAGTTCATACCGGGGCTCCATGGATTGGAGGGGGGGGGGATTGCACAATCATTGCAATCGCAGTTAAGGTACACTCCATTTTAAAAGAGATGCTTACCGTTAATAAACAAAAAGAAAACCATACCATTGAAAAGCTCTTTCTATCAGCACTAACAACATAACAGTTGATAGGTTTTACGAGGATTTAAATTTTTATGGTTTTTAGTTGAAGTCTAAAGATATTACTGAACATTTTTACGTGTGTGAATAGATATTTAACTTAAGTTAAGGTTTTTTGAGAAAAAGGTGAGATCGCAATGTTTTTTGTCTGTTGGTGGACGGGAGCATTTGCCGTAGGAAATGTTAATTTTGAGGCAACATACACATCTTAATCAGATGTATAATAAATGTCGTTTACACCAAATATATGATTTGATTAAATTAATATTAAAATTTCTAAAGCAGTTAAAACGAAAAAAAAAAATCATTTACAAATTTTCTCTAGTGTAAAGATTAAGTGTTTACAACGTTTGAAGATATCTCCACCCTCAGATAAAATTAACTCGTCCAGCAGTCTCAACGGATCTTGAACATGTTGGAATCTTGTGTGGAAGCATGATACAAAGGTCATAATGAGGGAAGTGTGTAACTCCTTACACGCACTTTGGGTTTTTGCAGTCTATACATCTCCAAAACTTAACACTACACAGAGTGTGAACCCATTTGACCTTGACTTCTGGTTCAAATGGGAAACTTATTATTTGAAAAAATGATAAAATTACTGTACCAAACAGTTTTTTACAATTTACAATTCATCAGAAAGATCTTCAAAAACTAAACAAACGCTACACAGACTGTGACCCCCTTTGACCTTGACTTCTGGTTCAAACAAGAAGTTGTAGTTTACCCAACTCTTGAACCACACATTGGATTGATATGGAAAAATGTTGGCACCATGGATGAAATCACTCACAAACTCCTATTTTTTGTTGTTAACAAAAACTGAGTTTCTAGTTGTGTTTGACGTTTCGTCAGGGCCACCATAGCTTGCAGACTTCTTTCAAGGATTGGCATTGGACTTCTGATGTAGATCCACAGTTAGATCCATTTTGAAAAGTAAGAGTGGAGAGAAGGGGTTGATTTTGAAATTTACATGCATAGTGTGATAAATCTAGTATTTAATTAGAAAGTAGCGTTTGCACAAACACTTTTCGGTTTTGTGAATAGTAGTTAAAAATCAGAGTCTAAACAAATAAATTTATCATAATAACCTTAAAAATTGTAAAGACAGCTTCATAATAGTGTGTTTATCAAGGTCAACTCAGGTCATCATTGTTCTTAATAACAATACTGCTTATAAATGTTAAACCAAATAAGAGATTCAAACTATATGTGGAAGTGCAATCTATTCATTAACCAACATTTTTCTTTTTTGCCGTTCCAAACCTTAGTATGCAAATGTCTGAGATTTCATGCCCTACACATGCTAACATTCATTGTACTTTACATGTTGGAACAATGCTACCCCACATGGTTTTCTTTGTTCTAGTGGTACCCCAAAAAAGATTTCTTCAGAAAAGGGAATAATGGAACACCAATGGAAGTAACTCATGCCTGCATGTACATGTATGTAAGGGGTGTAAGGGTGTGGCATTCATCCATTTGAGTGTACATAATACAGTTAACTTGCGTACTAGCAGTGTATAGTTCTTTATTTGTTAAAAAAAATGTGGGTCACTATGTCTGTGCGCTTAAATGTCCAGTTTTGCCGGAATTAAAAAACCTGGTCTCTCAGGCCCCGTTCCCACTGGACCCCGCATTGATCGCGCAATTCGAGAAAAGGGCGATCAGACCCCGCAATTTCTCGAAAGGGCGATCAAAGGGCGATCAAGCGTAAGTGGGAACGCGAGGGCGATCAGGATCAGACCCCGCAAATTTGATCCACCTCGGGAGTAGGATTAAAGCGGGATCTGATCGCCCTTGTGGATTAATGGGCGATCAAAAGTCTAGTGGGAACGCAAAGGGCGATCAGACCCCGCAATTTGAGGGCGAACATCCGGTACGGTAGGCCCGAATGGCGCGAAAATGGTGTTCTTTTTTCTTCTATTCCCAGCAAGCACCACGCATTTGGTGACATGAATTGCAAGTAAAGCATAAAGCAGTATTGACGTCACGTGACGATACCAACTACACGTTCTGTACAACACTAACAAAAAGCTGATATTCTAATACTATTCTGAAGACGTAGATGATGGCACAACAAAATAAATGGCACAAAAAAGTCTATCATGTTGGTCAACAGTAGTCAGTATACAGTACATGTACTATCATGACAAAAAAATGGCGACTGCCGCGCGCGCGTAGTAGAGGAGCCACCCAACACTGTGTGGTCGCCGTAGATACGTTGCGCCTGCGCACTGCCCACTTGGTCGACCTGCGTTGGTGAACTTTGAATCCACTTCCGTTCCCAAAAGGGAGATCAATGCGCGATCATACTCTAGTGGGAACGCGACCGCGATTCACGTCTGCGACTAATCCTTTTGCGGGGTCAGGATCTCGTAATTGTGGATCCAGTGGAATGCGGTCTCAGTCTTTGCCTGATCATCACATTTGTCCACAATAACCCCCATCTGTGGTTGAGTCTGGCGCTTTACAAGTGTTCATCATATAAGGTGTCTGTCTACATGACAGGCAGCGGGGGGTGCTGTGGGTGCTGCAGCACCCTCAACTTTTTGGATGGGGGTGCTGGTATATACTAAAGAACCCGGAGCTGGAATATTATACTAAAGCACCCAGAGGGATAAATACATACAAAACAGAAAACACAAAAACAAAAGCAAACAAACAAGCAAACAAAAACCTTGAACATACATTAAATCACAAATATTTCAGGAACTTACACAAAAATAAAAATTTAAATCACAAAACAAAACTGATTTGCAAACAAAAAAAGACAGTAAGAAATACTTTAATAGATACCAAAAAAACTCCACCTGTTTTCAAAGTTGAGGCCTACATAAAATACAAATAAATACAAGCCGAAAAAAGGATGTAAATAATTCCCATTGTAAAAAGTAAATAAATTTAGATGCACATTGTTTTGAAGTAACTCAAAAATAAACACATATTTCACAAACAAAAACAATGCAACTGCATACAGAAACTATTAAAAAATATTAACAAAAAAAGCTTAAAACGTGCTTTTACAATGCAGATTTTTAAAATGGGAAACACCATGAGCGAGGAACACACTGCGCGCGCCATACAACACAGTTTCGAAATAAACAAACAATCAGAATTAAACAAACAACTCTGTAATAATCGAACAACTCAGAAATAAACGAACAACTCAGAAATAAACGAATATTGCAGAAATAAACCAACCAATAACACAATAGTTTTCAAATGCTTTTACCTGGCCTCAAATGCTCACCGATTTATTGCTGTCATAAGTTTTTTGACATTGTCATGATGATGAAAGAAGTTGACATTCAAGCTAAACAATCTCATCGTTATTATCATTTTACAACAAGTCAACTGAGAAATGGGGAAAATTAGTAATGATCTATCAAAGCCTTTACAAATATTTTGTTCGTGCTTGTAATAAAAATCGACATAACAATTACCAGGAAGCTGTTAACGAGAGGCACTTATTGTTCCCTTGGGACTTGACATATTCTGTTATTCAATGCTAATATTAACAAAAGGGACATTAATTGTACGTAAACAACTAGCCTTGGAAATATTTTAAAATTTGAACCACAATTCTAGTAATTTACTGCACGAGTCTCGAAAACTAAACATCTTTTCAGCAAACTCGAGCGATAGAAATGGGGTCAAAAATATCCAGACCACAAAGGTTTTTGAACCATAATGAAGTAAGAAATAGGTAGACTGGGTACCCTGTGGTCATGTTCAAAAGACCGTGCAAGTCTGGCGACGTTAAGGTCACCTTGAAATTCCACGCACCTCTGAGTCATCAGCTAATGGGAAATTAACGTAGGTGCAATTTTAGGTGATTTTTTTTTTACATCACTTGTTTCCAAATCAAAAACATTTTGGTGGAATGGCTACATTTGAAACTGACAATTTAATAAGTAACATTAAAACAAAATCATGTAAATAAAAATTAAGAAACCCTGCTCAACATCCTATCGCTTTGAGCAGCTGGGCGTCCAGTGGCTACCTTTTAGCCACTAGATGGCCCGTTCGCCCAAAGCGATACACTGCAACATGCGGCGGGAAACTCTCACCAGCTTGTGCTTGTAGAAAAAACATGACAGCAAAATAAAACTAAATAGCCATCGGTACGCTTTGTTCAAGTCAATGGCAATCATTATTAATTATTAATTTCCCCCGACTGGTAAAATGTTAATAAGGATGAAATTTTTTAGCTTTAATGTAATGTTTCGTTCATCATCATGGTAATGTCAAAAACGTATGACTATAAGCAATTGATCAGTGAGCATTTGATGCCAGGGATAAGCCTTCAAAAACTATTGTGTTCATCCTTATAAAAAATTTATGAGAAGCACTTATTGTTCCCTTGGGTCTTATCACTTCTAAACCTGGCATATTCCATTTAAATTTGAGCCACGATTCTAGTAATTTCCTGCAAGAGTCTCGAAAAACTAAATATCTTTCCACCCAACATCGCCTCGTCATTTTGCAAAGTACACTAACAATATTCCTGCCCCCCCCCCAAAAAGGAGAGATTTATGTGTCAAATCGTGTCTCTGGTTGTACGAAAGAGCATTTTAAGAACTTAAGCGGGCCAGGACCTTACGCCGTATACGCCAATTGTTTTTGAAAAAACCCAGCACCCCTTTGCAAAAATTTGTTCTCGCGGCCTGCTACATGACGGCCATTAGCCTACAAATACCTGTTTGGGCCATTCACAAAATGGCCAGGGCTGCATTTACATGTAAATATTGTGCAGTTTAAGCTACACCAATTTTGTGTGCTCTGAAGGTTTCTTAAGTTACTTTCCGATACTGACTTTACACTTTACACATACTTCTTCTTTTACTTCTACATGTACTTCTCTACTCATCAATGCCTGTTCAGCACTTGGACGAGGGATGTGGTGCATATTGCTGCCAGTCGACCATGCCAAGAAGTCCAGGTGAGTTCCTTCTGTTAATACATGTAAGTGTGCTGGGTTCTTGCATTGCATAACACAAAGGGCCCATGGCTTTGTATGTCCTATTTGACAGGGCAATAAAGTATCTTGCTGAAGTACTCAAGTGTCATGATTATAGGGGCTGGAACCCAGACTCCGACTACACTAGAACCTGAGTTTGAGGTGTATCTAGTCCATGACACTTATTGTACTGTATCACTTGTCTGTTATAAATTTTAGATATTTTATTGGACAGGATTACAGGTACTTGGTATGTTAAACCATCATGACAAACTTTGTTAGTAAAGTCTTTATTATTTTCATTAAATTAAATCTCATGTTTTCACAACTCATTTATAGAATGTTGGCGGTGCATGTATACGTAGTTGCTAATTTTTTGGGTGGCACATATATGTACACGGCACATGGGTAAATTTAAATATGTGTGGCATGGTATTACCAGAAGAGTGGGGACAAAAACAAAGGAATACAAAAGGGAAAATGCTGTCCTCACATTGGAATCCTTTGTATTTTTGTGTCCTCACATTTTTTTCATGCGCTTAGTCTATGGAGAGTGTTAAATTAGAGGGACAAAGGAAAGTCCTCACTTAGATCTCAATAAATTGATACACATATAATGTACCTTAATAAAAAATAGCTGTGTTAGTCTGATTGATAGATAAATAAAACAAAGAAGGTAGTGGTAGCACTTAAAGGCTAACTTATTATTTTTTTTAACTGCATGAGCTTTCATAGCAACAACTACGTAGAATAATGTACATACATTTACTTTGAGTGATTTGTGGAGACCTTGGCTGTTTTTTTACAGATCATTTATCCTTTATATTGACGTGATTCCATTAAATTCATATATTGCATTATCTTGCAAGTCTGGTGATACACGCTTCTTTATTCTCAATTTAGGCTGCATGATATGTAAAGTGATGCATCATGATTGAGCAACCTACTGCCATAGAGTAACATGCTTCTACAAATTGTGTTGAACACCTGAATAGAGCTTACTGAGCATTGTTGAGCATTCTGAGTCCTCATCTGAATGCATAGCCAAGGGCCTATCATTTACACATGCAGGTTCACAAGCTGAGTTGATCTCTATGGTATGGTTTGTGGGTTCAGTGATATTACTTTCCTGATTGTACTCCAATAATTGATCATGAATTCTTATGTGTATTGGATGAGACAGCTCTTTGACCACAAGTTTTGTTTCACCAGGGGGCAATATGAAAAGCAAAACAAAAGTTTGGGCTTGATTGAGAGATAGGTCATTAGCCACTGGCATTTATTATATCCAACATGCTACAGAGTTGCTCAAGTTACAGTGGTGTGCATTCATTCCCTGTCTTGTTGGTATTTTGGATTACTATCGCACTACCAAGAATATGTTAAAACATGTTGTACAGTGCAAGTACACTATGTCAGTGTAGGAGAGAGAATATTTTATTGATGTTATCCAGCTGCAGTGCTCAAAAACTTAAGTAAACTGTATTTTCCTTTACTACAGGTTCATGTCTAATGGAGTGTGTGGGGTGGGGTGGGGTGGGGGGGGGGGGTCAGGAGAGTTGTCGTTTAAAACTGTATTTTGTTTATGATGATGCACTTAGTCCAAGTCTCAAGACAGAAACTGTGACACTTTTTCCAGGGTTGATTTGAAAATTGTGTACACAATTGCTACAATTGCTTATTTGTAGTCTTAGTCCAAGTTTCAAGACACAAGCCCTTCCATTTTGGACAAAACTGTTTGTATTAATCACAGCTCAGCTTTAAAAGATGAAATTACCTACATGTAGTCACAATTTCGGTTTTTCTTTTCTAAACGGTAAACAGTGATTTCTAAATAGTTATATTCAACAACTGAACAAGGAGTTATTATGGGCAAGTCGCAAGTCCTTGAGGGCAAACTGATTGCAACTTAAGTGTTTAGCAAACGGAACCTTTAAAAAAAAATCATGTCAAAAATCAAGACATTCATTGTTGTAAGTACTGGACACAAAGCTTGTCAATACAAGTATTACTGCGTGGTGGAAATTTTATAATTTAAAATTGGTAAGTGTAAGTGTGGAATATTGATAAGTCCCAAAGTTTGCACACATTATGGAATGACAATGTCCAGTCACTTTGCGGCTGCCCTTGAAGTTTAGGCTGTTAGGTCTGGCTACAGTATGTTGGGGCTGTTGCAGTATGATACAGGGATAGGGGACCCTCTGTAAAGTTTACATGTAAGTTAGAAACTCAAGTAGGTAGTGAAAACCTAAGAGTTTAAGACTAAGACCTGGAGATCCTAGATAAAGTTCAAGATCAAAATCAAGGTAGGAAAGTTGGTACAGTGACTGAGAACTTGTACACAACAAAAATCCACATGTTACTGTGTCAACTGGAGTGACTTGCTAACACTTTACTCATGACTCAATTAAAAATAGCAAATTTAGGAACATTAAGGAAAAGTGTGAAAACTAACCGTTTAAACTGAGGATAGGGAAGTACAAATCTGCCTACATTCATTTAATGGCTGAATGAGCACACTCATTTGTTAATCTCACTGCTGCATTTCCATTTGGGGTTGTGAAATGACACCAAAATTAGCAAGCCCTCGGCATTCCTGCAAAGAATATGGTACTGTGATGCAAACAAAAAGCATTTTATAAAACTGGCTAAATCGCTGTCCCATTCCAGCAGTGTACTGGACCACAACCTAGTTGAGGATTTGGCAACTGTGCAGTGTGCACTGAAAGCATACAAGACATGATCAACTGAACTGATGCTTTTTAAACCATGTGTGCTTAGAAATTAAACTTCACAAAAATCTTTTAAAATCCTGTGCCCCAAAATGAATTCATCCATGGAAAGTTCATGAGGTGAATTCTACAGCTTTATAGCAGATAAGAATTTTGTTATAGATTGAATGTTGTAAACATTGTGTAGTTTGTATAGGAAAGTGAATGACCTCCAGGTCTACTTGATGACACATTACATGGTACCCTATTGTCTTTAGTTGTGTACACACACCAACTACTGTAATGCACTATGTAAAAATAAGTGGAGTTTAAACTTAAACTTAAGTTTGAGCTCTGTGGTGATTATAGCAATGATATTTCACTGCTACTTGCCAATGAATTAACTTGACACAGATGTTATGAATATAATTCGGGTGCCCCTATGGCAATGGGTGTAACCTGATCACGTTAACAGAATCCAAAGTGGCAAGGGACCAAGGCTAGCTTGACTTATGTGTCAGAGAGATTTCACAAAAGTGCATTCAATTGAAATGTAAAATTGCCAACATATGCAAGGAATATTAAAGTGTTGGTCCTTTTTTACTCTGTGAATACAATACATTTAATATACATAGCCAGCTGCTGAAAGATTTTTACGTCCATGCTTTACTTGCATGTTATTGTATCACATCCAGACCTATATGCCTTAAATGTAGTGTACATTTGTATACAGGGGCCTACAGTGACTTAAAATAGAAATCAGGGATGACAGATTCCAGGCTATAATTTGTATTCAGACTTTTTTTAGCCTGTCTGGCAAACAGAAAGTGATGTATTTTTCTTCAAATAAAATAAGTCGTAATTTTTGATCTACTTCTGTAGCACTGAGGATACTGTTCACAGAAGCTTTTGGAATCTATAACTCCAGGGGTTATCAAAAGGTTGACATGTCATCATTTGAATGTACCACCTAAAATCTGGATCCCCTTTTCAGGCATTTTGTCAGCAGCGACTGACAGCGACATCCCTGCTTTATAACTTGTATCAGCGATAGATGTAAAGTAAATAAAAATTGAAAATAAAATGTTTAAAGTTTGAAAAATTGTCAATGCAGGACTTTACCAGCACCAATGGCATAGGCTATATTTTTACAATGGTTTGTGACTGGGTCAAACCATGGAGGAAAAACCTTTCATGGTCAATTACTGGTGGAAATTACTTCATTAGTGTCTAGGATGGTCATACACTACACCATGATTATTGACCCCTTGCAGCTACTGTCTACCATTTTGGGAGTAAATTTATTGCACATAAAAATAATGGTATAACACTGACTCCAAAATGGCGCAACCAAGATTATTGTAATGATGATGTCAAGTAAAATGTGTCCGGGGAAAAGATTTGGATGTGTCTGCTCTACAGATCAATCAGAATACCAGATGATTCTACCAAGCTGCAAAAATCTTGATAGCTTAGAGGTCAGAAGAGTGGCAGATGAATTTTAACTCCAAGAAAAGCAGATTATTGACAGGAAAAAGCATCCCATCATCCAAAGCTATACTCTGGGAGGGCCTGCCTAACTAGTCAAGCCTACCTAGGAGTGGAAATCAGCACTGTAACTAAGTTGGAAGCCACACATCACTACATTCAATAGCTAAAAGCAAGAAGAACACTGGGATTCCTAAGAAGAAACATTGGCAGATGCTCATCACACATCAAACAACAAGCCTACACATCCTGGGTGCGATCCCAACTGGAATAGGCTTCCATTATCTGGGACCCCTACAGACAAAACCAAACTAATCAACTTGAACGGTTACAGAGTACAGCAGTACACTTTATTTGCGGAAACTACCAACAGGATGCAAGCAGCACTGCAATGAGAATAGAGCTGGAACCCCCCTTTTGGATGGAAGATGCAGGAAAGGTCACCTTACAATGCCCTATACAGCCATCAGAAAGCAAATTGCCATACCAATCCTAGACTATATTCAGCCAAGACATAAAAGAACCCGCCAACAGCAACAACATGGATTAACAATGCATCTCATCTCCAGAACTGACTACAAACAATGCTGCTTCTACTTTGCCTAGTGAAAAAAGATATTTCCTTGGATGATCTCACCATCTGCATAAACGACATCATGACATGGATTTGCAACAATAAATTAAAAATCAATGCTGATAAAACTGAATTCTTTGTTGCTGCGTCCAAACACAACTTCTCACTACTTCAAAATGTCTCTCTCACTATTGGAAATTCTATTGTAACACCTACACATTACGCAATGTAATATTTTACTCAGTTTGTCAGTGTCTTGACAAGTTAATTGTAGCTCAACTAATATTCATTTTAGTAACATTGCAAGAATTAGGAAATGTATTGATAAACTTTGCGTTACTTGCAGAATTACATTGGTTACCCTTGGAGCAATGCATCCAGTTTCAAATTCTTATACTACATGTATATGTTTAGAAGTGAAGGAGTGACATTTCTCCACTTGATCTTGCAACCACCACTTGTGGTCTTTGTTCTACCCAAGGTACAACTTGTCTCATTATTCCTTATACAAGATTACTCTTTGGCAACAAAGCATTTTCACATTAGGCTGCTGCACTCTTGAACAGTCTTGCTATTAACATTCAGGTCTCCTCTTCTATTGTAATTTGTAAGGGTAGTCTTAAGACAGATCTGTCTCCTAGTGCTGAGGTTGTATTTTGTTGTTCGTCTTCTTATAAATGCGCTTCTTTGGTCATTTTTGGAAAAACTCAATATAAAAGCCTTATTATTATCATTACTCCGAAGAACCCTGTGGCTGGAAAGTGCTCCTCCAGATCATGAGTGAACTGCACACATTGGAGCAGTTTAACTGAGCCATCAGTGCCTAAAGTCTAAGATTTTTATTACCACAACATAAAGTTAATAGTACCTTGTACTAGAGTCTTAACATTAAGTTAAGACACCACACCACAATCCTTGTTTTAAGTTGCTGAACAGGCTTTCAACGAGTAGGGCCTACCGGCATAGAAATAGAAAATAGATTTGTGTGCAAATTTGTCATCTTGAATAATATATAAATTATCTAATACTCACTCCTCAAAGAGTAAAGGGCCCCAACGTCTTTGTGAGTGTCAGCCATTTTCAAGAATGTTTACATGGTTTATTTTTTACCGCGACACACTGTGCACATGAGACATACGTCATCATTTAACTGGTACTAGCGCTGTTTAAGAACAAAAACTCTGTAGTTCAGTGGTAACCAGCTATTGGTCTGTACTCTCGTCTCATGGAACGTGGTCACATTTTTACTTGGTGTCGTGTGAAAGCTTGTGAAAGCGGTCAGGCGTGGGATGACTTCAGCGCTCGTTAAATTCGTCGCAAGGAATGTTGTTTTTTTGTTCGTGTGAAAAGGGCTTTACTCGCTAAACTACACTGGCTACCCATGGAGAAACGCATCCAGTTCAAAACTCTTCTATATGTTTTTAAATGTTTGAATGACATTGCTCCACCTTATCTCTCTGATATGTTTCATCTTCGCCAAAGCAACCGTCAAGGACTCCGTTCTTCTTCCAATAGAACTCGGCTTAACACTCACAAGTCCAGATTATCTTATGGCAAGCACGCCTTCTCACACTCTGCTGCTGAACTTTGGAACAGTCTCCCAATTAGTGTCTGTGATTCTTCTTGTGTTGTTACATTTAAGAGTAAACTTAAAACTTATCTCTTTCCTAAATAGTAGATTTAAGTTTTGTTCTAGCTTGTTTTAATTTATCCTTTTCTTTTGTTATGCGCTTTGATCATGTTTTGGAAAAGCTCAGTATAAATGCCTATTATTGTTATTATTATTATTATTATTATTGTACACATGCATACATGTACATTTATATCAAGAACGTGTGCTTGCAAACATGTGTTGCACAGACTGCCTCAAGGAGACTGTGCAAGTCTTGTGCGCATTCAAACTTCCGGGACCATTGTGGTCCCAATCATATGGAGTTTTACGTTAATTATTTTAGTTTAACATAGTTTATGACCATGAACATTATACATGTTGTTGGGAATGTAGTTTTACTTAGTGATAAAAAACATGAAAGTAAAATCAATTCAACAATATAACCCAGAAAACCCGAGAATTAAACTTGACCTCAACTTCCGGTAACTGCAAAAAATTAAGAATTTTGTGCTCACCTCTAGTCACAAAACTTCTGTAAATGCTTGTTTTGGATACGCGAAGATAGTTGTCAGATGCTTTAATTGCATTGTGAAGCCTTTTCATTGCAGTCTATGGTTGTTAGGCGTCAGCGTCCTCTATACACTGCGTCATGTGTCAATTTTATGTTCGTTTGACCATTGCGAATCCGTGTAAGGGGTTTCTGAAAAGTTAAGATCGAATAAGAATCCTTGTCCCAGGGTTTTAATTTTATTTCAGTAACAATTAACGAATTGTTTTGGTATTTATTATAAAAGCTAAAACTAATTTTATAAAAATTTTAAAGAATTGTAATGGGTATTTTTGTTGTTCAGATTTTGTCATTAAATATCATTTAAAACAGAGATTTGATTTCAGGAAAAAGAAGTTCTTTGTTAGATGTGTTTTCTCGTTCCAGTACTCCCGAGACTGGCACAGCCTATAGACCTGCGCCATTTGTGTACATGCAGCCGGCATTAGATAATGCATGTGTGTACACGGTGTACATGTTAACAGTGCAACAGAATTTTCTGGGCTATGAAGTCTCAGCATAAGTGTCAATCCAACCATGGAGCAATTGCTCCATGATCCAACCCTTAACAACATTGCCAGACCCAACTACATGTACAAGTAATGCCAAAGAGCTACATTGTATCAATGTCAAAACTTGGTCATCTTGCCACCCAACTAACTTCTACCAGAAGTTTGTTCATACTGCGCACACATTGCTGAACTAGTTTCTGCAAAATCACACCCCACGGGTTTGGACAAACTTCCAAGTTCACACTTTCAAGACCCTGAAGGAGAAAAAAACTCATGTGCCTTTTGATCATGATGCAGGCACGGCCATGCTGTGCTCTCTCTGTTGCTTTTGCCTCTTGCCAGCTTGCATGCTCTCTTGTAGAAAGTAAAATTCCACAGGAGAACAGGAAGCTCTTGGTTGAATCTGTGCATGTGACAATGACAGATCTCCATAGCAGGAAATTTACCCTCTGTATGTTGAACACCAAGTGGTAATGTACACTCCTTGCTACTTCTGGGGCTAAGCATAGACCACTATGGATCAGTAGATGGCCAAACTGTCTTCATCAATGTTACTTCAATGTGTAATACATGTACATGTATACCACATTCACGCTCCTCACCTGTCTCGAAACCTGGCACTGATTTGTTCCCAGATGATGATACGTCATGTCTGTTATTGTTCAGTTTAAAAAGCTTGCCTCTTGCGTAGTACTGAAAATCAAAACATAGCAAGATTGTTTGCTTCAGCAGGTCCATGGCAGTGGTTGATGTAAGTTCCGGAAAAAAATTGTGATTTTCTATAGACTTAACAATGATTTTATTTTCTCACACCATAAAGCATGCACTCTCAGCGAAAATGCTACAAACATCCAACCAGCACCACTAAGCCAATCCAGTCCCCATGGCCCAGAAACAGTGATTTCTTTTTGTTTTTCACATTCCAAGTGGTCAGAAATTGTAACAGCAAGTTTTGTGACCTCTTCAATGATCATCATAATCCTTCAGTTACAAAGTAATAATAAAATAATAATGCAAACAAATAGTTAATGGCCTGGAGTTTTGACCCTAGCAGAGTCTTTCTCAAAGGCTAAAAGTCTGATTTTAGCCTTCAAAAGACTCTGCTAGGGTCGAAACACCAGGCCACTTACTATATTTTTGAATTTATACCATAGGTCCTTTTTGTTGCTAAGCAGTTTGCAAAATTCAGCTAATACTATTTTTCATAAAACAATAACGATAATAATTATTTTGGGAGGCTAATCATCCTTACTCGCAGCTGAGAAGCTGAATTGTGAAGGATGTGGCTATGTGTCTGAGCTGCAGGCCTGCAAGGGCGTTTACATCAACCAATTTATTCTAATTCACTTTTTATTGCAGCTTTCGGGCTTCAATTAAGTTTTCAAAAAAAGAAATAAGATGTATACAATGAAAGAGACAAGGTTAGTGTGACAAGATCTTGTTTTAATCACCACATTGTCCTTATTTATTTACTATTTGAGGCATTACCAGGGTGGTTATGAGGTTTAAGTTGTATGGTTTATTAACACAACCTGCTGCACCAAACCCTTGTCACCATGCCAAATCCTTGCTCTGATCAATGGGATGGGACACCCTCGAATGCCTCGTAATTTATGAGCCAATGTGGCGATTAAATTGAGCACAGTAAACTACCCATAATTGAAATGGAAAGTTTCCAAAGGCTAGGCCTATATGTTCCACTTTGGATAATTACATGATTTTCAGTCTCTCCGAGAAAAAGTCGATGTTTGAGTCTGTCTGTCTGTTCAACGTTAAATTAGTTTCGGGCTATTACTTGCCCATAATTAAAATGACAACTTTAATTAGAAAATAGAATTAGCTGTTGCAAACTGCTTACCAACCAAAATGAAGTATAGTATACATGTAAATGCAAATAAATAGTCAGTAGCCTGACGTTTTGATCCAGCAGAGTATTTCTTGAGGGCTAAAATTATTTAGCCTTCAAGAAAGACTCTGCTAGGGTCAAAATGACAGGCCACTAACTATTTGTTTGCTTTTTTTTTTAAAAACCAAAATCAATTTAAAAATCAGTAAAGACGCCTTCAAAATGTCTTGATTTAAAAGATAACTTATTACAGTATATTTAAATTGCTGAACGATGGAGCTCCAATTAGAATAATGCTTGGTGACTGAATTTTGTTTATATAGCACATACAAATGATAGTTTTCCTGAGTACTTTTGTTAGGATTTGCAATAAGAATTTTCAAGTGAGGTAATGATGTACATGTACATGTAACTCTGATTGTTCACTGTGTACATGTATGTTAATAACCTTCAGTGGCCCTAATGACTCCAAAAATAAATATTGAGGTCAGTATTTGACTCACAAAATTAACCACTTGTGCAACAAATCATGAGTAATGACGCCAATATTGCCAACAAAATTCATGACACTATTACCACAAGTGGAGGTTATTGACAACAATATTGACCACAATATTCAAAACAATATCGGCAATGAAGGAATGACACAATAAAAGGTGACATCCTCCCCCCCCCAAGTAAAGTAGAAACAGGAAGCTCTCAAAATAAAAAAATTCATATCTACTGAACCACATGAAAAAAGTCATATTTTTTGTGCTGTCCTGTAACGTTTGACATAATTAACATTTTATTTCAGAACATGACCCAAATTTGACCTTTCCTTCCAGTCCAAACAGGAAGTTCAAATGAAAAACCCACAATTCCTGAACCACATGTCATAAGGTCATAATGTACAATCTCGTAACTCATGACACTTTTGTAAAATAATATTTTAAATAAAAACCTGACCCCAATTTGACCTTTTCCTTTCGGTCAAAACAAAAATATCAAATTTAACAAATTACATCTCCAGATTAACATGTAATAAAGTCATACATTTTTTGTCGTCTGGTAGCTATGACAATTAAAATTTTATTCTAATAAATGACCCAACTTTGACATTTCCTTCCAGTTCACACAGGAAGCTCTAAAAAATTTAAATCATATCTCCATTCTGGTCCAAGTATTAGTACAAAGAGTTCCTTTAGCATTTTAACAATTTGAAAATGACATGTAATTTTCAGTATGAAATTATTATATTTCCTCTTTTATTCCTGTTTTTTATTTTCTGCTGTTATAGGATAGCAAAGAATTTTTGCTTACAAGTGTGTGTTTATAATTCATGTTGCTACAAACATTCTTTACTAAACGCAACTAGTGCAGAAATTTTGCACTAACCCTGTTCAAGCAGAAAATAGTAACCATGTAAGCTAAGAATTTGCTTATAGGCAGAAATTGGGCTTAATGTACATGTTTCCGGCAAAATTTTAGACTTCCTTGTCTTCTTTCTTTGTAGCTTTGTCAGTCATAAATTTGTGTTAGCCCTTGAGGGTAGGAGTTTTTAACTGATGTAATTGTGTAGGCCTACTTTTGAAAGAACAAGATCCAAAACCTTAACAATAAATTATTAGCAATATACATTGATGCAAATGTTTCTTTAGTTTATGAGGTAATGTTTTGCATTGGTGCTGACTACTGACTCTATGTATCATGCAGCAAATGGCATTTATTATGGCATTTTATACTTCAGGTATAATCATATGGGGAAAATATTATTTATGTTTAAATATGCATAAATGATCACTTCATTGCTGGGCATTATAAAATGAAAAGCCTAAAGCACTGAAATATATATTTAAAAAATCTATTTTATATTTTCAAACCCTTTGTCCTTAAAAGGTAATGGATTGTCCAGATGTTGTGGCCCCCTGCTAGGCCCCTAGGAGGGCAAATTAACATTGTTAGACCCTGGATCAAAAGCTTATCAGGACAGGTAAGGAGGATGGCATGACCCTGCAGATAAACCATATGTATGTACTCAAGAAGCCAGGTATGGAGGTAACATTGAGAATCAATGTACATTATGCCACAGTTGGCTGTTCTTATGGGGATGGCTAAACATTGGTTGAATACACTGTGTAGAGTCTTGCAATCTAGGTGAAAGTTTACAAGAAGTAAACAACTCAGAAGAAAAAATTTGTTTTACGCTCATCTCAAAATGGGTTAATGGATTTGCTAAATAAGAAAGTGATGCACATACAATGCTATTTCTGCTATTTTCAATTTAGTGAGTGGTTCATACATCTAACGTGTACTTAAATGTAATGGGAATAATTTGGTGGGAATTATTAGGTAAACAGTGTTCATCTTGTGTGAATGATTATTGTGTGCATCTCCAATTTTCGACATGTTGAGAAGAGTGTAACACACACTGGGGGAGTGTGCCACTGTACCCAGGGAAGGATTGGTGGGTGCGATTATAAAGGATGACGTAGGCAACCGGCACACAGGCCAGCCGACAGGGCATTTAGCAAGTTAAATGGTTGATATGATATGTTCCTATACATGACTTGGGTAATTGATGTAACTGGTAGGCTGTTCTTATCACAAAAAGCACCCTGTCTTATTTACAAAAGCCAGAAGAAAATGAAGGAACAAGGAAATAAAAGAACTGTGCTGTTATTAGCAACTTTTGAAATGTGGGTATGAAGGCCAATTATTTGGAAAGAGTTGAGTATGACCATAGAGCAAGGACCAGATTGCTCTATGGTATGACCTACATTAGAATACTTCATGTGTGACAGGAAGATTGTTCACAGATGTGAGGCAGAATATTGAATTTAAGTTAAAACCCATATGTGAACTCCAGTTATTCCAAACTGACTGTTGAGCAGTTGAATTGCTGATACATGTTGCATATTTGTTCTATGAGGTGTTTGAGCACACTGAGTTTGAAATGATTGACAATGTCACTCATGCTTCCAGGGGCACACAGTGGTAATATGACCCCTCTAAGATTACAATACCACATCACTCTGTTTAATTACACAAGCCCCACTGCTTATGTACAGGGATCTTTTGCAGTGTGTGCTTACATTGTACAGGCTGACAATGTGTAGAATTATATCCCTGACTGCATGGGGTAGTGCTATGTGATCCTGATTGACAGTGTCATTCACTGCTTGTCTCTAGGTCTGAGGTAGAGTCTTGTAGGAATATTGCTGCAAACTTGTACTGAAGATTGTTGCTGCAATGTACACATAATGTGTCACTGGTCTGCAGTTTTTTTTTTCTCTCTGGCTTTTTTAACCAGGAATTATTTGGGCATTTGAACAACTCAATCAACTCCTGACCAATTTTCCCGAGATTTAAATAATGTTCCTTTCAACAGTTTGTTTCATTCTTCTTTTTTAACCAGGAATTATTTGGGCATTTGAACAACTCAATCAACTCCTGACCAATTTTCCCGAGATTTAAATAATGTTCCTTTCAACAGTTTGTTTCATTCTTAAATAAAGGCTTGTACAGTAATTCCGGAACTGCATGTAAGTGGCAAAACTACAGTGGATGGGAAAATGTACAATCCTGTTGCATGTCAAGTTTTGAGATAATTACATTTGGCTCTCATTGGTCCATCTTATCCTAAAATTGCATTCACTGACACTGTAACTTTTGTAAGCTACATCATAGGACTCAAAACTTATGTAAAACTACATGTACTTGTACATGTTCATGCATCATAGCCCTCTTTTTAACCCCTGATTCTGAAAGGTTTTATTATAATACATAATGTATGAAACCTGATTGGAAACCCATGTTATCCCTGCCTGGGTTTCAGTTTTCAAAGAAGGAAAAACGTACATTTTACAATGATACAAAATACGATGTAAAATGCATGAAAAGACTACACAGGTGTACATTGCTTACATTCTACAAGTAAAGGGTTTAAGTTTCAACCAGGTGTTCTTTACCTTGGTGGTTTTTTCCCATTGTACATACCGTAATCCAACTGTGCGAGCCTAATCTCAACTTGCAATGTCAAAAAGATTTCTCGGAAAATAGCATTATAATACTTTACGATTGCAATGTCCCTTGATTTTCTTCAGGAAAGTCTTGACTTCTTGACAGATGTGCATACGTGTATTTGTATTTAAGCGTACTGGGTTATAACATTATTATTTTGTACATTTGAAATAGAGCCCTTAACTTTTTGTTTGATGTCATTGATTGACAGTTTTCTTTTGTTCAATTGTGCATTGATGGATTACATGCATTATGTAATTGCTGTTTGGGTTTTAATGCTCGTTTTGAGGATATTGTTAAATTAAACATGGGAATAACTTGGTGCAGTATATAATTATAAAAACTATACTCTGTTCTTTTGAGCTGATTTGGAGCGTAGCACTGCAAAACAGTTATTGTTTTTTACTTCCCCCCCACAGTTTTTTCTACTGGAAGTGCATCACAATTGTACATTTCTGTTCACTTCTTTTCAGTTTTCATTCGGAGCAATTTTGATGAAGTTTAATTAACTGTCCAAAGGTGTGCATACATGTATTTTTGTGATCCTGATGACATTATCAGTTGTCCATTTATTACAGTAGTCAAAAAGTACATCCATGCTCAACTTTTTTGGACACACAACTGGAAGCTTTGGTAAACCGACTTTACCATGCAACTCTTAATTTCTCCTTCCAAAATAAGGGAGAAAGGGTATTGGAATTTATGCTTGAAATCTCTTTTTCCGGGCAGTTATTGTGTAATGCCCATTTCAGACCTTTGTCCTTTTATTGTACATGTACAAACAAGAATTGTAAGAGATCTATCTATTGTATTTGGCATGATGGAAGGTAAGTCCGAGTAGTTCAAGATTCCAGCTCATACCATGGCTGATTATCGGCCGTGGCATAAGGCCAAGGGTTTTACGATTCACGATAAGCGCATCTTACATTTTCTCATATGAGAACAAAAAATCCTGATGCAATTTTTGAGAACATTTTAATTTGGTCAGGGTTTCACTGTGACAAAGATATTCTCAAAATCAAATGATTCTGCAAGTTCTTAAAAACCCCTTCACTGAATTGATTTTTTGGGAAATCCTGACGCTTAGCGGTTAAGACGTGCTATTTAGTCATGATGTCATCAGTTATTGAATTACATTAATTTCAAGGGGTTTTTTTGGTAAAGAAAAGCACTTCACATACAATGTACACTAACAAACACACACATTTTTATTTTTGTGCCATATTGCAAATTTCATGCCTTCTTTACCTATCTTTCCGGTTCAAATCGAAAAGATAAGTTACACAATATTGTAAGAGCTCTACATCCAATGTGGTATGAAATACCCATAGTTTCAGTGTAGAAATCATCAAACAGACCATTTCACATGGCATTAACTATCAATTGGTATAAATGCCATTTGAATTTTCTTTCTTCATCGCTAGTACAAATGATGACGCCCCATGCAGGGAATTGTTGCGCTGCCGTTTAAAACACTTGTGTCATGCAAACAAGTTGCACTGGAACATGCTGTCCTCACACATATGGCAACAAGACCACTACCACTTGGAACCTCAGTAAAAAAAACTTCAAATTGTTTCACACGAGAGAGTGTTAAGGGTTTAGCATGGAAACTGCAAGGTTTTTGTTGTATGAAAAGGGCTGAAGACTAAAAGGTAGATTTTTCCTTTTTTCTATTACCACAACAGTATTTGGATCATGGGCTGTTTACATGGACATGTCCCACCCCCTCTGAGAATTCTGATTATCCAGGCTATTAAAAATGTACTTTAGGTGAAAAGTGTAAAAAACTATTGTTTTAATTATGTATCATATGATGATCATCACCGTCTAAAATGGTTGGTCAGGGCAACTGTACAATGTACAATCAGACTAGTTGCGTATATAATGAGCATTTCAAACAGCATGCGCCACTGTGCTATTTTCAGACTGATACTCAATTTTAATGAGCTGCACGTTCACACTCTTCATGCCCAGGGGTCTGACACAGATGACTTTTAATGGCTGGAACTTGTGTGTTGGGCAAATGACGAGCACGCACCTTTAAGTGTACATGATACAATGTACATTACATGTGGCTACAAAAATAAAACATGTAAAATCCGTCTGGAAAATTTCATTAATTATAGGAAAAGACACCAAATATCTGCTTTGTGGTTTTAAATCGTTTTTTTTCCCCTTCTATTCTGGGAAAATAAAGGCTTAACCCGGAATTGCTGATAAACTTTCAAAATACAGGACACCTGAGTTTAGTATAAATAAAGTGTGGGCTACATGTACATGTTCATGTGACAGGACCCAAAGGAAATACCGGGTAGGGCTAGAAGCTGAACGGTCATTCACCTGACTTACAGCATGATGTAGAGAAAGTCAAGTCATGTCTCGGGGGCATTTCCACATCAAAAAGATATTAAACAGTTTCAATATACGCATGTAGACTAAGTACAACGTACTTTGAAACCAGGTGCATAAATCTAGTGGCTTTAAGCACTCTGGTTTGTATTTTTAAGTTGATCTGTAGATGCGTATACACAATATGTCTGCGTACTGGTAAAGTAATCCATTGAATTTCACCTGGAAGCTTTCACAAATGTGTGGTATAAATGGGTGGTGAAAACACCATTGGCACCATCTCAATTTTAAAATTGTTCAACCAGTTAAAATTGTTCAACTACTTTGTATTAACAACTATTAGTGTGTGAGTACTGTTTTCTACAAAAAGAGTTAGACAGTTGGAATGAAATACCAATTTTGTATTGTAAATATTGTACAGAATATACCTGTAGGCCTATATCATTACTGAGGTTTCGCAAATCTAAGGATACCTGAATGAAGATGTACATGTATACGTCAATACTTATTGTCTTCACGTGACATGTACATGTAACTGTGGCATCTATTTTAGCATGCACATAAACAATTAATACATGCGTTCATACACAATGTAGTATTAAAACAGATAGGCCTACTGTTTTGGAGAATTTTTGTTCAGTGTTTTTGTCATGGATTAACATCATTTTCCAAACTAGTGCTGTTATTGGTAATATCCATGATACTGTTTGGGGAAAGAATACAAATAATATCTTCGCCGTTTTTTCAATTGCAATGTGTAGAAATTAATTCACTCCCTATTGTCACCATGTTGGAATACTAGCACCCCCAAGTTACACATAACTCTATGATTGGGAACAAAATTTAATGCGTGTCCACTGAATGGTTTAAAAGGTTATCAAAATCATTTGTATCTGTTTCTATAAACTTATGAAACCTCCTGTTAACCACCCAGCACATGTAGTATTTAGATTGAAATTACTGAGTGCATAAAGCATACAATAGTACATGTAGCTTTACAAAGTAGCTTTGAATCAAGACACTTAAGTCTGAATTGAGCAGTTTGCCGCTCCCCTGGGCAGAACTCTGGACCCCACCAGGCATGGATTGTTTTTCCCAAATATTATGCACATAATTTAAAGTTTGATGTTCTTGTTTTATTCCAGACTTCAGAATTGTCCGCATCACGGTGAACACGGACGGAAACGCGGCAATTGGTATAGAACACGGAATCGATCCAATTGCACAGAATCAAAAATACTTGATTCAAATAATGGCTTTAAAAAAATCGAGAACAAACAATACAACATTCTACAAACTCAAAACCCTTCAAGTTCTGGCGATAAAGTCCATCTAGTCTTGGTATTTGCTAGATTTAATGTGCCGCAATCATTTATTTCAGCATACAAAGTGTTAAAACATGCATCACATTATTAGTCTGGCTCTTTCCTCCATGTTCAATGCAACGATACGTAAGCAAGTGGGGGAACACACAACTTGAATTTTCAGGGTTGGGAAGATGTACGGTTGAGTTTTTTTCTCAACCTCGTTCCAGTTATATTTCATGCAAAATTTTAATCTCGCACTCATAAACACATCGCTCTCTACGTCACTTTTTTCCCAATGTGGGTCAGCAACCGATCATTAAATCACGAAGACTTCATTGCAAAAGAAGTTCTATACAACTGATCTTTAAATAATGAATCCATGAAAATGGTTGGTGATGAACAAAAGTATTATTAAGGGCAGAAATTAGGGGATAAGATCGTTCAATAGCACAAGTTTGCAAACTTCACATGTTTTTTTTCGGTTTTTTTCTTAGGCTTTGAAAAATGTATGCATTATACATGCGGGCTAGTGGAAAACATTTTCGGGCAACAGAAAATGTTGGTTGACTCGTCTGGCCAGAGAGTAAAAAAAAGTTAAAGGAATCCCCTGCGTATCCGCGCACACTCAGTTCCGGTGTGTCACAATGGCGACCAAATTTAAGGCAAGTGGGTAGTTGTGTTATATTTATTTTGTTATTTACCTTGAATTAACATCGTTGTTATCACCAAAATGGTTAAAAGATAGCACCGGTAAAAAATGGAATTTGGTGTTTTAGAAAAACGTAATTCTGTAAATGACATCAGGGAAAATTGTGATGTCTGACCCAGTGGTCCTTGACTCTAGCAGACATTTTAGATGTATGATCTCCACTTTGGGCTGTTGGACCTGTGTTGCACTGGTTTCACTCCTTTATGGAGCTAGCACAAGACTCAGTATAATTTATACTGACGATTTTGGTTAGCAACATTTAAATTTGGATAAGAGCCCTGGAGATTATGATTGACATGGTACAACTTTACAAAGGTTTTTTCCCCAGGGGAACAATTTACTGCAGATTCATAATAAATATAGAGTAAACTTGTAGGTTCATAGAAAACCTACTGTCACATAGTTTTGTCAAAATAATTCACACTTTTCTTAGTGTAACGTCATTATAGAAATAGTTTAATGTGTCAGAATTTTGCACATCAAACAATTTGCCTTAAAAGCAGGATATACTGTTGGTAGTTGTCAAAGACCAGTATCCTGACTTGGTGTATCCCAACATATCAATAAAATAACAGTGAACATTTGGGCTCAATTGGTCATCGAAGTTGCAAGAAAATAATGAAAGAAAAAAATCACCCTCGTTGCACAGAATTGTGAGCTTTTTACATGCCTGAAGCCTTTCTCAGATTCTCTGTAAACGGGTTGTTTCTAACAATGTTTTATAATATTAACAGCTCTCTAATGCTCTTTACTTAGTAAGTTTTTCCGGTAATTAAGTTTTTGAGTAATTACCAAAGGTGTACCCTCCCTTTAAAGGACGTGTGCCATACTGCCTTAACCAAAAATATGCCACGTCAAAGTTTGGTATTAATAAGGGAATAAAAGAGTGGCGGCGAGTTCTTAAACGGCCGTTTAAAACCGGCAGGTTCGTGGCCGTGCGATAAAGGCCTGAGCCGAAGGCAAGGGCCTTTATCGCACAGCCACGACCCTGCAAGGTTTTAAACGGCCGTTTAAGAACGAGTCACTACTCTTTTATTCCCATTCATATGCTCTTTTGTTAAAAAGCGAAAAAATGTTATAGACAATCTGTGACAATCTGCTTCGCAGCGAATTTCTGTACATTTTGTACATTTTCAAAAACTTTGTAAAAGTTATGTTTGGTGCACGTTGGGTTGTGTGTACGCGCGTGTAAAAATAGATTACGCGCTGGTACTAATAGCTATATATTGCATTCTGCGTAATTAAATTGGCGTACATGAGCTTGCGCGCCCAATCTGCTTTGTAGCGAATTTTAAAAGTTTGTACATTTTCAAAAACGTTTTAAAAATTCTGTTTGATTCACGTTGGGTTGTGTGTGCGCGCGTGTAAAAATAGATTACGCGCTGGTACTAATAGCTATATATTGCGTTCCGCATAATTAAATTGGCGTACATGAGCTTGCGCGCCCAACATGCGAAGCCAGCCGGTTTTAAACAGCTCCAGCTATGTCTTTATCAGCCGTTTAAACACCCCCGCGTGACATGCTCTCTACCAATAGGATTAGCGAAACTGTCTGGGGTATTTATGAATCAATGTTAAACAACTGAAAACATACCTGTTGCTATATTTTTTTCAACTTTAAGAACGCCCACATGCAAAAACACGCCATAGTTCATGGTGTATACATGTGATGGCAAGGGCGTCGATGGGTGGGGGACGGGGGGGACATGTCCCCCTCACTTTTTAGACTGGAGGGGACAACATATCAGATGTCCCCCCCCCCACTTTTTGATTGACTGTTCATAGAAATATGCAACAAAATGTAAAAATATACACCATTTTCTTGATTTCATTACCATTTTTGTTCAAATAAAAGAAAAGCGAACAAACGGTGAAATATTGTTTACATTTTCATCTTTTTTCTGATGGACCACGCGCAGAATGGTATTTTGGGCCTATAATGTAACATGAATTTTTTCATACTTGCTCGCCCATCCCCCCTACTTTTCAGTAGCGATCGACGCCCTTGTGTGATGGCACTGGTTGAACAAGAAGTTTTAAGAAATGATTGTGCTACCAGCAATGAAATTCAGACATTTTGCTAATATTCCTTGTTCCACCAGAGATGTTACATCTTGAGCAAGGCCTGTTATTTAAAGAATTAAGTATATAAAGGAGATAGTAACAGGTATATTTTTAGCTGATTCCGTATTTGCTGATTACAAACTTTTGAACGGCATATGGACGAGGTAGTACTGCACACTTCTTTTTGCGAACTAATTGATAAGTTGGCCTGTTCAGTGTAGCTCAGACCAATTTGGAGTCTAGGATTGAAGTAATGCACAACATTTAAAATATTGTTCTTCTACATGAATACTTGTTATGTACACGTATTAAGTACATTTGGTTCATGATTGTCTAGCAAATTAACAGATTTGCTTAAACAGTGACATGTGGCTTTCATATGGTTGATTTGATTGTAATTGGTTTTGGCACGTTAAACCATTCCCAAACCATGATGTATAAAGTGTTAGGAATGATGTGAAGACAGCATGACAGCAGAAAAAGCACCAGCTATGAGGTGATGAAACACACACCCTCGGTACTGTCAAGGCAGCAGATTAACAAGTTGTTGGATTGTAAAGGGTTGGTAATGGTACAGTCTTACAGCAAACAGCATTGTTAACAACTAGACATTTGTACACCTACATGTACAGTACATGTGCAGTGTATAGAGCAACCACACTGTTATTTTTCCCTGGAACTTGCAATATCATATTGACAATTTAGTGAAATCAAACTCACAGCCAACAATTAAAGATGAAAAGTTCAAGAAATTAGAAGAAAACAAGAATGCAATGGCTTTAATTATATATGCCTATCAGAAGGTATTTACAAAAAAAAGTACATTTGTGTGTGTATTGGGCCAAGCAGCTTTAAATTTGGTTCAATTTGTTATAACTTCAACATATTTTGAATTATGCCGCGAGTAGGTTTTGTTTCAAATGATGGTATCATTTAGCTAAACTGAAAAGTTGCCATTTACAGGAAGGAACACAAACTTGATATCAATATTTTGTAGCACTTGGTTTTTGTGGGTGTGTAGATCCTTATGCTTTATTGAACTTCCTTTGTTGAAAGGTTGTAATGGGGTTATCCCTGTTGAGAAATATCCCAGAAGCAGCCTAAAAATTAGGTATTAATGTCATGTGGCTCAGGAGATACATTGTAACTTTCTCATGTTTGCTCTGTGCTCAAACAGAAGCGCTTTGGTTTGATGTAATTTGATACAACACGTATATCAGCAAAATGTGTGTGCAAACTTGGAAGTCTGCTTTTAATGAGTATTCATTACATCAATGCTGCCCTGATTCTCACTGCATTTGCCTAGATGCATTGACTGTATTTTAAATCATTTCAGAGAGTTCAGCAGAATGTTGCAAGCAATATTTAAACTTCTGTCGCAAGATATTAATTATTATTCACAATACACAAAATTGTCTTTACTTGATAACTTTCCGATTCGCATTTCATCACTGGATGTACATTGTAGCATGTTATTTAATAAGCAGTATTTCAAGTAACTCAAAATATCATATAAGTTCACAATGTGTTCAGGATAAACATGTATGATTGGGTCACCATAAGCTTGCATGGATGGCTTTAGGTTTATGTCATGTAACATTGCACCCAACATACACTGGATTGGTTGTTTCCTAGGTTTGATATCATGAATGAAATTCTTGTGCTACATGCACCTGTAGGGTACTTCTATTTTTCACCATGTAAGCAGAATCCCATTGGTTGGCTCTTGTGTGAAGTATCTGTGGGTCACTCTACATGTAGATGTTAGTAACTAATGTATATTACAGGGAGATCTATTTCTGGTTGGAATGGCAGTGCATCCTTAATTCCAGGTGCTTTTGCTGTTTTGGGGGTTTTGGCCATCTGCCAAAACCACCTTTGTTTTCATCAAGATTTTTATTACTTTTTATTGGGGGTTTCAGCTATCAAGAGAAACCACGGTAGATCTCAGGAAATACAGTCTTAAAAGGCACAAACAATACATCAAATAGAAGCCTTTGCTCCAACTTAGATTCAACAGCAGTCTTTTGGAGTGTTTTTAACTCCTTTGTTGACGATATTACCGATTTAAAAACGACAAAAAATGTATCATGAAACAAGCATGATCGCCATGACTGTGGACTGCTCAGATCACATTGCACACTGAACAGTTACACGCATCACCTCCGCACATGGCATCGCTCCGACCTTTGGACCTTCTATTTGTGCATTTGGTTTGAACATTGCTTCGCTTCTACGGTTAACCAAAAGATGGCAGGATCGTGCTTGCATGGTGAACGTGTATAGCGCGTCTTGGTCGTGGAGAGTCCTCAACCTATTAAATACAGTAAGCACTTTGCGATATGAAGGTAAGTAAAGACATTTAAATACGGAAGTGTTCTAGGGATATTTAGACAAATGTAAAGAGATAAATACGGAAGCATTAAGGGACATTAGTAGCGGTTTAGCCCTCGTAAATTTAATGAGTTCTCCCACCACAATTCATTTCGAGGTCTGTGCGGTATAGTTTATTAAAAAAAATTGCATAAGTGTGGTAGTTTATTGCTTTAATTTTTATATCGTCCAAACCATGTCAAATCCTTATAATCTTTGTTCTGTCTTTTGACTTATGCCACATGTAACATTTTATTTTTAAAATGTGACCCTCTTCGTCCTTTTACTTCCGGTACAAACAGGAAGCTCTAAATTTTAAAATCCATATTATCGTGAACCACATGTCATAAAGTCACAATCTTTGTGACGTCTTGGAGCTAATTACATATTTCTTCTTATTAATAACATGACCCCAATTTGATTATTTCTTCCGGTAATTTAACCAGAAAATTTTAATTATTATATATTTTTTTCCTAAACCACATGTCATAAAGTCAAGATATTTGTGACGTCTTGTGCATGTAGCTTACAACAAGTTTTGTACGAAAAACATGTTTTCGTTATCGTGATGTCATCATGTGTCAAGTTTGTTATTAAATATTCATATCTTGAGCCACCTGTCAAAGAATTGTAATCTCTGTGCCGTCTTGTACATGTAGCTTGCAACACGTCTAATATTTTATTCAAAAAGTGACCCACTTTCATTTTCACTTCCGGTCAAACAGGAAGCTCTAAAAAGGAAAAAAAAAAAATAAATAAAAAATCTCCTCAACCAAATGTCATAAAATCATAATATTTTTACTTTACTACACACTTGACTTTTTTAAATCAATAATAAACAAAACGTCTACATCTCTTGAACCACATGTCATAACAGCAAGTTCAAAGAGTTCCTTTACATAGTACATCGTGTAGGTATTACGACCAAACTTTTAGTTGCTGAGTAGGCCCATAATGACATGTCATTTTTTGTTCCAACAACCGAAACCCCCAGTGTTTGTACCATCTGTATAATTCTCATAGTGTTAACACATGAAATTTTTGATAGTTTGATCTCAGAATTTACAGTCTCAACCAATACATAAAATCAAAGCGTATGGCCTAACTTAGAACATAGACAACATGGCATCATGATTGCGCCACATTTATCTGTACTAGAGACGTTTCAAATTCGTTGCAATCGACGACTTTGTCACTTCGTACAGTGAACTTGTTTAGCCCCCTCCTGTGATAATATTTGGCCGAGCCGACTACTGTTATTCATAATTTTCAACAGTAGACTTGTATAAATTACCCTCTCGTGGAGAGTTCACACAAAAACAGCTACGGAAGTGTGAGAAATAAAAATGATTTGGTAAAATCAACAGATTACTGTCATGGTCCCACTTTGACCATTTGTTTTCCTTTCTTGTGGTCCAAACAGAAAGTTCACTGAGGTTTTTTTTTCAGAGTTTATGACCAAAATTAATATTTTGGACATACATGTACAGTAACAAATAATTTTCTCTTTTTGTTCCAGCAACCGAAACCCTCACTGTTTTTTATGTCTAGTTGAATTTGCTTTTTGAAATAGAACTTGCACTGAAAAATAATGTAGATGGTCTGTATTTACTTGTAGAGTATTAGTTGTTTTTCACTTTTTTTTCTTTTAACTCATTCTTTTCATACTTAAGAATTTTAAAATTTTTAAATACTAGTAAGGCTCATCAAGAAATCTGTGACTTACAATGCGCTACAAAAAGCTGTTTTATTCGGGTTTTTGGCCATCCGCCGAAACCACTTTTTTTGGTCAAGGTTTAAAAACATGTTTTTGATATTATTATTCTTTCCATCTAAAATCTCATTGCTTACCACATGAACTTGTTTCCATCTTAGGAACTAGTCTTTAAAAACACAAACAATACATCAAATGAAAGCCTATACTCTAACCTAGATCCAGCAGCAGTTTGATCGTGTGTTTTACTTCTTTTTGTCAATGACATTAACGGTTCATATGGTAGACCAACTGTACCATCGTATAGAGCAGGGATCAGTCCGAGGGAATGATCTGCCCCTCTGTGTCAAATACACCAGTATAGGAGCTTCTAGGTCAGTGTGCACAGGCGCGCCCACCAGGTGCCTCCCTGGTGGGCGATATCCACCACCATCTTCGTATTGTCGCAGCGAACTTGAGATCAAGGGCAGGAAATGTTAAGGCTGAACAACCTCCTTGTCCTCCTGGGCTGAGCCCCTGGAGTGGAAGGGACAGACCGGCGACAAAGGATGGACTAGGGTACCACATGGATTTGTTGAATGGGCCAGGACCAGTAGAGTGGGATCCGGGGTGTCTGCCTGAGCTTCCAATGTGAAAGTTATTGAAGAATAAATGCTCAGCCCTGGCAGGGGAGCCGAGGCAAGGCTCATGGTATGGTATTCCCTCCCGCCCCCACATGCAGTCTTGTGCCTTCCTGGGACCAGCTTCAGGTGCTATTCACCTTTGCGAAGGCACCCTTTGAGGCAATGGCCAGCACCCTGCAACTACAGTTGTTGATAAAGGTTGTCTTTTTGCTGGTGGTCGGTACTCAAGGAGACACAGCGAGCTACACTACCCTCTTGTCCCGCTGGGGTCCGTATAGCCCCTAGGTCGGGTTGCCTCATCAAGAACAAGCTAGACTCCATTTGCTCGCTGGACATCTATGTTCGGGATATCAAGTCCTCAGCAAATTCTTCGGACAAGCTTTGGTGCTCTGTTCAGATGCTTAAGTGGGATGGTTGGATCGATTCTTGAATACTTACCTGTAGAGCACCCTCCCTGCTTCCCTTGTGGCTGTGTTTAGCTAAAGTAGCCCCTATGCCATTGGGGCACTGTGGGGCAGCCAATTGAAGATCCTATAGTGTGTACAAAAAATCTCAACATTGCACTTGCTGGTTAAGGAAATATGCACATAGGTAGAGAGAGGCTCTACAAGTAACTTTTCGTTGAAAGACCTCAACAGCACTACTATTGGGGGGGGGGATTATTTTACATGATACAGTAGTTTAAACTGTAAAATTGCCCAAATTTAACTTTCATGTAGAAAGCTCGTAAGTACAGATGTTGTGTTATGTGACATGTCTGGTTGCAGTGGCATAACCATACCATTTCATGGGGGGGGGGGAGCGGGTCCAAAGACATAACTTGGGGAGTATTTCATGTTTCAAACCATTCATTTGTGCATTTTTGATCTCTCTTGCGGGGGCAAGAAGGGGGAAAGGGTCCTGAGCTGGGGGATTCTACCCCCCCCCCCCATTGTAGCGCATTAAATAGAGAGGATGCAATGAGTGGGATTTAAGGTTATGTCCATTTCATGACCAAACATAAACAAGGATTCGACTTGCTGAGGATAAATTTACACAATTAGCTTGCATCTATTCTTAATGAAGAGGTGATAAAATATAACGGCAAACTTTGAAAAAGTGTAGGATCTATTACATGGTTTGCCATTTTTAACTCCATTGGCTGTGATAAAAAAAATTGGATTGGAGACCTTTCCATATTGGCTTGTTTGCAGCTTGAGTGATTTAGGGCCCAGAATGTCAGGCCCACACATGTAATGCACTTATAACTCTGATCCTGTTTGTTAATCCTATTTTTAAAAATGCATTGCAAGCGCTGTACACTGTAGCCCACATTTATCTACATTAAGTCAATTTTGAAGCACATTGTTCATCTAGTTCAGAATAATGGTACACTACCTGAAGTGGAATGCCTTCCATGAATTGAAGAATTCTGTGAATGAGCCTGTTCTGGGTTCTTTTGTAAATTTGTTTTAGATTTATATAATACTTGTCAGTATCTAACAATTATGTGGAGTGCAATAAATAATGAACAATCCATACAGGTGTTGTTACAAGGCAGGCTTAATTCCCTTCACTTTGGAACTTATTTTGTTCTTTTGTGCATTTAATAACTTGGCTCTCTTTGCTTTGTTGCTGCTCTAACTACTTGCTTTAGGCATCTTGACTCAATGGGAGATTAACACTGTAGTAGTGCATGAACCTGTAGACAAAACACACTTTATAAAGCACCATTCTTATCAGGTATGGCTGCAAATGCCTTTCAAATCTGAATGGAATGTGTAATTGATGTACTACAATGGGAACAGAAAATATGCCTCCAGGTACATTTTTAAATGAAAAGATATGAAATCTAGAAAAAATATATAAGGAAAGTGGGACAGGCGTGACTGGTTGTTTAAACCTTTATTGCTTAGTAAAAACCCAAGGAGACCTCTACATACAGTATGGTGGAATAATATTTGCAATGGGTTCTGGTACCACACCTGTTGTATGTATACCATAGACACAAAACAATTTTCACCTATAGGCATGGATCCAGAGGGTGAGATCATCTGGACCCCTCCCAGCTCTCTACAACTTTTAAAAATTGTTATTACAAATTTTGTTTTTCCTTTCGTTAACTTTAAACTTATCGTAGCCCTAATCTCATTACAGACCTTTGCCAGTTTGTTCACATGGTGGTAAATGTTTGAAGTCAATCCTCATTGGGTGTTAAATAACCCACTCGCACATTATATCTCCTTAATAATTAGGGAATAGCAATGTGGGGAGCCATTCTTCACTGCGTGGTAATGACTGAGTTGGTGGCCTACAGCTGTTAATGGACCGAGACGTGGATCGAGCTGATGTCAAGGTACATTAACAGTGGCCAGCCACCTAGAAGTTTCATTAGATGTAAGGTTTCATTAGTTGTTAGTGCCAAGAGTAACGTCCGTCGATATATCGATATGACTCAAATACTCGATACTGTTTTGACATCGATATTGCTGATGTTACTTTTTAAACTATATACCAAAATATCGAAAATTTTGATATATATCGAACATTTTGAAGTATCTACAAAAAAATGTTGATCCTAAATTATATCGAAAACACCAAAAGTGTGTCAGTGGGCTGGCACAATTTGATATTGTTCGGAGTAATGACAAGTGCGGAGGATCAAGCCGAAAACTGGTATATGCAATTCTATTAAGCAGTCAGTCTTCAGTATATTAAGCGCTGTTTTTAGGCTTTATCTTGCACACAGGAAATAATCGAAGAGTATACTCGATATTGAGTTTCCAATATATCAATTATAGAAAAAAATTGACATCTATGGAAATTAGCTTATCAACTAATTTATGAAAGGCTCTGATAATGAAGGCATATATTTGAAGTCCAAATCACATCTGATGCTTGCAAAGCCTAATGATATTTTATTTGAGATTCTAGTGTGGAAAAAAGTTTGTCAAATAATGGCAAAGTTATGTCTATCAGTAGTAGCTATAAATACCTTTTGAACCATAAATTGTGTAAGTTCTGTGTAGTATGCTAACTGCAGATCGTTTGGTTTAAGGTATCTAAGAAAATGTAGAGTCAGTTGTACCTTTATTGATCAATCGAACAAGTGTGATGACACTTGATGTAACATCCATTTAGTTAGGTACACCACCAACTCACATTTTCAACAACTGCATACCATTCTCCAAAAATGTTTTTTAAAAGTAAATTTTTTCTTGAAATGATTAATTCAGGCATCAGAAGCCACAGGTATGTGACACAAGGATTTGGAAAGAACTGTTGGCACTTGTAGAAGTTAAGTGTAAGATTTATACTCCATGGGCTATAAATCAGTCATTCCTTGTTCCTATCAATAATCTCCAGCCATAAAATAACCTTCAAACCTGTTAGGAATGTTTGTCAAAGAAGCATGTACATGTATGAGAATGTACAACCCTGTAAGGAAAATTCCACAATCAATTATTGTTATTTACACTTAATCTAACATACATATACAAAAGTACTCTTAAATTTAAAGATTGATGCCAATTGTTTATAACATGTACTTTGTTGTAGTTTTCTTAAACTGGTCCTTTTGTTATAAATCTTTCAGTCATCTGGGGAAAAAAAGTATAATAAGAGTCATATGAACAAAAAGTTATGCTACATTTTTGAAGAACTAATGTACATTATGGATCTTAATTACATCTCAGGCTTTGAACTTCGCTCTTCAAGGGGCACGGCAATTATCCTCTGGTAAGGGGCACTCTTTGAGGAAAATGTTAATTTGTATTGGAACTTTGCAAAGGACACCACAGCAAAAGCACAGGTCACCACGGCAATCGCTGTGGGTGCTGTGGGTTATTTCGAGGCCTGACATCTTGCTGCAAAAACAAGAATGGGTAGCGTCTGTTAACATTTTTTGAAACCAACATTTTAAAATCAAATATTTTTGTTCATATTTAAAAAGTTTTTTTTCACAGCCAATGGAAACAAGTCTATAGAAACTTCATTCAAGGAATGGATCCATAAAGTAAATACAGTGAACATTAAAGTGATTCTAAAGAGAATTTCACTATGGCACATGACTAACAATTGGGTGGCCCTGAAGGGACATCAAACATATAAATTTACGTGAATATTTGCGTAAATATTCGCGTTTTTTGCCCCGATTCGCAAATATTCACGTAAATATTCACGTAAAAATTTGAGGCTGAGGGCCATATCGTGAATATTTACGTAAATATTGACGATTTGTGTCCCAAATCACAAATATTTACGCAAATATTGACGTGAATATTTGCGAATCAGGGCAAAAAACGTGAATATTCACATAAACATTTACGTGAATATTCACGATTTGTCCCTCAATCTCAAATATTGACGTGAATATTTACGTGAATATTTGCGATATGTGCCCCAATCACAAATATTTACGTAAATATTTACGTAAATATTTGCGATTTGTTCCCCCAATCACAAATATTTACGTAAATATTCACGTGAATATTTGCGATTTGGGCCCCAATCGCAAACCCAGTCATCCGTGAATATTTGGTTTCTTTCCAGCAAGCCACATATTGGGCCGAAATTTCTATCTGCGGATTCCGTGGCCGGCCAACCGCGTATTTAGGACAATGAGAATCCATGCAGTTCAAGGCGATACCAATTCTGTTTCCCCTTCTTTCAAGTTTGAGCGATTTAAAAAAAACTCTTTCTATAAAATCACTGAACATACTTAAAGGTAGAATAACATTATTTGGCTGACCATTTGGTGAGTATTTAGCCGATCATCCAGACCATAATAGACAACTGGCTATTCTAATCACTAATTATTACCTAATTATCCACAAGAACACAAGGCATTTTCTGTCAAATAATCAAACGGTTAAGGTAAAATAGTGACAAAAACCGACCATAGCATTCACGCCGATGTAAGTACCCTTTACCTAGCATAAAAGTACAAATTTATTCTATAATCTGACAGACCATACCGCTGGTTACACTTAATTTGGGAGTTGGCTAAATTGGATCACCAATAGCGGTTTAGGCATGAAATTGACCAAAGCATTCGATAACGTATGATAGAACATTGCGTGTGTTTTAGCATTAGTTATTTATTACTTAATGATCCGAGTTCACCGACTCCGAAATTATGTGTGCCCATCAGTGGTATGGTCTATCAGTATGGAATTTTTTTAAAATCATCTTTTAAACAACGTGAAGGGTACATGTACTTAATTTCGGGTAAGCGCAATTTTTTCAACAGTTGTGCTTGATGATGAGGTCTTAATTGTGGTGTTTAATTACTCACTAATTGATCAGCCGAATAATCTAATTCTATCTTCAAGTATGCTTAGTGAACAAATTATACCGACAAAGAAAGTTTATTTTTTTAAATCGTTCAAATAATTAGAAAGAAGGGGATACAGATATATTACCTCCTTGAACTGCATGGATTATGATTGTCCTGAATACGCGGCTGGAAATTTCGGCCCAGTGCGCGGCTAGCTGGAAAGAAACCAAATATTCACGGATGACTGGGTTTGCGACTTGGGCACAAATCGTGAATATTTACGTAAATATTTGCGAATGGGGGTACAAATCGCAAATATTTACGTAAATATTTACGTAAATATTCACGATTTTGGCCTCAATTGCAAATTTTTACGAGAATATATACGTGAATATTTGCGAATTTGGGCAAAAGCCGTAAATATTTACATAAATATTCACGTAAATATATTTGTTTGATGTCCCTTCAGGGCCACCATACTAACATGTTAAAGGAAATTACAAGAAGATGAATTTTACTAGATAAGTGTTATTGCATGTTATTGTAAGTAAAGTCCTTATTAACCAATGACAGGATCCTGCTAGGACTCCATGTCTGTCACTGGACTGTACACTGTAGTAGTTCTGATTTTACAACCTCAAACCACACACATTCATGGTGAAGAACCCATCCAGTGACCCAGTACAGATACAAAAAGCACAGTGGACGCTTTGGGAAGTTGTCTTCTCCTGCTGGAAGACACTTGACCACAAGCCTAGAAAGTGGTATAGGTGAAAGATAACATAATTGTCAGTTTCAAACTTTTATGAGATTATTATATAATTTGTTTTGTATACCGCACTAGTAGATGCTTATCATTTGATTGGTGGAACACGCATCTCTTGTCATACTTTATTTTTGCCATGTGGCGTGTCGTGGCCGAGCAGTCTAGTTCACCGGACCCAAGCAGCAGAGTGTCAGCAGCAGAGTGTGGGTTCGAGTCCCGGTCATGACACTTGTGCCCTTGAGCAAGGCACTTAACCATAATTGCTTCGTAAAAAGTTGGGAAGGTAGTGCATTCAGCTCTACCAGCCAGGCTCCTAGTGGACGATACATCCTTACGGACTGTGAAGGGGGTAACCCTGTTTCAGCCCCAGGAGTAGGTGGCAACGTGCCTCTGGTGACAGTTGATCTGGGTTGACAGCCCAAATCAGTTAAGTGTAGCCCTCACCTTGAAGTGGCCGTCCGGCCTTGAGAGTTGGGCGATATCTCATAATAAAAATGTATACATGTGTACCTGTATACTGTTAGTGTTCTGACACTACAAATTTTAATATAGGAGTCTTAAATTGATAAAACAGGATGCTTTGGACACTTCGCAGCTTACCATTGCACAAATTAATTGGTTTTACAAGGAGTACCGTATGTTTTGATTGCATGTGTTATTACAGTATTAGTGTGTATTGAGAACACATCATGCACTTAAGCCAACCAGTCTTAAACAGCTCCAGCTATGTCTTTATCAGCCATTATATATTTGTATAATAATGTCATTATTATTTTCATTAATTTATTGAGTAATTTTCCCTCATTTTCTTGGTGCAGACAGAGTATTAGCTTAAGGCAGCTGGTATGTGTTGAATCCAAAGCCGAACACCAAACAAAGTAATTTTATCGATGGTGCTGTTAATTTAAAGCTCAGAAAATTTAAGGCGTTACCGAATGGCCCTTGAACATGAATAGAACAGTTCTAAAAATTATCGGTAAAAGAAAAAACACAAATCCTGATGACTTTTATTGTTTCTTCTGTTGAAGGTTTATGGCAACCAGTGTGAGAACGTGGTCAACACAGCGTGGTAATGACCTTGGTCGGTGGTGGCCACTGTTAATGGACCAAGCCAAAGGCAAGGTCCATTAACAGTGGCCAGCCGCCATAGACTGGGTCCTCACACTGTTATTGCCTAATTAAAGCCTCAAAACGTCCACTGTTTGGTGATGTATATTGTTCATGTACAGTAGTTGTACGTTTTGAATTGCTCTAAAGTATACATCTGTGCATAAAAGCTGTTTATAAAAAGCTCTGAGAGTTCAACTTTGTCAGTGGCATGTTTGAATCATTAACATGCTGCTTGAAAACTGAAATATAAGGGCTGTCAACCTTGAGAGTTCATGCACATGGTGCAGATAGATTGGGTCATTTCTTAATCTTTTCCTCCACTTTTGGGCTGATCCTTTTGGGACTACATTACTTTCTAATGTCACAGTCTATTTGAATGATGAAAGATTTGTACCAGATTATACTTGCACCTTTAACCTTTAAAGAAATGAACAAGTACAATTGGGCAAATTTACATGCATGATATTTTACACTTTTGATGTGGTTTATGCACACATTAGTGAGTTCTGGACTGACTTAAGACTTAAAGTATGGAAAGAGTCAGTTACGCAGTGTCAACAACATTTATGCCCTACATGTTTTGTTTTTCTTTTTAATAAATGAATACTATTATCAGAAGCACATTTTTATATTTTACATTCTAGGCAATTTTGTTGTAATAAGAGCTGGTTATTTCCTGATATCGGGTTTGTGATGTTTCATTCCACTCAGGTCCTTCACACAAACCATTTGTTTTTAATTCATAAACTTGACATCCAATGAAATGTGGCTTGAGGATTTTTAATTGTCTTTGTTAGAAACAAATTAGAACCCTGTAGTTGTACTCTCTGTTCTGATTAAATAGTTATGATTTAGTCAGAACAAGCACATTGGAATGATAGTTTTTTTGCAAAAAGTTGTTTAGTGCACATGTCTTGGCTATAATCTAAAACCATTTATTGAGAATTTAGTTGTGTTTAATGTATTCTTTCTTATGATAGTGCCATTAAACTCTAAAAGTAACACCCAAATATTTTTGTGCTAAATTGTGTTAATATTTAGCAAACACTGTATAGATGGAGACAAGAAAAATAAATCCATGTTTTGGTTTTTAAAGATTATTTGTTTGTAGTTTGTAAAATACTAAGTTGTTTTTATCTTCAAACCTAAAGACTTAAAATCAATGTTGACTATATAACTCTGATGTCAAGGTTTGTAAAGTTCACATGTTCTGATAAAGAGATAGAACCATTGTATCAACCTTCTATTGATTTTCAATCTATCGTCTTTGAAGCTGTAGTTTGAGTCCTGTTTACTTAAGTTGATATGAAGTACAGATTTAACAACTGGTGTGGTCATTTGAATGGCAGTGAGACACAATCTAGTATCAGCATGTATCCACTGTATACATGATCTTAGACCTACAGGGTGGCACAACTAAACTGTTTGATTGACAGTGCATTCAAAGCTTTTTCAAACAAGATTTTCATGAACGAGTTTGTTCGTCTCTATAGTCAACTTATCTGCAGTGAGCCTGCTACTCAACATTTAAATGATTCAATAATCTGAAACTCTAAAGACAAAGGATCATTTTGCCTTAATTTTGCCCGTATCTAAGTTGTGTTTTGTGTGTCCATCTGAAAAAGATACGTTTCTTGAAATTTGGAAAGGTTTTATTTGCTTTTCTCCGATGCAAACTTTGTCAACAATGAATGAGTAACCATATGCAACCATGCTTTCATTTGGTACATGTACTTTACAAATTAATTGCGCATTTGACGATGGGATGACTACGAAAAAGAGCATCCTTAAAAGATGGAAGGCTTTCACTCTGTGATGATGCTGCTCTTCTTGTACTGGGGCACCAATGCTGTGAATGTGAAGGGCAATGTCATGACAAACCAATGATAGCAATAGCTTGATTAATGCATTGTTAAATGAGTTTGGCAGTATGTGTTTGTGCTGGCGGTCTTTAGAGTTGGTTAGTTATGGCACAGACATTTGAAATCTAAAAGTTTGGTTAGTCAATTCAGAACCAGTGTGTGTAAATGTGATAAAGAACTTTGCCAGTTTATAATTTCCATTTAAAAAAGGATTGTTTTATTTTTTCTACAAACAAAATTATTTGTAAAGTTTAAAGAATGTTTTTAAAAAGTGTATAATTTCTTTGTCATAGTACACCAAACCAGTCCTAGTTTTAAGTGTATGACTGTGTTATCTTTTCGGCTTGCATGATGTACTCCATTTCAAAACACTAAATTAAAACATTGTTGTGCATTTTGTTCCAAGAGTATTTGTTATGCTGGATATTTACTTCAGAGGCTATGATTGACATTTTTAGAAGAGTCCACAGGTTTTGATCAAGCCATTTTTACCTCCCCACCTGCCTTGCCAATTTTTCATTGGCACATTTTTTCTACCTTCAGATAAATGCCATTCTTTTATTACCACATGTTGTGATTTTTTTGTGGATTGGTGATTGGCATATGATATAAATGATTTCCATATGATTGAAATTCAATTTAATTTCTGATTTTTTTCACTCCTTGTACTGTTTTATAAGATTTTTGTAAAGGAAATCTGCTGTGGATGTTTGGTCTCCACATGTAGTGAACTGCTTTCATACTGTGTGACATCATTACCTATTAGGCCCCTACCCTGCCTGACATATATCAAAAGTTCTGCAAGTTGTTCCATTGATCAAGAGCTGGTTAGCTAGATCTTTCTGTGGGCAGGTTACATGGGGTGTTTCTCCCACCACTGAGATCTTGTAATATTGCGTGCTATCAGGCAATAAAACTCCCCTGCCTTCACAGTACAGTACACCTAACATGTCATTTGACCAGTCCATTTACCATGCACAGAAATTGTCTGATTCACTGCTCAACAAAAACTGTGCAATGTATGCCTGTAGATGTTGATTACTGTCATTTCAATTGTTGCTACACAAGTTAAAATGGTGTTATAATTGAGGAAGGTCTTGGTGGTACAAAATCTGGAAGTTTTTTATCACACGAGTGACGACTTTGTATTTTCATTACAAGTACATCGTTACTCATATTTGTTACCATAAGGGAAATACAGTACAGGTCAGAACATACATAATTGGGTTGATTCCTGCATTTGGGACAATGTCTGTTTGTAAGTGGATATTCTCATATGATTCTCCAAAATTACAATGATCATAACTAAAGAGTTTACCACAACGTAAATTGTTTTCATCTTACAGCACCGGGAGTAATCTTATTCAAAGATAGATGTACAGCTAGGGATCCAAAGGAGGAACATCTTATTCTTGCATGTGGTTTAATTCAAGGATTCTCTCATCCTTTTATCAAATTTTCAGAATAATTGATAGCGATTGGTGATTTGTCTTGAGTTATTCAATTATCTATGTTATTACATCCTCTCATCTTTTGTATAGTGATGTTGAAAAAAGTTCATGTTTATGTTTCCTGTGTTGATGCTTTGTTTTATAAATACAAACTAATTAATTTGAATTCACGTCATGTAATATTAGGGTTGTATGTAATTGTGGACCCTGGTTACCCTGTACTTGAACTTAAGTTCCATTTACACAGACTTCTGTTGCAGCACAGGGTTAAGCAGTGAGGGGGTTCACACAGACCTGACTGAACCATTCATACTTGCTAGTCACTGCTAACACATTACCTGGTTCCTGATTGGTTGGTAAGATAGCAGTGACCTGGACCAACTTGTGCACTATGCACACACACCGTACATATGTGCACGGCATGCACTGACTGTACAAGGGAAAGGCTCTTGACCAATGGTAATTCAGCAGCATTTAACACAGTGGTTTCTGTATTAGGAGACTGCGTGGACATGTGTGTTTGGAGTTGTATGCTCATCCAGTGGAAGCTGTCATAGTTGGTAAGGACATAAAGCTTGTGCAGTGTCTTGTCCAAGCTCCTTGAGAGATAGCTCTCATTCTGAATTTCTGGCAGGACTGTTTGTAAGTGGTCTGGTAGCTTTCTCCATGTTGTATGAAACTGTGAAGTCTGATTTATTTTGAAGCTGTTTCTTTTGTCAGTAAAAAGAAAATAATCATTGCTTGGAGTTAACTTCTTACAAGTTGCATTGATGCATCCTACCTATACTTGTGTCATAGAGGAAATAATTGGATGTCACTTACTAGAGCAGCACACTTGAAATAGCTACAAGTCAACAGGTAAATAGTGTTTTTTAAATTTTTTATTGTGTACTTGTGTATTTGTTGCTAAATTCTATACAATCTTGGTACATATCAAAAGGACAATTAGTATTGCAAAAAACATTGAAATGAAGACATAGCGAGTAAGGATTGATTGAGGTGTTATAACTTGTATGTAGGCCCGGGCCCCTGCCATGTAGCGATGTGTTTCTTGTACTATTGTAGGTTGGCAGGAATTACACTATAATGGTGCTCCATTTTATTCTTATAAATAACCCATCCAGACAATTTAAGATTCCCATCACAGCTGTTAAATATATGCAGATCATGACAGTGTTTGTTTGGTTTGTAATGAGCCTACATGTTCTTGTGTGTTTATTTTCTATTAAAATAAAACATGTTAAAATGTTATTTAAAAGGATGTACAGCTTATAATGCATATAGAATGATACATCTATTATAGTGATTTGTTCACTCTTGAATTACCGTTTATGCACAAAATGGTATACATGAATTGTAAGGACTTGTATTGTGCTCTCTTCATTGAGGATTCAGGCCTACATTAGAATTGAAACCACTGACCCAGCAGACATGTATAAGAGGGTAACTTGAGTAAACACAAAGGTTGCTTCAATGTGAATGGAAGGTCATCTGAGTTTTAATCGTTTGTACTTTGAACCTTGATTGAACAGATGCTTGTCAAGGGAGGTGGGATCATCGTAACTTTTCTCATGAATTCTTTTTAACATAAAGTTATGGTGATTAATGTTTTTACATATTAAAATATACATCACATTTAATTGTTTGGAAGGATATAAGGAGCTTGTGAAAAAGTATTCAAATTACGTTTGTGGATGTGGCAGGATAATGATTGGCTACAGGCACTGTAAGCATGTACCCGATGTTGGTACATAATTCAGTGCTTTCCTCTTTTTTTTTGACAGTATTTCACAGGAAATTTTGTCTGGGGTTGGGCTGATACCAGCTATATGGTAAATTTGTTTATAATTGGTTGCTTAATACTAATTAATCGCACCTCACAACTCTGCTGGTAAGGGTTAGGTTGATCTCTGGTTCTACCAACTTCAAACTAATGTTAGAAAAATGTAATTTAGAACCCTAAGAGATGAATGTGTGTGAGATGCCGGTAGATGCTATTGATTTTACATGTGCCAGTTAAGTCCAGATGGTGGAATCTCAAGAGGTGCATGTATGATGACCTGGTATTGAGTTTATGCATTATCCAGGACCCTACCTCACCTTTCCCAGGGTAGTCATTCAACCAATACATCTGCATCATATTAACCATACAACCTGGTGACTCTCAGGCTTTTTTAAGGAGATTCATGGAATCCTGTAAGCCTGAAGCTGTATTAAAGTATCATTACATTGACTGAAGTTAAAGCATGAACTCAACAATCAAGGTTAATTCACGTACAGGTTTCCATAGCAGCTTGCTGTACTTGATTGAAGTTGACTGTTTGACAATTTGTTTTCATCTTGTATGTGTTGTAATTTCACACTTGCAAATCACACCTGTGTCAAAAGTCAGCATTTTGGCCATGCATTGTCACATGAATGGACTACACTAATGATTGCTTTGAAATGAAATCACAGTTTTAATGGACCCCTGTTGCAACAATGATTGGAAAAATTGGAATCATGTGGGGAAATGCTGTAGAGTTGCCATAGAGACGAGGTCTTTGGATAATGATCAAAGATAGTTTTGATGATAATCAGCTGGCTCAGAAATAGGTAAAAGCTGTGTGCAAGCTACTTATGCTCTACCGGGTATTTGCTTTCTTACTCTAATCCGGTAGCCAACATCTGTCTATAGTCCAAATCGTGGATATCTTGAAATGGACAAAAACATGTTACGAAATGTTAATTACCAGTACACAGAATACAAATCATGAAGGGGTATTCATTTAAGAATGACATTACAGAACACTGCCAGCAGTTTATTTGCATAATGTATACTACATGTATGTGTGTACATGTACACATATACTGTACATGGTACGTTTGTGCACAAGTCCAGTGTATACAGTCAAGATATATTAGTATGCGAGGTACATGTACTCATGCCAGTGTGTATTATTGACCTGTACAAAACTGAAGTTCAGTTGATAGCAAAAAAAACCAACCACAGGTAATTCCATTGTCGGCAAAAACATGTATTGTACTTAAAGTTATATAAACTATACACTATCTTATATTAGTGCTTGATCAGATAAATAAATTAATGATTTTTAATGCGAAAGATTAGTTCTGATGAATTTGATATCGGTTCCACTTTTCCTTAGTTACACGTACATTTGATGTAAATTCTTTCAACATACTTATGTGCCATTTGAAAAAAGAAAAAAAGAAGATGATTAGCATTGTTCCATTGTAATATGTTGTCTGAAGAATGGGATGAGATTTTGCATTTGATCTGTTGTCTGGTTGCAGATTGCATGTAAGTAGCCTATTTTTTTATAATTTTTATAGATACTGTACTATAGGCCTACTGTAACATGCCATGGTCTTTAACAGACAGACATTACATACACATAGGCCCTTTAAAGTTTTAAAATGCATTTTCCTGTAAATGTTCTGCACACAAGTCCAGACTTCAGTGCTAATATATGTTTGGCAGGACACTTGTTTTAAAAAAAATACAATAGTAAGGGGCCATTCAGAATAGTCAATGTTAACAAATTTCGATAAATTTGTGTTATTTTTTTTTATTAATTGTTTCGACCCCCCCCCCCACCTACCCCAAATTTCGATTGTTTAAAACATTGAATGACTTCATTATATAATCTATACACTGAATAACAATGTAATGCCTCAAATGAACCAGATATTTTAAACCAAAGGTCTACAACATCAGTAGTTTTCAATGTTTTCTTCAGGCATAAACAAACAACTTTGTAGTTTAATCAGGAATTGAATTGACAATCTTGGCCATTGTTTACTGATACCTTGTGGATACAAGTGTAGTATCTTGTTCATGATGTCCTGTGCATGTGTCTTCTCTGGGGAGATAACAAAAGAGGTTTAACCCAGATAGGAATATTTAGGTGTTCTTTATTTTATAACTGTACAATGTACATTATACATAGGCCTAATTTGCTGCATGGTAGCAAAGATTGACCACACTACAATGCTACAATTAATTGTCAGGTCACTTTCACTGAAATGAGTTTTTTACTGAATCACTAGGACCGAGTCGTCAGTTAATAAATTGCAGCACCATACTTTCACTTAAATTCTCTGAAAGTTGTTTGATAATGTACATTATTCACAACATAGTAGGCCTATATTTTGTATAATGATTTAGGCCGAGTAAAAAAACAAACATGTTTAGCGTCCCCGCCCGCCTCCTTTTTGGCCGCCGCCTCCTTTTTTTTTCTTCTTTTTTTTACCATAAAAAAAAGGGGAAAAAAAGAAAGAAAAAAATCATTTGTTTTGTGCTTTTTTAGTGTACAGATGCAATAAAATAGCACAAAATCTGTGAATAAATATACCTTGGCCAGCCATATTTAGCATGGTGGCCATCTTGGAAAAAATAGCAAAAGATTGGAAAATAGTAAATAGTAGCGCCCTGTCTCCTCCTCTTTTTGAAAAAGTCCGGACATGTTCAATGTCTTGTCCAACATGTTTCTTTTATGTATTGTGTGTTTGAACAGTAGAAAAACAACAGATATTTGAAATTTAAAAAAGAATGGCGGCCATCTTGAAAATAAAAAATTATAAAAAGCCCCTCCTCCTTCCTTTTTTTTTAGAAACCCGGACGCTAAACATGTTTGTTTTTTTACTCGGCCTTACATCAATTTGAGTTTGTTTGTGAGATTAAGTGTTCTTCAGAATTCTCTTGGCAAAGACTGATAGGTAAGCATTTAGCAGACATATGAATGTCTACTAATTGCTAACCTTATAGAATGTAATCTTCACCATCTGGTCAAGGAATTGATTGATTTTTTAGTAATTTGACTTTTTAACAGTTTATTTGAAAGCAAGGCTGCTTAAGTATCAACAAATTTAAAAACAAAAATAGAAAAATAATTAACCAAAAAACAGAAGCGAAGTTTTACTCATGTCCATGATTTAACAAATTACAATCCCTTTACATTATGGTAAGTGTCATATCGACACAATGACTCCTGTATGTGGTGATGTCAGTGAGTGGGACCTGGTGGACCTATGTAGATGTTGATGTACACATGTACATAGTACACACTAAATGTACATTGTGTGTACAACTTTACAAATTTGCGAATAGAGGGTGATACTATGGGGACATCACATGTCGCAAATATGCACAGTATACGTGTCTATGCAATGTCGTGAAATTAATCCCAAATATGTGAGTATTTGCATGGTGTGCATACATGTACAATGTCATGCACTTAATTGCAAATATGTGTGCAGACGTGTAGGATGTGAAACTAATAGCCAATGTGTGCGCAGACATATACAAATATATTTGCGATGTCATGAGTTTTATTGCATTCTTTTTCACATACCCATAAATAAAGTTTGTAATGATAGGGGGAGTTTCTTGTGTCCAGTGGAGATCATTAGCGTTCTAGTCATTGTAGCAGTAGTCATTGTTGTGTGGCAAGCAAGGTGAGGTGGTATACTGAATGGTGAGACTTGGTCTAGTGCCAAGTTCCTGAGTACACATATTGTATAGAATGCTTACAGGGGCCTGACTACTTTCCTGCTATTGTGCCAAGTATTGCAAGGTCACTAACATTTTGTCCAAAAGGTATGTGACAAAGTAAAATGCAATAAAATTCACGATATCGCAAATTTATATTCGCATACGCATGCGCATATATTTGCAAATAATTTAAGGACATCGTACATGTCTGCGCATACCTTTGTGATTTTATTTCACATCGCATACATCTGCACAAATATTTGCGAATAATTTCACGACATAGCAGTAGCACACATCTGTGCACTTATTATGTTACACATGTACATGCACACATACATGTATTGTGATTAGTTTCACGACATTGCATACCTGTATGTGCACATATTTGCGATTTAATGTGATGTCCCTTCAGGGCCACCATATAATACACAATTCCTAATGAAACCTTCACTTGATTTGTCAGTGTCAGAATTTAAAGACTAAAGTCTTCCAACCAAACTCAGTTAGGCAAGAAGTTGGGTGGAGTCTTAGAGGCACATACTGTAGCAATAAATAACCAACAATTAAAAAGGTATGGATAATTTCAGCTACCAAATGTTTTTTGTAAAAAACCTCAGAATTATTTATATTGAAATTAGGGGAGTTACTCATTCCATTTGTGGTCAATGCATGTATTTTACACAAAATCACTCACCATAAATATCACTGTCCACAATGTATGCGCGTACATGTAATCTACATGTAGGACCAACATGTGGGTGTAGGTGTAGTTGTTAAAGCATAGAAGCGTTGACCTTTGATTATTACGGTACTCCAAAAATTAATGACCATAAATTGTAAAGAAACACTGCAGCTGTTGATAATGCATGTAACATTTTGAGAAACAATTCCCTTTTTTTGTTTTAGAGTAAAAGGGATTCAAAACAATGTTAATCTGAGTAACATTTCATGCTGATACGTTTCTCAGATTGTGTAAATTGTAAATTACGGATTATCCTTCCTTCATGAACATAACGGCTCCAGATTTGTTGCGATATCTCAAAAACGCTACCACCTTTTGAAATTTGTTAGTTTTATTGTATATCTACACTTATAGGGTTTAAACAATCAAACAGATCCAAAACCATAAGTATGCTTTGCCGTGAAGTGTGTGTTTATGTACCAAGGTACATTACATTTGATGTACATGTACATTTGTACACCCTTCCTGAAAAGACTGAAGGCCACCATTTGAGTTGTCCCTATACCCCCTGGAGCAGTGCACTTAAAACCAGAGGCCTTCTGGCTAGTGTGCTCCTTTTACAGAAGCTACTTGATCAGACTTAGTCCAGGCCGGGGAGAGGAAAAAAGGGCATTACCAGCAGCTTCATTGGTACATCCCACTGTGAGCTTTCTTGCAGTTCAAGACTTGGACTCTACAGTCACAAGTATACACACATACAACTAAATCACGGTGTCCTGTTGAACTCTATGGGCGATCCCAACTATAGTTGGGACGTCCCAACTTTAACACTCAAGTTGGGACCAGTCCCAACTATAGTTGGGACAATTGTCAAGTTGGGACGGAACAAGACTGTTCCCACTGTCTTAGATCATAAACTGTATCCCAGATGAACCATGTGGTTAAATGTGCAACCTCTTCTAACCCAGTTGAGATATTCCATGACAAGATACCATTTACAACTATAGTTGGGACAATTGTCAAGTTGGGACGGAACAAGACTGTTCCCACTGTCTTAGATCATAAACTGTATCCCAGATGAACCATGTGGTTAAATGTGCAACCTCTTCTAACCCAGTTGAGATATTCCATGACAAGATACCATTTACAACTATAGTTGGGACAATTGTCAAGTTGGGACGGAACAAGACTGTTCCCACTGTCTTAGATCATAAACTGTATCCCAGATGAACCATGTGGTTAAATGTGCAACCTCTTCTAACCCAGTTGAGATATTCCATGACAAGATACCATTTAAAAGTCATGGGAATGATTATGGTTTATGGGGGAACTTTGTTGAAGAGCTGCATGCAAATCAAGGGGTAATACATCTGATAATTACATAATGTTTTGTGTGACCCTTCTGGATGAAACTTACTAAAGATTCTTAGAGAGTGTACATGTTGTATGTTGAACAAGTGTACCAGATGTGTTTGTTTTGTTGGTTGATTTAGTTATTTACACAGCCTGCACAATTGTTTCATGTGTGGAAGTTGATGTAAAGAAAAAGTCTAAATTATTCTTGTTGTTAAATACTTGTTTTTAATTTGTTTTGTAAGTGCATGTATTACATTTGTAATGTTGCTGACTTACATGTATCTGTTGGTGTGTTATCATGGTTGTTCATGTGCAATGTTATGCTATCTTTTTGTAAAAGAGCTCATGAGATAAAATTCATTACTCAGCCCTCCTCACCTTTGTCTCAAGTATTGTGGTCCCTTCAGCTGAAAACCGATTCTGTGTCAATCAATTACATGTATTCATGTACATTTTGTACATCTGTCATCTGTGACCAGAATCCTCTGGCAGTATTAGATTGTAATAATAAAGTACACATGTTCAGTTTCTGCTAAAAAAGGGAGTCAAAGGTCATTCTAAAAGTTTTAAAATCTATTGAACTTTGATTTTCTTTTTAACATGGCACACTTTGGATTTGACGGTTAAAGAACAGCCAACACAAGTTTATAGCATTTAATAAAACAATAATAATTCATTATTTTTTATAATTGCACATGGAATGCAGATATCGTCAATCGTGTATCCCATATATAAATCACACTTACATGTATACTCTAAACATGCTCAGAGATGATCCAATTCACTGCACAGCAAGTTGGTTCTTTCCATAAAAACTGTCCTAGTGGTTTACATGTATGTGCATTGCGCACAGTTTTTTTCTACCCACCCAAAAGATGCAGGCCTGAGCTCATCATATCCCAGAAAAGTGAAGACAGTACATTGAATGGTCATTGATCGAGGTCTTCAAACATAGTTTGTTTTATCAATTCAATGATCAAATGCTATACTCGGCATTCAATCTATTTTACCTAGTGTGTTGTGCCTACAGTTAGTATTTCCATATTTTTCATTGAGCACGTAATGTGGTCATTCAATGTTAGGTACATTGTACTCCAGCAATGAGGATGTAGGGACATGTCTTATGATTCTGAAGTATACACGAAGGGGAAAATATGCAATGTACTTTGAATGCAAATTAAAATTTCAGCAAAGTGTCTACACTGTCACTTACTGGTGTGGCTATATGGAGTCCTGTAATATAACCCCATGAAGGGAGTCTTAATTTATTCACAGTATACTGTGTGGGTGTCTGAACACATTAGACTAAATCACTGGCACAAGGTAAATACATTAGCAAGTGACCTGACTGACCTTATAGCATGCAAGGTCAACTTTAAGACAGGTCAAGACTCTTGGCCATACATTGTACATGTGCATCCACTGACCACACTACATGTGGTTACGTAGCCACAAGTTAGCAAGCACCATGGTAATATATGTACAGAGTAGCCTTTTCACCTCTGTCACAGAGTCCTGTTATCAAATTGTGAATGTTCATGTAACCTGGTACATACCTGAGGTATTGTACATACATTTATGTTCTTTTACAATTATATTCATTGCACACCTTTAGTATGAGCACCCATAAGTTGCAGTCTCTCAAAGCTGAAGTCCCTTACAATAAAATTACAAGGCAAATAGTAACAAAGTAACTGTGGAAAATGAATACTTTGTATTATGTATGTAAAGTATGTAGACTGTGACATTAAGTAAAATACTTTTATGTGCAGACATGCTATCAGATTACTACAGTACAGGTAAATTTTTACATTGCATTTTTGATAAAAATGAATGTACAATGTAGCTTTAACTACCCATGGTTTGTCACAACTACAGTTTTGTTCTTATTTAGCTCTGCTACAAATGGTGTACAATGTATAAGTACATGTACATTTACATGTCCATTTTTGTCCATCCACATAAATTCATTTTTATGCTGTTTGTGCCAATGTTGTTTCTGGTCGATGAATTTTTACAAAATCCTGAAGACTGACATGTGCATCACTGTGACTGTACATGTTATGAAACTTGTATTTCCAGAATGCTACAGGATGGCATGAATCAAGAAATGTGCATGTACACAGTATGTAAATAGTAACAAACCTTTCAGCTTTTAACATATATTACTGATATGTTGGTTTTTGTTGTTGTTAACATGTCAGATTATTTCACACGGTAGTGTGACATTGTTCATGTAGTAATACCTTTTTCAGATAATTATTAGTTTTGAATTGTTAATTTTGTTATCTTTTTTTCACAGAATGGTATAGTTGGTTGTCCATTGCAGTTATACCAGCTTTCAGCTCATCATCAACACAACGCATCAATTGCTGATTTTCCAACAGTTACTACAAAGTCAAAGGTCGTCAAGCTGAGGGTCAAATGTCACACATCACCATGGAGATGACTCATGGAGGAAGTCATCTCCACAATGGTCTATCAAGTTATCCCCATCATGCTGGAGTACTTGGTCATATGGGAATAGGGTCAGCAGGTGACACTGTTGGAAGCACCCATCAGCATGCACAATGTTCACCCGCAGGTGAGCGTGTGGCCATTATTAAAGGCTGCAGGCTTTCATGTAAGGATTACTATTTGTGTTGATTACTATCTGTTTGATCTGCCTGCCAGCAAGCTCTTATCTATCTTGATCTTGATGCTATGTACCTATATGGATGCTCTGCTGAGGAATGAACTCCACCCACTATATTGCTTGATGCTTATAATATCTTAAACATAGGACTTTATGTCTTTACAATGTGAGCTGTACTAACCCATCCATTAATATATGATCCATTGACATTTCACCCTAGCCCCTTCTGAACCACCTCAGGTCCGATATTCAGATACATTTTCTGTGGCTCCGCGCGGTAATAATTGTTTGAATTTTTTGGAGCTTCCAGAGAAAACATTTCTTTGAAAATATCACTGTTACAATGCAACCCTGACTTGACAAAAGAATATGTAGTGGGAATGGTTATTCTCTTTAGAGATGAGTATGTCACCCTGAATGGCAAAACCTTGGCCATGACCCACAGCTGATAATCTAACTTGGTATGTTGAGATCTCGGATGGATCCGACTTACCTTCTTTGAGCCAAATACAATGACAAACAATGGTGGCAGCCTATCCATTCTTGTTGACCACATTTGTACTACAAGAGGGCAAAGGTCTGGAATCGGGGATTACACAACAACCCCTGGAAAAAGAGACATTATGAGCATGATTACCAGTACCTTCTTTCCCATATTGTATGGGTGAAGCAAAGCATAAAAACAGTAGGTGCATGCCCGTGCACACTACACAATGGAATATTATGGTAAATATACACGTCGGTCGTCCGGCTAACTGCAAAAAGTAGAGGGCACTCCGTAGGCATTAACAGACTTTTGCCATAAGCCCATAAGCCTGTTTGCCCAAATTTGGTGTGTATCCGACATGAAGTGGTTAATGCACAGAGAACATTATGTACGTTCATACCAAAATCAGCCCCTGTGGCTGTACAGTGGTGTATACCCCATTTTGAAATAAAGTGAAACTTGAACCCTAAAGCCACTGTTTGTTCAGCTGTTCCATTACATTGATACATTTCTGTTTTCACATCGGTCCTACAGTCTTGTAAACATTAGGTGCATTAAACTAATTATTTCATCATTCCTGAAATTTGAATATTATTATAGTTTTTTTTTTTTTTTTTTAATAGTTTAGTTTCTAAGCTTTTACATTTTTTTGTTAAGATTTAATCTTCTTATGTCCCCCAAAAATTAACCTCTTTTTGCAACATGTTGATGAACATAAAGATGAAAATTGATTCCTGTACAAAACTTTGCTTTCTGTGTGATGAGAATACCGATGGATAAGGGCATGTTGAGAACATATCATCCAACCGATCATATGAAGGGACAATACGTAATCTTCATTGGAACTAGCTGGGTTTGTGAACAAACATAACGGTTTTAATTAATAGACATCATCACATCAGTGGATAGATGCTGGAAGAACACCCTCAACCCCCCCCCCCCCTCACCAAACCTTCACGCACGCACACACACACCATTAGTGTAGTCTGGAAACATTATTATTGTTTGATGTGTTATGTTTAATTTAGGGAATAACAGTGTGGGGAGCCAGAAAGGTGAGGTCCATTAACAGCGGCCAGCCACCAACCAAGGTCATTACCAAGCAGTGAAGACTGGCTCCCCACACTGTTATTGCCATTAATAAATACCTTTTAAGAAGAAAAACGTAATAGTTAGCAGAATTTGTGATTTTTCTTTCGTCGTTAATTTTAGAAATGTTCCACTCATGTTCAAGGGCCATTACTTAGGCTGTTCAACTTGTGGGTGGCACCTACATGTAGTCTCTTACACATAATTAACTATTTGTGCATATTTTGAAGAATCAGACTATGCGCTTTAAAAGTAACAACACTATAAATAGAAACACTTTGGTTGGTGTTCGGCTTTATGCTTTGCAATGCCTTGGTTTCATGCGCGTACCAGCTATCTTAAATTCATACATTGTCGGCGTGTTCACGCATACGCGTTATAAGTGCGTGCACGCGTGTCCCTGTTAAAATAACAAAAAACAATTCGCGCAAAGAAAACAGTTTTGATAGTTTCGGCGCATCAAGTGCCGTGCAAATATAACTTTTACACTTATTGTGCTTGTTTACTCGCTAGTTTACAGAGCCGGTCTTTATATCACATGTTAATGCACCCCCAGTGACCAGTCTTCGACCAATCACAATGCATAAACTCTCTGAGGTATTTATTAATACCATTTAAAAGCAGTTAATGTTTTTTTAGGTTATTTTTTGCATGTCGATTTCCAATTGGTAAATTGAAAATCTTACAAGTGTTTGTGGAATATGGGAAAATTTAGAGCTTCTGCATCCCATATGGAATGAGGCCTAAGGCTGAGGTTACATATACATGTACATGTAGGACGATGATGCGATTCTGTATGAGCGACATTGCTAACAAACTATCCTCCAGCAAATTTGTAACAGAGAAACAGTTCAACAACAAAACATTTCTATGTCCATTTTCTTAAGGTTTCAATGGCATTTTGAAATTTATGTGCTTGAATGATTTGACAACATGAGAACTAGAACATCACATTCTTAGGAAGGTTAAACTTAAAGTTAGTCTTGAGTAGTCCTGTACTAAAACTTTGACTGGTACATATGAGCTCATGATTTTACAACCAACATTAAATGCATTGCAATATTAATGCTTGTATGGGTGTATGTTATTTACATGTAATCATGGTAGGCATAGGGCATGCTGGAATGAGATATACATACATGTAGGAATAATCCCATGACTGTTGACCATCAGGAACAAGTAGTCAAGTTTGCTGGATAATAACAAAAAAATATGAGCCACTCACATTTCTAACACTCTGTAGTATCTCATATGGAACTATTTCTTTTGGTATTTGGAGATAACAAGGTTAATTTTTGTATTTGATTATTACCAATCATGGATTTAATTTGTGTAGTGTGACTTGACTTGAGCATGGAATTGTTGATGTAATGTATAACAATTTAAACAATAATGTATGGGGATTTATGAACTAAGCAGAAAAAAATGATGAAATATGGATCACGCCTTGGCTCATGGTACTTGCATCCAGGGTTGACAAAAGATAAATGATTAATTTAATGTCTTTTTGACTCTATAGATGATGTTGATTTGGATGCTTTGATCAACGGTATGAGCACCTTCCCCTCATACAATGAAGAGCGCCCTCTTTTAGAGAGCATGGAAACTTTAAGTCATCTGGAAGGCAATGACTGTGAGTGTAGTTCAAAGCGTAGTGGTCACAGCGTATTGCACATGGGTCGTATCATTCCCAAACCTAAGCTAGATTGGGCATGGCGAAGCAAGTCATCTGATACTCCAGTAGCGGAACATGCTAAGTTGAAACTAAGTACATCATTACCAGAGAGGGGTGAAAGACTTATGGCAGAATGTGCTGAAGCAGATGTTCCTAATCCTTTTCCAGGACTGAAGACGTCGGGTGTGGGATCAGCAGTGGTTAGTATTTTCAGTTCAAAACAACTACAACAACTTTTTTTAGAATGAATTGATTTACATAATGCACATGTACATGTAACCTTTTGAATTTTGTACACATCCTCATCCAATAGAAACAGAGTCTTGGCCAGAGTTAAGAGTACGTCAACATTTGCTGTAAATTGAGAACTAGCAATTCTATTTTTTACCTTCATACTAAATAACATGTACAGTTTGTTTATTTGTTTGTTTGTTTGGTTTTTTATTTGTTATTTATTTATTTAGATTTCTAAATTCAAAATAAGGTTTGAGGCTAAAACTTCACACTTAATCTAACTCCATAGACATGGACATGTTTACAAAAATGCTCAACAGAGACATGTAAAAACCAACCTCAACATGGGTGCACTCCTGATTTGCCATTACTACATTTCATGTAATATGCACCATGTGCGTATTGTACAAGAAATTGACAGTGTAATTTGGATAAATGCTATCCTGTCCAGTAGCTTTGGCTTTACATTAAATAAATAAATAAATAAGTAAATAAATAAACAAATAAATAAATAAATAAAACAATAAATAAATAAATAAATAAATCAGAACAGTACTTTTGCCAATTGCATGCTGTACTGCGTATTGACACTGCGTATTGCAAAGTTGAAGCATCTGGGTTCGATTTCACAAAGCACTAAGATTCATCTTAAAATAAGTTGTCAGTATTACCACCAGTGATTTGTATTGTGACATCACACTTTGCTTAGCAATTAAGATTGATTTGCACTTAAAACAGTCATGTACCTTATCTCTAGGCTATGGAACACAAATAACACAGTTTTTGGGATGCTATCTCTGATGTCCATGTCTGAGTTGCTGTCATTGCTGTCCATGTCTGAGATTTGCTCTGGCTGTGTGTAGTCAAGACTCTGCTGTCTTGAAATACGGCTTTGTGAAGAATATTCCAGAGTCTGTAGCATACCAGAGTGGCTGAATAAAACCAGTGAGGACAGGTTCCAGCAACAAGGATTGAACAATGTTCACGATGTGTTGCTTACATGGATGACTGCGATCATGCACTTTTCAACACAAGAATGTTAACATTTTAAAGCTGAAATCATCCAAAAGAAAAGGCTTTTAAAAACTGTATGATTCCTTTGTCTATTTGAAATTCCTCTAGGCTAATCGCTCACCTTTCCAACACTCTACTTTTACTACAGTGATATACATTACATACAAAAGACTGGGTTGCTTTTGCCCAGGCTGGACTCCTCCATTGCATTCCAGGACAAGGGTGGCTACAGCATCGTCCGACGCCGGTAGTGCATAGCTAAAAATAAACCTATCTGAGGTTGAAAACATTAATGGGATTTAAATCAATATCACAACATGTAACTTTAATAAAAGGGCCTAGCAACTATGTTTCTATTTAATAAAAATAAAAATAAAGGCGACTCTTGGCGTATGGATGGGTCACAGCATAGTCTTTGCACATCTTTGCCATCAGCTGCGATGACGTAGCACCCGTGTGATAACATGTAAACATTTGTCGCCCAATCAGTCTTTTAAGTTTGAGCTGTGGTGTGGTGCATCAGAGGTGTTATAAATCCCTTACAGTGGTATAAAAGAGTTCATCACTTGTACTATGTAATTTAATTTTTGTCTTCTGAACAGGAAAATTTATATATAACACAGAAAGGCAAGGATGATTTGAGATTCCTAAATGGGGACAGAAGTGGTGTAGCACAGGTAAGAATACAATGTAAGGGCCGAAGTCAGTTCCAGGCAATCCTCATGAAAAACAAAACAAAACAAAACAAAAGTTCAATGTTCTCATTCTTGATAGTAAGCACTATTGCAAGTTTTGCTTCCAGTGCAGTTGCCTGGATGAGTTGCCTCGTGTAATCAAGGCCCTCATGTGAAGTGGTTTTCTCTCATTCTCTTTCATAATCAACCCAGTCTTTCAATTTTTCACTACATTTCTGTGGCATAAAAGAAGCTTAAAACATGATGATAATGTGATACTGGATCAAATGTTTTGTTTAAGTCCTTGGTTAATAAATTTGTGGCGGTCAATTAAATGATTATGGTCTGCTTGTATTGAATTGTTGCTTTTGGTGTGCTCTACTCTTATGAATATCTTTACTTCTCGCAGTTTAGCATACTTATTCCATGCATTACGCACATGCAGTCTTGTTATTCTAATGACTTTTTGTGAATTTCCAGGTAAGATTTTTTTAGTGGAGAGTGATACAACTTCTAAACTTAGGTATAGCCCAAAATTATTTCCATGGTGTTAACAATAGATTTTAAATTATGTTTTCAATATATCTATATACACCCTGTATATATTTTGGTGACCTGATTAGTTTGAGTGATATTGATAAGATGTTCCATTGAAAGTCATGCTGCAATATTATCTGTCAGCCACTATGTAGGTTATCTGTTGACTGTAACCTTCCATTCATAAAACTTCTGCATGAAAATATCCCTCATTATATTGATGTAGAAGTATCAAACAGTTTCCATAATTGCTCTCTTAGGAGTTGTTTATCCACTTGTGTCTCTCACTAAAAAGTCTCACAGGGGTTGTAATGAGAAATGTGTGTGTAGCAAATTTTAATGAGCTCCCAGCTGCTGATTTGCCAGTAACATGTTAAGTAGCATCATGATCACAATCATGATGGCCAGTCCTACCATGGCGTAGTTATTGATGAAGTATCTGGATAGCACCCTAAAGTCAGCTGGTTACCTTAAAAGACTTTAGCTTGTTCACCAGAAACTACCTACCGTGTAGGTATTGTTTTAATAAAATGATACAATGAAGGACAACATGGATGATTGAAAGGATTGTTATGGAGTTTTAATGTAAGATTGTTTTCTGTCTTGGTTTGTCTTGGTTATTATTAACTCTTTTTTTTATGTCTGATGTCAACCGCTAATTTTTCAATATATTTGTTTTTTAAAACTATTTTAATGCAGTTTGCGTCTAGACCCTTTTTTAATGGAAATATTTGGGTTTTAAAAATATTTTTCTAGCTTCCATTACGAGTTATTTGTGAGGATGGTACAACCAAACTGTGTGAAGTTCATCCAAGTTTAACAGTTCAAGAAGTTTGTGCATTGATGGTGAATAAGATGCACACTAGTGATGATAAGAGTTGGTCATTGATAGAAGAGCTGCCGGAAATGGATCTAGGTTAGTTGAATTTGATATACATAAATAATACTGGACAGCAAAGCATTAAGCATCAGTATTGGGGTGAATGTTTTTGATGCAATGGAATATGCAAACTAATTATTGTCCTCTCATTCCCTCCTTCTCCCATAAGCAAATTGCAATTTACATTTATAGTTACATTTGTTTCTCATATTTTTTGAAATTCTCATTTTGGAAAATTGATTGCCTACAAACTGTGCTACATGTAATTTGAATGACAAATGTGGGTTAATAAATGAAATAAAAAAAATGAATTAAGAACTCTTAACATAGTAACAACTGAAAGGTCAAAATTGCTTTAATGTGAATTGAGGAAAATGTAAATTTCCTGCTTGTTTGCTGAATTTGACAGAGGAAGCCTATTATTAATGTTTGCAATGGATAGAATAGATTTAGGCAAACAAAGTTCAGATTCAGATGTTCAGTATCTAGACTGGTAACTAGTTCAAAATAAGTCTCCATCTTGAAACTGGGCAATGTTTTTAATTGTGGGTACTGGCATGACACAGGGGTTTGGACAGTATTTAATTAAGTCTGTGTTTTGTGTATGGTTTTAATACTGTTCACTGACATGTGAATTTGTTCATCACATGTACACGAGACAAAGCTTTGAGACTAACTTTGAATACTATTGGTTCTGACACGCAGGATATACTATTTATTCACTTTGATAACCTGGCTACCTTTTTGGTAACATGACATGTATGTATGAACTGACTATGGTTATTTCCTTGATGTGTAGAGAGAACATTAGAGGACCATGAACTTGTCTCTGCAGTGTGCAAGAGTTGGCCTCAGAACTCTAATAACAAATTCCACTTCAGAAAAGATTTCAGAAAGTACGAAATCTTTCAGAACCCTGGGGTAGGTATATTCCTATGTTTTTTAGGTTTTTTTTAACAATACTGAATGAATGTTAACCCCACACCAAAGTGTGATAAGGACTGTATACTGACTATATGATTTGAGCGAGCTCAGTGAAGACGGGCCAATTCAAATCCAGTAAATCTACATGAATTACATATTGTCTGTACCTTAGTGAGTCAATGTAATGCATACATCAACTTTTGTGATGTGTCACTTGAATATTTGTTTACCAATCAACCATGCAATATTGTAGCCTTCAGGACATTTCCATTCGTTTGTTTGAATTTTCATAAAGTATATGTTCAAATACAGTTATTGATCACAAAAATTGTTCGGGTATGTAAGTACAAAGTACCGACAGATCCTTAAAAACTGGTTATTGTTGGAGATGTTTCATACATTAACATGGTGTCTACAGTGAAACATTTGAAAATATCAGAAACTCATTTGCTTAATAAACACAAATGTTGATTATGTTTGCACAAAAAACTTCTTTGGGGAGGGGGGGGGGGGGGTGGAAGCAAAGCATAAACCACATTGTCATTAGAAATATTCACATCCTGGTCTAAATGTCTACCTTTGGGTTTTGGTTTTTGAAGGGGTTGAACTCATGTGACCCACAAGTTTCTGTACACCATTACCCTTTGGCATAAGAATTAAGGTATAGTGAACTTTGTACCCCATTAGTGTCGCTTAAGCCTACTCCAGCAGTTTATTCAACACTTCACTTTATAGATTGTTACTAAGAGTGTGACCCACTTTCTTTTCAAGAGGAAGGACTATTCATAAACTCATGTCAAACAGTACACTGATGACAGTTAAGATTTGTTTAATTTTATAATAGATTTTTAGAATTAAACAGAGGCAAAATTGCCTAAATATGTAGGTTAATATCTTCTTGTACCTATTGTTACAATGCAACTTTACAGCATTGCCATAATTGGCATTCACATTTGTTATTTAACTGAATAGATGAAAACTTTAATTACATTTGTAACCCCTGGTATATTTTATTTTCATTTGCAGCAATTTTTCCCTGAGCAAATGCTTGTAGATGAAGATGATGGAGACAGTCCTACACTGAGTAGCAAACGACCCAAAACACCATGGTTACTGGCAAGTAGCTCTTGTAATGTTATGGGGTTTTCAGTCTGGGGTCATGCAGATATCCCAAGTATGAGTCCCATTAAGGTTGAATGTTCACCTTCCTATATTTGTGGTAATTTACACAATATCAGCCCTGCCAGGATTCTGGTTACTGAGCTCTCCTTACAGGACTACAATGTTAGGAGTTGGAATCTGCTGGATTCATCGTCAGAGATGTAAACTGAGGCCAAGCATTGCTTACGTGTGTGGAAGGCCAATTGTCAAATATCTGCTCTACTCAGAACATTTCTTGATTTAATAATTGTATGACAAGTCAGCAGCAATGTAATGTACATCACATGGCATTTGGCTGGTAAACTGTTTTTGCTGAGCATGATTTTTAAAGTGTAGCAAATACACGAAATAAGGATGAGGACAGATTGCTTTTAGAATAAAAAGCTACAAACCCACATAAATTGTGCAAATTAAAAATCAATGCCCCAAAACGCAGTAAAGATGGAAGCAGAGGTTCTATGTATGGTGTCATACTTAATGTAATTAGACAAATTAAATGTAAACAGATTCTGATAAGTTTCTTCCATCATATTGATAGGATTTGTTGTCAACAGCAGATAAAATTCCTGAAATCCAGGGGTACTTACATGTAAGGGAAGGACATAAGAAATCCTGGAAGAAGATGTTTTTCATGTTACGAGAATCAGGACTTCATTACTCAAGTAAGGGTAACTCAAAGGTCAGTATGCTCACAACTCATTAGCTGTTCCGACATGTCAGCCGGAGCGGGTATTGTTTCTGTAATAATTGTTGATTTATACTTTCCACCAAAACCCCATGGAATGAGCAGGTGACTTTTCTAGATAGTAAATGCCTTTCTTAGGATTATCAACAATTAGGAAATCAATGAAAGTCTAAGCCTTGATTAAAATTTTTAAAGAACCACTTATCGAAAAGAATTATTATTTTTTATTTATTTAATTGTTTTTATATCGTTGTCACAAGAAACCACGACCTACCTAAGTAAAGACAACAAACAATCTCATAAAGTGTACCAGGATTTTATTTTCTCTTATGAGAATATGTGGCTTTTATTCACTGTAAATCGGCCAAACTTTGCCATAAGCCAGGGCATGCTTGAGTCTCTAACTTACCTCTCATGCTGAATAAAATGGTAGCAGCCTATTAGTCTCTCATTATAACCCCCTTTTTCAAGCGAAAGGAGAAAGGTCTGGAATTGGGGATTACACAATAATCCCTGGGAAAAGGGAGATTCTGAGCATGAATTCCATTACCCGCAAGAAGCTTTACTGGTGAGTGCATGCACCATGCACGTTAAAACAATGGAATGTCTGGGCATGTGTACACATTACAACAGGCAGCCCTAAACTATTTATCAGACTTGCGTTTGTTTACCCGTAACAGTTTTGCTGGTATACACATCTTCCGGAGACAACTGGTTAAGAATCAATTTAGTATTTTATATCTAAAGAATCTTTGTAAGTCATATCATTGTAAAGCTAAATCAACATTTTTTTTCATTTAAAAAGATGACTAGATGTTAAAAGTTTTGTTAAAATTTTAATTGAAAATATCTAACATGCTAATTGAAAGTATGAAAGATTTGTAGTTATCCCACAGGTGTTGAGTAGAATACAGAAACATAGGCCTTCCGTGTCCATTAACCCTCCGTGACACCATCGCTCACTTATTGAGTAACAGTTTTTAATTAAAAAGTAATTAGTCCGCCATTTTTTTCTTCAAAAAAAAAAAAAAAAATCCAAGTTCCACTACTGCACCTAGCCAAATAGCATGCCAAATGTCTTATCACTACCGGGGTTTGTTTTTCACTAACACAATCCAACAATGACCCGTTCTCCAGGAATTCCCATAGGAATTGTACAGCAATTACTCAGCCTTGCTAAGTTTTGTAAACAAAGGGCGTTATTCATAGAAATGGTTGATTGAGCAGAAAGAGACTTGTGGGCTCATCTCAAAGTACAATTTTGCTTGAATTGATTTTATTTAGTCAAAAGGGTCTATATCTAATGATTTGGCTGATTTAAAAGTGATTTGGTTCTTCACAAAAATGTATTACACGCTAAAATCAAACTGTTACTCAATAAGTAAGGCATGGTGAAATGGTGTGATGACAACAAGGCTGAAGACCACATTTCATTACAAATACAAATGTACTGTATTTTTCTGTATTCCATAAGTGTGCATTCTGTAACAAGTTGTTCTCCAGCATTTGGACTGATTGTACTGATAAACAGTTAGTATTTGATTTTACAACAGCATTGCAGTAATGCATTGTACTTTTGCATTGCAGTACACACAATGCAACATAGGATCTTGGAGTGTACCACAGCTATTGATCAATCCACAGCTCGGATTCAAGTTTGTTGGAGTACAATTATTAATAATAATAACTCTTTTTAAATCCTCCTGAATTTAAATGTCAAATTATTCAGTCATCAAAAACAAAACTAAAAAGTGTGATTGTATTTAGGTTGCTTAAACATGGTAAGGTTTTGAAGATTCTTCACACACAAAATGATAAATTGCAGATAAAGTTGTCAACATGTGTGGGTCCATTACAATGATTCAAGCAAGGTTTACTTTTAGAAAGGAAGCTTTATCCAATGACACATATTGAGTATTTGTTCAGCAACCATGAGGATTTTGACCACTGATCATACCATTGGTCTGGTTGATTCAACAGTCAGGATGACATTATGATGAGTTCTGCTCTAGAGGGGAATTTCTGAGATCAAAGATTTGTCCAGTCCAGTTTAACTCAAAACAAACAAACAAACAAACAAACAAACGCCACTATGGGTTGCCTTATATTATCTTCACTTTTATATTTTAAATAAAAACAAACTTGTTAATGAAATCTTTTTATGAATCTCTGTTGAATGCGTTATCAGGATGAGACTGCATTATGACACGGTTTGTGATGTTATTGTTGTTTGTGTTTAATGTTTGACAGCAGACTTCATAATAGGATCGCAGGCGAAGCTGACACAATTAGTATAGTTAGGATAATGCTAATAGTGCTATAGACCTTAAGAGAAAAACAAGTGTGAAACCATTTTAAAAAAATTTCTTAGTATGAGACTTACATGTAACTAGTAAAACTTGTGACTAACAATAGCTTGACAAACATCTGTAATGATTTGCAGATCCAACAAGCCAACTCAAATCAATCATGCTAACTTAGCTTTTACTGCTTTTTGTGCATTGACTTTTAACATTGTAATGTTTTATTTTGGACAGGACCCGAGACATCTTCATTTCTGTGTGCAATTTAGCGATGTCAACATCTATCAAGTCACAAATGCGAAGAAAAAATATCATGCTCCAACAGACTTCATGTTTTGTACAAAGGTAAATAAACTATTACACAAGATAATACCTGTACTGTGTGACTAAATTGTCAAATGTTAAACCCCTTTGTTTACTTAAAAGATTCTTCATTTGCAATCTCTTTAAAGGTATGATACAACTCTGGAATTTGTTACGAACATATTTATTGTAATCCCCTTGTTTCCAATAATGTTGTTAACATAATTTTTGACAAATATGTGTGTGTGTGTGTGTGTGTGAGCGTGTCTATCCATTCAAACCGAGGACTTTAACAAAAGGGATCCGGGTGTTTGACAGAGCGAGGACGTCCTCGCTTCGTTTTCGTGTACAAACCCAATGGGGACGTCGCTAAAAAAAACTATGTCCAAACAACGGGAGAACAAAGAGAAGTCCTCGGTAAGCGGGATTTACAAACATGGGTGTGCGTGTGTGTGTGTGTGTCTTTGTTGGCTTTCTTGGTAACAAATATCACTATTGGTGTAAATAATTTGTTTTTTACACATTTACAATTTTTGAAATTAAAGTAAAAGTATCCAGCCAAAAAATTACATGTAGTAGGCAAGGTGGAGACACTGTGATGTTAGGGTTTGCCAATCGTTTTCATGGTCATACAAAGAGTATGACTGGGCACAGGGGGGACAGGGTGAGAGTCTGTGTTTGACAGAAATGGGTTTTAAATCTTGATATTTCTACAAAAGAATCAACAAAGGAAACAAAACTAAAAACAAGAAAATAGTTGGAAATGAAGCTAGCAACATGTTGATTATGCTGTAGCCTTGTGGGGACACGTACTGCAAATATTATATTTATTGCATACTGATTACGGACATGTACAAAATGTTGGGGAAAAAATGCTTTGGATGGAGGGAGGGGGATCTTAAAAGCAGTACCTCTTTATGTCCTTAAACATTTTGACAAACTTAGCCTTCTTTTAGTATCCCTCTTTAAGTTATGAATTTTAATGGTATTCTTTGTTTTTGTAAGGTTCAGATGTCATGCTGACATCATGGAACTAAGTTTCGGAAAGTTAGTAATTTTAAGGTTTTTAAAATATTTTTTATTAATGAGTGGTATTTGTTTATGATTGTTACTTGATTATTGTATGATTCTTTTTATTTCAGCCGTGCAAAGGAAAATGTGACTTGAAAGACATGAAGTTTTTTTGTACTGAGAGTGAGCGATCGCGTCAGTGTTGGCTGGCTACAATGCGGCTAGTTAAATACGGGGCATTATTACGAGAAAACTACAACAGTGCCATGCACAGAACAGCCAAGAGCAAAGTAGTTGACTCTGATAATGCAATCAAGGTATAATGCTAATGGATTTGAAGTCAAGCTGACTGTAGGACAATCAAAGTGTGATTTTGCTTTTTCCTCTAAGTTAAATTTTTTTTAAAGCATGAACATTCTGTCTTTTTTATAATGTATATTTTTATGTATTTAAAAATGCAAGTTCCCAAAAATACCATGAGACATGAAACCTATATAATTGAAGACAATTAATATAACTGTTGAACAAAAATGGCCAAAAAGAGTACAGAATGTGAAGAAAAACGACATGTATGTCCATCTGTACAAAATAGAGTAAAAGTGCATTAAGAAAGATAAGACATTGAGCAAACAACTAATCACCCCCAAAATAGTGTGCTAACTTTAATGAGTCAAATCATTGTGTTTTAGAATGTTTCTATCTGCTGTATGCTTTATTCTTTTCTAAGAATGAACTCCAGTAAAACTCGTTGCTTCTAATGACAATATTAGATTGTTGTATTTTACTTGTGACACTTTTCTTATTACACTTTAACCTGGTGTTTTTACAGTTTTACAGAGATTTATTAAAACAGCTGTTAAAATGTTATCACCATGGGTTTTCTTTTGATCAGGACTTGAAAAATTGCACGGAACGAGCCGCAATGGATTTCTCAGGTAACCAAGGCCGTGTGATTGATAATCCAAGTGAAGCCATTGCCATAGCAAGGCAGGAAGGATTCAATTGGAGGGTAAGCATCACCACATTACTCATGCATTGCTAATGGAAAGAGGTACTGGAAAATTTGCATGCATTTGGTTGGTTCTTAAAATAATCAGTTGTTTATCAATTTGATATTTTGATTGATATGGAGTGCCATGGCCAAGTGGTCAAGTGCACTAGATCTAAGTTTTGGTGACAAAATCAACATGTGCATGCCAGATGCCCCACTTATTTCTTTTGGATGTTGTTATTTTATTATCTGTTTTAGTCCCATTTTAATTTGAGTGTGGTCTTTTCTAAACTTTGTTGTAAAGTACTTCGGTGTGTCCTGTGTCGCTGTATTTGTTTTGTTTTGTGACTTGATTAATTTTTAACCTCGCAGTTTGCTAGTGACAACATTTAATTCAATGGATACCTGTGTGACTTTTGCTTACGAGTTTTATTTTCTATTACAGAAAACACCTCACTTCCGATACCTACACATGCATTTCTATGCGCATGCACAAGCAATTCGCTGATACAACAAAGGATACTACGTCACCCACACACTGCACCTCCCAAGAGCCCATACAAATTGTACTTATTTCAGCGTGCGTTACGTGTACACGCACTTTAAGTTTGCTCCTAGCGATACACTTTGCAAGCGATAAAGATCTCTATTTCCGACATGACTTGCTGAATTTTCCAAGAAAAAGACGGCGAATCGCAGAAATAAATGCTGTTCCTGTGGTTGTTCACTGGCACCCTTGGACTTCGACATTCATCCTTCCTGCTTACGTTGTCGTCTTTGTTCCAAAGATAGCCCTTGCGGAATCTGCTCAAACTGGCCGACTGTTGAATGGAAATCTTTCACTACGTGGCCCGCTCCCGTTCTCGATCACCTATTAGGTCTCTTCCACGCAGCCAATCCAGCTCTTCGTCTTACCCGTACATGCCACACGGCTGTCCTTCATCATTTTCACCAGCTTCCAGTGACTCAGATCTAGATAGTCGGGAGCCCGAATATAGTTAATGTTTTATCAGGGCAAATCGTTCATCCCAGAGTTGGGTGAGATTCTACAATTTCCTCCTCCTTCCCTTAAGACAGCTAAACCCACTCCTCCAAATTTTCTGGTTCCCATTGACAGTTTTTCTGCTGACATTTTGGATGAAGCTTTTTCTCCCATTCCAAAGAAAAAACATTTCAGAGTCTCTTCCAGAGAACTATTACTTTTTAAAACAAAAAATGATGACTCCAAGCAATTTTTTACTGTTCCAACTATTTCTTCGGCAGTCAAAGACAAAATGCGATCATCTAACCCTTCCAAGAAAAACTTTTTTTTCCAAACAAGCGCACTAAGGATCTCAATTCTAACTTAGAAAATTGAGATCGTCACCTGCGTCATGGGGCTCGGATCTCAAATTTCTTCATCTTGCTATCAGATTGCCTTGCCTGCGCATCTGACGACTTTTCAATGGTTGATCCCGATCTTCTTCTAGTCATGTTCAAGTTCATGGATGACTGTCTAGCCTCCTGCATGTGAGCCTTTGCCACTAGTTCAGCTATCACCTGTTCTCTTCAAAGATCACTACTTGATCAGATGTTCTGGCCCTCTCAAGGTTCCAGAGAACGCTTGGAAGAGCTTCCCCGGGAACAACCTGTTTAATACCAACTTCGAGGAAGTCATGCTCAAAGAGGCTAAACGGCTGAAACACTGAAACTCTTTTTTGTCACTCCTACCCTAACCAACATCGACAAGCCAAAGGTCACTTTCGCCCGTACTCCGACCAAACCAAGCTTTCGTTGACAGCCCTCATATAGTTCATCATCATACCAACCCACTCGCTGTTTCAAGCCACAAGGATTACGGGGAGCCAAAGACCAATGACTACATAGATCCTTTAGTTCACATTCCGTCAGCCTCGGGACCTGTAGGGGGTGGACTGCAGTAGTTCTCTCACAACTGGTTCCATATCACCATAGACACCTGGGTTCTGCAGACTGTGTCCTCGGGTTACCAACTGGAATTTACGAGCTTCCCTCCACAGCTACTAAACTGTCTCCGTCGACCCACTACGGTTCCCTCCGATTTTTCTCGCCGATGCTCCCTAGAAGAAGAAATGAGTATCCTAAAAATAAAGCAAAAGGAGAACTAAGAAGGACGATTTGTATGGGCTCTTGGGAGGTGCAGTGTGTGGGTGACGTCGTAGCCTTTGTTGTGTCAGCGAATTGCTTGCGCAAGCGCATAGAAATGCATATATAGGTATCAGAGGTGATAGAATAGAAAATACCTGTGGATGTGGGAAGATATATATCCATGTTTTAAACTGGCTTTTTTGAATCACTTAATTTTCCATAATCCTTTGATCAGTACAAGCCCTTATTAGTAATTAGTCATACTAATCCATCAGTCGTGGCTGAGAGCCTAAGAAGTGTAAAAATATCGCCAATACTCCAAAGACAAAGGAAAAGTGTCCACTGTCCACTTCAACTTTTCAATATAAATTTCCAGGGCAACAATTTATATCAAAGCAACCATGTTTCATGTGCTACTTGGGAGTGAGAAACCTGATATTATTGTTGGAACTGAAACTTGGCTAGTTGTCTCAATCAGCTCAAATGAAATTTTACCAAGTACTTTTTTACTGTTTAGGAAGGAAAGAATCGCCAAAACAGTAGTGTGAGGTTGTTCACGCAAGGTTTTACATCCTGACCTCATTGCACAGGAACAACCAAATCTAGAATCTTTCTGTGTGTGGGTTAGGGTATGTGTAAGTTTGATTTTAAAATAATATATTGTAGGATTACGCTGGATGGAGGTGAACATCAGCCACTTGTCAGAACCTTCACTTCTACACAGAGGTTATCTTACATTGTGTTATTCTAAACTTCATTTTCTAGATTGGTTGTAAATACAATATCAAACAACATTTAATGCACTAATTACTTTGATGCATACACTACTTATAAAGAATAAACAGTTGAAATGATCTGTTTGCTCTCTTATTTGTTTATTTATAGAAACGAGGTGGTCAGCGCTCATTTGAGGGGCCCTGTTTGACGAGTCCTAGACAGGCTACTGCTGGGAGTCCTCGCTTTGTATTCAATCCTTTACATACTGCAGGTACCAACAGTCCACAGCCGAGCAGTCCTAGACATAATGGTGGCAGTCCTAGAGGAGTGTTACATCATAGTGCAAGTGTCCCTTCTGGTCATAGAGTTGGTGGATTTAGCTCAGGTCAGTGTAGTTTAAGGTGCAAACAGCAAACTTGTCGTGATTAAATTACCCCATTGTAGCACATTTGTCGCGCAGACTTTCTAAGCTCCATATTGGACCTTTTCTGTTGCATCACAACTCAACAAGTGTGTGATTCCAATAAAGCTGTAATGACAAGAGGGATAAGTTTTTGCATATATTGTAGTTAAGCTTTTTGACCTGTGTATGTTTATGTACATTAACACTGGAGAGGTTCATCTGTACATTAGCCTGTATTGCAATAAGAGATATAAAAGATAAATTGAAGTCCACAGCTAGCTATTTTTGATCAAGGATTAAATACAACAAAACATTTGAAGTCACTGTGAGTTTGCCATCTAAGTCACGTGATTGCCAGGTATTAGCAACCATCAATAATTGAATAAGGTCATTTGTTGCTAATATGATGGAGCAAGCCACTTTTCTTTTAAGATAGACAAAACAAGGAACCCCAAAAAAATTGTTTATAAAATAATAAATATACTGTTTTGTATCTTGCTTGTAACTTCCAGGTATCCATATGACTCAGCCTTGGTTTCACAGTGGACTAACCCGTGAGCAAACACATGAGTTGTTTGCCAAGAAAGGAATGGTGGATGGAATGTTCATTATCAGAGAATCACAGAGAATACCTGCTGCATATGTTTTGTCCTTCAGCTTCAATCAAAAAGTTAAACACTACCAAATTAATGCTGTAAGCAAACTTTCTTCACTTCAGCATCACTCACTTTTGCTGCTAGTACTTTACTCCTTCTAATATCATTCATTTACCATATTCTTAACTGTTTTTCTAATGGTATCCAACATATCAACCGTTTTGTTTTGATTCCTCATTAATCTATACCAAAATGTTGTGTCATTGGTAACAACCCACTATACGAATTCTTCTTCTTCTCCTTGTCCTCCTACTCCTCCCTGCTCCTCTTTCTTTCAGAACATTACCGATGCCAGCAGGGATAGGCCTATATGAAATTGTAATAAGTAACTTTATAATAAGTTCTCTGTTGGCGGGACAGACGTATCCCCATACTGTGGTTTGGGCACTGGCCTGGTGACCAGTCTTTATTCTTTGTCATTTTCTTCCATTCTGTGCATTTTAACATTTGTTATGCGCCTTTGATCATTTTGTATGTAAGGGGCGCAATATAAATTTTAAATATTATTATATTATATTATTATTGTCCTCCTCCTACTCCTCCCTGCTCCTCCCTGTCCTCTTACTCCTCCTCGGCCTCCTCCTACTCCTCCCTACTCCTCGTCGTCCTCCTCCTACTCCTCCCTGTCCTCCTACTCCTCCCTACTCCTCCTTGTCCTCCTTGTCCTCCCCCTCCCTGCTCCTCCTTGTCCTCCTCCTACTCCTCCCTGCTCCTCCTTGTCCTCCTCCTACTCCTCCCTACTCCTCCTCGTCCTCCTCCTACTCCTCCCTGTCCTCCTACTCCTCCCTGCTCCTCCTCGTCTTCCTCCTGCTCCTCCCCACTCCTCCTTGTCCTCAACTCTTCTCTTCAGCAATTACAGAATGTAATTAAATTAAACCTTGAAACTAAGCATATACTTCAACCTTAAGATGAAGACAGCACTTACTCAATGATGCATGATGACATCATCAGGGATCAAATGACATTAAACCAAAGTTTAATATCTGAAAAAATCATAACCCCTGAATCACAAAATGCACTTGTGCAATCTACACATCATTGGAAAGGTCTTCAAAAACTAAACAAATGCTACACAAATATGACCCCAATTTGACCTTGTTTTCTAGGTCGAATCAGAATTTGAAGCAAAAAACCTATTACAAAGCCATAATTTTTAATAGAATTTTGACAGTTTCAGTGCATGAAATGACTTTTTGTTCATTGCCTTTTCAAATAAACAACAAAAATGCTTTACAACAAAAATGTTAGAATTGTTTTAATCTTCAGTTTCAAATTTTTTTCATACCAAAATTCATCATCAATATCAATTATTGTGAAATTTGATCAAAATTGCTTGCATTCGAAAAATATGGTAAAAAGAATGTGAGCACATATAAAGCTGTCCCAGAAAGACCATTGTGTTACGCTGTCACAGTTGACCATAACTTGACAAACTTCACTACATGTAGATATCGCGTACAAGCTTTAACTTTAATCATTGGCAAAAGGAACAATCATTGCAATTAAGACAAAACACAGGATGTAAATGAAAGGTACCCAGCAGGTACAAATATTCAATAATTTAAAAATAGAAAATCGTGTAAAACATTCAAATACAAAAAACACGGAAATGCCTCTTTCAAAGAACAACCCAAGTGCCTGTAAAGGAGCTAATGCTAGCTTACTCAGGAGAAATAACTTATGTTTAAATTCAATGCACAGAAATTGAAAATCATTGCCCCAAAACACAAACTAAGAACAAATTCATGTGGGCTTTGATGAGTCTTAAATTGATTTCATCAATTGTAAATAGGAAGTAGAAATTCAACTTAAGATTGCTCAAAGTGTAGTCTTAAATGCCCATCGACCAAAAAGAAGTGACTGAAACAAATTTGAATGAGAAGAATGAAATCAAACTGCATGACAATTAAACTGCATGCATTAATAGCTTAAAAGAATCCTTACTTTTATTGTCTAATAACGAAATTAACAATATTTAAACGCCTTTATCTCAGGTTGAAAGGTAAAAAAGTCATCATCATTTGACAACATCATTCACAAACACCCTGTTTTTGTTACGTAAAAAAACACAATTTCTAGTTTCTGCTTGAAATTATGAGTTTCTACAAAAGTTGCTACAGATTGCTGTTTTTCTTTTTGCTAACAGTCACTGTTTAGACAACCTATTCTAAATGTGTTTTCTGTATTACTCTAATTCTGAATTTCAGATTGATACTGGAGGTCAAATCTTTTATACACTCGATGATGGGAATACCAAGTTTACTGACCTTGTACAGCTAGTGGACTTCTACACAGTGAATGCAGTGGGTCTGCCAACGCCTTTACTGCATGCATGTTCCAGAATGTAGTTGTATTTATTGTCATGTGGCTATATGTAATCATATGATGTTCAAAGATGCTGTATTGACTCCATAGTGGGCGTGAGTTTTGCTTAGTTGACATACAGATACAAAATACTGAAACTCCTTATGGCAGTATCTGATGTGGGTGGCTGTTGGTTATTGTCATTGACTGCATTGGAAACAATGAATCGAATGTACGTGTAGTGATCTAGATCAAGCTATAACTGAAGCTTATCCGTCATGATATGGTCTTACTCTCATTTCCACATGGTAGTTTCTTACATTTACCTTTTATGTCCAAATTAAATATTTGCAAAAAATGTATATATTTTTTATAGACTCAATACCACTAGAAATTATTATCAAAAATAGGTTAAAGACTTATTTATTATGTGTTTGTTAACCATTTAGTCGTAATTTTTTACTCCAATTAAACTTCCAAAATTGAAATTATCAAACACTTTGGCTCCAACCTGAAGATTTTCCAAATCTAACTGCCTTCTGGCTGCTACCATATCTTAACACAAAAGATGCCTTTGTGGGAAAATGAACATCAGCAAACAATATTTAGCCAATTCAAGTTTGGTCTTTTAAACTAAACGTTCTCTCCAGTAGTTATTTGTGAATTAAAATATCAAACTACGTAAGAGCAGGGATCTCATTTCACCCCATTCCAAAAAGAGTGAATTTGTATGTCAGCTATGCAGATATGTCACATTGAATGGATAGAAAAGAATGTAATAAAGGGTTATATGACAGGCAGTTATGTGATACTTATTTACCTTCTTGAATCTATGGTATCCCCAATCAGTGCAGTATAAATATCAACACCCTCCATGGTGTCTTAGCCTTAGTCAAGGCATGTATTGCTCCTCCAATGTACACATTAAACACACCAAAAAGGACCGGTTGGAAAGGGTGAAGTCTGGAGAGCCACACTGTTCTGTCAGGCAAGCTGGTGTTTTTCTTTTCTCTCTCTGCTACAGACATTTTCATGCATAATCATTACTCTTTATAAACTTGACCAAAAAGAATGTAGAGCTATTTGCATTTGTCACATGAATATGAGCAAAGCAAGGTGGCAGAGTCGTTTGATTATATCTTTTGAAAAATAGCTTTATATATGTTTTTGCTGGTATATGAAAACTTTGAGGCAAATTAAAACTCTGCAATGTTTCATAAGTTGCTTTTTCATACTCAAGTGCACCATCTACCTTGTAAATATTGGTCAATTTCTTTGACTAATGACTTGTTCATGAGGATTTCTCTAACAAATTGATCAAATTATAATGAAAACAAAACTGCCCCATGAAATGCAAAAGTGCTAGTGGCTCCATGAATGTTTGTATTTGTGTGTGTTTGTATTGAATGAATACCATCTGGGGCACCCTGGGTGCCTTGGACACAGACTCAAAGTGTCCCTAGATAGTATGGACTGATATAAAATAAGTATTGGTGTTCTGTAAACGTGTTTCAATATTATACAGGTACATGTTAGAATACTGTATTGTCAAATAAGTAACAGTTGTCATTGTGTTAGTCAATTGCCCAATAAACATAAAGTCATGTGAATGAACCTGACTCAAGAAATTGCTCCTGGATATTAACTTTATTTAAATGACGCAAAACAAACTATTACCATTTTAAATTATGAATGGAGCTGCCAAGGTTGATAGGCAAAAGCGTTCAACTCCACATCTGAACTGGTATTTAGAGGAAGTGTTCTACTGAATCCCATTTATTCATCCAATTTATATCCATTACTCATAGTTTTTAGTAATTTGGTCACATCTTTGAAGACCTTTAAACTGTGTCCCTTCCTCCTTATGATCCTGTCATATTCCAGAGAGTTTTAATGAACCTACCATGCCAATTGGTACATTATAAATTATGTATATAATTGTATTGTGTGGGATTCATGTACTTGTATATGTAGTTATGGAACAATTGTGAATACAAGTTTTACATATTGTAACGTTCTGGTTTCTTAAAAGTATGTATGTATTACAAAGAACAGCTTTCATTAAAGAAATGGAAGAACTAGATTATTTTTTGACTGCTGGTATGTATTTCAAAGTTAAGAAGATATTCCAAATGTGACAGCATTGAGAAGAATTTACAGAGCTTTTGATAATTTCTTCTATTCATTGTCAGCTGAATACTGTCAAATACCATCACTCTTGGCATTAAACAATCTTGTTGGCAAGTGTGACGTGATTCCATCGTAAACCACACTTAATAAACACAGGCAAACTCCAACAATTATCAACAGCCCATAAAAGATGTATTGAGCTAGATAACAAGAAACTATGAAAGTGGACTTGTTGCCAGGAAAATGTCTGCCACTAAGAAATGCTTTCAAACTCTGAAATGGGTGAATTTAGAGTAAACTATACTCAGATGGATGTCAGCTTTGGAGCAGCAAAAATACTGGCACATGCAACATGTGTGTGTTTTTGCTTATTTACCTGCTCATTTAGGGCTTTGACAAAGGGTTGGAACTTTCCTAACACCGCTCCTCAGTCTATGATTAGATTCTTGACTTTTGCCCAAGTAGTCATATTGACTAAATTGAGGCTTAAGCTTGGTTCACCTGTCATGCAAAAGTGAATACGAAGCGTTTTAAAAATTGTGACGCAAGAAAATTTGCTTTTGCTTCGCGTGAAGTATGAACAGGGCTTTACTAGTCTGTAAGTACTGACTGAATTCAAAATTAAATTTCTGACATACATAAACACGTCAATATGTAGATCTTGTTATTCCAAGTGTCTCTTCATTTATTATATTTTTAAAAAATCAAAAAGTTCTTGAAAGATATGCTCACATTTGTTTTTTTGTTCAAAGAAACACTCACTTTAGGTTTCTTTTTGAATTGCAAATTTCATTTATTCATGCCTAAAATTTGTCAGAATTGTTTTTAAGTATAATGCAAGTAAACACAACCTGAGTTAAGTTTTGAGTAATATAGTGTTTAATGCAAAATTTCAAGTGTACTTAAAAAAGTCATGAATTTTTTATTTGGCTCAATGTACATGTAAAGTGTTATTGAAACTTGTTTCGAGTATATATTGTACATATTGTATTTTTAAAGGAATTAAATCATAACATAAAAACAGTTGATTTTCAAACAGCGGTTTGTGTGATGTAATTAGCAATTGATCATTGTTGTAACTTGTCACAAGGGTGTTGGTCTTGGTATTAAGTGTGGTACTAGTATAATAGTAACTAACAACATTTAATTATGGAATTATGTGCGTTGTTTGGTGTGGTTTCTTTTCATTTGTAGGCATTGCGCACTATGCACTACACAACATACATATGACAGATACATGGATTTCCGGCCTAATGCTTCTTGGAATGATGTACATGACTGGCTGAGATTTTACTTTTTGCAGTAGGGTTAATCTGAAATGATATCTGCTCAGGATTGTATGAGAAGTTTCACGATTGGTTAAATGGAAAGAAGACTGTTGTACATAGAATGGATAGAATGTTAAAGTAAGATGCGTTGATTCTGATGACGGTTCCATTTTTTAGTTGACTTAGCTTCCGGAAGGAGCTTCATGGTATCACAGTAACTGGAAATATCTATGTATGGTCTTGGTTAACACAAATCTTTTACTGACAGGATAATAAGCAGGGTTGGTTTCTGCACAAATCCATTTTGAGATATGGTGGGCACTATTAGGTTAGGGTAAATCTGTCTGTATACACCCAAACTAAAGGGTGCACTACTATACTGTCTACCACACCTCAAAAAGGCCTTGTGCACATTGTGTTTTGGTTTATTTGGTTTTGCAAAGCATGTTTTTTGATGATTAGACAGTAACTGTGACAGTATTTTGTAATATTTAATGTGGACTTATGTATGTAGTATGTTGACATTCAGCCAGGAGTATTTTGTTATGGAGTGGTCAAAGTGATTGTTTTACAGTGTGGAATCGAACTGGTCTCAATTCCACCTGACAAATAGTACAATCAATGTTTCAATTTATTGATGCATTGCTGTAACGTTTCAAAAAGCTACTGTCTGCCCATGGTCTTTGAGTCAAATTGTGTTTAAAGATTTGGTGAGCATGTAAATTAGCACGTGTCGCCTAAATGTGCACTATACAAGTATAAACTAACACACATAAAACAACTCCCAAAATGTGCTACCAAAATTTGTTGTGGTCAAAACTCACATTAATTTGTCATGTACCTTTTGCACGTAACAATGCATGGTAGAATACATGTCTCAATACATAAATAGTTACAGTGATCAAGACTCTAATCCATAGGTTGCACAGTGTTTGATCTCTTAGTCCAAGTGTTAATATAACAAAAGTAGCGGTGGTGATTATATTTTCTTACCTGGTAAATTTAAATACAAAAACTTCTTGTTTGAGTTATTGAAAATATTTGTCAGACTTTAAACTTACAGTTCACCAATTTGCTTCGGCAAAATAATAGATGTAATTAATGTGTTGAATGAAACTTGAAGGGAACATACTTATATATTTGGACGTGTAGGCAATTTATTGGAGATCAATCTGAGTGACATTCAGTGTACTCAATGTTGCATATTATCAGGAATAACAGAAAGAATGCATCTCACTTTATCTTGATACTCCATGTTTTAGATTCAACTTGTAAATGTGGTCAGAGATTCACATGATAATTATTTTGACAGATTCACACCAAAATCGTGGCGTTTATCCTTCATTGAGACACTTTGACATACCTCAGAAAAATGGAGCATTTAATCTTGTCATATGGACAATTTGCAATGGCAAATTGAAGTCGTCATTACATAATAATGAATTACCACAATAGGAATTACATTATTCCTGTTAGTTTGTCAAACCCTATCTGAAAGAGTCTTTGTTTGTGTGTATGTGTCATGTAATGGCAGTGGTACTGCAAAATCTTTAATGTTAACATTTACCATTCAGACTCAATGTGGATATAAACAAATGTCAAGTACTGAGATTATGGGTATATTGAAGATGTAGTTTGTTTATGAGTCAATTATTTTGGTGTCTCTTTTCTGCTAAATGCTTGTTTATTGACTGCGCAAGTCTCGTATGTATCAATATGAGAAAACACGTCAAACCAAGAACATTTCTGAAATCAAACCTTTGTTTTAAATTATATCCAATGTCAAAATTTGAACAAAAATACTCATTCAATTTTTATAAAATCAGCTTGAGCTTTTATAATAAATATAAAAACAATTGGTTAATTGTTATTAAAATAAAATTAAAACTCTTGGACAAGGATGCTTATTTGATCTCAACTTTTTTTGAAACCCCTTATGCAGATTCAAACAAGCATAAAATTGATGCTTGATGCAGTTTATAGAGGGCCCTTATGCGTCAACAACCAAAGACTGCAATAAAAATGCTTCACGTTGCAATTACAGCATCTGGCAATTATCATTGCCCATCCAAAACAATTATTGTCATGAAATAAGTTTTGTGATCGGAGGTGAGCAAAAAATTCAAATTTTTTGCAGTAACCGGAAGTTGAGGTCAAGTTTAATTATCAGGTTTTCTTTGTTATCTTGTTGAGTTGATTTTGCTCTCATATTTGTTATTACTAAGTATTACATTCCCAACAGCATACATAATTTTCATGGTTATAAACTACGTTAAACTAATATAATTGACGAAACAAAATCTCGCTCACATAAAATTTCATATGGTGGGACCTCATTGGTCCAAGAAATTCAAATGCGCGCGAGACTTGCACAGTCTATTGTCAGTGTGTTTGCATAGCAATTTAGAACAAAATGCAACACTAATCCACCCACCTCTCTCTTTCCACCAATTTTTGCCTCAGGATCCCCTCAGGAGACGTAGTTTTAACCATAGCACTCGAAGCAGTCAATATTTGTACAAAGTAGCGACTGTAGCATTGGATTATCTGTCCGAGTGGGGCTATTTGGTGGAAATTAGCAATGGACCACCAACTGACCCCTGTGGAACACCACAAATGACAGGAACCGATTGGGATTGCACACTGGTTGAGAACGGTCATTTAGATATGACCGGAACCAACTCAAAGCAGTCCCATGAATTCCAAGTGGAGACAAGCTATTGAGTAGTATCAATTGATCAACCTGAGGACAAGTCTAGCAAAACAGTGGATGTAACATTTCCAATGTCTATTTGTTGGAGAATGTGGCTCGACCACTTACAAACACTAAGCCAAGTGATTAAGAAGTCAAAGGCATTTCAGTTCAACCTTTGCCTAGTTTTCACAGACTATGAAACAGCCTTCAAACAACTTAGACCACTAGTCGCTGCTGACAGCTTTGGAAAAGCAAAATGTAGATAGGAAGTACATAAAAGACATCAAAGCAATATACAAAGAGCCCACTGCAAGAGTTCACCTGGACGGTACTTTCAATGACTTGATTGCGATAATAAAGGGTGTCAGACAAGGTGATCCAGTGTCATCAAAGCTCTATGGAAGAAGTTTTGAAGAACATTGACTGGAATGAAGATGGATCTTGGTGAATGGAGAACACCTCACCCATCTCAAGAACATATAGGGCATTGCTTAGCAACAGACATCTCGGGTAGAGTGAATTGGTGAAGAGGCTTTTCTCCTGCAGTGGAGTGAAATAGGCTGGAAAGGAGTGGCCCGACAAGTGGGCGAGTAGGGTGTCTACACTGTGATAAAAAGCAGACTGTCATTTATCCAGTAGATAGTTCATTCCTAGAAGTGCTGTGAGCCTATGAAACAACACATGCTCCAGTAATTTTGAGTGGTAGATTCGAGACTGGACAATAATTGGGCAAGGTCGAAGATATCTGAATCCAATTTGTTATTTTTTTAGGAGTGGCCAAACCAACGCAGATTTCAGGGAATACGATACAACTTGTGTCTCCATGCACTGGCTAATATTGCTGGTGAATGCAGAAGCAATGGTGTTGACATATTGCTTTGGAGTCGATGTTGGAACTGGATTCAGCTTGCACGATTTAGTGGGTACCCTTGAAATCAGTGTTTTGATTTCCACAAAAGAGGTGTCACCTGGTATTGTTAGACTGAAAGACACCCAAGATGTTGACTGTGACAATGCAGAGGTGCATTCAAGCAAAGGCAGACAAGGATGTTTGATACTCTGGAGATTAAGAACTGGCTGAAATGGTTTTACAAGTGTGACAGGTCATTTACATATAGGCCTTGAGCAGCACGAGCACTTGAACTTAATATAAAGCTTTCTTATCTATCTATTCCAAGTAGTTGTGACTAATTCTTACCACAGCACTGAAACAGCCAACACCATTTTCTGTTCTGTGGTACAAGATCCATTTACTAAGTATTTTTAAGTGGATTATCGTTGTTAAAGTTAGATAGAGAGGAAGCTTGGAAGATCAGCTCATGATAGTTCCACAGTGACTAGGCTGGGGTAATGCAGAAAACCGTGTTAAAGAACAAGGCACAGGTACACCATCTTTGTCGTGTCACATTTTCTGAGCGTCACATTTGGCGTCATAGACAGGATGGTGTACTAAACACTGCAACCCCAACTAGCGAGGTGGAGACAGTTAGAGCTACAGTGATTGACTGAGTTAAAAGAGGATCGACAATGGAGGCTGACACCATGGAGGAGTTTGAGTCCGCTATGCAGAATAGTGAAAAAGACTTTTGCAATGCTCCGGCGACCTTCATGCGTATGATGGACAAGGCTTTTCAAGACAAAAACTTCCAGTCTCTAATTGCTTACCTCGATGATTTTCTGGTGTTTGGCAAGACGTTCAACGAGACACTTGAGCGACTCCGGATGGTGCTTGACCGCGTTCATGAGTTCAACCTGAAGGTGAAGCCTGAGAAGTGCTATTGGTTCTCTGAGAAGCTGAAGTACTTGGGCCATGAAGTATCAGCAAGTGGAATTGCGCCTGATCCAGAGAAAATAAAGAAGAGACCAACTAATGAAGGTGAACTACAAAGTTTCCTAGGCCTTGGCAAGCTTCTACCGCGGCTTTGTTTAAGGGTTTGCATAAGTTGCTGCTCCACTCCATTCACTACTTGGTGGTCCAAAGAAAAAGAAAGATAAGATAATAACTTTATCTCCGATTAAAATTTCTGAATCTTGGGACGAAGCTTGTGAAATCTCAACTCAACCAGCTCAAGTCACTTCTTACGTCAGCTCTACTTCTTGGCTATCCAGACTTCAAACGTCCACTCATAGTAGAAATTGATGCGAGCCATCTTGGTCTTAGTGCTGCTCTGTCTCAGGAACAGGGCACAAGTCACGTAGTGATAGGATACGCTAGTAGGGGTCTTTGCGGGAGCGAGCAGAACACGGACAACTACAGTAGCATGAAGCTCGAGTTATTGGCACTTCGGTGGGCAATTACTGTGAAGTTCTGTGACATCCTGTTAGGAGCTAAAAATTTTTTCTACACCGAAAACAATCCCGAGTTAGATGAGGTCAGTGCCGAAACAGCCATGACAGCACCTGTGGCAATATCAACCTTACCCTCCATCTCTTAAGAAGATCTGGCAACATTTCAGCAGAGTGATAAATACAATGGTAGACTATAGGTTTATTGGCAGAATGGAAAACGACCACATCTTAGTCAGCTGATGAAGGAAGAAAAACTAACGCGCAAGATTTTAAGGTTTGGGAACAACTGGGGGCAAAAGATAATGTCCTGTACAAGAAGAGGAGAGAAGACAATGGAGAAGTCTTGCAGCTCCTACTTCCTACAGTGTTACGAGAGAAAGTTCTTACTGCAGTTCATGATCAAGTTGGACATCAGGGAGTGGAAAAACCCTTGCACTCACACACAGCAGGTGCTTTTGGCCAGTGTACATGATGTCGAAGAAAACTGTATGAACTGCCAGAGGTATACATTAGCCAAGGTAGGGAAGAAACTTCATCCCAGGATGGGTTCCTTGCTTGCCAAACGGCCACTTGAAGTTCTCGCCATGGACTTTACTGTCCTTGAACCAGGTACCAACAATGTGGAGAACGTACTGGTCCTAACCGATGTCTTCACAAAGTTCACCCAAGCAATCCCTTGCAAGGATCAGAAGGTGAAGACTGTTGCGCAAGTCTTGGTAAAAGACTGGTTTGTTCGGTTCGAAGTACCGCGCCGTCTTCATAGTGACCAAGGAAGAAACTTTGAGAGTGTTACCAACCTTCCAATGTATTGTTTTTTGGTCATGTAAACAATGCCCCACACAAAACCTTTTAACCCTGTGGCCACGGAGTGAGGGCGCTGTCTGAGGTCAATGTAGTTTTTCTTAATAAAGGCATTGTTTTTAACAGAAGAGACAGAAATTGATTCCAACTATTGCCTTCAAATTTTCATTGCCACAGGTACATGTATGTTGACAACTTTTGATTACATTCCTATTATTGTTTAGTATTATAGATTACTTAAAAGATTGAATTTGTGTATTTAGACTAAGGATAGTTAAGATGGGAAAGGATTAAAATTTCATCTTTCTCTTATGTGCAAAATTGCATCTCTATAGTCTATGTATACAGGATATGTATGTACAAGATTGACCCACATACATGCGGGTTTCTAATTTTGCAGAGGTAACTACCACTTGTGGATACATGGGTCCTCAGGAGGAAAGTCCTCTCAGGTTCATGACCAATGATGTGTTAAGTAAAGTTAGTGTAGAATATATTGGTATATTGCTATTTTTTTATTTGGCTCATTGAATAAATCTACAGTAAAGAGACAGAGCCAAATCCTCCGTTGTATTACTTAGGAAAAAATGAGATTACAAATAAGTGAATAAGTTCTTATGAAGTTTCAAAGTTTATGGAGTAAACATACTTTATTCATTTAAGAAGATTGATAGATGCAAACCCTGTTTAATACCTTCCATAGTAAATGGACCATAACAGTTAAAAGTTATGTTTCTGTTTTGCTATCAGTAGTTTTTAAATACTGATTTTCAAACTTAATTAATAAAGTTTAGTCAATAATGAACAATAGTGAAATGTTGCTGTCTGCTATTAAGGTGAAGTATTCCTAGTTACGCATACAGAGTTTTCATTTATGAGCGTCACATTTGGCGTCATAGACATGATTTATCAAAATGATATTTAAGTGCGGATAATATGCAAAAGCTCTCTGGGTTAAGGAAAACAGAACATTCAATTTATGTAAATATTACTGGTTTTAGTTTACTTTAAAGATTTTGTAGAAGTAACAGTTAAGCATTGTATTAATGTACTTTTTCTTAATAAAGGCATTGTTTTTAACAGAAGAGACAGAAATTGATTCCAACTATTGCCTTCAAATTTTCATTGCCACAGATTACCTCAAGACCCTGGTTACATTTTGGTGATCTTGCCAGGACCTCTTCTTGAGGATAGAGTTGCCAACTGGTAAGATATTGGCCATGCAGCAGTAGTCCAATCACTGCAGCTAACTGCTCACAAAAAAGAAGTTGCCTATGGAACGTGGGAGGGATGTTGGTGCATAACTTAAAAGTTAAAGTAAGTTTGCATCACACTAGCCAGCAGAGATGGCAACAGATGAGTCGTGGAAGCAGCTGGAGGCAGACGTGAAGGTGGCGCTGTATGGCCTGACAAAAGAGCAGCTGATTAGTGTGTTGCAGCATTTAGAAATTGAAGAGAAAGGAAAAGACCGGCGTGGGCTGATTTAGCAGGTAAACCATTACTTGGATGGTAGTGAGATGGAAGAACTAGACGACCAAGATTTGACAGCTCAGCTAAAGGACCTGAAAGCACACATGGATGGATTGGTAAAACCATCAAAGACCACAAAGAATGAGGAGGAGAAACCGACTGACCAGTTAGATCCTGCAGTTGCCACTGTGACCCTAGTTCGAAGGGAGCTCAAGATTCAGAGACAGATCGGATCATCGGGTCAACCCGACAAGTTGTCCTTCAACAGCTTGGCCCGACAAATAAAGGATGCACTCAAAAAGGGCTACAAAGCCAGAGAGGTAATCTCAGCAGTTGTGCCAGGGGTACCTCCAAGAAGCTACCTCGGAGGAAGACCAGATGGCACACTACCCCAGCTCCGTAGAATCCTGGGAGCTCATTTCAAGGAGCCTGACACGATTGATGTATACCAGGAGCTAGTCGCTGCATCACAAGATCAAAAAGAATCAGCACACGATTTTTTGATCTGTGGGATGAGCCTGTCAAAAGGTATAAATTTTCGCCTCGCAAGAAGACCAATCGTCACTGCGGTATGACTTCCACAGAGCAGTCAGATGGTGCAGAGTGTTCCTTTACCCATAGTCCCAGAGATAGCAGATGCTTCACCAGAGCATGTCCCTGATACACCGAAAGATGCTTTGCCAAACCCAATCCTTGAAACACTAGTAGATGATTTACCAGAGCCGGTCCCTGATGATGATGTCTCCATCAAAGACACAGTACATGCCTGTCACTCAACCTGTGTTGGTGCTGGTCAGCACAGCAATCCCCACCACCTCCCTAAGTCCATTAACCAGTCCAAGCTACCAGCAAAACCTGTTTCAGGTCCTGCAATTTATCTACAAGTTCTTGCAGACTTCAGTCGAACCCAGTTGCTGTTAGCACAGATGTTGGTAGGAGTCCAGCCAAAATGATTTTGTCTATAGTATTGTATTCTATTTTAAACTTTCTGTTTTGTTGTATTAATGTCATATAATTAGTTGAGATTGTCGAGACGCCAACCTTTCAGCAGGGGAGTGTGCGACAGGTCATTTTCATATAGCCGCTGAGCATCGCCCTCGCTTGAACCCAAAGCTTTTTTTATTTATATATTCCAAGTAGTAGTACCACAGCACTAAAAAAAGCCAACACCATTTTCTGTTCTGTGGTACAAGATCCATTTACTAAGCATTTTTAAAGTGGATTTTTGTTGTTAAAGTTTGATAAAGGAAGCTTGGAAGATCACCTTGGAAGATCAGGGTAGTTCCATTGCGACTAGGCTGGGGTTATTTTGTTGTTTTGTTTGATAACAAAACTAATGCAGAACACCATATTAAAGAACAAGGCAAAGTGAATGTACACCATCTTTGTCATGTCACATTTTCTGGGTGTCACGCAAGAGTGACTTTGCAATAGCATTCTGCACTAATGACATCACTTTTGTGCCAAATACCTGGCTGTCAGACAAACGTTCCACCACATCATCGGTGCACCAGACCGCAGTAGTACAAGTTGAGTACACACGAGTAAACACAAAGCTTGGACATGTATGTACGTACATTACTAAAACTACACATTGTGCTAGCGCTATTATGAGACGGCAGTGGTGACTAGCCTATTCCTGGGAACAGCTTGTTAACCTCTCTAAAAAGTTGTTTCTGATCCCCACGGCATTCACCACCAACATTGGAGCATTAACTACAGTTGGCTGTGTGAATGAGGGCTATCATTTGACAACATTGTTTGCAGTACACTTGATGGTCTATTTCTAGTCTGAGGATCCTCATATCCACTCTGGCTGTCAATGTTTGCATACAGCCTCAAATACCTCCTGGTTAAATCACCTGGTATTCAGACACTTTTTCAATGATCAAGTTTTAGCTGGTGCAGGAATCTTGCGCAAAGTGGTGCCATAATTTGAAATTCCAAAGCCAGAAGTTACAGATAATGCACTACAAATCTTAGTGAGTTGACTCTCTACAACAACTCTAGAAAAAGCACCTAAATTAATGGACACATATTCCTAGAGACAAGAGTACTTACAGGAACTGTTGTTTTTCCAATCTAAAAAAATAAGCACAATGGTCTAAGATTCCTTCATCCGCATGAATGGTTGAGAGATTGTAGTCATCAGAGCGTGTATGAGGAGATCAATTCAGTCCATGGGAATCCAACAAATTTGAAACATTGGAATAGTTTAAAGCTGATGGAATATTCATGTGAATGTTGAAATCACCAGAAATAATTGCACAAAGGTACATGTAGGTGTTGATAAATGCAGCTAACTCATTGAGAAATGCACTGATAATGAGCATCCTCTTAGTCTCTCCATCAATCAGTTCTATCTGCGGGTTGCTTTCTGCAACTCTTCTTGATAGTAACTTTGATTGACACCAAGACATTAAAAAAAAAACTCCTCCATGTTTACCTCTATATGGTATATGGTGGGAAAAATACAGCAATTACAGCTTGGTCATTTGGAGTAAGCTAAGTGTTATAAATCCCTACCACATCCAACAAAAACTCAATGAACACTTCTGTCTTTTCTTAATAAACTGGGGATTCAACATACAAATCTTGTCTCAATGGTCGCTGGCCTAATTTAATCAGTTTTGTGTGAGTGCAGGACACATCTCTCCATTTGTGGAGTAGTTAGGACGATTTCCAACCACAACTGGAGTCATGTCTCTGCTAACTATGTAGCTTTGAAGATAAAACATGGTCTCCAAGTTGTTTGGCCCATAATAGCACCAAATGTTTATGTGGCGTTTGCCAGGGTGAATAAGTCAATATGACACTGTTGAACACAAGCTCACACAAAGATATCACAAAAATTACTGTTTTCAATGCAAATAAATTGGCAAAATACACAATAACTTGATCTACGACTCACAGTGGTAAAAATAAGTCCAAAAATGTTGGAGGTCTATAAAAGACATAATAAAAGTAGATTCCTTTAAATCAAAACTTGAGAATTGTTTTCTAAGCCAGCATCCACTTTAACAGCGCCCTCCTAACAAAATTAACTTGGGTAAACGAAACAACCCTTTTTATAATTTAATCTAAAAGCAACAGTAAACTAAAATACAAAATACAAAAGCAAACATAATTAACTTAACCCAAATTGACCTCATTCATAGTAAACACAAAATACGATCACAAATTAGGACCATTAGTAAAGATCATACTACGTTATCCGTTAGTATTACAACACCAGCAAAACAATAGATCACCTGGAACCATAAGCAGGGAATAACTTTCAATAATTTAAAGGCCTCCATCTTGACTTTGGATCTTAGTGCAATAATAGCATACAAGTATGGTTACAAAAAATCAAATTCTTTTATACTTATAAACCACAGACACAAAGATCCTTGTGATGTATGGGACAATCAAATGATTGGTGGAACAGAACGTCAAAATATCCTCAAGTTCAGTAAGTCAGTTGCAGACGGATGTTAAATTGATCCAAAACTTCCAAAACCTTAATAAAACTTTAATTACTAACTAGAAAATTTATTTTCTACATGATATTTAAAGGAGATATTTATTACTTGAATATTTTATTGCTATGTCATCAATGCTCAATAAGTGTTTTACACTTTCTTGAGTGCACTTGTGGTTTAATTGATGCAATAATTATAAAATCCCTTGCATAGGACGCTACAAACTGAAACAGCGCCCTCACTGGAGTCAAAGGAAGACCTATGATTGCCTGCATACAGACATGCACATTTCCATTGTTGAGCCTCAGTGATGGTGACCTACGCAGGGGTCAATAAAACCCATATTTTCTAGTGTGTTCACTTTGCTGATGTTGTTCTTGTATATATTAAGATCACCTCTGAAATTGTGGCTTATAGGGGCAATTATTATTATTATTATTGTTATTATTATTATTTATTTCATCTTATCACAGCGCGCAAAAAAAAGATAACGTTTTCCTCTGTGCCGGTAACTCCTTGAGTCAGGCTACGTCCCGTAGCCTTAGATCTCAGGGGTCTTTCTCAGGATCCTCTCGCTGTTCCCAAAAGCGCCACCTTCTGTAATAGATCTACCCTCACATTTGTCCTTACTTCATGAAGATGTTTCCCCAGTGCTTTAGGAATGGTGCCAAGTGCTCAAACTACCACGGGGACTACTTTCACCTTCACCTGCCAAATCTTACGGAGTTACCTGGCCAAGTCTTGGTACTTTTGGATTTTCTGTCTCCTTCGTAGCCACCCATATATCACCCGGCACTGCTATGTCAATGAGAAGACACATCTTCTTCGTCTTATCTAAGACTACACCATCCGGACGTCTATGTTCTATAACATGATCAGTCTGAATGTTAAATTCCAAGAGGATCTTGACCTGGTCGGTCTCTACAACTTTATCTGGAACATGCTCGTACCATTTTGCAGTCACTTGGACACCATTCTTTGTACACAGATATTGTTATTATTATTATTATTATTCACAAATGTTTTGAGAAAATAAAGGTGTTTTGATAAACATTTAAAAAGGATTGATAAGGTACATGATGACTACTGATCAGGGGAAATGTTGTGGATTGTGTGTACACAGACAACTGTTTCACAGAGTACATGTGGTCATGGTTTGGTGGCCCTGGGCAAAAGGCACTGGATTTGCATGGACGTGTGCCAAATTAATGCCTATATACCAGCCAAGATTTTCTAAAAACGGATTGTACAGCATTGTCATGAGTCATTTCATCTCTCTCCAGGATGCCGTCTGTTCGCAAACAGTTTGGGTATTGGGTTTACTGATGAAGTTATTGCATCAGGGATAAAGAACAACATCACCGAAGTGAAACACATCAAGTCAAAAGGATTATTCTTGCAGTATTTTAGAAAGCCAAAACCTGGCAGTGGGCCAGCCTATGGCAGACTGTTCCAATTAGAAGTTGATTGTTATAAAAGATAGCTGTGGAAGCACCGGATACCTGCTTGCCATCATCAACATAAGCTTCACTAATCTCCACTGAGAATGGTACACTCTGGGAGCTCAGCCGCACACGTAAAACCTGCATTGGGATGTCATAACACATAGCATTACCACACATAACAGTATCATAATAATAATAATAATAATAATAATAATAATAACTAGAAACGAGTTTGTAACGAAGAAACACTGGGGTTTCGGCTTTGTTGTCAATGTTGAATTAATGTAACAATTAATTTGACACCTGATGACATCACGATGATGAAAACACGTTTTTCGTACGAACTTTGTTATAAGCAACAAGACGGTACAAAAATTATAACTCTTTTACTTTATGGTTCAGACGATATAAAGTTTTAAATAATTGTAAATAATAAACTACCATACCAATGATGAAGTAATTAATAAGCTATACCGCACAGACCTTGAAATAAATTGTGGTGGGAGAATGCAATGAAATTGTGCGAGAACAAACCGCTAATAATATCCCAAAACACTTCCGTATAAGGTTCGAGGACTCTCCACAAACAAGAGGGCGCTATACAGGTGCACCGTTAACTGTAGAAGCGAAGCAGCGAACCAAAATGAACGGTACAAAGGTCGAACGATGCCATGCGCGTGGACTATGGGCTGTGTGGGTCTGGCCGTGTGCAGGTGTTACGATGCCTAGCGTGAGAAGCAATGGCTGTGTGGAGGGATGGCCGTATGCGATGTACAGCGTAAATTACGTGCAATCTACACACACACGACGATCATGCTTTGTTGACGATACGTGTTTTTAAATCGTTAATATCGTCATCAAAGGATTAAAAAATCCTTGATCGAACTACTGCTTGATCTAAGTTAGAGCACAGGCTTTCATTTGATGTATTGTTTGTGTCTTTTAAGACTGTAGTTCCTGAGATCGAACGATAACAAATTTCATGTGTAAATGCTATGAGACTTTTTCGGAAAGAAGAAGAATAATAGTGAAAAAAAAATTAAAATCTCGACGAAAACAAAGGTGGTTTCGGCTGATGGCCGAAACCCCCAATAACTAGACATTATGTGTTACACAAGGGCACAACCTCACTCAGAAGTAATTAAAGAAATATCAACATTGCTGACATTCTCACAAAACAGTGTTTAGACCTTGCATTTGATTTAATATATGAACGCACATGGCTTCTGATGCAATAAGATAATGTGGATGCTATGGCATGAAGTATATATTATTACCTGAGATGTAGCAAGTTGAGTGAAATCTTGAAAGTGATTGACAGATTGATAGCCTATAGGATCACAAGCTATCCATAAATCCCCTGTAGCTGGGTCTACATAGATGTTGTCTGGACCTGTCCCTAAATCAATAACCTAAATACATCAATGAAAATAGAACCAACACATAATTTGATCAAAGTAAATTTGAAGTTGATTGTATAGTTCCACAAGAATAAACATAGCAGATCAAAATATTTACTTTGCAGAAACTAAGACTTTGGTAAAACTACAAAAAGGTATTCACTACTCAGGTATAGTGAAATCTTGATTAAGTACATGTAGTTATAAGCCAGATTGACTCAGACACTCCATTGTGTTACATGCACAGTGCTTGCACTCACCCATGCCCCACTCACACAGAGGAACAAAGAGTACTGGAATTCATGCTTAGAATTCTCCTTTATTCCAAGATTATTGTGAAATCACTAATTTCAGACCTTTGTCCTTTAAATGTATTAGACAAACCAGGACTACAAGAGATTGTAAGGCTGCCACCATTGTATTTGGCATGGGAGGTACATGTAAGTCAGAGATTCACAAACCAGGACTATGAGAGATTGTAAGGCTGCCACCATTGTATTTGGCATGGGAGGTACATGTAAGTCAGAGATTCACAAACCAGGACTATGAGAGATGATTGTAAGGCTGCCACCATTGTATTTGGCATGGGAGGTACATGTACATGCAAGTCAGAGATTCTCAAACCAGGACTATGATGAGAGATTGTAAGGCTACCACCATTGTATTTGGCATTGGAGGTACATGTAAGTCAGAGATTCCAGCATGCCACAGCAATGGCTTATGGCCAAGGTTTGACCGATTCATGGTTTCTCAAAAGAGAAAATCATTTCCAAGAACATGTTATGATAACGTTGGTTGTCTTTTCTTGGTTTTAGTCATGGTTTCATTGTGGCAATGATATTCACAGTAAAAAATAATCTCCACAGTAGAGAAATAGCCTTCGTTCAACGTTTTCTTTCTCATTTTCAATATGTGTGAGACTTGCACAGTCTATTCTGGCCAACTCAGAAGAGACTACTTACCGATTTAATCCATTGTTCTAAGGCGTGTGTGCTAGTCAGATACTACCGCAATGCTCAAAATTTTAATGGATATTTATTGGATGCAGTGTCATTTTAAAATAATCGTTCTCCCCAGCTTGTCCAATTGAGGCAATGTCGTGTCAAGGAGGATAGGATAAATACATGAGTAAGTTGTGAAATCATGAAGATCCTAATACTGCACTGTGTGCTAGAGCTGGTTGTACTCACCTGAACAGGTGTCAAGGAGTTGTCAGATTGACGCTCATAAACTGTCAATACACCAACAAGGGGAGATGCAACATAAATAAACCTGTCAAAACAAACACAGAAAGCATACAAGTTACATCAAAGACACTAGTTTCATAGTCATGTGGTTGAACTACATGCAGAACATACATGTAGACACAATCAGAGTTTGGAAATAAATCATGATGGAAACAATATTTGACGATACACATTTAAGATACTACCACTGACCACTGGGGAAAAAGTTTTGTCTACACCTTGCAGTGATTTTAACCTCACAAATTAAAACAGTTAAAGCACAAATTATGTTACAATTTTGTTGAATTGAATTTGAATTTGGTGTTAATTGAACCTACAGCGATGATCAAACATAAGTACCCAAATGAAGAATGGATACCTGAATGTCACTCACTCCAACTTGAAATCGCTTGAGAAATGTTTTGAAAAAGGGCGGGAATATGTTCAAGCCAGATGGAGCCAGTTGTCAGGAAGCCTAATTGTTAGTTGTGAGCGAGGGCTTACAAGGAGAACTCTTGAGTAATGGTTGACCAGAGCTACATTCTCTGAAGTAACTTGATCGCTGATGTCTCACCGATTAGGTGGAAACCTGGTACCATTTCATAACCTGTGCTTAATGTAATCACAAAAAAGTCTACTTTTAACTTACATATACCAGACCTTGTTCCCAGTGAAAGAGTGGCTGAGCTTTGTGGAATAGGGCCCAGCTCAAACATTTGTTTGAAGTTTGAAGTGTTTGCAAATACATAATAAATAAAACTCACCTTTTATCTCGGGAGATATTGATTCCATTTGGTCCAAGTCCTCTCTTGACAACCGCAGTTCCATGTCCAACTTTTTCATCATAGAACACAACATTACCCCACGGGAATTTAAACAGCGTTTCTAGAAATCTTCTTACAAATTGATTGTTGTATCCATCATTTGTGAAGTAAATTGCATCAGGTCCCACAGCAACCACATCATTGACACTGTAAAATGTGTATTTCAGGAAGTAATATGACGATAAATACAAACATATATGATAAGATGCAAGAATTTAAATCAATGTATTTGTATTCAAGGTTCAATTAGAGATCTCGATTACTCTCAAAAATAATAATGAAAAGTTGAATCTTGAAAAGAACTGGCTGTAGCAGGTTTTAAAAAAGTTTTTTTTACAAAAAAAAACCAAAAACAAAACATACTATAGCAATAATTCTCGCACATAATATGCATGTCCAGTGCTACCAAAACCTTGAATGTTGTACTGTCTTTAGATAGCATATATTATGAATGTCACAGCTGAGTGTTTTGTTAGATCAGTTAGTATGAAATACAACAGGATCAGAGGCTGAACAGCAAAATGTAAAATAACAGTGATGCTGTAGAAACACCTCAGCCCTTCTTAATACATTCTAGCTAACCAATTATATCACCAAATCATGTCCCAAGAACTGTAACCTTGACAATAAATTTTGATTTTACTTCAGTGCGTGAGCTTGACCTTTGACCTTTTTATTCCAAGGCAATCGCAACTTTCCTTTCCCCCAAGAGCATCCCCCACCAAATTCAGAAGTCCACATGACACTTCCAACCGAAGTGAAGATCTGGAAACTATTTGGCTACAACTCACCACCGTAACTGTGACCTCTGACCTTTTCACCCCGAAAATGATCCAAACTGTCTTTTCCCATTTCTGGAAACCATTTACCTTTTACCAACCCTTTCCTTTCCCAAAAGTCAACCCCCACCCAAGTTACACTTACATGTCCAAATGTCACTTCTAACTTGAGTAACACTCTGGAAATCATTTACCTAAACTCACCACTGTGACATTGACCTTTGCCTTTTTTAACCCCAGAAAATCCCAGCATTACTTTCCAAAAGGCAACCCCACACCCACGTTACAAGTCCAAATGTCACTTCTTACTGGAGTTATGGTCTGGAAACCATTTCCCTATAACTCACAGCTGTGACCTTGACTTTTGACCTTTTATCCCCAAACCAATCTCAACTTTCCTTCTCCCAAGTGCAACCCCCAACCAAATTACAAGTCACAGTGTGTCTTTTAACTCAAGTTACGGTTGAATGTCATTTAACCAGTTTTGCCCCGGTTTATTAGAAGTTTTCCTGTAACATCCACAGGTTTAATTATCGAAACATCTGGGCAATTGTTTTGAGAATATTGTTGTTAAAATGAAACACTAACTAAATGATGCAAAGATAACTAACATTCTCATAATTTGCACTGGGATTTACTTTACTTTTTAGAGAAAATTTGAACATAGCCCTCTTTGTTCACCGTGACTCATGCAGCCCCTCGGCCCAACACCCACCACCCCCACCCCCTCCCCACAAACACAAAAGGACACTTTGAATATGACTTCTCAGGCCTCCATGTTCGTGTCCTTGCAACATCGAGTAATTTATGTACATATCATTACCTTCTGAGGGAAGGCCCAGTAATGGAGTGCAGAAAGGTCAAAGTTCGCTTTTCCTCATCAAACTGAAATACTTCAATTGCTTCATGGGTTTTCTTGTGATTCACAACAAACACTCTGGCTGTGTAATAAACCAAATTAATTGATGAATATAATAGAGGGTCCAAGCTGCTCGTTATGGGACTACATAAAGAACCAAATAGGCCAAGATATTAATGGCATTGGTAACATGTTGTATTCACAGGCCATTGGAACATTCATTCACTTTTGGCTTCAATGCATTAAATGCTTTTTAAACTTGGTATAAATCCGTGGCTGCATGCTGTTTATGTTTGTAGATTTATCTCTAAATAATATGATATCAGTAAATGCTATCCTACCTAATGTTTGGAAACCTTGGCGTCACAAAGCACTAAGTTTAATCTTAAGATATGTGGTCTGTTTTTTTACATCACACTTTGTGACACCTCTCTCTGTATCAATTTCATTGATTTCAAGAAGGCATTTGACAGTATCCATCATGACAGCTTCCATCGTGACAGCCTGTGGAGAATTGTTGATCATCACTCTGATTAGCAAGTTCTACACTCATTTTAATTCCAGCCACCCTCACCATTTAGCTGTCAGAGTGGTTCACAGTGGATTGTGGAGTGCACCAAAGCCGCCTCCTGCCACCGATTCTATTCCTGATTACCATCGACTGAAAAATGAGAAGCACCACAGCGGACAGACCCCCCCCCCTCCCCTGGCAGCATACAGTGGAACCTGTTTTCCAGTCTTAAGGACCTTGATCTTGCTGATGATCTCACCGACCTTGCATCCAACCATCTCCATCTACAGATGAAAACCTATGCCCAGCAGGCCGGCTTTCTTATCAATACCAAAACACAGGCAATGTACATCAACAACCACACCACCCACCCCACTCATTCTACAGGGACAGATATTTGTACAGTTGAGGGTTTCACATATCTGAGCAGCGTCATCAGCTCATCGTCATCAGCAAGGCAGGCCATGGTGCATTCTGCAGACTAGTCCCATCATGTCAGCTAAACCAGAAGACAAAGATTAGACTCCACAAATCCATCCTTCTGTATAGTTCAGAATGTTGGCGAGTCATCAAGAAAGACATGAGACGCACCAAGTCCTTCCTTCTGAAAGATTTGCAACATCTATTGACCAAATAAGGTATCCAACGTTGACTCGTGCAAGATGACTGGCTGCCAGATTGTTGTCCTTGAAATCAAGAAGCATAGATGGTTGGACCACGTACTGATAATGCCCCCTGCACCGTGTTCCAAAAGTGGCTCTCCACTGGAGTCCAACATGCAGGAGAAAGCAAAACAGACCCCAAACTACCTGGTGTAGGACAGTGATGGCCGAGCTGTAGAAGATGGGACTAAAGGTTGCCCAAGATGGAGTCCAGTGGAGAGAGATTGTTACCGTCTTACATCCCTCCAGGGATGCAGAGGATAGAAAGGTAGGTACTTTGCTTAGAAATTAAGAGAATTTGCATTTTAAGATTCATTTTAGTTCTTTGTGAAACTGAGCCCTGGAATGCTATACCTTCCCAATAGACCCCTTGCATTGGCTGCCATTGTTGATGAAACGTACATGCATGAAAGGCTATCATTAGCCAAGATTTGTGCACAGCCCATACACGCATGCACTTTTCCATTGTTTGTCATCAAAGATGGCGGTCAATGACGCCATGTGCAATCCATCTATATCAGTGCATGTTGTCCTGTTAAGATTTTACTCTATCCCTACATGTATGTAACATGGTATCAGTAGATCCCATGCTATTCCTAACACAGAAGCTAACATGAATTCTATGTAGCAATCTTTTAAACGTTATCAGGAAAGCTAAAGTAACACAAATCCTTGTTCTAGAAACTTGGCGATGATAATGACATTTTGAAACATGAAAGTTGATGTTTGTTACTTATTAACCAGAAATATATTATGTCTAGGTGTAAGTCTTGTGCTTGATTCTTTAATGACCCTATTCACCTGATGTCATCCTCACAATAATCTTTGGGTGCGCCATTTTGGGAGTCTATATCCCCATGTGTTATACAGTCATGACAGTGTAGTGCACATTTTGGGTGGTGTAGCATTTAAAAGCTAACACCCAAAGTGGTGAGCATGGCAGCCATGCAGCGGGTGACATTAGTGCAAACTAACACCCAAAGTGGTGAGCATGGCAGCCATGCAGCGGGTGACATTAGTGCAAACTACATGTAACACCCAAAGTGGTGAGCATGGCAGCCATGCAGCGGGTGACATTAGTGCAAACTAACACCCAAAGTGGTGAGCATGGCAGCCATGCAGCGGGTGACATTAGTGCAAACTACATGTAACACCCAAAGTGGTGAGCATGGCAGCCATGCAGCGGGTGACATTAGTGCAAACTAACACCCAAAGTGGTGAGCATGGCAGGCATGCAGCGGGTGACATTAGTGCAAACTAACACCCAAAGTGGTGAGCATGGCAGCCATGCAGATGGTGACATTAGTGCAAACTAACACCCAAAGTGGTGAGCATGGCAGCCATGCAGCGGGTGACATTAGTGCAAACTAACACCCAAAGTGGTGAGCATGGCAGCCATGCAGCGGGTGACATTAGTGCAAACTAACACCCAAAGTGGTGAGCATGGCAGCCATGCAGCGGGTGACATAAGTGCAAGGGGGTCAATACCAGACCAAGGGATAAATACAAATTGTTCAAAGTAATGATATGACATAAGCTGGTTTTCAGGATGAAATTCATGCATTAAGGTCGTAATAGACCATGCAAGTCTCGCGCGTATTCGAACATTTTTGGGACCACTGTGGTCCCACGAACATTGCTTTAACGCGTTAAAGAAACAAACTCACGCGCTTTAACGGATCCCAATGTTCGAATACGCGCGAGACTTGCACAGTCTATCAAGACTCACAATCTACTCTCGTTAATACGAGGTCCGTCGGACTGACCCGTTTTCCTTGTATTATCCGAACCTCGTCTTAAACGCAGCGCACATACATGTATACACACGTCGTCATAGTGCATGCACTACTCACGTGTCTAGGCTAGAACGGAGCGGTTTGCTTCCTAGTACAGTTCTTACAAGCACCCTGTACAAAAAAATATTAATGATAAATGCATTTTTGTTGACTTTGATCATAGAAATTTAATATTTTGTATAACTCAAGATAAAAATCATAGCAAAGTCATGTCAAACTTGCGATCATGTGACCATGATGTGACAGATCCAATACTGCGTAGTGCCTATGCTGAACGTTGTTTTCGCTGGTAGCTGTCAGCCTGAAAGCGAAGTAGCAGTTCAAGCATAGGTTACCAGCGAAATGTTTCTGGTTTTCGATTCGGACAGAACCGCGTAGCCTCTTCGATCCCATAAATAGTCTGGCAACAAGAATGTAATTTATGAACCTTGACTGAACGGTAAGCTTTTATGCAACAATATTTTTCAGATCTCGCTACAAAAGTATGAAAAACAATACATTTTGTCCTCATGGGGCCGCAAAAATACCTCGTGCTCATTTCTTACGTTTTTTAAGACATAGAAACACGCATGGGACAGTTCGGGACCGGTGAAATACCTCGTATAAACTGGCGTCTCGTATCTTCCAAGCTCGTATTAATGAGAGTCGACTGTAGTTTAGTATCCGGGGTTGGCAATATGTGGATGTTTGTTGTATCTTGCTTTGATCTTTTCTGGCTGGCTTTGATTTTGGCTAGCTGGCTTTGATCTTTGCTGGCTGACTTTGATTTTGAGCTTTGCTGGCTGGCTTTGATCTTTGCTAGCTGGCTCTGATTTTGGCTAGTTGGCTTTGATTTTGGCCAGCTGGCTTTGATCTTTGCTGGCTGGCATTGATTTTGGCTAGCTGGCTTTGATCTTTGCTAGCTGGCTTTGATTTTGGCTAGCTGGCATTGGTTTTGGCTAGCTGGCTCTGATCTTTGCTGGCTGGCTTTGATCTTTCCTAGCTGGCTTTGATCTTTGCTGGCTGGCTTTGATCTTGGCTAGCTGGCTTTGATTTTGGCAAACTGGCTTTGATTTTTGCTACCTGGCTTTGATCTTGGCTAGCTGGCATTGTTGTTGCCAAGCCGGCTTTGATCTTTGCTAGCTTTGCTCTTGGGCAGCTGGCTTTGATCTTTCCTGGCTGGCTTTGATGTTTGCTCGCTGGCTCTGATATTTGCTGGCTGGCTTTGATCTTTGTTAGCTGGCTTTGTTCTTGGGCAGCTGGCTTTGATCTTTGCTGGCTGGCTTTGATCTTAGCTGACTGGCTTTTTTCTTGCAAAGGTGGCTTTTATCTTTGCTCGCTGGCTTTGTTCCTGGTGAGCTGGCTTTGATCTTAGCAGCCAATGTAACATTTAGTCAATGGTTTGAATATTGATGTGCTGTCAATGTGTTATTACTGTACTACCTTGAGTTATATCCCAAACTAAAATTAGGGGCCTAGGCCCCTATATCAAAATTGCTACAATTGCTACCCTGCCCAACATGCTTATGAGCAACTTTGTACCTAACTCTACTTTCTGTGGAATGTTATCCATACCTTCCTGACATGCTTTCAGGGATGCTATCCGATACTAGTACCCTACTAGAAAATCATATCAAGCTAGTTCTTCCTATACAGTGTAAGCACTACTGTAAGAATGGTGTGCACTGCAGTGTGCTGTAATGCCAAAGGGAATTGCAAATGTCATATCAATGGTAAAAATAAATAATTTAACAATAAGGTTCAGTTAAAAGCCTGCCTGATTTTAATATAGGGCCAGTGCCTGATCTAGTGAGTCATCCAGCCTCTACTGGAAAGCCTAGGATCAATGTTGGATGGCTTTGATGGTCTTTTGCCAGTTCAGCAGGATGGCTGCTGGCCAAATGTCACCTGCCCAGCTAAAGACGAAGTGGAAGTCACTTTTAATTCTAGATGAAACACCTGCTTGGGCCCACTGTTTATGAAACTTCTGACAATTTTGTCAAATGTTTGTTATTGCATTTTTCTTTCCTTGGTTAGGATTAGGCAGGAGGTAATATATGTAAAACCTTTTTTCTTTGTGATCGTTTTCCCAAAAAGTAAAAAAAACCCAATATCCTCTTTACCTGCTCATGGCTATGGAATGAAATGGTGCATACATGAATGCAGAATTTAATGTTTTAATAATTTACCAAATACAACTGTCACTACCAGGAATTGGTTTTGTACTTAATGTTGAGTACAGAGTGTTAGGTAGAAATGTCAAGATTGTGAATGTTTCTTACTTTGAGACAGGTCTTGCCATACACCCATGCCATGAGGTCTGAAGTCAGATTGATCAAATGGTCCAAGGATTGGAACTTCACTCACATTTCCACTGGGGTTGTTCAGATCAAATGCATAAATATGTCCTTTCCATTTCAATGCTGAAGGATCCATCATAAATCCCATCTTTCCTAAATCTATTCCCTGTACATGAATACAAAAAGATGACAGGCTTCATGTAATATCTTATCAAATAAGCAAAATTAGTTCTAAAAAATTAAAAAGAACAAATCCATTGATCTAGTATTATTTTTATTAAATGTAGGGGGGCCTACCATGCGAAAATGGCTTGGCATTTCCTTCTAAAAGTTTGAAAGTGTAGACAGTTAAAAATATACCCCAAAATACACATTATTAGACTGTGCAAGTCTTGTGTGTTCAAACTTCCGGGACCAAGTTGGTCCCAACCATGTTGAGTTTTAAGTGCGTGCGATTCTGTTTCTTCAAATACTTTAGTTTAACATAGTTTAATGGCTGTAAAAACTATACCATATTGTTGGGGAAGTAAACTTTAGCCATGAAATGTATTAAAGTAAAATAAGTTTAACAAATCAACAAAGAAAACCCCAAAATAAGACTTGGCCTACATGTACGTTTCTGGTTACTTGTAAACAATTACAAATGTTGCCCGATTGAAGTTCATGTTTACATTAAACCCATGTAATGGTTGCACAAATTCAGGCGTGATTGGCAAATGTTTTTATTTAATTTTTTAAGCATCTTTGTCTCAAGTTTGTTTTTTGTTCAATGTAAATTTTCAAATTTTGGGGGTATTATATTAAATTGATATTTTTTTTATCAAAACTTTAATGAGCATCTATATTTCAAGAATTTTGTATTTATAAATTTTAAGTTTTAAATTTATAAGTTTTAAATAAAGACTTTGTTTAAAAGAAAAAATACAGTCTTCATTCAAGTTGTTCTCTCCTTTCGATAAACGCGAGACTTGCACAGTCTATTAAGCTGTCTTGAATAAATGCAGGTGCTCACATTTTGCAGGGAAAAGTTGGACATGTATCATGTTTACTGAGTATTTTCTATACATTTACATATGTCCTCTGTACTTAACTGTTTGTAATACAAATTGAAATAAATGTAAACTTACCGAGGTTATCAAAGCAAGGCCACTCGTTAATACATGAATATCTTCTGAACCTGTTTCTGTAAATGGTATCAAAACAAACAGCTCTCAAAAACATGTTTGAGCAATAGTTATAAGGATTTGCATGACCATCATAATATGTTTTGTAATAGATATCTTTCAAAAACATTTTAAAGTTATTCTTATAAAAAAATTCACTAAATTTAAATGAGATTTTACTTTCTTGAATTAAATGAGATTTTATTTTCATTTTCAACTGTACAGGCCACTGTGAATTTGTTGCATGGTGATTGGCCTGGCATGCTGACACTACAGTGTACAATGGCTTTGGAATGGCAAAGTTTAGGTCAACTATGGAAGGCTATTTGTGTATAGGGAGATCAATTATACTCATAATAATAATAATAACAATAACAATGAAAAACTAGAGATAGTGATTGTACTAACAATCACATAGCTGTTCCATTTTGTTGACCTAAGAAGTTCTTCTATTTTTTAGCCCAAAACTTGAACTGATTCTGTATTTCGGTTATATGGTGTAATGTTGTCGGAATGGATGCTTGTTATCAAGGGGTCTATAACAAAAAATAGAGAAAATTGGTTGTGTAGTCCTTTAGATGTTGTTCCAATTCCGGTTGACCCGGAAGTAAAGATAAACATGGGGTCACAGTTACCAAATGATAATCTCCAATGCCCAAGGAGTCTAGAACCGAAACAAATGAAAATCGGCTGTGTAGTTCTTGAGATTTACATGTAGTCCCACTTCCGGTTGACCCCAAAGAAAAGGTCAACATGGGGTCACGATTTCCAAAGGCTAACTTCAATCCCCAAGGAGTCTTTTACTGAAAAAAAGTTTGAAAATCAGTTGTGTAGTTCTTGAGATATGATCCCACTTCCGGTTAACCACGAAGTAAAGGTCAACATGGGGTCACGATTTCCCAAGGCTAATATCCAATGCCCAAAGAGTCTCTTAGAACTGAAATAAGTTTGAAAATCGGTTGTGTAGTTCTTTAGATATGGTCCCACTTCCGGTTGACCCCAAAGTAAAAGTCAACACGGGGTCACGGTTACCCAAGTCTAATATCCAATGCCCAAAGAGTCTAGAACTGAAAAAAGTTTGAAAATCGGTTGTGTAGTTCTTGAGATATGGTCCCACTTCCGGTTGACCCCGAAGTAAAGGTCAACATGGGGTCACGATTTCCCAAGGCAAATCTCCAATGCCCATGGAGTCTATAATTGATAAAAGTTTGCAAATCGGTTGTGTAGTTCTTTAGATATGGTCCCACTTCCGGTTGACCCCAAAGTAAAGGTCAACACGGGGTCAAGATTTCCCAAGGCTAATATCCAATGCCCAAAGAGTCTATAATTGAAAAAAGTTTGAAAATCGGTTGTGTAGTTCTTAAGATATGGTCCCACTTCCGGTTGACCCCAAAGTAAAGGTCAACATGGGGTCACGATTTCTCAAGGCAAATCTCCATTGCCCATGGAGTCTATAATTGAAAAAGTTTGAAAATCTGTTGTGTAGTTCTTTAGATACGGTCCCACTTCCGGTTGACCCCAAAGTAAAGGTCAACACGGGGTCACGATTTCCCAAAGTTAATATCCAATGCCCAAAGAGTCTATAATTAAAAAAAGTTTGAAAATCGGTTGTGTAGTTCTTGAGATATAGTCCCACTTCCGGTTGACCTCTAGTAAAGGTCAACACGGGGTCACGATTTCCCAAAGTTAATATCCAATGCCCATGGAGTCTATAATTGAAAAAAGTTTGAAAATCGGTTGTGTAGTTCTTGAGATATGGTCCCACTTCCGGTTGACCCCAAAGTAAAGGTCAACACGGGGTCACGATTTCCCAAGGCTTATATCCAATGCCCAAAGAGTCTATAATTGAAAAAAGTTTGAAAATCGGTTGTGTAGTTCTTTAGATATGGTCCCACTTCCGGTTGACCCCAAAGTAAAGGTCAACACGGGGTCACGATTTCCCATGGCTAATATCCAATGCCCAAAGAGTCTAGAACTGAAAAATATTTTGAAAATCTGTTGTGTAGTTCTTGAGATATGGTCCCACTTCTGGTTGACCCCGAAGTAAAGGTCAACATGGGGTCACAGTTTCCCAAGGCAATTCTCCAATGCCCATGGAGTCTATAACTGAAAAAAAATTGAAAATCAGTTGTGTAGTTCTTTAGATATGGTCCCACTTCCGGTTGACCCCGAAGTAAAGGTCAACATGAGGTCACGGTTACCCAAGGATAATTACAAATGCCCATGGAGTCTATAACTGAAAAAAGTTTGAAAATCGGCAGTGTACTTCTTGAGATATGGTGCTGCAAAAATTAACTAGGTAAATATTCAAATGAATAAATTAAGAATTTTTATAAACATTTACATTTTAGATTTAAGCTTATGTTCTAAATCGTCGAGCGCCCCGGGCAACAGAATCACGACGTACATGTACACATATCCATGCACAAGCCACCGTTTCAATACGCTATAGATTGATCTTTTTGTATACATAATGTGCAGCGACTGGTACCCAGAAGTCGGCTATTTCGTTACGGCATTTCGCGTGCATTTTTCTCTGTGTCGCAGGGCTACCTGACTACATTTTTATGAACGGAACCTTGTCTCCAAGACTCAATAATATGGCTAGATATTGGTGTCCGATTTGTCACTGAATCGTTAATTATCGTGGAAATTTTTCTACTTTGATTAGTTTTAATGACCAGGAACATCTCTTATTAAAAGCAATTAACTTTTCAAAACAGTTTATATAATCTAGGAAACTTGTTCGTAATTTTAATTGAAAATATCGTGTTTTTGACTGTCAAAACATTTGCACTTTCAGCGCCATGTGTTTTGTACACAGAACAAAAACGCGCCAACAAATGACGTCATGATGACATGACGGAGAATGTTAGGCCAGAATGAACATCTACAATACAAGAATAGTCCATAACCGAAAAGAAAATTGGGATCGGATATTTAATTCTTGAGATATGATTCGAACAATATTGCCTAATTAAATATTCATACGGCTGTCACGTGAATAATTCATTAAGAATGTTAATCTAAATAAATCTTAAAATTAAGTTAGGCCATAAGCTTTAATATGGTACATGATTTGTCTCTGTCTGATAATTCTAATTTGACATATGACAATTTGAAAAGTCAAGTGTTAAGTCAATACGATTGTGAGGAAATAAAAAGAAGAAGAATAATAATAATAATATTAATAATAATAATAAAAAAAAAATAAAAATCTCGACGATTACAATAGCTGTTCCGACTGAAGTTCGGAACAGCTAATAATAAAAAAAAAATAAAAATCTCGACGATTACAATAGCTGTTCCGACTGAAGTTCGGAACAGCTAATAATAATAATAATAATAATAATAATAATAAAAAAAATTAAAAATCTCGACGATTACAATAGCTGTTCCGACTGAAGTTCGGAACAGCTAATAATAAAAATAACTAGACATGTAGTGTTTGTAGAATTAAAAACACAAGGAGTTCGGGTTGTATGAATAGTAGGTAAACAGTTGAGTCAAAAAAGATTTACAAATATGGACATTCAACTCATTTAAATACAGCTTTATACTATGTGTTTCCTAATTGAACTACCGGTTTGGACTGTAATTCAAACCAGGTACATGTAACTAAAAAATAAAAAGAACTTCCACACATCAAACTTTCACAGACAAAGGAAAGGATCAAACCATAAGAGCTGTAGTTAACTCTATGCATTTTTAAAATAATTAACTTTGATTACATAGATATAATTAAAAATCAGTTGTCAGTTGGTGAAAATAGGTCACATGCGCGCTATACACAAGATTGCAGTACTACTTCGTGGAAACGATTTTTCACATTTTGAGGTTGATGTGTGCCCTATGTTGCAATGGTCAATTGAACCTCGGTGTTTCTCCGTGGCGGCGAAAATTGTCAGTATCGGTGCAAAGTTGCAATGGCTAATTACCGTAATTAAAAAAGTAAAGCTCCTGAAGCGTTGAAACTTCATGAAATTGGAAAATATGTTAAATGTACTAACGATGCCAAATGCCTATCCTACACATGTAGCTATACAGTACACACATGTAGCCCTAGACAGGACTCTTCCTCTGTGCTGTACACAGATACGGTACAATACAAAAGTGAAAGGCCGCCAAGGCTAATGTACATTTACACAGTACTTGTAAACTATAACTACACGTGCAATGTGCATGTGGCTGTACATGCTCAGCGTATGTGTAGGCCTACACTACCGTGCATTGTCATACATACAATGTGGGTCAACAGACACGCGCGGTTTTGACCAGATGCCAAGGTTAAAATGTTATTATCTCTGTGTAAAAGTTTGAGCAGGATTACTCATCTATAACCTGATGTAAAATTTATGGTAAAACAAAACGTAGTTTTTGAGATATGAATTTTCAATTTCCAGTCAGAACCAGAAGTCCAGGTCAAATGGGGTCACCTTCTGTGTAGTGTTTGTCAAGTTTGTAAAGACCTGTCCGATGATGTAAAGATTATACAAATCCATTGTGTGGTTCATGAGTTATGATTTTTTCGAATATTAAAAAAACAATTAATGCAATCCGACACCTGATGACGTCATAATGAGGTCATTACAGTGGTGTCTTCTACTAGTAAAGATCTAACTTTATGTGAAGTTTAAAGGTTGCATGAGCTTGAGAAGTGCGTCTTTATTAGCGGACAATTGCTGGGGAGAAAAAGAAGAAGAACTAGACATAAGTTTTTGTTCCATAACAAAAACAAGGTGTTCGGTGTAGACATTTTCGAGTTAGCAGGGGTAGTGTTTTCGAAGCAAAAACCGAATATACATAACTTAGTACGACAAATTGATACGTAAAGTGAACGGTAAAAGATTTCGATTTTGAAATAAAAAACTTTGATAAATTAACAAACTGATGAAATCATTCCGTTTTCATAGCTCATTTTATTATCAAGACATTGAGATTCATAAGTACCTGCTAAGTTTTTGAAATCGTCACAGGCTTTTAGTTATTGTTTTGCTGGAATTGAAAGTCCTATAGGTAAAACTGTATTTGATATAGAGGGACCATTTGATTTCAAGATCATATTGTTTGCAGGCCTCAAAACGAGGACCGGGAGTGATTATTTTCACTTAAGCTCTCAGTTTTGACCAGAATTGAAGCTCACAGGGAGACACAGTTTGTGTAATCATTGGGGATGGTGCAAGTTATGTACATAACAATTTTGGTTCTCCGGATAAAGGTTAATTTAATGTAAGGACGCCATCGAGTCGTCATCATCCCGAAAATAACTGCGGTTTCATCTACACACTCGGGTCCAAGTATGTAAAGATTTAGGTCTCAACCCTTTTTTGGTTAATGGGATATGAAGTTTTTAAGCATGGAATAAGCATTTTTCAGTTTCGACAAGAAGTAAAGGTCACAGAGGGTCACAGTTTGTGTAAAATTAAAAAAATACACTCCATGGTCTTTCACATGGACCAAAGATCTGGTATGTAGCAGTTATAGTTTTCCAGATATGTTTTTTTGTAAAAAATTAAACATTGATTCAATGTTATGATGTCATTGATGAAGTAATCATTCCGAAAACCTCTGTGGTTTCATTGACACACTAAGGTCTAAGTACATGGTTAGCTTAAAGTCAAAACCCTTTTTGGTTCACGAGTTATGTTTTTTTTCCATACACAGTACATATACATAATATACCTGAGCGGGGATTAGCATCAATTCAATCCGATAGTTGAAAATTAAACCATGACAAAATAATGATTTTTGAAAGTAAAAAAACAAAACAAAAAACACTAGGCAAGTTCATGGATGAAACATATCAACATTATTGTAGACAAAAAAGGAATGCCCCCTCTTTTTAACGGTGATTTTGAAATAAGCTTACCATTTTAATCACCGTGTCTGAAGGGCATACTCAGACGGCCTAGAGCGCCTTTGGCAGGCATGGTCACGTCGATCAACGTGACGTGGGTCTCGGTGTTTGATGAGAAACAAACCAATGTCGTTCTTTTTCAGTTGAAGTTTGTGTCACTTAGTCAAAGTCATACAAATCCCTAAAGCAGGTGGACATCTCAGTAAAACCTCCTCTTTTATTCCTTGTTTTCCATTAAGCCATCAGACGAGCACAACGGAACTAAATTCACACTGAACTTTGAATGAGTTTGAGTTTTTTATGTGCGGGACACGTGTTGTTACCACGTACAAGAATAAACAACGCAATGATACATTTCCGTTGTGTGGGACTATACGCACAGGCTTTGTGGACTTTGAACCTTATGAATAATGGAGCGGACAGTCAGTTACATCGCTTTACTCTATACACAAATTAAATGCGGTTAATACTAGCATTGGCTGTAACGCCCGTTTAGGACCAGAAGTTAAGATGATATTGGTATTATTTGTGTGCAAAAGTTTGAGCAGATTAACAGTCCTACAATCTGATATTAAAATTGTGATGATATAATAAGAAGTTCTTGAGATATGAATTTTTGAAATTTTTAACTTCCGGTTTGAACCGGAAATCAGGGTCAAATGAGGTCACATTGTGTGGGGCGTTTTTAGAGTCATGACAGGCCTATCCGATGATGTACAGATTGTGAAAATCCATTGTGTAGTTTTGGAGTTATGATTTTTTCAAATATTAACCTTTGAATTAATGTAACTCGACACCTGATGACGTCATCATGACGAGACCCAAAATGGTTTCATCTACTAATGAATATCTAACTATGTGTAAAGTTTCAAGTCTATATGAGCTTAGGAAGTGTGTCTTTGTTAGCGGACAATCGACGGCGAGAAGAAGAAGACGAAGTAAAAAAACCCAAAACAAAACGAACAATAAGAAGAGGTCTTCGGACTTTTGTCCGAACACCTAATTAAGAAAAGAAAAAAAACAGAACAACTAGACATAAATTTTTGTTGCATAACAAAAACAAGGTGTTCGGTGTAGACATTCTTGAGTTAGCAGAGGTAGTGTTTTCAAAGAGAAAACCGAAAAAACATAACTTAGTACGACAGATAATATTTCAGAGCGGGATAAAAGCATGAACAGTTGTTTGTTAAAATGTCAAGACAAGGTCACCAACATTTTCATTTTTGTGAAGTATGTGGAGCCCATGTTGAAACAATTATAAAAACTCTGCCAAAGGCTTCTAGTAAAACTGTATTTTGAACTGTTTTTAACCTGCCGCCAGATGGCGCTCTTAATTTTTTTGTTTTTTTACCAGACCCTTGTCAGACTGCAACATCGTTAAAATCAACTCCAAAAAAGTTGCCACTTTTAAAAAGTTGCCACTTTTAAATACAATGCAATTTTCAAAGATTTAACATTTAAATGATGTAGATTTCCGAGGCGGCATCTGTCACAGAGGGAGCAAATAATAAAATTCCAGAGCGGGATAAAAGCATGAACATTTATTTGGTATAGCGCCATCCTGTTTGTGGAACGTTTCCGTTATGTGGGACTGTACACGCAGGTTTTGTGGACTTTGAACCTTATGAGTTTCCATTACGTGGGACTGTACACACGGGCTTCGTACTGTACCGAGGGCTTCGTGGACTTTGAACCTTATGATTCATGGTGCGGAACAGTCAGCTACAGCGCTTTTCTATTTACAAAGATTAAATGCGCATTAATACTAACGTTGGCTGTAACACCCATTTAGGACCAGAAGTTAAGGTTATATTGGCATCATTTCTGTGCAAAAGTTTTGGAAGGATCACAGAACTACAATCTGATGTAAAAATTGTGATGAAATGATCAGTAGTTTTTGAGATATGAATTTTTTAAATATTCATCTTCCGGTTTGAACCGGAAGTCAAGGTCAAATGAGGTCGCGTTCAGTGTAGCGTTTTTAGAGTTATACCAGGCCTATCCGATGATGTATAGATTGTGAAAATCCATTGTTTAGTTTTCGAGTTACAATTTTTTCAAATATTAAACTTTGATTTAATGTAACTCGACACCAGATGACATCATCATGACATCACTAAGGCGGTGCCTTCTACTCATACATATCTAACTATATGTGAAGTTTAAAGGTTGTGTGAGCTTGGGAAGTGCGTCTTTGTAAGCGGACAATCGCGGGGGATAAGAAGAAAAAGAAGAAGTATTAAAAAAAAAAACGGAACAAAAAACAAGAGGTGTTCCGGGCGGATTGCCCGAACACCTAAAAAGAAGAGGTGTTTGCGCTATGCTCCGAACACCTAAAAAATACGGAAAGAAATACCTAATAATCACTTTTTTCAACATCACTTTTAATAATCACTTTTTTCATCGCACAGTGTGCATTGTATCAGTGAACAGGTAGGCGCGCCACCTGCATCCTTTAGAATATATTGATTACAACCAGTCTAAAGGGTTGGATATTCTACAGCGTTGCTGTAGGTTGGATATTCTACAGCGTTGCTGTAGGTTGGATATTCTACAGCGTTGCTGTAGGTTGGATATTCTGCAGCGTTGCTGTAGGTTGGATATTCTGCAGCGTTGCTGTAGGTTGGATATTCTGCAGCGTTGCTGTAGGTTGGATATTCTGCAGCGTTGCTGTAGGTTGGATATTCTACAGCGTTGCTGTAGGTTGGATATTCTGCAGCGTTGCTGTAGGTTGGATATTCTGCAGCGTTGCTGTAGGTTGGATATTCTGCAGCGTTGCTGTAGGTAATTCTCCCTGAAACCACAAACTTTCTCACAATTGTGTGATGTTTATGACGAGTGCTATGGCATGTGTATGGAGCATCTAGTCAACGATGAAAGAGTGACAAACTCCAAAAGAGGAAGTCCTTCACCTGATCTGGTTGTTACATGTAGGTACTACCGGATTGTATCCAAACTGCTTACAGCAGGATTCATGTTGTAACCAGAAGTAAAAATGATAACCCAGCTTTCCGCCGGGTTCCAAGGAAAATGCTGACGGAAATGTCAGCCGTGGTAAGTAAAGTCCTTGAGTTGGTAAGTACGAATAATCTATCAGACACTAACCATCTTTTTTTTTGCTGGGGCAGTTGTAGTAGGGGAAAAGTTAGGGGTTGAAGAACTTCCGCAGAGTTTAAAGAATAACACCAGTGACACTGACAGCACAACATAATGGTCTTTCCAGGACACCCTAACATGCACTTTTCTGATAATGTAAAAAAATGTATTTCTTTTTTAAACCATAACTTACCTAGATGTAACAGTCAATTTTGTTCAGATTTCAAAATTAAGCTTTATTGTTATTATCCTCATTAAAAACTGATGATGGAATTTGGTTCAAGAAGTTTTGATGGGGGGGGGGGCGCTGTTGACAAAGTTGTCGTCATAGGGAGCTGCAAATTTGATGACATCACAACTGTTATATTTGAAAAGTTCATGAACAAAAATTGTCATTTCTTGCAATGAAATTATGTCAAAGTTCCATTCCATATTGACTGCAAAACTAAAAGTTTTTGCTTAGACAAAGATTGCATGCAGGCACACACTGCAGGACAAGGCTAAACTATAGTGTTCCAAAGACGACAGGTCGCGTCGCCGTCGCCGTCGCCTCTTGAGGGCGCCGTTTCACTAACATGTTGCCCTCTGAAGCCTAGACCCAGACTTTCTAATATTTCATTCATTTTTTGAGCCAACAATAACAACGATCGAATCTGTTCTTTGCTCTGGCACATGTGATGGAACAAAACCGTGACAGCAATCGATCCAGCAACATAATCTGATTAAATGTACTGTTGCGCCCTCAAGAGTTCAGAAATGGCGACGGCGACGGCAACATTTCGTCGCCGTCCCTGAACCGGGGTTTTATGCACAAGTTAATAGGCTAAATAAGACGTCGACGGCGACGCGACCTGTCGTCTATAGAACACCATACTAAACACTATACCCCTTTCAGTTTTGCCAGTGGGACATACAAATTAATTCTGTTGTTCAATAACAGTACTTCCCACCTTTCAGATTGTCATTACTGTGAAGGCCCTGTTGTGAAGATTTAAACAAAACAATAAAATATAACTAATGCCATGTTTCCAACTACATTGTAACATGACTAAAATCTCTAGAAATAGTGATATCAAGATATCATCTGTAAGTATGTAATAGTACGGAGAGACCCAAGCATCATTTGGGTTGTCAAGTGTGATTTGACTCCATGTACTGTAGTCTTGACAGGTTACTTACCAATTCCTGGTACAACTCTGCATGGTCCTGGGCGGTGGTTATATGCCCACTTATGAAATCCCATGTCATATCTACAAATTCAAGAATCACACAATCATAAAAACATGACAGCAGCTTCATAACATCAAACAGATTCTCCAAAAGTACTTGAAGTATGAAATGAGAAGCCTCCCTGATGACCACAAGGTCCTTGACCATCAAGGGCCTACATGTACAGTACTTACACTGTAGATTATGTAGTACCCCTTACTATTTACTGTACTTGTACACACAAGTAGTAATAAACTACGCTTTGTCACCACCATTGTCATTATACTGAACTTTGAGCATTCCATGTACAAAACGTGTTATAAATTTGTTATATTTATTTTATATCAAGTAATAAACCACAAGGGAAACTGACTGGGTAAATTTTTATTAATTTGGGTTTGAACAAAGAAAAATTGACTGGAGCAAATTTTCGTTGTTTCTTTGTTTTTCTTCCCAGGTTGTATTGTAAACTTGGGTGTGATCCCTGGCTACACATCAGTTAACGGTTGAATGGCTTCTGACTGGCACCCCCGAACAAAGATATTGACTGATAGGGAGACCGCCAACATAGGGCTGGATAGCTCAGTTGGTAGAGCCCCGGTACGTTAATCCGGAGGTCGTTGGTTCAAGTCCCGCTCCAGTCAATTTGTCTTTGTTCAAACCCAAATTAATATTTATTTTAGTGACATGTATGCAAAATGTTGGCTACAATATTTTTCTCCAATGCTCGCGCTTAACACTAGTCTGGTGTACATGTCTAGTAAAAACTGCTGTGAGTATACATTATTTCTCAATTTGCCCTTTGGGCTACTAAAACTGGGGTCATACAGATCTGTTGAAAATGCTCATTTGTTTTCTTTTTAGATATAATACAAACAAAACATTTCAGATTTTCTTTTGAGTGTGTTTATAACTTTATCTGACCATAAACCGGTTGTGATTGCTACATGTACAAGCCTTGAAATAACCCACGGCTCCCACAGCAATTGCCGTGGTACCCTGTGCTTTCGCTGTGGTACCCTTTGCAAAGTTCCAGTACAAATTTACATTTTCCTTGGTGCCCCTTACCAGAGGAAAATTGTTATGCCCCTTCAAGAGCAAAGTTCAAGGCCTGCATGTATCTACATGTATCAACCAACATGACCAAAGTTACAAAATTACAGGTTGAAAATCTTATAACTTTTTCATCAACAGATGCACTCATGGTACATGTACTCCTTTCTCTACTTTCTCTACTTACATAAAGTACCTTTGTTCAATTCTTGGGCATTTGAAAAAAACTTCTCTTAAATTAATGTAGTTTCTTCAAAATTAGGCCTTGATACAGAAGGGCACTTTTTGATTTTAAGATTTTGAAGAGAGTAGTTCAACTTACTAAACTCACTATCAAGGTTGCACAAAGTTAGATCACACAAAGTTAGATCACACAAACTAGACATGACTGAATACAAATTTGCCGCAGGACTCGGGGAAAGCACTGAGTATACGGTGCTTATCACACATCAGTAAATGGTCAAACCAAAAATAGTATTCTTATCCACACTGTAAATTACTACAAAGATCTATTACAAAAAATTACTTTGACAGTGTTGACACTTTTAGAAGGGACACTTAATTAGAATGTGGGTAAAGTTTTTTCTAAGTTAGTTTTTTATAATTGGATAAAGTGAGGAAGGAGACATAAATACGGAAACCAGTCATCTCGCCCCCCGGCAAAGTCGCCCCCCACAAAGTCGCCCCCTGCAAAGTCGCCCCCTAGCAAGCTCGCCCCCTCAAGGTACAAAGTCGCCCCCTCAAGGTACAAAGTCGCCCCCTCACAAAGTCGCCCCCTACAGAGTCGCCCCCCGACAAAGTCGCCCCCTAACAAAGTCGCCCCCCGACACAGTCCCCCCCGACACAGTCGCCCCCTTGGTTGCGGATACATCGGAGTTTTGTTTTCCTTTTTGTTTTGCCGTTTGTGAATCAGATTCCTGCGTTCTTTAAAAGATACTTTGTTTGTGATTTTGTTTACCTTTGATGTTATATATAGCCTCTTGCTGTTAGTTTTTCAGAGAATTTATTCAAAAGAAAATCATCTTAATTGTTGGTGTTCCTGGCATAACGGAGGGTTTCTCCGTATATGAATGCCCTGAAAACATATAGGGGTGTGATGATTTTGTGTAGGTATTGGTAGGTTTCCGTGGGTTTGGTATAGACTTTTGTGTCCAGAATACCAGTTTCTCAGAAGCTTTTACCCTTGAATATTGTGAGGTCCAGGTAGTTAATTGAAGTATCAGATGCCTCAAAGGTAAATTTGAGGGTACGGTGCATTTGATTCATAGTATGGATCAGATTCTTGAAATTGTCAAGAGTACTATCATGATGACGAGAATATCGCCACCAGGTTAGGATGTGATCAGCTTGTTGGAGGATTTATTGTTCCAGGGCTCGATTTCACAAAGCTAAGATTGATCTTAACTGCCAATCAATCTTAACTGCTAAGTAAAGTGTTATGTCACAATACAAATCACTATGGTGATAATGACAACTCATCTTAAAGATGAATCTTAGTGCTTTGTGAAATTGAGTGCAGATCATGTAGTGTGATATCACATATTTCTGGGCTTGCAGTTGAGCCCATGGCGCATCCGATTGTATGCAAGAAGTTGTCACCGAATTAGAAGCAGTTTCTTTCTAAACACAGTTCCAAGAGTTTGCGTATGTATTCGAAGGGTGGTTTTGTGATAGGGTATGGATGGAGGTTGCGGTTGAGAGCATTGCAAACGCTGTTTATTGCTTCATTTTGACGCGGACATTTGTGTACATGGAAACAACATCTAAACTCATAATCAGGACTTTCGGTGGGAATTTTGAGTTTTCCATTTTTCCTAGGAGTTGGCTGCGGTAAAGTTTGAAACTAATGACACATCTATTGAACAATAGAAACACTCGCAGACTCACAAAGCCTACTGCCACCCCACGGGTCGGCCGGTAAGCCTATACAAGAGGTGCCGCACTTTTGTTACAAAACCATGCTTGCCCCACGGAGTTGACTGCGGTAAAGTCTGAAACTAATAACACATCTTTTGTCCCATCCCCAAGTGACAGCTAACTGATGGTTTTGAAAGACAGAAATTGATACACAGCCAGTGGCCGTACCTAAACATTTTCATTTGGCGGGAATTGAAAAAAGGGTGATTGCGATTATTTCTGTTGATGCCTGCAGTTCAGTGACAATTATATGTTAAAATCATAAGTAGAAATGTCCTAATTACGATAATTTAAAAAAATTGCAATTTACTGCTGACGCGTTTTGCGTGGGTAAAGAAATGACAATTTCATCATTGTTCCTTCGTGAAACCCCTTCTCTCCAATCCAGGCAAATTTGACATCCTATAAGCATTTATCTGTTTTCACGAACAGCCAATTTGGAAACGGTTTCACGAGTGACCAATCTAAAATCCGTTCTAATATCTCGGATTGTGTGTTTTGTGGAGTGTTCGTAAAAACGGTAACGAAATGACATACGACCAAAAGAGTAATAATATAATTAATTTTAGTTCCGATCAGCTTTTTGCAAAAATAGCTATTAAAGGATTAAGAGTCACTGCCTGTAAGAATGTACCAAGTGGTGATTCATGGGTTCTCAGATCTTCTTCTAAAAAATCAGAGTGATGCACCTTCATACCAAACTAATATATCCAAAATTTTAGCTCGCTGACTCTTTCGGTTTGGGCGTAATAAATTATCAATGTTTTAGCCAAAAAAACCTTGTGAAACGACAAGCACATTCCCGGAAAACGCAAAATGTGCGTCAAGCTTGTCCCAAAAAAATTTTAACATTTTTTTAAACCTCCAGTTGGGCGCATAACACAAGTAAAAAAAAAAATTTGGGATCTCGTTGGCGCGTCATGTTATGCGGACCTGAACCTTTGACGAACAGCGCCCTCGTACTGTTTTCAAGGCCTCATAACTCGATGCGCCTTTAAGATCCCAGGAAATAAACAAGTTTACATGAAAGAACTTGCAGCCCTAAAACAAATTTAAGCACAAAGTTTCCGCACCTCCGTAACCTTGCGCGCCAACATCAAAAAACTTTTAAAATGACAACCAGGTGTAGAAACAGTTTTCCTCTATGAACAAATAAAACAAGAATCTTGGGATCTCTACAATTTTCATTTTAAAATATTTTTTGAAACTTCTCTAAGCATTTGTATTTCACACATATTAGCCTAGAATTAGCTTCGAATGGCACAACATGCACTTTTCTCATTCTTGTAAATACTTGCGCCAACAAGATCCCATCAATTTTTTCTTGTATTTGGTTTAGTTTAGTGTTCCTAAACAGATTTCAATTGGAAAATAATTGGGATCATGTTGGTGCACAAATATAACAAAGGTCAAAGGTCGTACCCAACTACAAATTTTTACAATTTTGGGCGATTTTGCGTCATCACGATATATACGCGCCAATATGGTCCCATTAAATTGTCTGCATTTTATGATTATATAGGTTCTCAGCAACACATAACAAACAAAAACTGTATGGGATTTGTATGGCGCTAACAAATATTAAAGGTCAAAGGTCACAACAGCAATGATGATGTTGCTTCGTGCAAATCATGCAATAGAACTCTGTCAGACATTTCAATCAATGATTTCACAAACCTTTATCTCTATATAAGTTCTGAGGCTATCAAGACTCGGAGTTGGTGGCAAACAAAAGCACATGCATTATATTTTTTTAGAGAAACTGTGAACAAAATAACAATATTTAAAAACAAATAAAAAAGACAATTACTGCAGGTTTCTTTCAGCTATTTCCTGAAGGGGTACAAAGTACGTGAATTGTCCATGGATGTTAACAGTATATGGTAACAATAATAACATAAAAAATGTTATATAACATTTTTTTAAGTTGATGAGTTGAAACTTCACACTTTCAGTTCATGACTTTATGGACTTGCATAGTACACACAATGTTTTTGGTGTTTTTGCCTTACATTTTACAATTCCAGTATGTAATGCACTTGTCTAAAAACTTCAGTCAGTATAGTATTTTTATTGATGAGTACCTTGCCCTAACACTGGTGCTATTGGCAGAGTATACATGCATTAATGCAAACTGTATCAACAACTGTGTGTATTATGACTGGTTTCTTTGATGCAGATAGTCCTGTCTATAACAATCAGATAGATGAACAGAAGTATGCATTTGTATTTGGGGTCTATTGGTGTGGGTAATGAGGAGAGTAGATTTCCATCAGTTACAAAACACATGCATATTATACTGGGTCTACATTGTGTGTACTATGCAAGTCCATAAAGTCATGAACTGAAAGTCTTGATAGCCTCAGAACTTATATAGAGATAAAAGTTTGTGAAATCATTGATTGAAATGTCTGACAGAGTTCTATTGCATGATTTGCACAAAGCAACACCATCATTGCTGTTGTGACCTTTGACCTGTGATATTTTTTAGCGCCATACAAATCCCATACAGTTTTTGTTTGTATGTGTTGCTGAGAACCTATATAATCATAAAATGCAGACAATTTAATGGGACCATATTGGCGCGTATATATCGTGATGACGCAAAATCGCCCGAAATTGTAAAAATTTGTTGTTGGGTACGACCTTTGACCTTTGTTATATTTGTGCACCAACATGATCCCAATTATTTTCCAATTGAAATCTGTTTAGGAACACTAAACTAAACCAAATACAAGAAAAAATTGATGGGATCTTGTTGGCGCAAGTATTTACAAGAATGAGAAATGTGCATGTTGTGCCATTCGAAGCTAATTCTAGGCTAATATGTGTGAAATGCAAATGCTTAGAGAAGTTTCAAAAAATATTTTAACATGAAAATTGTAGAGATCCCAAGATTCTTGTTTTATTTTTTCATAGAGGAAAACTGTTTCTACACCTGGTTGTCATTTTAAAAGTTTTTTGATGTTGACGCGCAAGGTTACGGAGGTGCGGAAACGCAAGAAATTGGTAAAATTTGACCTTTGACCTCTATTATCTCTCTGCGCCAACGAGATCCCACCCACTTTGTGCTTAAATTTGTTTTAGGGCTGCAAGTTCTTCATGTAAACTTGTTTATTTCCTTGGATCTTAAAGGCGCATCGAGTTATGAGGCCTTGAAAACAGCACGAGGGCGCTGTTCGTCAAAGGTTCAGGTCCGCATAACATGACGCGCCAACGAGATCCCAACTTTTTTTTTTTACTTGTGTTTTACACCCAACTGGAGGTTTAAAAAAATGTTTAAATTTTTTTGGGACAAGCTTGGCGCACATTTTTGCGTTTTCTAGGAATGTACTTGTCGTTTCACGAGGGTTTTTTTGGCTGAAACTTTGAAAATTTATTACTCCAAAACCGAAAGAGTCTGTAAGCTAAAATTTTGGATATATTAGTTTGGTATGAAGGTGTATCACTCTGATTTTTTAGAAGAAGATCTGAGAACCCATGAATCACACCACCCCCCCCCCCCCTAATTTGGTACATTCTTACAGGCAGTGACTCTTAAACTGAATTAAATTTAAGTAAATTTGTTGTAAATTGTTTTGCGAGACCTTTTTTGTCTGTGCCGAACGAATTGCAAAATCCATCTTGTTAATATTGTCGTTATTCATTGAACATTTTCATATACGATGATATTTTTAGAAAGGGAAACATAGTCCAAAACTTCATCTTATTAATAACATTGCTGTTATTGGGCATTTTCTTATTGGTCCCGGATTCGGCTGTTCAATGGAAGTTCAATGTGTTGAAAAACGCCGCTTTTGATGTGACAACTCATCCGAAGTCTTTGAGTCGGAAAAGTTGAAGGGAACGATTTTTTTTTTTTTTTTTTTTTTTTTTTTTTAAGTATATATACATAACTTATAAAATATATATAAAATTAGTAGGGGAGATGGCCTTAGCTTTCGATCCAGACCGGACCTTCGTCAGAGGCATAAACAAGAACAAACACAAACATATCCATTTATAGCAAAAAGAGGAGCAAAGGATTAAGGGAGAGTATCCAGAAAAAAGCGGGAAAATATACCCAATCAGAATAGAAAATTTACTGGCTAAGGACCAATCAGAGTGAAGAGGCGAGGACAAAGGATGGTCAGTGTGAAAGGCTGGATCACTGGACCATAAAGGTGGTACTGCATTGTAGGTATTACAATGTGGGAAGCATGAAAGAGTAGGATTAGAGGGCAAGCCACATAAGAAAATGCAACTAACAATAGGAGGCAAGATCAAAGTAATTATAGAATAAAAGAATCAGTGTAAGAAGTTATAAAATATATATAAGATATGTTTTTACGTTTATTTATTGATGGACATTAATCTGTGGTTTTTTATCCTCTAGTTTTTTTTTATACTATACAATATATTTTTATGGGAAATCTTTTAAGTTTATTAAGTAACTGCTAAGCTTTGTTGATTTTGTACATTAGGGCTTTTATTACATTTTAATTTATGTACTATAAGTACCGAATTTATGTCTTACATCAATTTAATGCGGAGTAGTGTAAAGTTTTTTAAATTAATGTTTCTTGAATTTCTTTTTAAAATTAAAGATTGAGTTACAACAGGGGATTGTTGTCAGTATTTGTTGTTTTTCAATTAGTTATAGTTATTAAGTTGTTTATCCTCAACAAAAACTGCTAAGTTCTTTAAGGATTAAATTAATATTTCTTGATTTTTTTTTAAATATTAAATACTGAGTTACAACGGGAGAATTTTTGTCAAAACTTGTTGTTTTTCAATTAGTTATTTATCATCAGCAAAAGAGTATAAAATCGTTAAGGATTCCCTTTCTTGAATCAAGTTTAAAACAACAAAATTTCCCCTTTGAAAATTATTGCAACAATAGCAAAAGAATGCATAGGGGGCGACTGTGTCAGGGGCGACTTTTTTAGGGGGCGACTTTGTCGGAGGGCGACTCTGGCGAGGGGCGACTTTGTAGGGGGCGACTTTGTGAGGGGGCGACTTTGTACCTTGAGGGGGCGAGCTTGCTGGGGGGCGACTTTGCAGGGGGCGAATTTGTGGGGGGCGACTTTGCCGGGGGGCGAGATGACTGGCATTCATAAATACATGTACACAGAGTCGGTTCAATACTAAAAGGTCCTTTTGTTTGCAAAACATTTATCTGCGGTGTTTGGTTATTTTTCTGATTCATAGCCATTTAGATTTGCCAAATCCTTTGACAAATATGAAATTGCATCATGAAAGTAACTTATAGCACTAGAGTGACGCCATGTGGTTACTGATACACTATACATGTACATCATCACATACACAAGCACATAGGCCTTGGTTAATAACCCAATATTTCCTTTTATCATCCTAAATGACAAAATGCCTTATGCTCAGGGAACTATTTGTGCACAACTCACTGTCCGTTTGTAGACATCTAGGTCAGTGCAGCGGCGTGCACAACATGGTATTGGTGTTCCGTTGTTGATGTTGCGTTGTCAAGCAACAGGTCAAACAACGAGGTCAAACTTTTTACCAATCAGTGTTCTTGGTTTAGCTTCAGTAGGTACACGAGAACTTTCACTAGGTCACAGTCAACTAAACTGTTAACACACTTTTATATGTCGTTATATGACATATGCCAATCTTTTTCCCCAAAAATAAAAAATAAGCAAGAAATCATAATAATGCTGGAAGATATTAGAGATTGAAAAATGTGGAATTATCAAGAGTGTTGTAGTTTGTTTGTTTGATTTGTATCTTCATGATAATCAATCATGGGCGTAGGCTGGTTTGGTTGCAAAGACCATTGAAGGAGCCCGTAGTGGGCTAGACGTGCAGGATAGTTGGGTACCTACATGTATCTTAAGGAAATTCCTACATGAATTGGTGAGTGCTTTGCCCAATTGTTTGTCCTCATTTGAGGCCGTGCTGTTTCCAGCTGTTTGTTCTTGCTCCTTTTAGGGTTTTATGCAAGTTGATGAAGTGGCCACAGACAGGGAAAGCTCCTTCCTGCTGTCAGTTTTAGACATGTCAGACGTGCAGTTCAAATACAGTGGCCAGTCTAACCAATTTCAGTGGGTACTCCTCATACATTTTTTTGGTAGAAGATTATGACACAACCATTTGTCCAGTGTAGGCTTTGCTCCTTTTTTACAGCACTGACTAGACACCAATTTAAAGTTGTATTCTGTGGGGCAGTAGAGTTTGCTGGCTTATCAGGATATCATATTAGGGGGGCATTCTTTCCAAATCAGTGCAGCTTCAACAGCGGCAGAGTTCCGGTAATTTGCAAGATGATACTCGACAGATGGGCTGTCGGCGCTCTGCAGCAGTTTTAAATTATATTCCCCTGTGCCCATTTGTGAAATTTCTGGCTGAAATTTTCTCCATATTGAGAATCCTTCTCATATCCAATGAGTTAGTTTCCACTGTTCATAATTTTATCTTGCTATATAGGTCCATTACAGATCATCAATGACTCCATAATGCGATGGGCTGAGCGTCTGATTGGCTTGCAGGTTCAGTCTTGGAAATGCAAAGGTGAGGATAGGACTGCGAATTTCCAGGACATACATGTGCTGTAGACATGCACTCTCCACTGCTATTACTGATCAGTCATTTTTGGTACCAATTACCTCATTTCTACAGACGAGTTTGTGATGTGTCAACAGGTCTCTGAGTTTTTGCATGTTTTTGTAGGTTTTTCCCGCAAACTATCCTGGTATGGTCTGATATTCTGCCACAGGTTTTTTACATGGGATTGCGTTCCCAATCAGCAGAGCTGTGAGAGCGCAAACATCGCACAGTTAATAGCTTTGCTAAAGCTCAATGTGCAGCGTTACATGGGTTTTGCGTCAACTAATCCCAATTTGTTTGGTTGGAAACATCTTTGTTTTACCATGATGGGGTGCACCTGTCCCACGTTGGAATCAATTCAAATTCGCGCCAATGTATCGAGTTATATTTGGGCTTATACATGTTATAAAGCGTTTTTGATGGTAAGGTTTATGCTGCTTTTCTAACTACACATGTATAAACTAGTAAGGTGGATGTATTTCCTTTCATACATTATTCATTTAATGTAACTGTTGTATTTTGTAGCTAATTGTCTCGTGGCTGAGTTTTAATTTTTTTTTTTTATTTGTTTCTAGTACTTCCATTTTAAGGCTTAGAGTCTTTTACTTTTTACTTTCTTGTTTCTTGTTTTTATCTGTGAAGCGCCTTGAAGCCCTCGCATAAGGTGCTCTATAAATATTTATAATTATTATTGCCATTTTTTTGTTGGGCGTGCTTTACGCGTGTAGCAGAATTTTAGTGGTTCAGCCAACACTATACATTTCAGGGAATGATTTGGTCCCAAATTTTTGCATAGCAAAACTGCTAATTTTTTTTTTTGCATAGCAATCTCAAAATATTGCATAGCAGTCCATAAATTTTGTATAGCAAATTTTAAAATGCCTAAATATTGTTGAAAATTTAACCCTGTGACACAGGTTTATTTGTGTGTTTTTTAAGGCTTAATTTCAGGCCAAGGCTACTTTCAGAATGTCTATAATTAAAGAATAAGACGCTCCAAAACTTAATATGAAAAAGGCATATTCCCTTAACTTTTTTTTCACTAGAGACAACTTAAATTTTGGGTTGCCCGCAAGTTTTTCCACTAGCCTACGTGTATTATTAAATGCACACAATTTTCGTAGCGTCAAAAAAAAAAAAAAAAAAAAACTTTACGATTTTTTTTTTTTTTTTTAACGATCTTATCCCCTATTTTCTACCCTAAATAGTACTTGTTTTCATCAACAACCATTTTCATGGATTTGTAATTTGAAAATCGGTTTTATAGAACTTCTTTTGCAATGAAATCTTCGTGTTAACGATCGATCGACGACGCACGTACATTGAGAAAAAATTCAATGAACTTTGCCCTGCAACGCCCTCTATCGGCAAAAGTTGTCGATGCTTGAATAGCCTGAACCCAACGCTGTGTATAGTAAAGAATCCACGGGCGTGCGCCGCGTTGTGCAGCAATTCTTTACTCGACTTGTGAACGTGTATGGAGTTGGAGGCTAGCCAAGCTTCCTTATGAATATGAATTTATTGACGGGCCAATCACAGCGTGCGGAATGTTGGTTAGGATGGACTTTGGACCTGCTGTTGTACTGAACAATAATACTACCATGTGTTGGGTGCGTGCGGGCGAACGTTGGCTACTCACTACCATGTGGTTAAGGGAAGTGCGTGCGTGTTTACTATGAATTGAACGATCGCGATCGCGGTCACATTAAATCTAGCAAATATCAAGACTTGCTAAACCATTTTATGAACTTAAAAATAATCTCTCTTTGGGATTTTACAACTGTACCCCTCATTTATTGTGAAAAGGAACAATTTTTTGACTAGCCTGGCGGGCTACTAAGGGAAGGGTTTTGACTCGCACGCCGCTGTTTTCACTCGCATTTGGCGACCGCTAATTTCGAACCCTACCGATGCTGCTTCCATCGACCCATCATGTGTGGGGGAATGTGGATCACAGCGCGGCGTCGTGCGCGATATGATTGTTTCCCTTGATCTAGTCTTAGGTTGTCGGACGTCACGCTAAATAAAAGGCAATTCCTCAAACACCCACCGCCACAGCTTAGGTAAATGTGAATCCGAAACCTTGTGGGTGTAAACTTATTTTTATAACTATACAATTTAGTAAAACTTGCATCGCAAATTGCATCGCAAATTGTGCGATGCACTTTGTAAAATTGCATCGCAAAATGCGATGCGATACAAGGGAAATCGTTCACTGCATTTTGTGATACTTGTTGGACACATTAAGCCAGTTTTTAAAGATATGGTCTTAATTTTAATAATTTTTTTAATTTTTGATTTGGTAAAGTTGCCATAACGCTCGCAATTTTCATGAGGCTATGATTCCAACCGAAAGTTACATCAGTGGAAGTGCAATTATACTTAGATGACACAAAGGCTCTTGTTACTTCAAGTGACCGGTTTGCTGAAACTTCAGAAGCCGGTGCGTTCTGAATAAAAACAGTTTAGTTGAGGACCGTGGCTTGAATTCACACAACAAAGTTAACTTCTTTATCTTTTTGGAGTCCGAGCATAAGAATCATATACTTACATTAGAGACAAAACATGTTGCAGGACCAGTAAAACTGATACACCTATGATTACTGTTTTTATCATTTTGATAAAAAGATGAGAAGACACAACGTTGATTTTCCTTGATGTGGACTGTTCCTGAAATTAATTTAAACACATAATTAAAATCAGTCAAAACTCGTGATCACACATTTCTCAGAAAAAGCAGGCAAGATGTTGGTTTGCTCACATAAACAGTACTAGCATACCCTTTTTTCAGCATCACATATTTGTCTACTTTGTTCTATCAACTTTGTAACAACCTTCTGGCAACATGCGATGGTTTTTTATGACCACAATGGTCAAATCTTTTGAACACCTATTTCATTTAACAACAAGTTTGGTGTCTGATATTACATTTTCACATTTTAAAAACCATGTACACCATTTGCAAACAAATTAAAATGAACTTGCCATATCTGTTGCCTAACCTGAATGTTAAAATGAACAGTACTCAACAAACTGATACCTGCACTGGTATACAGGTACATGTAATTATCAGGTTCACCGATTAAGTACTCACTGAAAAACACAGATTGCAAAATTGAATTGAAAATGTTTAGAAATGTAGACTATTTTTTTTGTGATGCTGCTCCTGACACTGCCGGTTCAATCCTAGAGCAATGATATAACCCCCATCTATTTGGTATGCACTGCCAAGCGTGAAGTATAGGTCAACAATTTAAAAGTAAAAATTACTGCTTGGAATATTACTTGTACTGTGAATGCTGGCATTCACAATGTACACACAGTACCCATTGACTCTACAGATGGGAATGGAATTTCTCCAATATGGATGCAGAAAAAGAGCTTTGTTTACAGCAGAATCAACAAAATACATGTAGGTTAAATATGGACTTACATGTAACATTTTGCAAAGTGACTACTCATGTACTAATAAAGTTTATGCCATCATTTCAATCAATCTTTCCATTACTTATCACTCCTCACTTACCAGTACATTATGAATGGTACAATAGGGACATGTAGTGCAATAATTACATACATAGTCCAACAGTTACAATCAAAACTATGAAATTATCACTAGAATCAGTAACAGACTTTGACCCAGCCCCTTCATACAAATCAGAAATTAATCAGCCGGATTGTAAATTACATAACAGGTTACATTCAGGGGGATACATGCAGAATTCATCACCACTTTTGATTTAACTTTTTAAAATCAAATATCCATGCACCATGATTCATTTTGCCAGTCAGCATGGTCAGAGAATGAATATTCTTGTTTTGAACACATGCATGCATGCATGTTGACTCTACATTAATTTACTATATTAATTAAAAATTAACATCTATTGAGTGCATATTGGTCCCAAACAAGAGCTAAACATGCAATGAAATTTCATAATTGGTTCGATTGAATTCATGTACAGTATGTAGATTGCTCCAACAATATGCATGCATCTAGGAAGTATTAGAACGGAGACATATTCTTTTTCTACAAGATCACAGTAATCAGAAGAGAATAGGAGTTCTTCCAATGGCCTATAAGGTACTTTCCGCTACAGGAATGGGGATATCCAATGATAATATGAAAATATTTAACCTTAAAGCATGTGGCCAACATTGGTAATTGTCACACTAGATCCGTACTTTGTGTGAGTCAACATTGAAATAAACATACCTGACAAACCTGTGAAAGTTTAAAAACAATCGGTCATCAGAGTCATGAGAATTCAAGCAAATTCTGATGCTAAAAATCCTACCTAGTACAGTGCACAATCATTTTAGTTGCTTAGTTCAATGCGCCCAAATTTCTGTCATCACATGCTCAAAATATAATAGTATTATGTTTTAAAACATAATACTATAATAATATAATATTCATAGTCTCATATTATTGTACACGTATCAATAAGGCACTCAAGGCACTTGGACAAACAGAAACATTTCAAGACATGTTTTTGAATATTTTTTTTAAATTCTGACATTATGTAGCACCATACATATATTTTTAAGGGTTTACAAGGTGCTGTGGAGCATTCAGCAGCCACTGCCAGAAACACCAAGGCAAACCCCTTCTAATAGCAATAAGTATATCTGGATTCTTTTATGTGCATTTTGCAGTACACAAGACCTACAGCTTTGCATCCCATCCGAAGGGCAAAGCATTAACGGTCAAGTGTCTTGCTTACAAGGACACAAGTGTCAAGACCTGCACTCGAACCCACACTCTGCTGATCAGAAACACCAGAGCTTGAGTTCGGTGCTCTTAACCATTTGACCACAATCTACCAATATAAAGAATAGAGGCCCAGCATCAAATCGCAGGTACACAATGTACCCTACACTTTACATGTAGCTCTGATTCGCAATTTGGATTGGAATCACTAGAAAGGGTTGACCCTTTTGTTACCACAGGTGACTTTGGTCAACTGCATCCACACCCCCTTTTCTTTACCATTGGCAACTTTCACGAAACCTCAAACATGACCACAAAGGCCAATTGTCATAGAGCTATAATTTTGTCCATGGCACCCTCTATCCTGTTGGTGTGTGATGACATTTTGGAGCCAGAAGTGCACCTTAAACTAATAATATATTGTACATGAACATTCATTACATGCACCTCCAGCTAATAATCAAGTGTTGAACTTTTTTAGGGACATACATGTAGGCAGGGGGGAAAAAATCAGGAAAAAATCTTTGTTCAAACAAAAATAATCTTTACCTGAACAAAAATATTAACAAACCAGCAGCGCGCACATGTGCCTTCATACAAACAGTGACACAGACGCCAACCTGTTGACAGTTGACATTGCTGCAGGCACACCCACTGTCATACAAATATCTAGATACGAAGTGACAGGTAAGACTATTCAACAAAGTCTGATCATCCACGCCAGGGCCTAACAAATCTTCAGTCATTCTACAAAATTCTTTGTTTGAAAAAAAAATATCTCCATTCGAACAAAAAAATCTTGGTTTCAACAAATTTTGTTTTAAAAGCCCTGGCTTGGATGACCGCAGGTTTGCTAATATTTTCGCTTGAGCAAAGATTATGTTCATTCAAACAAAGATTATTTTCACTTGATAGGCCTATTGCAAAAACATTAAGTTTATGTCTAAAATTTAATCTACATTATGGGTGATTACATTTTTCATTATCTATTGACCAATCAAACAGTGCTCAGAAAGGGCAATTCCACACCAAAGTGGACATGACATCAGAAAATTGAAATGCATGTCACAACAACAAATTAAGTGTCAAATGAAAGCTAACAGTCTATATTTTCAAGATTTATACTAAGAATAATGATTTGGGTACATTTTGGTACCCCAAAAAGACGACAAATCAATAATCCAGTTATGAGCCCAAAATAAGATAAATACTGACCTAAAACTATTAAAGAATTAATGCATAAAATATGGGTACAAATTTCCATAAGTCCATGTCATATGAAAGTAGGTATGTGAGGTGTATACCCTGTGACAGCGTCCTTAGAAATGCTACATTTATGTTTTTAGGGCGATTCCACGGTAACGGAAGGACATTTTGATTCATTAAACAACCTTTAAATCATGAGTATCATTAACAGTTTATCAATTAGTTACATCAAGCTTTTTTGCCCTGCCTCAGAAACTAATGTGCATGATGTGTTTTTATGTGACCCATCTTCATAAAAGTGATTAACAGGGCCAAAATGTTCTTTGCAAATGTAATTATCACAAGAAATCAAATCATAAAGAGCTGCTTCCATCATCACTCATGGACAATGACTTGAGCTCTTTTAAGCTATTCCAGAGGCAAAGTTTTTAACTCATGTATAAGCTGGACAATTTAGCATAATTTGTGAAGTACATGTATCTATGTTTTTATAATCTACCTGAAAGATTAAAAAGCTATATTTCAACTTAAGTAGCCTTGATGGGACCATTCATTTTCCGGAAAAATTGAGTGCTCCGTTTATCAATAATAAGCAGGTAATTTTTCTTACAATCAACATTTTCTTAATTGATTACAAAGTCTGATGTTGGATAGATGTAACTTACACTGCACATTTCATTAATTTTCTATTTGAAAAAGTAATGTTAAATCACTTTTTATGCGAGGTATAACTGAGTGAAACTTTTTGTCCTTCCGTTACCGTCCTTCCGTTACCAATAGTTAATCCTCAAAAGGCATTGTATTTATAAAATCAAAAGGAAAAATTTCTAATAACAACTGGTATATTATATCTAAAAGTATTGCATTTCTCACCTTTAAAACAAAATAGTCAAAACAAATTCACAGAAATTTGGCAAAACACATGATAGGTGGAAAATCCATAGTTTTGCTGTCCTTCCGTTACCAACCTCCTTAATATTCATATTATATAAACTAAATGTAATTCTGCCAAAAAAAGTAGGCAATTTCGAAGGCAGTCCTTAAGTTATAAAACTGTGACATTTGCTTGATGTAACTAATTGAACTATAAATGATACTCATGATTTAAAAGTTGTTTTTATGAGTCAAAACGTCCTCCCATTACCGTGGAATTGCCCAGAAGAGCCTCCAACTACAGGAGAGGAAAGGATAGTTTTAACAACCGGCGTGAAGTTGGATACTTATTGGACGTTTGACGTTGGACATTCGAACGTCAAACAAGAACCACTTTGACATTCAGTTTTGTACACAGTCCTATGGAGACCAGTTTGACATTCAGTTTTGTACACAGTCCTAAAGAGAAAATACACGGTCAGTTTCTAGTGGTCAGACCCTTTTGGCCGGGCACTATTTGGTACAGATGAATAGAGGAGGGTCCAAGGAACACTTCAATGGTCAGTTTGACCCGGCCATTGGGGTCCTTCTATTTTTTAGCTATTTTATTATATTTAACATTTTTGTCATAATACACGTTTTACTATCCCAAATGTAACGGTCAGTTTCTAGTGGTCAGACCCTTTTGGCCGGGCACTATTTGGTACAGAAGAATAGAGGAGGGTCCAAGGAACACTTCAATGGTCAGTTTGACCCGGCCATTGGGGTCCTTCTATTTTTTAGCTATTTTATTATATCTAACATTTTTGTCATATATTTAATACACGTTTTACTATCCCAAATGTACCGGTCAGTTTCTAGTGGTCAGACCCTTTTGGCCGGGCACTATTTGGTACAGATGAATAGAGGAGGGTCCAAGGAACACTTCAATGGTCAGTTTGACCCGGCCATTGGGGTCCTTCTATTTTTTTTATATTTTATTATATTTAACATTTTTGTCATATATTTAATACACGTTTTACTATCCCAAATGTACCGGTCAGTTTCTAGTGGTCAGACCCTTTTGGCCAGGCACTATTTGGTACAGATGAATAGAGGAGGGTCCAAGGAACACTTCAATGGTCAGTTTGACCCGGCCATTGGGGTCCTTCTATTTTTTAGCTATTTTATTATATTTAACATTTTTGTCATATATTTAATACACGTTTTACTATCCCAAATGTAACGGTCAGTTTCTAGTGGTCAGACCCTTTTGGCCAGGCACTATTTGGTACAGATGAATAGAGGAGGGTCCAAGGAACACTTCAATGGTCAGTTTGACCCGGCCATTGGGGTCCTTCTAATTTTTAGCTATTGTGTTATATTTAACATTTTTGTTAAGAATCGCTCACATCTAGCGGGTGCTGCGCAACAATCGGTGGCATTCCGCTAGTCAATATAATTTATATTAGCAGTAAACAAACGAGGGTGCATGGTATTTATAATAAATACCGAGGGGTGCACCACACTAAATGGACAAATATTCATGCGCCAAGCTCATTATCATAATTTGTATACCACAGAATTTTTTTAATTATAACGTTTTGGGGGTCGTGCAATTAATAGAATGTGTAATTATAAGAATCTAGCACAACCTGGGGGTTCTGTGTCTCAACTTTTGGGGAGACTTGATAAATTTAGGCGTTTAAGTTGGCCCTATTTTACTTGGCAAGTGGAGAAGTGCTTCACGAAAACTGGCAGCAAGTCGGTTTGGGAAAAAGTTCATTTTCGGGGGTGTTTTTTTCTGGGGTTGCTAGCAAAAATTCCAAACGGTTGACCTGCCAAAAATTGAAAAGAATTCTGAAGTTTAGTTGTCCGAAAATATGTCTGATTGGTTTTCAAGAGGCTGAGAGACTTAACACGATTTTTTGAGTATTTTTGAATATTTATCATTTAGCATTGGTTCCTATAGGAGTTTATTTAGTGTGGTGCGCCCCTCGTTTGTTAAATACCATGCGCCCTCGTTTGTTTGCTTCTATGTGTGTTTGTCCTTAATAGTTCATGTTAAAAGTTTCATTCAACAATAATCTGCTTGTGTTTTAACATCTACTACACGTTCTATTGTTTTAACATAATGGTTTCGCGGGATTTGGGTAGCCCGACCTTTTCACCTGCACAACTCTCAATAGGTAAACACACCCATTCTAATCTCACTTTTAAATCTCACTTTTTGGATTAACTCCATATTTATTTGCTTATTTAAAAGGTGCTCTCAGTAACCGCTATGGTCTCGTGATTATTCTAGGTGTAATTTTGATAAACATTGATTATGTATAAAGAGTAATGTTCGTCTTTGAAAATGTAGAAGTCCCTAGGGGATTAAAGTGTTTTGTTAGAGTATCGTTCATGTGTCAATGTCATGGGCAGCCGCCATGTGATCATGCCTTTATACTGTGCACGTATTATGGTTGTGTGTATGTTGGTGTGACCGTGTGGATGGTTGTTACATGGAGTACAGAAATAAACCATGTGTATTATTATTACTTTTAATGGATGCATGGGTGGGTGTTGACTTCGGGTTGAGTTGGTGGGATTGGACTTGGAGGCATGGGTTTGTGAGTTTCTTGTGTTAATGATGATGATGATGTTTAGTGGGCCCCGTGTGTTAGTTGACTTATGCCTTCTTGCCCAGTGTCATGCTATTCCATGTTCCTCACGCATTCATGTATTTACATTATTCGAGACTATAGCTATGTGGAGAGTGAGGGGGCCGGGTTGGGCTTGGGTTTTTTGTGAGCTTGGGGGTTAGCTGATTGCACACAGGTTCATAGATGAAGCTTCGATCTTTTTGCACTCAGGTTGACATTTATTATCTATACTGATGACAAACCTGCACCTGTGGAGTCAGGGCAGGCAGTGATACAAAAAGGAATTAGTATTTACAGTTTCTACTTTTGTTTACACTACTCAGCAACTGTGTAAAAACGTATGGCAGAAACAAACCCCAAGTGAGGCATTTCTTTAGCACCAACCAAAAGCAACGCAGCAAACCCACCCCAAAAGCACAAATCCACCTGCAGTATCCAAACAGTTGCTAAGTTTACATTTCATAGAATTTATGGTTATTCATTGTAAAAGAACAAGAGAGCAGGACTTAAATATCTTAAAATGAAGCCAACAAGAAATTAACCCCAAAACCCTTACTTAGCACATACATGTACTACACATGGCCATATTATTACATATGCCAGCAGTACAAACACATGCTTCTCTAAATACCAAGTTCTATTTTTCATACCAATTTTCCACCTCAAAAATGCACTCTTTTCACAGTCTCTAAAATTCCATAAGTATCATTAAACAAATCTATAATAATTTGCTGTAAAAATGAGATAAGACCCCTTATTAAACTCTAAGTATGAAATGGAGAAATAATAAGTTTAAAATGGGATAAAAATAAAGGCAACTTTACCTGTGGAGTCAGGGCAGGCAGTGGCCTTAAGCCCGCTGTTACTAGGCAAATCCAAAAACAGAAGTAAACATGTAGTTTGTGACAGCTTGCTTAATTTTCTAATAATTATAGCTTCATTGACAATTGAACCATCAACAAAATGAATTGTATTAGATATTTAACAAAATAGGTTTTAATTGAAAGTTTGATTGCCCTACTTTTACAACCATAATATTCATGAACTACATGTTGGGACACCACATTATGCAAATAAAAGGGTTTTGTTTTAACAACTTGTATTTATGCAAAAGAAGTACTTGTATAAAGTTTGTTTGACCTTGCTGCTGTTGCATGATATAAAGAAATACATTTTGTCTGACCCTACTGCTGTTTCATGATTAACACTGAAAAGTCTATAGTGGAAAAGAGTATGCTTAACTTGGGGATGAAATCAGGATGTGTATTACATACTGTCATGACTGTAGGTAAGTGGGGAATGTCAGCTAGCTGTGTTTGGACAGTATGTAAAAATGCTATAAGTTGATTTATTTCAAAGGGTTTATACACCCCTTACAACTATTTGATAATTAGAGACACAATATTTAGGAGTTGCCTTCAATTATTTTTTATTGACTAAAGGAAATACACTTGCACTGTATTAAATTAAAATGTATGTATTTTATTGACCGCCTGCACAACTCTCAACAGTGATGCAGGTGTTTGCAGAAGAATAAAACCCGGACACCACCCCGAACCCAAGCAGAGAACCATTCGAAACTGTGTGACTTTGTTCGGCTAAAGACTCGATCAGGCCCACCTCCACAAGGAGGGACAGTCCTTTCTCACATAGTACAACAAACTACAATATTTCACTCTTTTACATTAAGACTGCAAACCTTACTAAAAGAATGAATGTATATTTATTTCCATAAACAATAGTGTTGTAACCACTTTTAGTCTTTTACATACAGGTATAGCTGAATAGTACAAGGTGTTTACTGACATAAAAGTAGTACTCATCAAACCGGGGATAGCTGACTTATTTTTATACTGCTTTTTGTGAACACAATCTACCATGAGAAACCGGAGTGTCGTATTTAATGCACTCGTTGAGTGTATTGCGTTATGGCCCCAAGCAAGAATTCACTCCTTCGATCAAGAAGGTTTCAGGAAAGCAAACAGTATTTGGGCGGAGCTAGCAACTGCTGTCAAAATAAAGAACAATATCAGAAACCGGAAATGGCTTTATAACCAATGGAAGCACAACATCAATAAACTAAGAAACAAAGTACAGCAGATGAAGCTTCAAGATGATCGAGAAGATAGCAACTCTACACCAAGTCACCGTCAAGATAATCGGGAAAACACAAATCTGTATTGCATTTGCAAGAGACCCAATGATGGCAGTCCTTATGTGCTATGCGAAAAATGTAACACATGGTACCATTTCGGCTGTATTGCCTACGAAGACGATTTAGGTGAAGACGAGCCCTACTACTGCCCCTATTGTAGATCCCCACACGCAGAGAGAGGGAAAGATTTTGCCCAGTTCGCGAGTGATGAAGGGGGTGAGCAGGTCGACGATGAGACCGACGATAGACGTTCTGAAAGTCCCACAGATGAAAGAGGTGTTTCTGAAATCGATGCGAGTGATGAAGGAGGTGAGCAGGTCGACGATGAGACCGACGATAGACGTTCTGAAAGTCCCACAGATGAAAGAGGTGTTTCTGAAATCGATGCGAGTGATGAAGGAGGTGAGCAGGTCGACGATGAGGTCAAAAATAGACATTCTAAAACTCCCACAGATGGCAGTCATTATGTGCCACCGGTGTATGTTCAATGCGACAGTTGTAAGACATGGTACCATTTCCGCTGTATTGACTAGGACGACGATTTAGGTGAAGATGAGCCCTACTACTGCCCCTATTGTAGATCCCTCAATTCAGAGAGCGTGGATGATTTCACCGAGTTCGCGAGTGATGAAGAGTATGAGCAGGTCGACGATGAGACCGACGATAGACGTTTTGAAAGTCCCACAGATGAAAGAGGTGCTTGGGGAATCGATGCAAGTGGTGAAGGAGGTGAGCAGGTCGACGATGAGGTCGACAATGAGACTGACGACAGACATTACGAAAGTCCCACAGACGAAAGAGGTTCTTGGAAAATCGATGCGAGTGATGAAGGGGGTGAGCAGGTCGACGATGAGGTCGACGACAGACGTTCTGAAAGTCCCACAGATGAAAGAGGTGCTTGGGGACTCGATGTGAGTGATGAAGGGAGTGAGCAGGTTGACGATGAGGTCGACGACAGACGTTCTGAAAGTCCCACAGATGAAAGAGGTGCTTGGGGACTCGATGTGAGTGATGAAGGGAGTGAGCAGGTTGACGATGAGGTCGACGACAGACGTTCTGAAAGTCCCACAGATGAAAGAGGTGCTTGGGGACTCGATGTGAGTGATGAAGGGAGTGAGCAGGTTGACGATGAGACTGACAATGGACACTTTGAAAGTCCCCCAAATGAATGTAGTTCGCCTAAAACCGATGACACAATCCAGAAGAAATTCTCAATATTTCTTAAACCGGATGAGTGGTCAAAAATCAAGCCCAAACATGGTAAAAACAGGTTGTGCAACGAGTGGACCGATTTGATTTACAGCAAGTTCAAGAAGTTCAACAAAACATGTGTCCTTGTGTTTAAGTATAATAGATCGAAGGTACCGAACAGCAGAAAACAAAAGGGTCCCTACCTGACGGTAAATGCATTTTGCAAGTTTCAGGACTGTTGCAAGTACACTTTTACTTTGAAAAAAGTTCCCAACCATACACAGGAAACGATCAGAATAAAAGTAAAAAGAAAGGGTACAGTCAACCACCTGCGAACCGAAGGGAAAAAACGCCACATGAAAGGTGAAAAAAGAAAAGAGATTGCAAGTGAGCTTGAAAGAACAGGAGTCACAAACTGGTACTACTCTACTGTAGCTGACATGTCTGCACAGGAAGTAAGAGCAGGGAACCTTTCGGCATGTTCGTCTCTTGAGGTTTTAAGAAAAATCATATCAGAAAAAAAGGCAACGGCACACCTCCATGGAGATGCACTTAGGGAGGTATAAATTCTGCAGGATCTCTACAAAGACGTGTCCCGAGTCAAAATACACTGGCAGTGGATTTATCCAGTACTTTTTGTGCGATCCGTTTAAGGTCCATTTGATGCTCGACGACCAGATCAAAATGTACCTGAACATCAAAGGAAGTCGTGTTCTGCACTTAGACGCAACTGGCTCCATCGTAAAGAAGATACCGGGTCAAGCAAAAAGCGTGTTTTACTATGCCTTGTTGATAAAAAATCCCATTGAAGGAAGGGCTGGAATCCCGGTATGCGAAATGTTGTCCTCGGATCAGCATGCTTCAGAAATAAAACATTTCTTGAATAGATTTGTTAATGCCATCACGACAAGTAGAAGTCTTTCTTCAGTTATCCCAAGAAGGGTTGAGACTGACTTTTCCTGGGCACTTCTGCAGTCGGTTTTGTTCGCATTTAACGCAGAAGAATGCAAAGGTTACCTTCAGAGAACCCACGACCTTGTCCATAAGCGTTTTGATGGGAAGCATATCAAAGGGTTCACATACCCTCACATATGTGCGGCGCATCTCATCAAAGATGTTTCCAACAGAGTCAAAGAGTACACACGTGACAAAGGTAGAAGACAACTAATTCTCTACAGCTTTGCATTACTCCAAACGGAGCATTCCTTTGAGAGTGCAAAGCAGATCTTTTTCCACATGAGCAGAGTGTTCAACTTGCCAAATATGAGCGCTGCAGTTAAGTCATCAACTGCCCGTATAAAGCAGCTTATTAAGAGGTGTAACGTGCAAATCAAAGATGAAGCTAGTACATTCCCTTATGACGAGCAGCACTGTGGCGAAACACATAGTTTCGAGAAGGCAAGCACGATCAGGGAGAATTCCCCATGGCGCCGTGACTTTATGCAGGTTGTTCTAGAAGAAACTGACGATGAAGATTCTGATGATTTTGATGAGCAAGAAACGATATTACCAAATGAATATTACACACCAGGGGTGATCACAATGCTTCTTGACAATTTCCTACACGTATACCCCTTGTGGAGTGCACTTCTTCTAGGAGATTTGAGTCGCTACGATAAATGTAAAACTGCACTGGTGACAAACCCTCCGTCTCCAAATAGAGCGACAAATGCAGTAATAGAAAACTGGTTTGGTAACGTTAAAAAGGACTTCTGTCCAGGAGGTCGAGTCAGACTAACAGCAGGTCAATTCATCCGAAAAGCCTATGTAAATATTTCTGGCAGGGTAACCGAGACGAAGCTGCGACAAACGAAGAGGAAACGTGCAGAGGAAGAGTACAATCCGGAGGAGGTTTGGAAGAAAAATAAGACATCCGAGGGAAAATATTTCCAGACCCCTAGTCAACTCCTGAAACCAAAATCTGTAAACAAACCTCACACGAAACGAACAAAAAAAAATCAGAAAGTCAAATTTAGGCGTAGATCTAGGCCTAATAGACAGCAAAGAGCAACAAATGGACAACATTTCCAGGACGACCCTCCACTCTCCAAACCAATGTCGGCAAACAAATCACAAACAAAACGAACCAAAAAAACCAAGAAAGTCAAACCTGAGCGTACATCTAATGAGCAGCAAAGAGCAACAAAGGTAAACAAATTCAAGAGCGAAAGTAAAATCCCGCAAAATAAGTCAGAAAAAAAATCATCGACAAAAGAACGAAAAGTTTCTCCTCAGAAAGTAAAACCTAGGCCTGGATACAATTCCCAGATAGAAAATCCTAATGTTCCATCCTGGGGAGGGCATGCACTTTATAACGGTGTAAATGTCCACTTGGACAACACATGTACGATAGATAATTTACTATTGATTTTAACAACGATGTTTGAGAAGTATCCCAAAGTGAAAGCTGCATTAAATTCAAGCAAAAATGTAGTGTGCCAGCACATTTTAGACGTAACCGAGACCTGCTCACTTGGAAATTGGACAAAAGGTAAAATTATGTGGTTACATAATGTATGCCACATGAAGCTGAAGGAGGGTAGTGGTGCAGTTCAGACCTTAAACGCCTTGGGTACTGAATATGAAATGTTTACCAAGCATATGGATGTTATCCAAAGGAGCAAGCAAACATCTAAATGTTCGAACAGAAAATGCAGCAGAAGAGAAACGTCGAATAGCTGTCGTGACATTTATCTTGGGTATGTTTTTCTTAAGTTCATATGTTTGATTTGTTATTGTGTATGTCTTTCTATCAAAGTAGTGTGTACCAGTGCACAAATTGGAAAACGATAACAACCTTTTCTACACATACCCAGCGCTTGAAATAGAGCGCATTCAGTTTTGGGGATTTAAAACAAAAGTTGGTGCTCGGGTACAAGAAAACCAATATTGTAAATATCACAACGTCAAACACAAAAAGTAATCAAGGCCACAGACACGTAACAATAATACTAGAGGTATTTTGAGTCCGAACCCCAAAATAGTTTTTTCTGTGAATGTGTTTATTTGTTTGTATTTTATATAAAAAAAAACAAAAAAAACCCTATATTATCGGAAGACTAAAGACCTGCCATAAATGCGTGATATGAGAAAACATTAACGAAATATTTTGTTTAGTGCCCCACAAAATGCAGGTATTGGAAGTGTACAAGATGCGTAGACTACTGGGTGGCACCCTTCGTCACGGCTATTTGTAAAGCACAATTGACTGATCCCGAAAGGTAATTATACTAGATTGTTAGTTTATTTTAAAATAGTCATTTTTTAAAACAGTCACCTAAGTTGTGTTTTCATTTTTAAAAAATTTCACTGTCAAAGAATTATATAATTAAGTAAGTTTAAACAATATATTGTTTCAATTCAACCAATGCTGTAAATGAAGGAAGAATGGCGTACTTAATGTAGCAAGAGATATAGCATGCATTTTAGTCCACTAGTACGGCTTTTACGCTTAAGTATTAATGGACACTCGACTCTGCACGCAACACTTTAGTTAGGGCATGGTTAGGCATATTATGTTAATTCCGTTATTGTCTATATTATATGGAAGCCTGACTATATGGCTCTAGGGGGACTCTCTCCTTTGACAATGGGGTAAAAATCATCTAAAATTTTGATCTAGATGCAATTTCCACTGACAGTGACATTATAAGCTAAACTGCTTCCTGAGAAGGGATTGGTAGTGACGCGCCACCAAGCAAGGCGTGTATGCGCTGCACGACGAATGTGTTGACCGCGCCGTACGGCGGGTCGCGCGAGGAGATACGCGCGCGAGTAGCCAAGACGCGATAAATAACGCGGGCACGCATACATATACACTTTTTACGTCTCTACCAATCTCTTGTCAGGAAGCATAAATTGATTGATTTTCAGTAAAATGAGAACAAAAAGTAAATAATACCAAATTGTTTTTTTGTACAAATTGCATTTTTAGCTTCTCAGACCGTCTGGTCTTGCAGGTGGAGCTCAAAATAATTGTACACTTTATTTAAAATCAAACAAAGACTTGCCCTTACATTATACAAAGCATGATAAAGGTGTGTGCCACGGGCAACGACACAGGGTTTGGTCTTACACAGTGCAATACTTGAGCTTCGTGATAAAGCCGTTAAAAACATGGGGGGAGGACATTTGATATTGTGTCCCCCACCAATGGAATTTATTTATGTAATTTTTATTTATTTTTTTTTTTTGGGGGGGGGGGCATGTCTCCCTCTCCCCCTATGATTGACGCCCATGACTACAGTTAACCCAAATTTCTTCAATACAGTTCCTGTGCAGGTCGACGGCACTTCAGTGGTCGTCAGTTCACCCATTTTGACGGAAAACCTCCGATGCTTTTTATAAATCCAACACACCACTCAGTTACGCACAAGAGGAGGGTGACACTCTTTTACCAGCATGAGATCGTTGTTTGTAAACAGAGGTAATTTTGGTTGATTACAAACTGTTATCCTCGAGTAAAACCGTACATTATATTAACATATACATTTACATCAGAAATTTGTTTTTAACTTGCGCATCAACTCAATTGTTCTGTTTGTCATATTTTGTTTATAGGTACACACTACATGCACTAACAGTTCATAGAGACGGTCATTTCACCTGCTGCATCCAACTTGAAAACAAACACTGGGTTTCATTTGATGGGTTAAAGCGCCGCTATTTCAACCATGAAACCTTCCCTGTGCTGGAAGAAGGTGATTTGCCGGGCTACCTTGTATACGTCAGAGAGGAGCTTACCCTGCCCGTAGTTCATGCATAAGTGTAGTCTTCATTCCAAGTACTGTTGGCACTAATTTTTAAGAGAGGCTCTATAAGGTCAAATTTAGATGCACTAATTTTGAAATATATTTGTTATGTCGTTGTTAAAGTGTAAACAAATTAAAAGTCTCTAACCTCACGTCAAAGTAGTGTAAATGTAATTTTCTTTGAAATCTTTGCCGAGCAACATTTGAAACACGACATACAGAAATGTTCGTTCAATTTGAAATGTAACGTCGAATTGCTTTTGGACGTCAACATATTTTGCACTGGAAGGGTATCAAATACAATGGAGTTTTATACCGTTTTATGAGCCAGTTTACACTTATGGTTAAAACTCAAAACCAGTGTCCAAAGTTAAATGTCATTCAACAAATACATGAAAGAAAAAAATACTTGTGACAGCCAAAATACTTGTGACAGTCAAGTGAAATAGAAAAAACAACAACCCCAAAACGTATAGGCCTATTTATGTTTAATGTTTTTCAAACATCTGGTTTCTTTAGATTTGTGTGGTTATGCACATTATTTGTAAACAAATTAGTCAGATGATGTGTAATAAAAGACAGTGAATTGAAATGTTCCCTATAAAGCGTTGGTGTATCTGCAGTCGATTTAACCAAATTGATATTGGCTTATTTAAGACATATCCTACATTTTGGGCATTTCAACGTGTATTAAACATATGACAAAAATGTTAAATATAACAAAATAGCTAAAAATTAGAAGGGCCCCAATGGCCGGGTCAAACTGACCTTTGAAGTGTTCCTAGGACCCTCCTCTATTCATCTGTACAGAATAGTGCCCGGCCAAAAGGGTCTGACCACTAGAAACTGACCGTTACATTTGGGATAGTAAAACGTGTATTAAATATATGACAAAAATGTTAAATATAATAAAATATAAAAAAAATAGAAGGACCCCAATGGCCGGGTCAAACTGACCATTGAAGTGTTCCTTGGACCCTCCTCTATTCATCTGTACCAAATAGTGCCTGGCCAAAAGGGTCTGACCACTAGAAACTGACCGTTACATTTGGGATAGTAAAACGTGTATTAAATATATGACAAAAATGTTAAATATAATAAAATAGCTAAAAAATAGAAGGACCCCAATGGCCGGGTCAAACTGACCATTGAAGTGTTCCTTGGACCCTCCTTTATTCATCTGTACCAAGTAGTGCCCGGCCAAAAGGGTCTGACTACTAGAAACTGACCGTTACATTTGGGATAGTAAAACGTGTATTAAACATACATGTATGACAAAAATGTTAAATATAATAAAATAGCTAAAAAATAGAAGGACCCCAATGGCCGGGTCAAACTGACCATTGAAGTGTTCCTTGGACCCTCCTCTATTCATCTGTACAGAATAGTGCCCGGCCAAAAGGGTCTGACCACTAGAAAAATGAACGACTTAAATTTTCGTATAGGACATGCATTAAAGACGAATGTCAAACCAGTAACTAGTACTTGTTTGATATTGAACATCAAACGTCAAATAAGTAACCAACTTCACGCTGGTGTTTTAACATAAATATTATATAAATAATTAAGTAAAAACAGTAATTTATGTTTACCACTTAAGTTTTTCCTCCTATTTTTTTATTTTAATCTTAATTAAAGATCAACTTGAACAAAATCATTGAAACAAATTTGACTTAATATTTATTTTTTATCATATGATTCATATGCTCAAGTCAAGTCAATGAGAGTACAAAGAAAAAATACAGCCTAATTTTGGCAAGATTGGATTTTTAAAAAAAGCTGCAGTAATGTAAACGTGGAAGGGCAAGTTTTCGAATAGGATTTTGTACATGTCACTGAGGTTCGTGGAGACGAAAGTGTAGTTTATTGCTCCATGGTGGAACGAACCTCAAAGTTGGATAGCCCCATGCCCTAACAACGTGCTTGGCTTGTTCAACTGTGGTTTACATTCCATTCTAATGTTAGTATGATCTCAAGTCAGGTAACTAATTATAACATTATAATATTACCAGCCATATAAATAGTTTAACTAGCTCTAACTAGTTGGGTGTAAGGACAACTCGACTTGAGATACACACAATTGTAAATATCGCCACTATTTTTTTGCAATGCCATAGCGAGTAGCGGCCATGCCCACTACTTTATTTTATTTTTTTCAATTCAAAGAATAAGACACGGACCTGTAAAAACTGGTAACAGCAGGATACTTACATAAGACGTCAATTACCAAGCCCACTCTATGACTACGTTACGAGTGTCACCGTCACTCCCCGTCAGCGTCACTCCCCTCGTCTCGTCGACTCAGCTGATCTCTTCGTTTGTTGTGCGTGCTAGTGATTTTTTAAAATTGTGAGGGGCGCACCACACTAAATAAACTCCTATGGCTATAGGAACCAATGCTAAATGATAAATATTAAAAAATACTCAAAAAATCGTGTAAGTCTCTCAGCCTCTTGAAAACCAATCAGACATATTTTCGGACAACTAAACTTCAGAATTCTTTTCAATTTTTGGCAGGTCAGCCGTTTGGAATTTTTGCTAGCAACCCCAGAAAAAAACACCCCCGAAAATGAACTTTTTCCCAAACCGACTTGCTGCCAGTTTTCGTGAAGCACTTCTCCACTTGCCAAGTAAAGTAGGGCCAACTTAAACGCCTAAATTTATCAAGTCTCCCCAAAAGTTGAAACACAGAACCCCCAGGTTGTGCTAGATTCTTATAATTACACATTCTATTAATTGCACGACTCCCAAAACGTTATAATTAAAAAAAATCTGTGGGTATACAAATTATGATAATGAGCTTGGCGCATGAATATTTGTCCATTTAGTGTGGTGCACCCTATAAGAACTGGGAATCCCACACAGCGCCCTCAAGAGTGACATGGTGTTTATTAATTACAAATGCTACGCACGTGCACGTGCATTTGCATTAATTGGATGTTACAGGCCTTTTAGTCATCACTGGAAATGCCCAGTTTGAGGAATAAAATTGACGAATTGAAAGCTCATTTTGTCCCAGATACCGTCATGAGTACAGAGATAGCTGTCTAATGTGTTGCAGTGAAATCTGGTTCAGAGATACGGATACTTTCTTTATTTATACAGATACTTCTGGTTTCACCTGTGAATGTTTGGACCGTATACGTGATTCTGGGAAAACCACTGGAAGATGATGTTTGCATTTATGTACAACAAAAACTGGTGCAAAATGTGTGTAAGAAACGCATCTGTTCTCCGAATATTGAGATGTTGACTGTAGGCTTTTATGACCATACTACTTGCAAATTTGCTAATTTAATCACATCTACGGAAGATCTGAGGAAGAGTCCAGCTGCTGTGTTTGCAGTAAATTTTCTCCAGCCCGTCAAGCTCTGCATCAGCCTTATCATTGTTCAGTGGGCACAGTGTGACCAGTGTGACCACTTCCCAGACACACTACTGCACAGACACCGCAGTTGTGCATCTCCATGCCAAATTTCTGTGCCCTCATTTCTAGAACTAGTAGTCTAGTAGTCTGTCAATTTGTACATTGTGCTTATTTCCATGATTTAAATTTATTGTTCTAAAAAATGATTCATTTTTTGTAAAATGCGGGACGTGATGGAAAACGCTTAAAAAGCCAAAATCCTTTGAAACAAAAGAATCATTTTTCAAAAATTCTAAATTCAACTCAATATCTGTGCACTCACTGCACAACATTGTTAAGACTGAAAAATGAACATAAATTTACAATTTGCACATCTTGCATAGAGAGGGTCTTGGTGGAAAATTCCCTTGGAATATTTCTGCCTGAAATGCTAAAGCTTTAAGAAATGAATAATGCAATTAGTTAAGATCTCGGAAGATCAAAACTCTTTACTTTTTGAAATTAAGCCCTGACCTTGGTGCCCCTTCAAAAGTTTGTCAAAGGCTTAAGATTTTTCTTAAGTACCTAGATGTATATTTTCGTGATTATGCAAACCTCAAATATTAAATTATTCTTTCCAAACTAAAAAAAACCCCCAAAACACAAAACACAAAACATTCTATAATCAACTTTTAAAATTGTAAACAATGAATTTTTAATTCAATTTATCTTGTTCTTTTTAAGGATTTTACCATTAAATGGCTGATTGTTTAATTAAATTAACTAAACGTTTGGTGTAACAAATTCAACCAATTTAAATGTCTACAATTATTTCAGAAGTACATCTCAGTCATGACAGTGTGTTGTCCCTCTGTCTCCCCCTAATATCTTCTAAACATCTTTTCCCTCCAGATCTCTGATGAAAGTAACTGCCATTTTTGTTACTGGAAGAATTTTTGTTACCAGAGCATAGCAACAGCAAGGATGAACATTATAAGAATACATTTAAATACAAATACAAACATTTTTGGCGTATTATTAACCATGGAAGTGCCCTAAAAGCCACCGTACATATCTCATGTCAGCATACCATGATGATATGAAGCTCTCATCCAGAGTCACACTATAAGCATTCTCACTTTCAGAGACGTCGATGGCGATCTTTTAATCAGAAACCCGATGGATTTTTGATACCCCGCAGTTGGCGAAGACACCGAAGTAGCATACCGTTTCCAACAAGTCCTTTCGCGTGTGTGTGCGCGCGTGCAAATGATAACTCAAGAATAGGGGGACTAGTCATATCAACTCCAAACTTGGTGTGTAGATTGTTTCTGGGATCCCCCCAGAAGCCTGTCGGTGTTAGACCCCTTTGGTCAAATGTCAAGGTCATTATACATTGTACCTAAAACAAAAGAAACGTAATTGTCTGAGAAATACCTTGAAAAGGACTTGTCATATCAAGTCCAACCTTGGTTTGTGAATTGGTCTTGGGATTCCCCAGAAGCCTAATGTTTCTGGATTACTAGATAAATTGTCACGGTCTTTATGGCTAAAACAAAGACATTTTGTTCGCACAACAACTCTAAGACTTGGCTCAGTATTAGAAATGATGTCCCTTCCTTCAGAAGGACTTGGCATATGAACTCCAAACTGGTGTGTAGATTGGTCTCGGGATCCAGAAGCCTATTGTTTTTGGCCCATGTATGTAAAATGTCAAGAAACAGACTGGCTTGCTTGGCATTTGTGTTTACCAAACGCGACTTTTCTTGTTTTAACTTAAAGGGGAAAATAAGACTTCAGCAACAATAGCAAGACACTTTACACAGGTTGGTACCACCAAACTTAAACCAGTCGCGTATTTAGGAAATTTTGAATCCATGCAGTACAAGGCGGTGAAATTTGTGTCTCCCTTCTTTTTCTGTTTTGAATGAAATGTTTTCTTTTGTATATTTGTCAATTTCTTTTTAAAATACGCTTATAAAAAATATCACTGAGCCTTGAAGACAGAATTAGATTATTTTGCTCACCAATCAGTGAGAGTACAATAAAGCAATAATGACCTCAACATCCAGGAACAACTTGCAGTCACCCCAAAATAAATGTTCTCTCCAGGTTGCAAAAAAAGATAAAATTTTATTCAATAATCTTAAAGACTACACCACTGGGCATACTTAATGTTCGATCATGATATATAGCTGGTTTAGGCATGCTATGTACACATTAATTGACTATGTTATTCATCCCAAAATAAACTACCCTTCATGTTGCATAAAATACGACATTTTATTCTGTAATCTTAAAGACCAAACCACTGGGCACACTTAATTTTGGAGGTGACTAATTCGGATAATTAATTAATACTTAAATAGCCGCTAAAACACATCATTTTCTCTCATGATATATAGCAGTGAAAATACAACTTTTCTACTAAACATTAAAAATGATTGATATGGAACATGATGACTGATGATAGGGGAAATCGCAAAATTTTTAATCTAAAAGCTAGCTTTATCTGAAACATTGATACATAAATTCAGCTTAAAAAAAGAATAGGCACAAAATCAAATCACAAAATAAACTGAAAAATTCCACTGAATGACACAACAGTAGAGGGACTATAGACTGATTGAAACCACTTCAAACACTTAAAGTGTATACATTTTAAATGGTTAACTTCTAAAAATCTCTTGGAAAGAGTTTTGGCTCTGTGAAGAGCAGTTTGGTTTGTTCTCAATGTTTGGACTACCACATCCCAAAACACTTATGGACTACCATGCCCACCAACACAATACATGACACACAGGGCACACCGGCACACCGGGACCCAATTACAGGTCATCTACTGGCCCTCTACAGTTGAACAAATACAAACCCACCTTGCCTTGTTAGTACATATAACAAAATTATATAACACCCAAGCATATCCTTGCCATTTGATTGAAGGATTGTCCGTCACGTGATTGCAAATAAAAGTACTGTTGCACGCTACGTCACTCACCGTGCATTTTTCGTTCCATTCACCGTGCATTTTTCGTTCCATCCGAAAAGTACTATTGCACGGTGCGTAAAACATCACTGCGTGCGCGTGTCTTTGGTAATGCAGCAGTGTTACTGATCTACTTGGATGTTATATAAAACAAATAACGAATGTTTTTCATTCGTGCAACAGTGCGAATATTTGCACCATTGCACTCATAAACATTCATTATTTATATACTATTGCACAGCAAAAAACTATTGCACAACAACAAACAAACACATCAAGTTGAACACTTGTAATTATTCCCCAAAGTGGAAGTCTGAGGGGATAAGACTGTAGCCCCAATGGAATCAACGGGCACTACAAAAGTAACTAAAGTACTGAGTGTTTTAAGTTTGTCCCCATAAGTAGGAAAGCACAAGGGAAACACTAGCTCCAGTAGAAGGAAGGCCGCTACGATTCTAACAATACAAAAGGTAAATAGTGTAATTTAATATGACATAAGAAACATTCCGACTTTCCCGAAGTTGGCACAGCAGGTAAAGTTAGCCCATGAAAACCAAAACGCACCATTGTTCATGAAATCTCCAAAACAAATACTAAATAACAATTACTGAAGATGATTATTACCTGTACCTCTAGTGCTAAAAGTTAACCTGCTGATATAATAAAGCTATACTACCTGTGATATTTTACAACATAACCCTTTTGATCCCCAAACAAATCTGTAATTTTTCGAAAAAAAATCAAAATTCCATTGAACAATTCATAAATATCACCTTTATAACCGTTAAAAATAACTTAAAGTATAATTACTTTAATCGTATGGATATTTCCATCTCTCTCAATTGTTTAATTAACTGCTTGTAAGCATTAAAACTTGTCTCTTTTGCTTACTTTAGTTCTTACTTTTAACTAACATTTCATTATCAGTGTATATCAACATCTTGCTGCATGTAAAGAACCAATCAAGATAGCAGCCGGATACGAAAACTCAAAAACCCTGTGGGAAAGATACATGTATGTTACTATCTTTCCTACAGGGTTTTTGAGTTTCTTGGATCATTCTTTTCCATATACATCATATACATGTAGATAGCTTCTCGGGTCACAAACTGGTCATATGAATTCTGATTAAGCAAAACATGCAACAATGTAAACCCACTAGGAAAAATCTACATTGGAAAACCAGTCTTACCATGACTCACGAGAGCTAACGTGGAGCAAACTACAATGTGCCGAGTATAAAGCTTTTGATCATTTACTCAATAAAAAGAATAATACCGCATTGTCATGAGGCCTTTCATCTCTCTCTGGGATGCTGTCTGTTCGACTGAGCGTAGGTAGATGATCAGCAGTTACATAACTGCCTGATTACGCTTCAGAAATACCACCATCAAAAAACACAAGCCATTAAAGTCTATAAAATTGTCTTGTGAAAAATGTCTTTTTATGGGTGTCCAAAATGAGTCAGTGATCAAATTAATCATTCATGGCTAGAAAAACAAGTTGCTTTTACTTGTTTATGACTAACTGGGTAAAAGTTTTTTTAATCCTAAAGCAAACTGGTTAACAGTATCCCATCAAACACTCCAACCCATACAATTTAAACAACTGGTTCTGTTTATTTCTGTGTCAAACTGGTTATATTTTGTAGGCATACCATCAAAATCAGAGACAAACTGTTTGGACATTGGGTTAACTGATGGAATTATGGCATCAGGGATAAAGAACATTACCGAAGTGAAACACATCAAGTCAAAAGGGTTATTCTTGCATTATTTTAGAAAGCCAAAACCTGGCAGTGGGCCAGCCTATGGCAGACTGTTCCAATTAGAAGTTGATTGTTATAAAAGATAGCTGTGGAAGAACCGGATACCTGCTTGCCATCATCAACATAAGCTTCACTAATCTCCACTGAGAATGGTACACTCTGGGAGCTCAGCCGCACACGTAACACCTGCATTGAGATGTCATAACACATAGCATTACCACACATAACATCATCATCATCATCAATCATCATCATCAATCATCATCATCAATCATCATCATCAATCATCATCATCAATCATCATCAATCATCATCAATCATCATCAATCATCATCAATCATCATCATCAATCATCATCAATCATCATCAATCATCATCATCAATCATCATCATCAATCATCATCATCAATCATCATCATCAATCATCAATCATCATCAATCATCATCAATATCAATATCAATCATCATCAATCATCATCAATCATCATCAATCATCATCAATCATCATCAATCATCATCAATCATCATCAATCATCATCAATCATCATCAATCATCATCATCAATCATCAATCATCAATCATCAATCATCAATCATCAATCATCAATCATCAATCATCAATCATCAATCATCAATCATCAATCATCAATCATCAATCATCAATCATCAATCATCAATCATCAATCATCAATCATCAATCATCAATCATCAATCATCAATCATCAATCATCATCATCATCATCATCATCATCATCATCATCATCATCATCATCATCATCATCATCATCATCATCATCATCATCATCATCATCATCATCATCATCATCATCATCATCATCATCATCATCAATCATCATCAATCATCATCAATCATCATCAATCATCATCAATCATCATCATCAATCATCATCATCAATCATCAATCATCAATCATCAATCATCAATCATCAATCATCAATCATCAATCATCAATCATCAATCATCAATCATCAATCATCAATCATCAATCATCAATCATCAATCATCAATCATCAATCATCAATCATCAATCATCATCATCATCATCATCATCATCATCATCATCATCATCATCATCATCATCATCATCATCATCATCATCATCATCATCATCATCATCATCATCATCATCATCATCATCATCATCATCATCATCATCATCATTGTAAAGGTCACCAACAAATTCATTTCTGTGAAGTATGTGAAGCCCATGTTGAAATAATTATAAAAACTCTGCCGAAGGCTTCTAGTAAAACTGTATTTTGAACTGTTTTTAACCCACCGCAAGATGGCGATCTTAATTTTGCTTTTAACCAGACCCTTGTCAGACTGCAACATCGTTAAAATCAACTCCAAAAGAGTTGTCACTTTTAATTAGAATGCACTTTCGGTTTTAACTGAAAGTAGAGGACACGTAATTTCATGCAAACAATTAAAATCGAAGACCTAAATTACCTTTGTATAATCCCGCAAAAAAGCAACCCAGGGTCTCTTACCCATTTAACATTTAAATGACGTAAATTTCCGAGGCAGCATCTGTCACAGAGCGAGCAAATAATAAAATTCCAGAGCGGGATAAAAGCATTAACAGTTGTTTGGTATAGCGCCATCCTGTGGAATGTTTCCGTTACGTGGGACTGTACACACAGGCTTCGTGGACTTTGAACCTTATGGTTTTCATTACGTGGGACTGTACATACAGGCTTCGTGTTGCACACACAGGCTTCGTGGACTTTGAACCTTATGAATAATGGAGCGGACAGTCAGTTAAGGCGCTTTTCTCTATACACGAATTAACTGCGGTTAATACTAGCATTGGCTGTAACACCCATTTAGGACCAGAAGTTAAGGTCATATTGGCATCATTTCTGTGCAAAAGTTTCGGAATGATAACAGAACTACAATCTGATGTAAAAATTACAATGGAATGATCAGTGGTTTTTGAGATATGAATTGTTTAAATATTCAACTTCCGGTTTGAACCGGAAGTCAAGGTCAAATGAGGTCGCGTTCAGTGTAGCGTTTTTAGAGTCATACCAGGCCTATCCGATGATGTATAGATTGTGAAAATCTATTGTGTAGTTTTCGAGTTATGATTTTTTCAAATATTAAACTTTGATTTCACGTAACTCGACACCTGATGACGTCATCATGACATCACTAAGGCGGTGTCTTCTACTCATACATATCTAACCATGTGTGAAGTTTAAAGGTTGTGGGAGACTGGGAAGTGCAACTTTGTTAGCGGACAATCGCGGGGGATAAGAAGAAGAAGTATTAAAAAAAAACACAAAAAAAACCGGAACAATAATAAGAGGTGTTCCGGGCGGATTGCCCGAACACCTAATAATAATAATAATAATAATAATAATAATAATGATAAGAGGGCGGCGGGGGGTTGTTACCTTTCTTGAGGATGCAAGAAAGGTAACATTGCTAGTAACTATAGACCAATCACGTGCTTACCTGTGATGTATAAACTCTTGACCAGTATTATTGCAGAAGACCTCTATCGTCATATGGATGACCAGCAGTTGTTTCCAGAGGAGCAGAAAGGCTGTAAGAAGCGGTCCAGAGGTACGAAGGATCAACTTATCATCGATAAGGCTGTACTGAAGGACTGCAGGAGCAGAAAGACGAACTTGACAATGGCGTGGATCGATTACAAGAAGGCGTATGATATGGTATCGCACACGTGGATAATGGAATGCCTGGATATGGTTGGAGTGGCTGATGCAGTAAAGCATCTTCTAGGTGAGAGCATGAAGACATGGCGAACTAATCTGACGGCCAACAATGATAGTCTGGGCAAGGTATGCATAAGACGTGGGATTTTCCAGGGTGACTCTCTGTCTCCGCTCCTGTTTGTTCCGGCACTGATGCCCCTGTCGATGATTCTGAGGAAGGTGAGTGCAGGTTATGTAATGAAGAAGGACGGATGTAAGATCAACCATCTGCTTTTTATGGACGATTTGAAGTTGTTTGCAAAGAATGAGGCGGAGATCGATTCTTTGGTGCAGACCGTCAGGATTTTCAGCGATGACATCGGGATGCAGTTCGGTCTGGAGAAATGTGCTTCAATGACCATGAAGAGGGGAAAGAGGGTACATTCCGACGGTATCGTTCTGCCAGATGGTGCACAGATGAGGGCTTTGGGTGAGGAAGAGAGTTATCGGTATCTTGGTGTACTTGAATCGGACCATGTCCTTCACGAAGAATCAAAGGTGAGGTTGAGGGCAGAGTATATCAGACGGGTAAAGAAATGTTTGAAGTCGAAACTGAACGGGGGGAACATAGTTAAGGCAATTAACACATGGGCCGTGTCTTTGATGAGGTACAGTGCTGGTATTGTCGAGTGGACTAAGGAAGATCTAGATGTCATGGACAGGAGAACGAGAAAACTGATGACCATGAATGGTATGCTTCATCCGCAGGCGAATGTGAGCAGACTTTATCTTCCGAGGTCAGAGGGCGGTAGGGGGTTGCCAAGTGTGGCAGACAGCGTCAACATCGAGCGCAGGAGCTTACATTGTCATATTAGGAGGACTGAGGAGAGCTTGTTGAAAGTTGTGCATGTAACCCGGAAAAAGGGTACGCTTAGAAAAATAATGAATAAAACTAACAAAAACAATAACTGTTGGGGAACTCGCTTACTAAAAAAAAAATAAGAACAACCAGGATCGTTAGGAAAAGGTCGCGAACTATTCTTATACAAATTGGGACAGAGAAGGAAAATTGGTTTACCTCCAAAGACAAAGTGACTGATTTAATGTCTCAAACAACTTTCCGATGTGATCCAGATAAAACAAAAAAAACTTTAAAAATGTAATTTACAAAAAAGGGTTTAAACAAAACAATTGCTGAGAGAATTTCTTCTTTAAAAAAAAGTAAAATCGCCTAACGAAAACCAACACAACACAATAGTGCCTCCAAACTAAACTAAGAAAAATAGCAGCAATTACATATAAAAACCAGCAATGCAAAATGTTAGAATATACAATAATCCTTGAAGAATAAGGTAATAAACTTATTTAGGAAAGTCCAACAAGTTCAAGCACATTCAAGTTTCTACAAAAGTGCAAAAACTTCAGCAGGAATCTTTTAAATTCAACAAATCTCCAGCAGAAACAAACTTTTCTTTGGAAACCTACCAAAGGTAACACATAGTTTCCATACTTTGTAGAAAGTCCATACAAAATTAGCAATCTTTAGAACAAAATACGTGTATGACTTTAGAGAGATGACAAATACAATACTCGAACATTTCAACTATGTCCGAAACTTTAAAACATCACAGAGTCAAAATGAACTTTCTTCACCAATAATTAATTGATCTGACCTTCTCAAAGAAACTAGGAAATGTTTAAGCATACATATTAAACAATGCAGAAAAATAAAGAGTAATTTAAAGAGAAACTCACCAGAACGATTGAGCGGTATAGGAAAGGGAGAAAGCAGCTGTCCAGTATAGGTGTGTATTGTTCGCTGCTCACCTGCTCACTGACTAGCCAAGCACATGGCCACTGCCAAGCACATGGAGCCCAGAGAAACTGGTCTGGTGCTTTAATACAATTAACTAAAATATGCACAGTGGACTTTGGGTACTAGACACAGAAATCTGGTGCTCTAATAAAATCAACTAAAATATATACAGTGAACTTTGGGTACTAGACACAGGGGTGCCACTCCTAGGATCATTTGGCAAGAAAATATAAAAAAACATATTAATTCTCCAAGGGGGAACTCACAACATAATAAGACAGTGGAATTTCACTCCCTTACACGCAGAAGTACAGGCGAAGTTGGGCCGAAGGAGTACAAGAGGGAAAGGAAAGAGGAAAGACATCAAGATTGGCGGAACAAACCACTTCATGGCCGGTTCCTTAGATGCACTGAAGAAGTTGCCAGCATCAAGTCCTGGAATTGGTTAAAGAGCAGAGATCTTAAGAAGGAAACCGAGGGCTTGATTACTGCGGTGAAAGACCAGTCTCTAAGGACAAATGTAATGAAGGCAAGGATAGAGAAAGCAAACGTCTCTCCTATGTGCAGAATGTGTAATAAGGCGGAGGAGACTGTATTTCATATTGTCAGTGAATGTAGTATGATGGCCCAGACGGAGTACAAAGGAAGACATGACAAGTTGGCCAAAGTGATTCACTGGGATCTGTGTAAAAAGAATGGTGTCCAAGTGACTGCAAAATGGTACGATCATGTTCCGGATAAAGTTGTAGAGACTGACCAGGTCAAGATCCTCTGGGACTTTAACATTCAGACTGATCATGTTATAGAACATAGGCGTCCGGATGTTGTAGTCTTAGATAAGATGAAGAAGATGTGTCATCTTATTGACATAGCTGTGCCCGGTGATATAAGGGTCGCTAAGAAGGAGACGGAAAAGATCCAGAAGTACCAAGACCTGGCCAGGGAACTTCGTAAGATTTGGCAGGTGAAGGTGAAAGTAGTCCCTGTGGTGGTTGGAGCACTTGGCACCATTCCAAAAGCACTGGGGAAACATCTAGAAGAAATAGGGACAAATGTTAGGGTAGATTTATTACAGAAGGCGGCGCTTTTGGGAACAGCGAGGATTCTAAGAAAGACCCTTGAGATCTAAGGCTACGGGACGTAGCCCGACTCGAGGAGTTACCGGCACAGAGGAAAATGTGATCTTTCTTTTGCATGCTGTGATAGAATGAAATGAAATAATAATAATAACTAGACATTATGTGTTACTACTACTACTACTACTCAGTCGACCCAAGTTGTCGCGTTGCCGCATGTTTGAGTTGGGCTCGATGTCTGACACGCCACACAACTCTATCCTGCATACAACTGATTAGCTCCTCCTTGTTGTTTACTCCTGCATCCTCGATCAGGGTCTTGAGCATGGTCTTGGTGGGTCTTCTGGGACCGCGCCTGCCGTGGGTGGGCTCCCACACAATGACTTTAATTGCTGGTAGCTCTGGGTGTCGTAGGCAGTGACCATCAAGGCGCAACCGACGCTCCTTAACTTTCTCACTCAGTGGAGAGATGTTGCCATAAAGCTCCAGGTTGGTGATGTGATCCCTCCAGGAGACATTCTGTGCCATCCGTAGTATCCTGGTGTAGCAACCAATGAGAGATTTGGTCATTGCTTTGTTGAGAGTCCAGGACTTGCACCCATACAGCAGGATGGTTTCGATTGCAGCATGAAAGAATCTCAGTTTTAAACCCTTGGAGAGCTGAGATGTCCAGATCTTCTTCATGTCATGGAGGGCTTTCCATGCGAGCGCCTTACGGACTTTGATGTCTTTCTCTGTGCTCTGCATCCTGGAGCCGAGGTACTTGAAGTCATCCACCTTCTTGAGTGATGCACCTCCGAAGGTCTTAAGCGGAGCATGATCTCCAATGTTATATGCCATGTACTCCGTCTTCTTGGCATTGAGATGGATACCAACCTTCTCACACTCCGACTCAACTCTGCTGAGTAGCTCTTGTGCCTCTTTGATGTTGTCAGACAGTAGGGCAATATCATTTGCGAAGTCTAGGTCGGAGAGGGTCATTGGGCTGATTCTTCTAGATTTTCTTGGGGTGATGGTGAAGCCTAGCTCCTTGTGTTCTTTGAGGGCTTGTCTCAGGGCGTAGTCAAGCACGATAATGAATAAAAACGGAACCAGCGTGTCGCCTTGCAGAACTCCTGCCAATATTTCGAACACATCGCTCACTCTGTCAGGGGTGATAATTTTGGCAGTGGTATTGGTGTACATGGCTTCGATGGCTCGAAGAAGCCGGGGAGGGATTCCATACGCCTTCAAGATTTTGATCATCTTGCCTCTGTGGATGGAGTCGAAGGCCTTTTTGAAATCTATGAAGATCAGTACAGCCGGCAGTAATATACTAATATACGATATACGATAATACGTCGGAGGGCTAAGATCTGTGCGACAGTAGAACGTTTTTCTCTGAAACCGTTTTGATTGTACCTGAGTTTGGGGTCAATGGCTGCTCTGATTCTATTCAGGATCAGCCGGTTATAGGCTTTGGCCATGGTGCAGGTGAGACTGATTCCACAGTAGTTGTCTGGTGAGGTCAGGTTTCCAGATTTTGGGATGGGGATAATGTTGGACAGGGACCACTGGGTGGGCATGTTGTTCGCCATCAGGTCATATTGCAGAACTCAAGCATTATTTCATCAAGTTCAGTTTCTCAACACTTCCGGGGGGATGTCATCTGGGCCCGCCCTTTTCCCCTGCTTGAGAGAGCATTTGACTTTCCTTAGCTCTTCCATCGAGAAGGAGCCATCATCAATGTCAACGTTCGTGAGCACGTCAGCGATCTCCAAATCGTCACCAGTCACAGTAGGAGTTACACAAGGGCACAACCTCACTCAGAAGCAATTAAAGAAATGACAACATTGCTGACATTCTCACAAAACAGTGTTTAGACCTTGCATTTGATTTAAAATATGAATGTATGCACAATAAATGGCTTCTGATGCAAGTGGAGCATTAAGTGCAATAAGACAATGTGGATGCTATGGCATGAAGTATACATTATTACCTGAGATGTAGAAAGTTGAGTGAAATCTTGAAGGTAATGGTGAGTTTGATGGCCAATAGGATGACAAGCTATCCATAAATCCCCTGTAGCTGGGTCTACATAGATGTTGTCTGGACCTGTCCCTAAATCAATCACCTAAATATATCAATGGAAATAGAATAAACACATAATTTGATCACAGTAAATTTGAAGTTGATTGTATAGTTCTGCAAAAACATAAATAGCAGATAAAAATAATTATTTTACACAAACTAAGACTTTGGTAGAACTACAAAAAGTATTCAGATACAGTAAACTGTTATTCAACTGTAGCTAGAAGACATGAATACATGCAATACATTTACGGACACACAAACAAAAGTCAAATAAACCCATTTTTAAAACATTTTCAGAGATAAGAAGTAACTATAAATACATAAATAGTAAACTTGCGGGTACAACCATGTATAAAATTTCTTTTGAGGGAGTGTTGGCTCTGAAAAGAGCCGGTGTGGTCTCGACGTTTCGAACAGTATACTCTGCTCATCTTAAGGAGAATGCTGGACTGCCGGTGGTGATGCTGCTTACGTAAGTAGTGCTTGAGGGATGCACATTAGGGCGGGAAGTGTCCAAGCTTTTCTTGGACAAGGACAAGCAAGACACTCAAGCCAAGGCCGGTGTTTACCGCATTCCCTGCGAATGTGGTAAAGTATACACCGGAGAGCCCGCCCGCAACATATCTACCAGGATCAAGGAACATCAAGCACACGGCAGACTGGGACACCTGGACAAATCAGCCATCATCAAACATTCACAAGAACAAGATCATCTCATCAACTGGAAACAAGCCAAGCTCATCGCACCTGTCAAGTTCTGGTACCAACGCAGAGTCAGGGAGGCAATCGAGATAAAGGCACACAACACAGTTCCACAAGACATCGGATTCTTCATAAACGACATCTGGTCACCACTTCTCAAGCCAACCTTTCCAGCAGCAGCTCACCACAACACTGACACACTCCAGCGCACACACATCCAGCCAGCAACCAACTCCCACTCTTCACCGACCAAAGACAGCTTGGACACTTCCCACCCTAATGTGCATCCCTCAAGCGCTACTTAAGCAGCATCACCACCGGCAGTCCAGCATTCTCCTGAAGATGAGCCGAGTATACTGTTCGAAACGTCGAGACCACACCAGCTCTTTTCAGAGCCAACACTCCCTCAAAAGAAATTTTATACATTGTTGTACCCGCAAGTTTACTATTTATGTTTTTATAGTTACTTCTTATTTTTTCACACCATGCAAAGCTTTAAACACCATTTATTTTCAGAGATGTTTGCAGCAGACACGTTCAGACATTCCATTGTGTTACATGCACAGTGCTTGCACCCACCCATGCACCACTCACACAGAGGAACAAAGAGTACTGGAATTTATGCTTAGAATTCTCCTCTATTCCAAGATTATTGTGAATTCTCCAATTTCAGACCTTTGTCCTTTAAATGTATTAGACAAACCAAGACTACAAGAGATTGTAAGGCTGCCACCATCAGTCCTTCTGATTTGAGGCGTGCGATCGCACCCGCACACCATCGCACGCCTAAAAGCTTCCTCAGGCGTGCGAAAAATCACACGCCTGATCCCTCCATAACGCACGCCTTGGCAAACATTTACAGCGTCATCATACTTCATAATTTGTAAATTAAAATAACGTTGTAAAATTAATTGTTTATTATTTTCAAAATCCTTCAAAATTCTGGCGATAAAGTCCCTAGTCTTGATATTTACAAGCCGCGATCGTTCATTTCAGTAAACAAACGTTAAAACACGCATGCACATTGTTAGTCTGGCTCTCTCCTCCATGTTCCATACCACAATACGTAGGCGAGTAGGGAAACACACAACTCGATTTTCCAGGGGTTAGAAGACGTGCGGTGGAGTCTAATCGCGACCTCCTTCCGGTGATATATTATACAAAATGTTAACCTCGTACTCATAAACACATCGCTCTCGCCGCACAATTTTCCCTAATGTGGGCCGATCGTTCGACCGATCGTTCAATGGAAAATGTATTGCAAAAGAAGCTTTAAATAAGCGATCCTTTATTTACGAATCCATTAAAAATGATTGTTGATGAAAAAAATATTATTTTGTAGGTAAAATAGACCCCCATGGTAATATTAAGGGCAGAAATTAGGGGATAAGATCGTTCAAAAACGCAAGTTTGTGAATTTCACTTCCATTTTTTTTTTATTTTTTTTTTTTTAGCTTCGACAATTGTATGCACTTTTGAGTGTTTAGATAAATAAGTGTATGGGAGATTTTGTTGATAAAGTGTCCAGTGTACAACCAATTGTACCTTCACAAGATCCCTTGCCATGTCGTTTTAAGTACATCACTACCCGCTGTTTAGTTTTAAGAAAACCGACTTTAAATTGACCAGCCAGTACCACAAAAATCACACGCCTAGAAGAATCCAGGTGTGCTTTTTTCACACACCTGGAATTTTCAAATCAGAAGGACTGCACCATTGTATTTGGCATGGGAGGTACATGCAAGTCAGTGATTCACAAGCCTGGACCAAAAGAGATTGTAAGGCTGCCACCATTGTATTTGGCATGGGAGGTACATGTAAGTCAGTGATTCACAAACCAGGACTACAAGAGATTGTAAGGCTGCCACCATTGTATTTGGCATTGGAGGTACATGTAAGTCAGTGATTCACAAACCAGGACTATGAGAGATTGTATTAGGCTGCCACCATTGTATTTGGCATGGGAGGTACATGTAAGTCAAAGATTCACAAACCAGGACTATGAGAGATTGTAAGGCTGCCACCATTGTATTTGGCATGGGAGGTACATGTACATGCAAGTCAGAGATTCTCAAACCAGGACTATGATGAGAGATTGTAAGGCTGCCACCATTGTATTTGGCATTGGAGGTACATGTAAGTCAGAGATTCCAGCATGCCACAGCCGTGGCTTATGGCCAAGGTTTGATCGATTCATGGTTTCTCAAAAGAGAAAATTATTTCCAAGAACATCTTAGGGACCATGGATAAATTAAGAAAGCTTTCACAAAATTGTCACAGCCCTGTGCAACCTTTGGATTTGCACTCCAGTGATTATTAGGTACCCTCATTACCGAACTCAATTGCAATTAACTATTTGTTTACTGATTTTCTGGTGTACTGTATATTTTGTTGTGATTTCCAGTACAGCGCTTTGAGATTTTATGTAAGGTGCTACATGAAGAATAAATTATTATTATTACAATGCGTGGCACTGGGCTGGTTTTCTTTTGTTTGAGCTTGCGGCCGTGCTCGTGACATAATTTATCCATGTTCCCTTATGATAACGTTGGTTGTCTCTACTTGGTTTTAGTCATGGTTTCATTGTGACAACGATATTCCCAGCAAAAAATAATCTCCAGAGTAGAGAAATAGCCTTCGTTCGACGTTTTCTTTCTCATTTTCAATATGTGTGAGACTTGCACAGTCTATTCTGGCCAACTCAGAAGAGACTACTTACCGATTTAATCCATTGTTCTAAGGCGTGTGTGCTAGTCAGATACTACCGCAATGCTCAAAATTTTAATGGATATTTATTGGATGCAGTGTCATTTTAAAATAATCGTTCTCCCCAGCTTGTCCAATTGAGGCAATGTCGTGTCAAGGAGGATAGGATAAATACATGAGTAAGTTGTGAAATCATGAAGATCCTAATACTGCACTGTGTGCTAGAGCTGGTTGTACTCACCTGAACAGGTGTCAAGGAGTTGTCAGATTGACGCTCATAAACTGTCAATACACCAACAAGGGGAGATGCAACATAAATAAACCTGTCAAAACAAACACAGAAAGCATACAAGTTACATCAAAGACACTAGTTTCATAGTCATGTGGTTGAACTACATGCAGAACATACATGTAGACACAATCAGAGTTTGGAAATAAATCATGATGGAAACAATATTTGACGATTACACATTTAAGATACTACCACTGACCACTGGGGAAAAAGTTTTGTCTACACCTTGCAGTGATTTTAACCTCACAAATTAAAACATTTAAAGCACAAATTATGTTACAATTTTGTTGAATTGAATTTGAAATTGGTGTTAATTGAACCTACAGCGATGATCAAACATAAGTACCCAAATGAAGAATGGATACCTGAATGTCACTCACTCCAACTTGAAATCGCTTGAGAAATGTTTTGAAAAAGGGCGGGAATATGTTCAAGCCAGATGGAGCCAGTTGTCAGGAAGCCTAATTGTTAGTTGTGAGCGAGGGCTTACAAGGAGAACTCTTGAGTAATGGTTGACCAGAGCTACATTCTCTGAAGCAACTTGATCGCTGATGTCTCACCGATTAGGTGGAAACCTGGTACCATTTCATAACCTGTGCTTAATGTAATCACAAAAAAGTCTACTTTTAACTTACACCAGACCAGTGAAAGAGTGACTGTGCCACTAGTTGTTATAGCACCCTCATGTTTGGCCTTATATGTTTTGTTTTCATGTGTGTTACTAATTTTGGTTTTACCCTTACACCGATGTGTGTTAGCACTGTATACTCAGTACTTTCCCGAGTTCTGTGAAAAAAAAAATATATATAGTAATATGTCTGTGATTTTTTTCACAGAACTCGGGAAAGTACTGAGTATACAGTGCTAACACACATCGGTGTAAGGAAACCAAAATTAATATTCTTTATCCCCGATGCAAAAATTAATATCTATTACATGTGTGCTACATTGTTAATGAATAAAGCCTCTTGTAAGCCCACTATATGGTGTTCTGCTGTGACTAGTTTGTGTTGAAGTATCCTCTGTTTACCTTAGAGTGGTTGCAGCGTTTGGAAACATCCCTGGCTACCATAAAGGTGAAAGAAAGTGCAGTTTTCAACACAATGTGGCCTTTCACATTACAGGTGAGCAGCCGTTGACTTACATTTGCCTGATCGTATCATACATTTTGCATCCGCTTGAGGTTTTTTTAAAAGCTGTAACATATGGCTACTACACACCTTGCACCGATACAGTGGTGCTTGAGTAAAATTGAAACAGTGAACTCATTTGAAAATTTGCCTCAGAACTTGACTACACCCTCCCCCTTGAACAGAATTTTGCCTAATTCTGCTCGATGGCTCACAAGAGAAAAGGGCTCAGGCCTCTCCCCTCCGTGGATTCACTAATGATACTGGTGACATCCCCTAGCCCCAACATCAGACAGCCCAACAGAAATTCAACATGCTTCAGTTCATGCTGGGACAGATTGCCAATTATTGCCCTGTTATCTCGCGAAACACGGTGCACACTTACATGACTTTGCTGAAAATTGTCTCAAACAGGATGAACACCCAGAGGACTTATCTCAGTGCCTCGTGGTATTTGAGGATAATTTGCTGCAGTGCAATGGTGGAATCTCCCACCACGGTGGAGAGATCACTGAAGATAAAGATCTTTGAACTTTCCTTTAGAAATTTGTTTTCCTTACCTGGCTCTGCCTGATACACACCAGTCTGCCAAAATTTGTGAAACAGCGGTACAGTACTCAATTACACTCTTGCACTTTAATTTCAATCTAACAGGAAATTTCCCAGGCCTTGGACAAATAAATCCTCACATGATTTTCACAAATGAGTACCTGAAGAGTAGAGACATTTCCTATTGACTCACCTTTTATCTCGGGAGATATTGATTCCATTTGGTCCAAATCCTCTCTTGACAACCGCAGTTCCATGTCCAACTTTTTCATCATAGAACACAACATTACCCCACGGGAATTTCAACAGCATTTCTAGAAATCTTCTTACAAATTGATTGTTGTATCCATCATTTGTGAAGTAAATTGCATCAGGTCCCACAGCAACCACATTATTGACACTGTAAAATGTGTATTTCAGGAAGTAATATGACGATAAATACAAGGTGCAACAATTTAAATCAATGTACATGTATTTGTGAGGTTCAAGGTTCAATTAGAGATATTGATTACTCTCAAAAATAACAATGAAAAATTGAAAGCTTGAAAAGAACTGGCTGTAGCAGCCAGTTTTAAAGTAAATGCATTAGTATGTGAACATGCAGGTAAGAAAACAATTGTTGTTAAAAAAACCCTTTAAAAACCATACTACAGCAATAATTCACGTACATAATAATGCAGTGAGACCAAAACCTTGAGAGTTGTACTGTCTTTAGATAGCATATTATTAATGTCACAGCTGAGTGTTTCGTTAGATCAGTTAGTATGAAATACAACAGGATCAGAGGCTGAACAGCAAAATGTAAAATAACATTGATGCTGTAGAAACACCTCAGCCATTCTTAATACATTCTAGCTAACCAATGATATCACCAAATTATGTTCCCACATCCCCTGTTGACTTTAACTCAGCTCCATGACCTTGATCTTTGACTTTTTCACCTCAAACAATCCCAACTTTACTTTTCCCAAAAGGCAACCCCACACCAAAGTTACAAGTCCAAACGTCACTTCTTACTGGAGTTATGATCTGGAAATTACCTATAACTCACACTGTGACCTAGACCTTTTACCTTCTCACCCCAAAACAAACCCAACTTTCCTTCTCACAAGTGCAACCCAAGTTACAAGTCACAATGTCACTTCTAACTTTTGTACACAGCGAACAGGTTTCAGAACAACTACACAAAGAGAAACATCATCAACTTGTTTTTCCATCTAATCTCCAGGCATTTGGATGGCTTTATCTCCAGTTGTTGAGAGTTCTTGCCGTCAATCCAGATCAAATATGTCCTTCCTTGAATGTCATTTAACCAGTTTTGCCCCGGTTTATCAGAAGTTTTCCTGTAACATCCACAGGTTTAATTATCAGAACATCTCGGCAATTGTTTTGAGAATAATGTTGTAAAAATAAAACACTAACTAAATGATGCAAAGCTAACTAACATTCTCATAATTTGCACTGGGATTTACTTTTCTGTTTTGAAAAAATCTGAAAATAGCCCTCTTTGTTCACCGTGACTCATGCAGCACCTCGGCCCAACACCCACCACCCCCACCCCCTCCCCACAAACACAAAAGGACACTTTGAATATGACTTATCAGGCCTCCATGTTCGTGTCCTTGCAACATTGAGTAAATTATGTACATATCATTACCTTCTGAGGGAAGGCCCAGTAATGGAGTGCAGAAAGGTCAAAGTTCGCTTTTCCTCATCAAATTGAAATACTTCAATTGCTTCATGGGTCTTCTTGTGATTCACAACAAACACTCTGGCTGTGTAATAAACCAAATTAATTGAAGAATATAATAGAGGGTCTGAGCTGCTCGTTATGGGACTACATAAAGAACCAAATAGGCCAAGATGTTAATGGCATTGGTAACATGTTGTATTCACAGGCCATTGGAACATTCAGTCACTTTTGGCGTCAATGCATTAAATACTAGTATTTAATGCATTGACGCCAATGAATAGTTATTCAATACCAAGAAAACACAGGCAATGTACATGTACATCAACACAATACTGTCTCTTTGTGAAAACTGTACAAATGTAGTCTGTGTGCAGCGCCTTGTGTGTAAACTTTTTGGCTGTTTGTGAAACCCAAAAGCTGGAGCACTCGCATTTGGCACTGTGCTAGCGGATAAATCAACGCGGTCACGTAATACACATTTCGGCTATTTGTGTAAATGTCATTCCAGGTTCAAAGGTATTTTTTACCTTTCATAAAACACTGTAGGTCAAAGTTTTTGTCGCTTCGTGAAAATGCAAAAGCCAGAGCACTAAAGATTGACATTGTGACAGCTGTATTATCTACGTGGTTGCATACATACAAAGTGACAAAAAGCATTTGAGCTCTTCGTGAAAACACAATTCCAGGTTCTTGGTGTTTTTGCCTTCCAACAACTTACATGTAGCACAACTAAGAAACAAGATGATTTTGAGACCTACATGTAAATTGTTAGATACTGATCAACAAAATCGAAACCACAAAAAAAGTCAAAATTAGTTTTCCCACCAATTTTTAATGTTTTGGACACTTCGTGTTGTTGCTAACGAAATTTAAAGGTTGTGAATGTTTCTTACTTTGAGACAGGTCTTGCCATACACCGATGCCATGAGGTCTGAAGTCAGATTGATCAAATGGTCCAAGAATTGGAACTTCACTCACATTTCCACTGGGGTTGTTCAGATCAAATGCATAAATATGTCCTTTCCATTTCAATGCTGAAGGATCCATCATAAATCCAGCTTTTCCTATATCTATTCCCTTTACATGAATACAAAAAGATGACAGGCCTCATGTAATATCTTATCAAATAAGCAAAATTAGTATTAAAAAATTTAAAAAGAACTAATCCATTGACTTACTAGGCCCTAATTGGTTTAATTAAATGTAGAGGGCTTACATGTATGCTAAAATGGCTCGTCATTTCCTTCTAAAAGTTTGAAAGTGTAAACAGTTAAAAAATATCCCCCAAAATACACATTTTTAGACTGTGCAAGTCTTGTGTTTTCAAACTTCCGGGACCAAGTTAGTCCCAACCATGTTGAGTTGTACGAGTGCGCGATTCTCTTTCTTCAAATACTTAAATAGTTTAATGGCTGTAAAAAATATACAATATTGTTGGGGAAGTAAACTTTAGCCATGAAATATATTAAAGTAAAATAAGTTTAACAAATCAGCAACAAAAAAACCCCAGAGAATAAGACCTGACCTCCATCTTTGGTTACTTGTACACAATTAAGACTTTTGCCCAATTGACATTGATGTGATCATTAAACCCACGTAATGTGTGCACAAATTAAGTAGGATTTGAAACTTTGCATGGCAGTGCATGGTGGAAGACTAAGAGAGGTTTGTGGTAACACCATGTGAAAATCTCTTTTGAGTAGTGTAGGTTCTGAAGTACGCTCTGATCGTCTTCAGCATTCTCCTGAAGATGATCAGAGCATACTGATCGAAACGTTGAGTCGTTAACCACCGGTTCTTTTCAAAACCTACACTACTCAAAAGAAATTTTCACATGATGTTACTGCAACCTCTCTTAGTTGTGCACAAATTGGGGGGTGATTGGCAAATAAAGTAAAAAAAAAAAAAAAAAGTATCCTTGTCCCAAGTTATTTTTGTCAATGTTAATTTTCCCATTTTTGGGGCATTACATAACAATTGAAATTATTTATCAAAACTTCTGCGAGTATTTATATTTCAGAAATTTTGTATTTATAAATAGAATTTGAAATGAAGACTTTGTTTCAAAGAAAAAAATACAGTCTTCATTCAAGATGTTCTCTCATTGATTGATTATTTTCTATACATTTACACATGTCTTCTGTACTTAACCTGTTTGTAATACAAATTGAAATGAATGTAAACTTACCGAGGTTATCAAAGCAAGGCCACTTGTTAATACATGAATATCTTCTGAACCTGTTTCTGTAAAATGATATCAAAACAAACAGCTCTCAAAAACATGTTTGAGCAATAGTTGTAAGGATTTGCATGACCATCATAATATGTCCATATTTTACTAGGTACTTTTGTAATAAATATCTTACAAATTAAAAAAAAAAGTTATTCTAATGAAAATATTTCACTAGATTTAAATGAGATTTTATTTAATTTAATTAAATTCGATTTTATTTTTATTTTCAACTGTAGAGGCCACTGTGAATTTGTTGCATGGTGATTGGCCTGGCATGCTGACACTACAGTGTATAATGGCAATGTTCAGGTCAACCATGGGAAGCTCTCGGTGTACAGAAAGGTAAATGATGACTGAAACTCATTAAAATTGATTCATAATGTTAACAACAAAATATTTTACTCAGTTTGAAATGGTTAAACATTGATTAATTTGAAGTACAATGATGATAACATGAAGTTTTTGCTGATTATTTATTTTGTGTTCATTCAAAAGCCTTGGAGGATTTAGAATGGGACAGACATTTAATCCCAATTATCTGTCTAACATGTACATTACTTATTTCCCCTGCTAATTGCCTCAATACCCAGAAGAATGTATCAATGTAGATTTCTACCCTTGATAAAAAGCTAACAATGCACCATCTTGAAGTTATTCCCTTTTTGCTTTACAGCCCATCCTGTCTGTCGGCGTGATAAATACCGTCTCCCCTACCCTTATATAAATTCCCTTGTTACTAATTGTACTTAATTTTTGGATATTAAGAACAAACATTAAACTGCCCAACCATGATCTTGTAAAATTTCTCCTTTTCATTCCTGATCAGTTGTATGTAATAGTACAGAGAGACCCAAGTATCATTTGGGTTGTCATGTGTGATTTGACTCTAATGTAGTCTTGACAGGTTACTTACCAATTCCTGGTACAACTCTGCATGGTCCTGGGCGGTGGTTATATGCCCACTTATGAAATCCCAAGTCATATCTACAAATTCAAGAATCACACAATCATAAAAAACATGACAGCAGCTCCATAAATATTGAACAGATTCTCCAAAAGTACTTGAAGTATGAAATGAGAAGCCTCCCTGATGACCACAAGGTGTATACTGTACATTATGGACTAGAGTTGTATACACATCTAGTAATAAACTACATTTTTGTCACCATTATTGTCACCATTATTGTCGTTATACCGAACTTTGAGCACACCAGTACAAACTGTGTTGTACTTGATTTAGTGACTTGTATGCAAAATTTAGGCTACATTATTTGTCTCCAGGGCTCACTCTCCACACAACCACAGCAAACACTTCCTAGTAAAAATGTAGCCCCATCATTATTGTAGCCCCAAACTTGTATCTAAATGCAGCCCCAAAGTAGCCCCAAATTTGTACTTAAATGTCGCCCCGACAGTAACCTAAAAGTAACCTCTAGCCCTTAACTTGTACCTAGATAGATTCTGCAGTTTCAGGACTGGAAGTTTCACTCTGTATCCATAAGATAGAGTAAGGCTTCCAGTGTCAAACATCAATCAACGGCAGTGTGCTCCCTCCCTACCTGCAATATTCATCTGTGATATTATGGTATTAGTCTGTATAATTATTACTTGATGACAATGATTTACGAACTAATTAGGCTTAAAGTATTTTCCTTTAAAAAAAATAAAAGGAATGGTTTTTAGTGAGTTTGACATTTCAATCAGTTTTTGTGGTAAGCATGGTAAACACCAAATGATGTCTTTTTGCCATGTTAAAAGTCCTAGACCTCACTCACTGGTACCGTCTGTGTACTCAATTTTGTCTGAGTGACCTGGTTTTCATTTTGTTGGCAGTGAACCTGCCTGCTAGTAATTTACACTTTTGGGATGGAAACCTGTCAAACAACTTGCAATAAAGAACATTCATTGTAACTTTTGTTCATGAACCATATGGAGCCCCATCCCCCATCCTCAACGTCCTTAGAAGGGTCAACATAATATGAGACGTTCTGTTCGGTATGCTGGTGTATATGATCACGTGCAACAGCATACTAACAAGGACCTGATAGGTCCGTTATGTCAGAGTAATACAAATTAACACAGCTTGCATTGCTTTTTAATATCAGTACTAGGCCGATACTATTATTTTTTTCCGACATCAATGAATTGACAATTTACAGTAATGGATTAGATACAATCAGTTTTATAATTACTCACTTCCTATAGGGCCTATGTGAGGATGTCTGTCATGGTTGTATGACTTGGTTCTTTCAGACAGGCATATATGAGCATGAGATTTGGGGTGTTTGTTGGGAAACGAACTTCGTCGGCTCCCCAAAGCATGATTTGTTTCGGGGATGGTTCTTGAGTGATATACATGTACCGGAGCAATTTGGCACATGCTCGATCTGCTCCAGGGCCCAATTTCATATCAAACTGTACGCAGAAAAACAGTTTAGCAAATTTCTTTGCAATGCCCCAAAAATGAGCGGGGTACCAGTCACAATGATGAAAACTTGATGGTCTTTTGGCTGGTTGTGTTTTTCTGATAGGCAAGATTTGTCAAGGTTTATTAAATTTGTTTGTGCTCACAGGCTTTATGAGATTCGGCCAGAATTACCAACGCTTCTTGTTGTAACAAAGAACGAGCAGCAACAATGTATTGTAGCATGCGCCACCAGACAGTGCACACAGACGGAATGCAAAAAAGGACACGTTACATGTATTTCATTTTTCCCATACTACAAGAACAATTTAGTTAAAACTCAGCTCAACTCAGTTCAATCTAAATTTGTTTAAATGTTTGCGATGCACATTAAACCCACAGTCTTTTGCAGGGATCCAACCGCAATAAGCTGGAGCTTACATGTATATGGAAACCTTTAAAGGAGAGGGTACCTTCTTAAACTAATTAGTCATCCACTTCACAAAGAAAATTACTATAGCAAGCATGTTCATTGCCAACGATATGATACCTAGGAAAACCAGGTCACTTAGACAAAATTGAGTACACAGACGGTACCAGTGAGTGAGGTCTAGGACTTTTAACATGGCAAAAAGACATCATTTGGTGTTTACCATGCTTACCACAGAAACTGATTGAAATGTCAAACTCACTAAAAACCATTCCTTTAAAGGAAAATACTTTAAGCCTAATTAGTTCGTAAATCATTGTCATCAAGTAATAATTATACAGACTAATACCATAATATCACAGATGAATATTGCAGGTAGGGAGGGAGCACACTGCCGTTGATTGATGTTTGACACTGGAAGCCTTACTCTATCTTACAGATACAGAGTGTTATACAATGGAAACCACGCAATCAACTTGTCCTCGGTAAAATTTTGGAATAAACTTTCAACTGAACATCTGACAGACTTCCTTTGATAATTATCATGTTTGTGGCTAAGAACAATTAACTATTGTATAACAATGTAAGATTTTACAGCCTCTTTTTCAAACAACCATAACAGTTAGTTTGCCAAGGATAAACATGATGTTTTATTGCAAAACATTTATCTGGGGTTTTTGGTCCTTTTTCTGATTCATAGCTGTTTTGGACTTGCCAAATCTTTTGACAAATATGAAATTGCATCCTGAAAGTAACTTATAGCACTAGAGTGACACCATGTGGTTACATCATCACATACACAAGCACATAGGCCTTGGTTAATAACCTGGTATGAATCATGTACTTACATTATAGACAACACATGTTGGAGGACCAGTAAAACTGATACACCTATGATTACTGTTTTTATCATTTTGATGAAAGATGAGAAGAGACGACGTTGATTTTCCTTGATGTGGACTGTTCCTGAAATCAAATTATACGTTATAATTAAAATCAGTACAACAAAACTTGTGATCACACATTTCTCAGAAAAAGAGTTTGCTCACATGCTTGCTTATCTAAATAACCAGACATGTACAGTACTAGCGTTCCCTTATTTCAGCATCGCATATTTGTCTACTTTATTCTTTCAACTTTCTGGCAACATGCTCTGGTTTTTAGTACCACATCGTATCCTCACACTTGTTAAGTTTATTTATCTCTTGAATCATTCATAAATTAGGCAAACAGAAAAATAGAGAAAAATAAACATTTTACTTTACTTGATGACTTGTCGGAAACAGGAAATAATCAAGGAAAATAATTGGTTCACTGTAGGTTACCCAGTTGTTCTAAAGATAACAGAACTCCAGCAATTAGCATTCACTAAAAAGTTATTTATTTATAGCCCATGACCTCATCATATACATGTAGCAAGGCTAGGTGGCCTATTAATGCCACACCATAACACCCCCTTTCCTTAAGATAAGGGACAGTCAGAACTTAACTTGCTTGTAGCTGAACTTTTGCCTAAGACCTATGGACGTAGTAGCAAGATAACTGTATAGGTAGCATAATGGTGATTAAAAAACGCTAACAACTTTTTTCCCTCTGCACATTAACTCTACAAACTTTTTAAAAAACCAAAGCAGATTGAAAAGAGCTTCAATATTTCAACACCACTTATTTTAAGAAAAGTGTTCGCTCAAAAAAAAACCAGACCAACTGTTATAACATCAACTTTACCAAACTGAAGAATTCTTGTGTGTCACAAGACCAACCTTATACGTGGTCTTGGATTTTTAAAATCAAAATAAGAGGACAACGAGAAATTAGGCTACACTAGAAAACTTAATACTCCTGGCGACTACAAATAACTACAATACCAAATGATATTTAAATTCAATGCAAGTAAACAAAACTTAATACAAAAACCGGCTCGAATCAACCATCCTCATTAAAACAAATAAAGCTCAAGAGTGAGCAGTGACTTGGATGGTCTGGGTACTCCCTCATGCCTCTGGCCTCCAGTGGGGTTCGCCATGCCTTGCCTGGCGGACTGACCTCTCATGCCTCTGGCCTCCAGTGGGGTTCGCCTTGCCTTGCCTGGCGGACTGACCTCTGGTCCCTCTGGCCTCCAGTGGGGTTCGCCTTGCCTTGCCTGGCAGACTGACCTCTCGTCCCTCTGGCCTCCAGTGGGGTTCGCCTTGCCTTGCCTGGCGGACTGACCTCTCATGCGTTTGGCCTCCAGTGTGGTTCACCTTGCCTTGCCTGGCGGACTGACCTCTCATGCCTCTGGCCTCCAGTGGGGTTCACCTTGCCTTGCCTGGAGGACTGACCTCTCGTGCCTCTGGCCTCCAGTGGGGTTCACCTTGCCTTGCCTGGCGGACTGACCTCTCATGCCTCTGGCCTCCAGTGGGGTTCACCTTGCCTTGCCTGGCGGACTGACCTCTCGTCCCTCTCTCTCTGTCGGGTGCTTTAACTCAAGTTCCAAAACCTTAAAATTTACAAGCAATTACGCTACACTGTAATTCTCATAATTAACGATAATTAAGTAAGTGCTCACTGAATTTCCAGTGCGTCATTCAAATATTGATTTGCACCACATTGCGTATACTGGGCTGTATGTTTTCCAAATTAAACTTAAAGAAGAATAGAATTCTTTGGCCAACCTACACTGACCTACAACTCCTCCTAGTCTCATTATTTAATACAAGATGCTCAAAATATTGAAATGCAAAATACAATCTATAATCTGCAGTTTACGTTTTCCACAACTTTCACTAAATGCTTTGAATAAGATATTCGTAAAACGACATACAGGTTTTACCCTGGTTTTAGCTGAGGTGACGAGGCTGCAAGACCATAAATCAGATTTTCAGCTCTCTGACCAGTAGTCTACCCTGAGTTGCTCTCTAAGATATCATTGCACTCCAAATACTGATAAACTGAAACCAAGCCCCCTACCCTCAGGTAGCAACAGGGGTTACTCAAGGGCCTCAAATTGCCCGGCGTGACTTTGTCTCTCGTTTTGCAGCCAAGTGCCTAACCAAAGCCCTTTCCTCGCCTTAAATACTTTGGTAGGAGGAATTCGAAGAATTTGAAAACTATTCCAAAACTTTTTGTTCCATTATGGAATACAATAGTAACTACCTTGTACTTCCGATATTACAACTTGTTGAATCACCAAGTATAATTTACAGGGCTCCCATTCCTGGGTCCGAATTCATTAACTCCTCAATTATTCACGGGGAATAGTTATTTTGAAATCACATTGTGAAATCACATAGTGCCTGGTGGACTGACCTCCTCTCTCTCTCTCTCTCTCTCTGGAGGTTGCTCTATTTTAAGAAAAGTGTTTGCTCAAAAAAAACAGACCAACTGTTATAACATCAACTTTAACAAACAACTGCAGAGTACTTGTATAGACCAAGCAATGTTCTTTAGGGTTTTAAGCAACCGAAAGTCAGCTTTATAATTCAATAAGTCTCTTAGGTAGTCTGCAAACACAACCGGAACTGGTGGTGGTAGTGTTAGTGTTCAGTTCTGGGGGTTTTTCTGTCAGAGTGAAAGGCACATCGTGTGTCTTTACGACTGAGCTGGCGACATTAGGACTGGCTGGCTTTGTTGCAGGTTGTAGTGATGTGAGCTGAGGTGCACTCACACACGTGGCTGGAGTTATTGGTGTTTGTGTGTTCTCCGGACTGTCTCGGATGTTTACGCGGTTGCGTCTGAGCATTTGGTACCCTTACCGTGAAACATCAACCGACAACAATGGCGTTGTCAGCCGTAGAATGCCTGTGTAGTTATGTACAGTTTATCGTGCGTGTAGCATAATGTCAGCGGATACTTTGCGTGAAATGTACATTTTTTCTGATTGCTGACAGCTTACCATGCTTGACAGGATCAGGCTGTACTGCCGGGGGATGCGTAGTGATCCCTTCTCCAAAATTGCAGAGGATTTGGCCAGGTGTTTGCCGTGGATTCAGCTGACACCATGTTCTGAAGATGGCAGGACTCCAGTAGTAGCATTCACTGAAAGTGGTTTATTTATAGCCCATGCATCATACAGCAAGGCTACAATGGCCTACTAATAATGCAACACCATAACACCCTTATTTAACTGCAGTATTTAGCAGTAAGCACAATTCTTGATCAGATAAGGCTGAGTTAAAAACAAAACATGTTTAGCGCCTGGGTGCCTGAAAAAAGGAAGCCGGAGGGGCTAATTATATAATTTATATTTTCAAGTTGGACGCCGTCTTTTTAAAATTTCGAACAACCATTGGTTTTTCCACTGTTTGACACACAATAATGAAAGAAACATGTTAGACAAGACATTGAGCAAATTTTCATAGTAGTTTTATTGAATGGTTTGTTCAGTATTAAAAACCCTGCTGTAGTTCACTTTCACAAGAATAAATGTAATGTGTAACTGAATGAATGCTTTTTAACCATGTAACCAGCACAGGCGAAGCTCTGACTTGCAATTAAGTTTTCTGATGTAGCCTATCTGCTATCAGTTGACATTTTATGATTTTTAAATCTCATTTTGAATTGGTAATAATTTTGAAAAATATCCATGCGGCCCTAAATAAGCAAGCGGGCGGGGAGGCTAAACATATTTGGGGTTTTTTTTTGCTTCAAATAGCTTTATTATAGTAAAAAATTTCCTTTTTTCAAATATATTAAAATTATACATCAAATTAAAGGTCTCTTCAGGAGAAATTCAATGGTGCAAACGCCATTGTCATATGTGCTTTCGTTAATGAGTTATGCCTTTCTAAAGACACCATACACGAGGTGCTCTTCTGGTCGCCAACTGAGGTAAAGAGATTGTTAAATTAAGACCCCCCGGACTGCTAAGGCATTTCAGCCCTATCTCTAAGTGCACTCAAAGGTTAAAAAATGAGATTTTACCGAGTACCGTGATTGAATTAAAACCTCCATTAAAAAAATGCGCGACCTCGCGCAGGAACAAAACCCAACTTTTCTTACTCAAAAATGGACAAGGATTTTACTGATATAGGTTTGACAGCATACCCCGCCGTCGCTGAATGTAAAAATTCCTTTAAAATATGAAATTTAGTTAAAATCTTGGCCAAAAACGGTAAAAAAATACGTACAAACCTTATTTATTCACCGATTGAGACGGGAAAAAAAGCACCGTAGACTTTTCAATCCTCTCTCTATCAATAGATGGCAGTATTTTTCGATTAGAAGTCAAGAGAGGGCAGTATAATTAAAAACGGTCAGAGCCAATTTATCTCTCAAAAAAGTTCAAAAATGGCTGCGCTCGCGGTCGTCGCGTCGGTGACCATCTCTTAATTTTTTTGATGTGTGAAAAAGTGAGGTAAAGTTTTGCCTTTTTTCGAAGAGATTATGAAAGAAGAGAGTTTTATTGACCTACATGAGTGATTTGAAGCTCAGACAGCATGTTAGTTCGAAGCAACAATCATTTGAAAAACCTCTTTTTTGTGTGCGGCCAGAATAGGAAATGTCAATATCGCGCTACCTCTAACCAAAACTACCTCCATGCTCTAACAAAGCTACTTCAAAGATGTTTAATACCAGCCTTTATGAACTGACCAGTTATAATTTTTGTTGAACATGTTGAATATTACTTTTCACTTCGACATAACAAAATCACACCTGTATTTTAACTAAATTCTTCCATCTCCGAAAATATGCTTGTGTACGGCATACAATTGGAGATGTGTTTCATATCATCACAGTAATGTAATCAGAAAGGAGTTTTTTCATATTGTTCCACAAAGAATTTTCCCCCACAGGAGGAGCTAAATCCAATGTACTTGTGATATTCCAATGTTGCGATCGTTGGCAGGATGGATAGGGTTACAATTATTGCAAATAAATCCAATGATAAACTGTGTAATATGAAAACATTAAACAAGGAAGGAGGATATTGCCTACCATGGCTACCGGAGACCAATACAAGAATTAGTATTTATTTTGAAATATATATGGAAATCTGTGTCCCCCCCCCCCCCCTCTCCCCGGGAGATCCTGTCCCCTATGGCTTGGGAAATTAACATGGGCTGGACTGGAGGAGGAGGATTCAAAAGCATACACTATCAGAAGAGGTTTGTACACACTTCGCCGTATGGGACCGAGGTCGAGGACAGATTCCCCTACCACACCGGCTATGGAACCATACACTAGTCACTACAGATACATGACACGACAGACAGAGTAAATGAGCGCAGCAGCAGTCATATCGTTGATTTGAAAATTGCACTACCTAGCTAGTTTATGTTTTCTTGTTTTTTAATTCAAAGAAAAAGCAATGTACCCGTAAAAACTGGCAGCAAGAAGAGGATACTTACAATACAAGAGTAGCCAATCAATCGGAGTGTATGACTATAATGACTAGAGTGCTGCTGTCACACAGAGAGAGTGACGAGTATTGTAGACTATGCTGCACTATGGGGCCGGCTGGGAGCTCCGAGTTGTTTATCTTTTTCTTTTTTAGTGGGAAAAACCACAGACATATAATACCTATAGACCGACAGCACCTATGGAAATCAACGTCTGGATACCGTAATTTTGAAAGTACCCGACCATACCCAAACTATGGGCAAAATCCGCGAAAACGCAAGCAAAAACACGTGTAAAGCAATTGGCGAGCGGGTGGATGATGATAGAAAATGTGTGTTTTAAGGGTGAAAAAATCACCAACAGACTTGGAAACAATGTTTAATCAACAACTAGATACCTTTTCTCACGTTAGTTGTTTGCCGTTTCTCCTCTTTTTACTGAACTTTCTCCAAATCGATAAAAGTAGATGGAATTATTCTTCGTATCAACAAAAATTCGTTCGTCAAACACTTTCCGGCCAAAGTGCGCGTCGGTGCGTGTTTTGCGCGGACGCTGATGACGCGTACCGCCTATAGATTAACGTGCTACTGATATACGCGATTGTTTGAAGTGCATTCCACGCGAGCGTACGCAAAACGTGCCGAAGGCATGCATGCAAGGCGGGCCGAATTGTGCACAACGTTGTGTTACAGAGCAAGTCCAGGGGTTATTTCCCGAAAATGAAGTTATAGAAACGACGTTTTATACGGTTAAACCTCAACGCCCAACATTGTAAACGGCTGTGAATGTTCATGAAGTGTGGTTTCTTAAATTTCAAGGTAAAAACTAGATTTTCACAATGAAAACGACACAAACGTGTAGAAAGTGACAGTCCTGTAGGCCTTGGCCTAGGCTATATGTATAATAATTTTGTTTACACATTTTTACGATTTCCTCCCCCAAATCAGCAAAAGTTAATCAAACAACTTTTTTGACGACTCCAGTTATTACAAGAATTTCCTTAAATTCCATCACTTAATTTACAATCCATCATCGCGTCAATATCTCCTGTAAATTCAGAAAAAGTCCATGAAAACGGGACCACTGCCTCGCGGCTATGCCTAAACGTGTACAAAAAGTGTTGACGCGTCTTCACTTCCGCCCATAGTTTGAGAAAGTCCAAAATTTCAGTTTAGCGCCCCCGCTGTGGTAGACGGAAGATGAGACCAAGTAGAGGACCCTACGTCATCACAGCGATATGAATAAAACATTTCGATCGGGTTATAATTAGCATATTTATAATTGTGCATGGTCGTTGTGTAAGTACAGTAAATAAATGCCTTGCGTCCATATAGTGTTTCATGTCACTACATACATATCATGTACATGTACGTGTACATAAGACGTTCTGTTCTAAATGTACTGTTATTAAACTAATTTCGTCTGATAATTGGGAATTAGAATCGTGAATAGAAAGTAAAAGACAAGTTTATAAAATATGGACAACAGGACAAGCACTAGTGGTTCAGTTCTCCAATCTTATAAATTTATTTTCCTTCATTTCAAAAAGAAAGTAGGCCTTTGAAATGTAACAGCATGCAATTCATTTTTCTTTTGTGTGCTGCAACTCTTGGATACGACTGAGTCGGAAAAGTTGACCATTTTCTACAGTAATTTAGTTTAACAGTTTTATTTTTCCACTTAAAATGTGTGAGCTACTTAATCACTATCAGTACAACGTATTCACCTCTGACAAGATAGAAACCACACTTTAAAGTTAGGATTGCCATTTCCCAAAGCTTCATAATGTCATGGTCTATATGGTCTCAATGACTTTAAACCACCGGACAAATCATTAATTAATAATGACTCAAATATAAGCACCTTTTTGTGTAAAAAAAGCCTCAAAAGTCAGTTTTATCCCTAGAAATACATATAAAATTGTTGTATATTATTTAATTATGTAAAAATCATCAAACGATATAAGGAAATTATTTGTATGTGTTACATTATTTAACTCAATGTTCATGTTAACAAGGTTTTTTTCCAGTTTTTCACTCATTTCCAAAACATAATTACTTCAAAGAAATGTTTTATCTGTTGTTATGGAATGCTTCTGTAAAGACATTATTATTATTATTTTGTTAAATGAGTAGCTTTAATTATTTCTTATAAATTTGAGCTGTTTAAGATTTGCCCTTTATCCATGAAAAGATAAGATCTGTGCAAGGAATGACCACCCCAAGTGCAGGCAGGACTGGGGTGGGATAGGAGACCACTTGCCAGCTAACACTCACTTGGGTTGTATACAGTTCCTCTTTTGATTTGATCTTATATGTATATAGTTACTCTTTTATTAAAGTGATCTATATTTGAGTCAGGAGTTTTATTGCAAGGGGTGAGTACTTAATTACCTGTTCTGTGATTTATACTTTGCTTTAATAGGTTTTCAGTAACTAAATGCCTTTAATTCATCCATTTATCAGTTGTTGGTTCCTTCAACTCCTATTTTTTCCAAATTGATGATTTATATTTGCTTGGTTAAGTTGGAACATGGTATAGGAAGCACTCTCTTGCCAGTGCTAAGTGTTCACACGTTTGTATAAAATACCCGGTTTTGTTTTTACAACTCATCAATGTCTCAATGTAGCACTATATAGTTAACTCCTCTACTAAGGAAGTGAGCTTTATCACTAGTCAATATTCTGCACAGCTTAGTTTATCGATATACAGTATCTTTTAGTGTACTGTCTTGTATTTGGGTTGGTTCAGCAATAGAAATGCGATCACTACTATATTGCTTTACTGTTCACTAGATTGAACAGCAATAAATACCCTTTGACGTGCTGGTACAGCTTTGTTTTTCTTTATGCAAGTCTTTGACATAATACCCCCTGAATGACTCTTATACATCGTTCTGTGGACTATTTAATCTTCTTATTTCTTCAGTGATTTAAGACAAAGGTTAGCCTTGAGTATCTTTCCACAGATCGCCTTACTCAAGCAGTGTTCAACAAGCTTTTCTTTTAGTATTTGGAAGTTAAGTGTAAGTTCAAGGATGGTAATAGGCACAAAGACACTTTGAGAAGGAAACTTTAAACTAAGCCAAATTCTCTATGTTTAATTTATTGAGAATCCTTCAACTTAATGTAAGAATTCGGTGCTTCTTAGTTTGTTTTGCATCTAGTATTTCCTTTCCGAGTAACTATCAAGTACGCATTTTGTATCTTTATATAGTCAATGTGCCAACCGTTTTTCTCTTGGGATGTAAACACATTTACAAAAAAGAACCACTGCCACATAAAGATCTTAAATATATAATATATTTGTCATATTTACTCATACTGAGCAATGCATATGGTTTATGAGTAATTGCTACACATGTAAAGTGTGACCAACTGCAACAAACATCACAGCAAACACACATTTGCTGTTTGGCAAAAGAGGGACAACCAATCATGTCACATTTTGTTCGCTGCGAAGGTGGCTTGACAGCTGCATGAATGAGCTCATGAAGTACAAAAGTCCTCATCAGTGCCGGCAAGTCATTGGCCAATGAGGAAAGTCCACTTTTTATGCCAAGGGTCAAAGCTAAGGCATTCTGTTGAGAGGAAGATACAAGAAAAACAAATTTCCACTTAGTATTAAAAAACATTAACAAATGTAACACAAAGACAATTAGTAAAACCATTAAGTTATTCTAATGGTCAATCCAGAGCAGAGTGATATCCCATTAGAATGACATCCCTGGTGATATGACATCCCCTGTAGATTGACATCCCCAGTAGAGTGACAAATCCCAGTAGAGTGACATCCCCAGGAGAGTGACATCCCACATAAAATGACATCCCACGTAGACATCCCCAGTAGAGTGACATCCCACGTAGTTTTACATCCCTAGTAGAGTGACATCCCCAGTAGAGTGACATCCCCAGTAGAGTGACATCCCACGTAGATTTACATCCCCAGTAGAGTGACATCCCAAGTAGAATGACATCCCACGTAGAGTGACATCCTACGTAGACATCCCCAGTAGAGTGACATCCCACGTAGTTTTACATCCCCAGTAGAGTGACATCCCCAGTAGAGTGACATCCCCAGTAGAGTGACATCCCCAGTAGAGTGACATCCCACGTAGATTTACATCCCCAGTAGAGTGACATCCCAAGTAGAATGACATCCCACGTAGAGTGACATCCTACGTAGACATCCCCAGTAGAGTGACATCCCACGTAGAGTGACATCCCCAGTAGAATGACATCCCCAGTAGTTTTACATCCCCAGTAGAGTGACATCCCACGTAGATTTACATCCCCAGTAGAGTGACATCCCAAGTAGAGTGCCATCCCACGTAGATTTACATCCCCAGTAGAGTGACATCCCCAGTAGACATCCCAAGTAGAGTGCCATCCCCAGTAGTTTTACATCCCCAGTAGAGTGACATCCCCAGTAGAGTGACATCCCACGTAGATTTACATCCCCAGTAGAGTGACATCCCAAGTAGAGTGCCATCCCACGTAGATTTACATCCCCAGTAGAGTGACATCCCAAGTAGAATGACATCCCACGTAGAGTGACATCCTACGTAGACATCCCCAGTAGAGTGACATCCCACGTAGTTTTACATCCCCAGTAGAGTGACATCCCCAGTAGAGTGACATCCCCAGTAGAGTGACATCCCCAGTAGAGTGACATCCCACGTAGATTTACATCCCCAGTAGAGTGACATCCCAAGTAGAATGACATCCCACGTAGAGTGACATCCTACGTAGACATCCCCAGTAGAGTGACATCCCACGTAGAGTGACATCCCCAGTAGAATGACATCCCCAGTAGTTTTACATCCCCAGTAGAGTGACATCCCCAGTAGAGTGACATCCCCAGTAGAGTGACATCCCCAGTAGAGTGACATCCCAAGTAGAGTGCCATCCCACGTAGATTTACATCCCCAGTAGAGTGACATCCCCAGTAGAGTGACATCCCAAGTAGAGTGCCATCCCCAGTAGTTTTACATCCCCAGTAGAGTGACATCCCAAGTAGAGCGACATCCCACGTAGAGTGACATCCTACGTAGACATCCCCAGTAGAGTGACATCCCCAGTAGTTTTACATCCCCAGTAGAGTGCCATCCCCAGTAGAGTGACACCAGTAGAATGACATCCCCAGTAGAGTGACATCCCCAGTATAGAGTGACATCCCCAGTAGAGTGACATCCCCAGTAGAGTGACATCCCCAGTAGAGTGACATCCCACGTAGATTTACATCCCCAGTAGAGTGACATCCCAAGTAGAATGACATCCCACGTAGAGTGACATCCTACGTAGACATCCCCAGTAGAGTGACATCCCACGTAGAGTGACATCCCCAGTAGAATGACATCCCCAGTAGTTTTACATCCCCAGTAGAGTGACATCCCCAGTAGAGTGACATCCCCAGTAGAGTGACATCCCCAGTAGAGTGACATCCCAAGTAGAGTGCCATCCCACGTAGATTTACATCCCCAGTAGAGTGACATCCCCAGTAGAGTGACATCCCAAGTAGAGTGCCATCCCCAGTAGTTTTACATCCCCAGTAGAGTGACATCCCAAGTAGAGCGACATCCCACGTAGAGTGACATCCTACGTAGACATCCCCAGTAGAGTGACATCCCCAGTAGTTTTACATCCCCAGTAGAGTGCCATCCCCAGTAGAGTGACACCAGTAGAATGACATCCCCAGTAGAGTGACATCCCCAGTATAGAGTGACATCCCCAGTAGAGTGACATCCCCAGTAGAGTGCCATCCCCAGTAGAGTGACATCCCCAGTAGAGTGACATCCCCAGTAGAGTGACATCCCCAGTAGAGTGCCATCCCCAGTAGAGTGACATCCCCAGTAGAGTGACATCCCCAGTAGAATGTCATCCCCAGTAGTTTTACATCCCCAGTAGAGTGACATCCCACGTAGTTTTACATCCCCAGTAGAGTGACATCCCCAGTAGAGTGACATCCCCAGTAGAGTGACATCCCCAGTAGAGTGACATCCCACGTAGATTTACATCCCCAGTAGAGTGACATCCCAAGTAGAATGACATCCCACGTAGAGTGACATCCTACGTAGACATCCCCAGTAGAGTGACATCCCACGTAGAGTGACATCCCCAGTAGAATGACATCCCCAGTAGTTTTACATCCCCAGTAGAGTGACATCCCACGTAGATTTACATCCCCAGTAGAGTGACATCCCAAGTAGAGTGCCATCCCACGTAGATTTACATCCCCAGTAGAGTGACATCCCCAGTAGACATCCCAAGTAGAGTGCCATCCCCAGTAGTTTTACATCCCCAGTAGAGTGACATCCCCAGTAGAGTGACATCCCACGTAGATTTACATCCCCAGTAGAGTGACATCCCAAGTAGAGTGCCATCCCACGTAGATTTACATCCCCAGTAGAGTGACATCCCAAGTAGAATGACATCCCACGTAGAGTGACATCCTACGTAGACATCCCCAGTAGAGTGACATCCCACGTAGTTTTACATCCCCAGTAGAGTGACATCCCCAGTAGAGTGACATCCCCAGTAGAGTGACATCCCCAGTAGAGTGACATCCCACGTAGATTTACATCCCCAGTAGAGTGACATCCCAAGTAGAATGACATCCCACGTAGAGTGACATCCTACGTAGACATCCCCAGTAGAGTGACATCCCACGTAGAGTGACATCCCCAGTAGAATGACATCCCCAGTAGTTTTACATCCCCAGTAGAGTGACATCCCCAGTAGAGTGACATCCCCAGTAGAGTGACATCCCCAGTAGAGTGACATCCCAAGTAGAGTGCCATCCCACGTAGATTTACATCCCCAGTAGAGTGACATCCCCAGTAGAGTGACATCCCAAGTAGAGTGCCATCCCCAGTAGTTTTACATCCCCAGTAGAGTGACATCCCAAGTAGAGCGACATCCCACGTAGAGTGACATCCTACGTAGACATCCCCAGTAGAGTGACATCCCCAGTAGTTTTACATCCCCAGTAGAGTGCCATCCCCAGTAGAGTGACACCAGTAGAATGACATCCCCAGTAGAGTGACATCCCCAGTATAGAGTGACATCCCCAGTAGAGTGACATCCCCAGTAGAGTGACATCCCCAGTAGAGTGACATCCCACGTAGATTTACATCCCCAGTAGAGTGACATCCCAAGTAGAATGACATCCCACGTAGAGTGACATCCTACGTAGACATCCCCAGTAGAGTGACATCCCACGTAGAGTGACATCCCCAGTAGAATGACATCCCCAGTAGTTTTACATCCCCAGTAGAGTGACATCCCCAGTAGAGTGACATCCCCAGTAGAGTGACATCCCCAGTAGAGTGACATCCCAAGTAGAGTGCCATCCCACGTAGATTTACATCCCCAGTAGAGTGACATCCCCAGTAGAGTGACATCCCAAGTAGAGTGCCATCCCCAGTAGTTTTACATCCCCAGTAGAGTGACATCCCAAGTAGAGCGACATCCCACGTAGAGTGACATCCTACGTAGACATCCCCAGTAGAGTGACATCCCCAGTAGTTTTACATCCCCAGTAGAGTGCCATCCCCAGTAGAGTGACACCAGTAGAATGACATCCCCAGTAGAGTGACATCCCCAGTATAGAGTGACATCCCCAGTAGAGTGACATCCCCAGTAGAGTGCCATCCCCAGTAGAGTGACATCCCCAGTAGAGTGACATCCCCAGTAGAGTGACATCCCCAGTAGAGTGCCATCCCCAGTAGAGTGACATCCCCAGTAGAGTGACATCCCCAGTAGAATGTCATCCCCAGTAGTTTTACATCCCCAGTAGAGTGCCATCCCCAGTAGAGTGACATCCCACGTAGAGTGACATCCCCAGTAGAGTGCCATCCCCAGTAGAGTGACATCCCCAGTAGAGTGACATCCCCAGTAGAGTGACATCCCCAGTAGAGTGCCATCCCCAGTAGAGTGCCATCCCCAGTAGAGTGACATCCCCAGTATAGAGTGACATCCCCAGTAGAATGTCATCCCCAGTAGAGTGCCATCCCCAGTAGAGTGCCATCCCCAGTAGAGTGACATCCCCAGTAGAGTGCCATCCCCAGTAGAGTGACATCCCCAGTATAGAGTGACATCCCCAGTAGAATGTCATCCCCAGTAGTTTTACATCCCACGTAGAGTGCCATCCCCAGTAGAATGAAATCCCCAGTCATGCCAGCCAGTAAGTAGAATGAAATCCCCATTAAGAATGACACCCAAAAATAGTACAGTGTCAGTAGACTGACACTTGTGACAGCATGTTTAATTTTAATACTTACCAACATGACAAATGATCCACAGCTATGACGATCCTTTTGTAGTGCTGAAGCATGGAGGTAGAATTCTACAGTCCATGTTCCAAAAAAATTCCCGAAAAATTGCAATAAACGTACTTATAAAATTAAAATTAGAGAGTGTTGAAGATCGGCAGCAGACGGATATGATGTGTACTGACTGTTGTTTCCTCGAAAGTCGCGCGCTTTGCCTCGATTTCGATTTGACATCTGACCATTTGGTCCTGCCTCCTACATTATATATGAATTATGCATATAATGTTTTATTCATACTGCCATGACGTACGGCCTGTACACGGTCTCCTTTTCCGTCTACCCCCTGCTGTCCGTCGTCTGTGGGAAAAACTGGGGACGCACACAGCGCCCTCAAGAGCTAGAGCTACATGATGTTTATTTTTACAATCTGCTTATGCTATTGACTATTATTATTGTGTTATTTATTAATGATATGATGTATCGTCCATCTCTCTGTTTTTGTGAGAAAAAAAATCATCAAAATTGCACTAGTTTTTGCGTAAATCTGTGTTGCAACTCGAGCTCATCGTGAATCGCATTGGAGGTATGGTATGATTTTACAAATGATCTATTTCAATTGGTATGACCACGGACGGAGCTCACTCCTCAAAACTGTTGTTCAAAACATGGACTGGACCTCCATGCTCAAAACATGGAGCTATCCTTTTTAATAATAATTCCATCATCATCCATGCTCAAAAGCAGCGACATTATGTTATAATTAATATGATTAAAATTCAACATTAATAAGTAATCCAAGTGGGCACACAACGTTATTTCAACGTTGATTCTTGGTTGATATACGACATACGTAGCGTCTCAACGTCTAAAATACTATAATTAAAACAACATTGTTTCACTTTCAATGTAACATTTGCGACGTTGGTTTTAAGCCGTAGTATGACGTTGTGTAAATGTTGGAAAAGTGTTGAAATGACGTTGCGATAATAACATTCAACCTAACATAAATGTTGATCCAACGTCAGTCTGGTTACGTTGTTTCAACTTATCATATATCTTAAATGTAATGTTGGATAAAGGTTGATATTGCGTCGCGATAAAAGCAACCTCAAATCAATGTTGATTCAATGTCACTACAGTGGGTATCAAACACTAACATTAACAAACAAGGCGTCCTCCATATGGATTAGGGTCAACTCAGCCCAAAGCCAACTTGGTCCCAGTCAACTCGGTCTGAAGTCAACTAGGTCCGAAGTCAACTTCGGAACTCGGTCCGAGATCAGCCTCGCTACCATGGGCAGCGCGCCGTTGTAGCGGCACCTCTCGTCACTAACACCTGGTGGTAGGGATGGGCCATAAAACAACGCCGATTGGCTCCCGAAAAAGCTTTCAAGCACTTGTATGGCTCCTGTACATGCTGTAGGACGCTCACATGTACAAATAGTACGTGTTTGTAAAAATGCAAGTATTTTGACGCAATTCCATTTCAATCGAATTATGTTTTTACACGGTTACCCTAAACTGCATCAGTTAGACATCACAAGATTATGAAGAAGAATGAGAGGGGACCAGTTGTGCTTATACTTTATGCCTCTTTGTGGGTTACCATACTGGAGGGGGCGCGTAGAGTAGGCCTTAAGATGGGCCTTAATTAAAATGTGCCAGATTCTGGCACATTTTAATGAACCAATTCCAGGGATTATGAGCGAGCAAGGCATGCTGGAAAAAAATAGCGCAGCAAGATTGATCACCTGGAAACGAAGTTGGCCCAAAGTCAACTCGGCCCAACAAATTAAATAACATGTGGTTGGCAGGAAGTGGCAGGAAGTAATTGGCTGTATCGTGCCGATGTATCATTGTGCGCTTAAACACATGTCATCACAGAAATTAATGATAATCACCGTTTAGAAAAGAAATGTTTCTAAAGTATGATTTAGGTAATCTAAAGAAAACAATATGGTAGAAAATGAACTTTCCTTTGCAGTTTGTGTAAGACTTTAGTTTTAATTTGAAAATAAGACATGTATTTTCCAGCTAAAACACATTAAAATAAGTAATATCAAAATAGTATGAATTTTAAATAATGTGAAAATAAGGACATTAAAGGACAATGTTTGGTTGCGAATAAAATAAAACGTTCAAGTGAACTTAGTGGTTGGTTGGTTTATTTCCCATACATCAATCAAAATACAATGTTTACATAGGGTATAGAGTTTTAAAGAAGTAGAAGTATGGAGGTGTCTGATAGAAAGCCGAGGCTTATACGAGACCAGGCACCTGGGTAATGCAATGCAATAATTGGTACAGTTAAACAATAATCGATACAATTAAACAATAATTATAACAGAAACATGTACCTTGCGTCTTGTTGGATTACTGAAGGGAATCGTACAATGTGACATGATGAGTGTGATAAATGTAACTAATGTGGGGTTTTACTGAACATAAATAATTTATAAATGCTTAATACAATAAACAATAAAGTAGTACATAATCATTATGTCCTGTTGAATTACAGGTGAAAATCGTACAGATATAGCATGATAAATGTGCTAAGAGTGGACTGAAAATAAAGAACTTATAAATAATAGCTACTAGAAAGCAACAACTTTTTCGTATATTTTTTAAAACTATGTAGTGTTCGTATGGGAGGAAGTGGTGATAAATTGTTCCAATGAATGGGTCCTTGATTTCGGATTATTGATTTACTTATGTTTGTTCTAGCTAAGTTTACATGGAGCTTACTTGACGATTTAGTATTATACTTGTGTAGATCAGCATTCCTGGTGAAGAATGTAGCTAAGGGAGGAGGTAACATATTTTTGTCAAATTTATACATGAGAACACCTAAATGATATTTGTACAAATCAGGAATGTCACGGCGCTCAGATCATTGTTGTAGTTAGTTTCGCTGCCATTCATGGTGGTTGAAGTAGTTTACAATGGCATGAATAGGTTGCAGGTAAGAAGACTTTTCTCAATGGAAGCAGTTTGAATATGCTAAGTACTAAGTTACCCCGGTAACGATTCAAGTGGTTGTTGTCAGTTGGCATGGTACATGTAAACATATTTATATAAATACAAATAAGGTAGAGTTATCTACAGATTCATGCATTTTCTATATTGATTTTATACACTTACGCTAAAGGAATTATATATGTGAACCAGAAAAAACAGCTCAGATTAAGTGGAATGATGAACGGCATAGTTCTTAGCTGGACTGGGGGGCTGTATACTTCCTACCCTGGATGTAGAGCTCGCCTTTACGGAAGACGGGTCGATGTCCAGCGTCGTACGCTCTTTTCATGACGATATCTGCAGCAGGTAGGTCTTGAAGGATGAACATCCCGGTGTTCCCTAGGCATATCCTTGCGTTGGTCAGGACAGTCTGCCGTTCCGCACGATAAAGGAATCGGGCGATGATATGGCGGGGCTTGTCCGATGGTGACTTGGGGGGTTTTCCTGTGCAATGGGCAGCCTCAATTTCAGCGTCCGGTAGGTCGAATCGCTCGCTTAGGATCTTCTTGGCTGTGTCATAGGGGAAGGTGGTGGGTTCTGTCAGATTTTCAGGAATTCCTCCAAGCCTGAGGTTGAAGCTGTGGGAGTGACGCTCTAGATTCAGGGTTTCTTCTTCCAGGTGTTTGATCTTGGATATGGCCGTAATAGCTGCGTCGTCAGTTGGGGAAACTCCAACGGTTAAGGTCTTGTTTTTACCTTGAATTTCCTCGATGGACTTTGACGAGAATTCTATGGCCTCCTCCATCTCATGTTGGTTGGTTTCCAGGGTTTGTATTCTGGTCAGGATGCTTTGCTGGTTTGTGATGACCGTGTCCAGTTTGCTGTTCAGATCAGATGCCATGGACCGTAATTCCCGCCGCAAGATGGTCATGTCATTATCTGATGACGCAGTGGGCGATTGGGGTTGATCACCTGACGAAAATGGCGCGTGAGCTGGCTCTGAAGATGCCGTTGTAGAAGTTGAACTCTTTTTGACTCTTTTGGGGGGCATATTACTTGGCTTGAACTTAAGCGTTTGGTGAGAACTATGACAAGGTGTGTTTACTCACAATGACGGTTATTGGAAGAGTTGGAGGAGGTATTTTGCAGAATTATCACTGATTTATCAGTGACATGTTGAATAAAAAATTAATGGCCAAAAATGCATTCTAAAGAAATGTATTAGAACCATAAACCCATGTAGTGCCTGTTTTAGATTTAATATGATAATGAAACATGGCTCTATTATGTTTTTATGGGATCAAGTAGACTTTGTCCTTTTCGTGAGCCTAGCAAGTTTTTATCCTCAACAAATTGATCTCTTTTGTTTTTCTTTCTTTTTTAATAATGAAAATTATGGATATTAAATATTAAATAAATTGCACTGGACATTGTGTTTAATTGATTTTAACTTGATCTTATCATGTCAGATTGTGTGAGAGATTTATTTGTGTCCAAATGCCCAATTGCTGAAAGTTGCACTGTAGGCATAGTATGGCCTATATTTTGTGTAAAAAGACAATTATTACGTTCAGTGTTTTGGACTTCACGCGGACCACGGTCAAAGGACCATCGGCAAAGACCAATAGGCTTAGTGCTCGTAACTGCCCCTTCATGTTACTACTCTCTTTACTTGTGACATTTTGTGAGAGATTTATTTGTATCTAAATTCACATTAGCTGAAAGTTGCACAGAATCTAACTGACTTACATATACTGTGCAAGTCCGTTACGTATAAGAACTTCCGTGACCATTGTGGTACCAACCACATGGAGTTTTACATGGGCGAGATTTTGTTTCGTCAATTCTTTTAGTTTAACGTAGTTTATGATCAGGAAAATGATAATATCTATGTATTAGTAGGGCCTATATCATGTTGTTGGGAATGTAATATTAGTGATAAAAAATATGAAAGTAAAATCAATCAACAATATACAAAGAAAACACCTGAGAATTAAACTTGACCTCAGCTTCCGGTTACTTGCAAAAATTTTAGAATTTGTGCTTTCGAAACTTATGTAAACGTTTGTGTTGGTCCCCCAGTGATAATTGCCAGACGCTGTAATTGCCAGATGCTAAACCTTTTTAATGCACCTGTACAAACTGCATCACCTGTTAATTTCCATGCATGTGACCAACTTGCAACCGTGTATAAACCAGCTTTTAGTGGTTGCATTCATTCGGGCGTGGATTTACTAAAGGGGTTTCTATAAAGTTAAGATCAAAACATCCTTGACTCAGTGTTGTAGTCGAGACCCGATAGTCCGAGACCAAGACCGAGACCGAGACCTGAAGGTCCGAGACCGAGACCGAGACCGAGACCGAGACGGTCGAGACCAAGACCGAGACCATAAAGGTCCGAGACCGAGACCGAGACCGAGACTGAGACCTTAATGAATAAATTAATTAATAAAAGAGTCAAGTAAATTTGTGAAATTGTATGAGTGATTGTGCAAACAATTGTATTCTCATGAATTGAAAACAAGTAAACAACATGTGAAAAGAATGGTAAAAACCAAGCTACTAACAAAAAACAAAGGATACATTCCTGACTCCTCGTCATATCAAAAAGAAAAGTGCTGAAATGAAAGCAGTCTCATCTTGTCTACATGTACCAGGTCTAGACATCAATCATGTGAACTTCTATGATTTTGTTTGGTTTAGTATTACTCATCTGTATAAAAGACCTACCCAGCACAAACGGAAAAAAAAATCTGTAATATATTTGATGGAAAGATTGTATCCTAGAAAGGGCAATATATGAAAAAAGAAAATCCCAGAATCGGGAAAACATCATGACAAAACACAGGACTCAACCAAAATTTAACACTTCTACCAAACCATTGGTCAGGTGAAAGAAACACGATAATTGTACATCTAAAAAAATTGGTTTGTTTATTTGTGGCACATTTTAAAGAACATTCTCTTTGCATTTTTAAAACATAAGCATGCCCAACATTTCCACTGACAGTCTTGCCTGATGGGAGTGCATGATAATGTCACCCCCTGCTAAAGACTCTGCAGAGTATGCTGGAACTGACAGAATTTTGTACGCAAGGGTTGGTAGTTTCTTAGCTATTTGTTGCCGGAACTGTAGTGCACTTAACCTAGGGGCAGATTCATTTTGACTCCTGTAGATGTTTCACAAGCTGTTATCTTTTATCCTTTTTTTGAGCAACCCCTCCACCGTGATGCCAATGGTGACTATATTTGGCAAGGAGGTCTAGTACACTAGGGGTGGATTTCACAAAGAGTTAAGACTAGTGTGATCTCGAGTTAGGACGAGTTACTCATCCTAACTTAGGACTAGCCTTAAGTTTTTAATAACTCCTGGACTAGTCCTAAGTTAGGACTATCTTTGTGAAATCGACCCCTGGTCCCATAAGTACAGTGTCACGTGCAAAATGCATACTGTTCATGTACATGTGTGTATGTACAGTATACATGTCATGGTAATACCATAAGAGTGGGGACAGTAGAACAAAGGAATACAAAAGGGACAATGCTGTCCTCACATTGGAATTCTCTGTATTTTTGTGTCCTTGCATTTTTTCAAGCGCTAAGTCTATGGAGAGTGTTAAGTTAGAGGGACAAAGGAAAGTCCTCACATAGATAGCAATAATTGATACTGTATGTATGGTACAAAGTGCAGGATTATTTTATGTGCATGCTACACAGTGTGTGTTCTGTACATGTTACTGGTTGGATGCAAAATCGTATTGCCCAGGCAGGGGAGGAAGATTGGGATGTTCTCTAATGAATTGCATAATGGTAAAAAAGGCTGGTCTCGAAGCGAGACCAGTCAAATATTCGAGACCAGATGGGTCCGAGACCGAGACCAAGACCGAGACTTCAGGGTACCGAGACCGAGACCAAGACCCGAGACCGGCAAAACCGGTCTCGAGACCGAGACCGGTCTCGAGACCTCCAACACTGATCCTTGTCCCAGAGTTTTAAATTACTTTCAATAATAATTAACAGATTTAAACGCATTTAAAAAAATTTTTAATGAATATTTGTAATTTTTCAGATTTTTTCTTAGATATAATTTAAAACAAAGGTTTGATTTCAGAAAAAAATATGTTCTTTGTTTAACATGTTTTTTCGTTCCGATATGCTTAAGACTTGCGTAGTCTGTTGTTATGATGATTGTTGCATTTTTTTATTCGATCAAGGCTTTTCTTTCTCATAATCTGTGAAGAATATTCCAGAGTTTGTGCCAGAGACTTTACCGGAGTTGCTGATTAAAGCTAGTTAAGGACAGTTCCAGCAAGTTTTATAAATTTTACTAGAAATGTTTATGTTTATGATGTGGTGCGCACACCCTCACATGGGTGACTGCGATCAGGCACTTTTAAAAAGAAAAAGCTCTCCAAAACTGTTTGATTCCTTTACGTCTATATGAAATTACCTAATGCTCTTTACTTTGATTACAGTGATTCACATTATAAGTAAAAGACTGGGTGGCTGTAGCCCAGATTGGACTCCTCTGTTGCATTCCAGGGCGAGGATGGCAACAGCGTCATTTTCCAACGCCGGTAGTGCATAACTCAAAATAAAACTCTCTGTGCAATAAACCACAACCCTAGGTCAAACATAAACACAGTGACTATGATAAAAGTACAAAGTTGAGCCCTGGAGTGTCACATTATGATTATACTTGAAACTTTACCTACCGTATGTGTGTGTAAATTAAACATGAGGTGTTTCCAGTGAAGAGGGTACTAGTGGTACAATTTGACTAAAATCTGCCCAAAGACTATACAAACAACTATTTGAGACTGCCCTCAAAGCCAAGTAATTCCCATGGGCAGCATACTCTCTGACCTTTTTTTATCACTAAATCGTTGTGATTTTCAAAAAGTGCTTGAGGAAAAAAGCCATTGTCAAGAATTTTAAAATTTTACTCATATGTGTAACAAAAGTCCTACTGCCGTTTAATGAGTGGAAGTGGCAGTTTGATTCAACACTCTTTCCAAAAACTAAATCATATTGCAAACAATTGTTCTTAGCTGGTCACTGCAGGTTTGGAGCTTGAGCATTCATAGCAGAAAGTATTTCCATCATTATTACATCCTTCTTTATTTTTGAAAATCTGGCTTTGTGATTGAAGGTTAGTTGTTTGATTTCTTCTGTGATAATAAGCCATTGAATGTGCCACCATTGAGGTCAACTGATCTGAAACAACATGTGACTTATAACCACAGCCTGTATACCCATTCACAGTGTCTTTTATTGTTATTGTACTTTTCATCCAATGCAGATTTGTCGTATATGATTCACTATGGGTGCTTGCATGCCTTGCCTGTTTGGGAGTGCAGACGACTATGAAGAAACAGATCCTGTAAGTTGTATGTCTATCCTTTGGTTGGCGGAACTAAAACATAAAAACAAAGCAACATTCAAGGCAAAGTACAGTAGCATAATAAGATCATTCAGAACACCACTGGCCTCCTGTGTTAACACTATTCTAGCTTCATATGACGGACATGTGTAGATGTAGGATGTACATCAATAAAACCAAAGCAGTTGTGTTGACATACAATACTTATATATTTTCCATCTGCAGCTACCCCGACACCAGCACCAACACTACTGTAATATCCAAACCAAATACCTCATTATGTTGCCACAGGTCTCAGATCTACAGTATGAGCAATATGCCCACTTTCATTGAACTTGCTTGACCAGTTACACTACATGGACCAGGCCTTTTCCAGCATAGCACCAAGACTTTGGATTTCACAACCTGAAAACCTCAGACAAATGCACAACATCACTCTCTTCCAGCAACAACTAAAACACACTTGTTCACACTTGCTTTTCCAACCATTTTGAAACACATCATTTTATTTTCTTCTTGAGAGGCACCTTTGAATGTTTTTACAGGAAAATGTGCATTACAAGTGCTGTATTATTATAGACTGTGCAACTATTGCCCGTATTTGAACATTGGCCCTGTTAAAGTATGCAAGTTTGTTTCCTTCACGTGTTAAAGCAATGTACGTTGGACCAGGGACCAAAGTGGTCCCAAAAATGTTTGAATATGTGTGAGACTTGCACAGTCTATGATACATTCATGTGACTGATTGATTGTACATGGACAAATGTTTGTGATTCATTATTACAGGAAGAAAGGCGTCAACAGCAGGCAGAAGCAGCTGAGAAACGCATCAAACAGGTACACACTCTTGGAAATTCAACCTTTGAAATCTTGAGTAGAAGTCAAATAATAAATATGCAAATAATGTTTGGAATCAATAAACTAAGGATTTGAATGGCTGAAAGCGACCAAAGGTATTGAGAAATGGCAATGAGAACAAATGCCAACAAGTGTCACTATTAAAACGAAGCCCTAAAATCATCGACCCTGTCATGATTCTTTTGCTCCCTCAAAAATTCAAGTGAAGAAAATGGTTACAAAAATTCAGAAACATCAGGAAAAGTTCTTAAGTTCAGAAGATATAATGAACAAATAAAGACCAGAAAAAACTGTACACGATAAAATGGTACATGATAAAATGAAGAAAAATTCCGAAATTAGAAACTATTGATGTGTCCAAGCACAAACTCCTTATCTACGTCAAGTATCAGCATCTCCTCTTAATTCTAACACCCAGTTAGAAAACTACACCAACTCAAAGTGGTTAAACACTTCAGCAAACAACCTATGGTTGAAATAAAAGGTATGTTTGTTCTCAGCCCATCAACAGTGGCGATTCTAGCTGTATGTCTTAACAGTAGGACAGCTCAAGTCAGAATGCAATTACATAATAATTAAGCCTGAAATATTACATATAAATCATGAACCATAAAAATACTACCTGTTGTTAATTACTCAGTTTCTGGGTGGACTTTATGTTTGCTGATTTAAGCTAAAAGTGTATTCTCATTTTATTAACCTTTTTAAAATGCATGAATCTTGTGGAGCAAAACGGTGTTCACAGGCTAAAAACAGCTAACAATTTTCTGAAGGGGAAGTTTACAAACCTTTGTTGAACACTGCCTAGCATCCGCTCCCTAGTCGTAGGCTGTGCAGAATTTTGAGTACTGTTTATATAATTTAGTAAAAACAATTAAAATGCAACTGATCGAACCAGACATCTCCAACATTAATTGAAATTATATGAACCACTGTTGTTATTGTTGATTGCTGCTATTTACAATCAACAGGAGGAATCACGAGGTATCAAAGACCCTGAGGGTTTGAAGAGAAGGCAGCAACAGAAAGATGAAGCTGATAAGAAGGCAGAGGCATTACAGCAACAAGGAGCAGGAGAAAACCAACTCGCAGTAAGTTGATCACCTTCCATGTTAAGAAGAAGTAGGTTCTTCATAGGAGTTTGGCTATAGTTCCTGCAGTTCTTACATGTATGACTGTAATTTGCCTCATACCCAGAGGTCCCCCTTCACTTATTGTTGTCCCCATTTGTCTCTCATATTACACTATTGCTCCAACCTGATTAGTATAGAAACAAGAGCGATGGCCAAGTACCTAACATTAAGAAACGTACACCACGACCAAGATTAAGCTCATAACTTCATGCACAGCCACAACCTGCTGGTTTTAAGACCTTATTAAATTCCTTATTTTAATTCCTTATTGAAACATAAATTGTCAGCCAACCACATTAAAATGAAAACCAACCATGCTTGTGTATTGTACTTTGAAAATTTACCAATAGTTAATGGTTAACATCCATACAAGTTCTTCTTATTAAATTGGTTCATCCAATTACATTGATGTTGCCAAACAGCATCATACATAAGAGGCATCATTGTTTATTTGTTTTTTCCTATCTGATGTCCATGATACCCGTTGTCACCGTGATGACTGTACGTTTGTTTGATTTGAACTGTACTTATGCACACTATTATTGACCCCTAAATGTTTATGACTAAACTGAGCTAATAACAGCAAGTTGTTGTGATTTATGGTATGTTAAACAAACAAAAGGGCTTTTCATGTTGAGAAAGTTTGAACTTGTGTAACTCAATAATGTTTCATCCACTGATTTGACATGATGTTTTTCTTTTCACATTAAAACAGTGGCAAGTTGGCTGAGAAGTACGATGCAGGTGAAATCTTCAATTCCAGCTTTCATCCCATGTAAATAATCTATGTAATATTAAATTTACAAGAAATCTATATTTGTGGCTTGAAACATAAAGTTGTCGAGTGCTTAACATTTTCATATAAAAAATACTTACATGTAGTGTTTGTGATGTAGTTTGGATGATAACCAGAAAGTAAGTAAGATTTCTAAAACAACTCTTACTATTAAATTGGTTCTTACCACTCATCCAGAGAATAAGGTGTTGATTGATAATGTAGGTCATGTGATGTTTAAATTAATAAATGCCATATGACATACAATCCTCCAATCAAATGACAAGGATGTAATTGGTGCATCATGGACACCAATCTCAATGTATTATAGACTATTTGAAAGAATGTACTAGAAGTTTAGAATCATCAAATCTTTCAATGAACTTGGTAGTCCATGCTTTAAGGTTCAGGGTACACAAGTTTTCTGTTTAAATGCTTGGATTTATTGGTCGTTTTAAGTAATCTATTTGCTTTAGTTGGACTGGGGGGGGAATAAATGTTATAGATCAGTACACAACCATGATAACCTTCAGGCATGATATTCTTTCTACTTCAGTCTGTTTTTGATTTTGGAAAAATCAGACAAATTGTGACTAAATAGCCTGAAATGTCCATTAAAGCATACACCATGTGTACAAGGTGTATGGAGGTCAGCCCTTGTAGTCCATTAAAGCATACACCATGTGTACAAGGTGTATGGAGGTCAGCCCTTGTACTTGATAAAATAGTCCTGCTTTTTTCCAAGGGACAACTATTAGGCCTGCCTTACAAACTGACCCTTTTCCTCCCGACTGACTGTACTGAAGGAAAAATAGTACTTGCTAGTTACGGAATCAATGTGGCCCCTAACTTGTATGTTTTTACAAGAAAGTAGTGTTAGCATTTTAGCAGTGACCAGTTACACATGTATTGTGGAAGTTTCATTTTAAACACATTTGCGTAAATGAACAAATTTCTTAGTTTTCACGTTATTGATGCCCATAGCTTTGAATGTGTTGCTCTTGGAAAAATGATTTTTAGTAAAATAATTATCTGAAAACATTTACTTGAGAACGATGTGACACTGTATGTCTAGATTACAATACCGGGTGCTGTTAGACTTTGTGTCTTGTCCCTCAGTGGTTTTAACTAGACATTTCTTTTTGGGGGGGGGCAGGTAGTGGCAAAGAGATTATTTGGGTGGGGGCAGGTAGGGGCAAGGGATAATTTGTGGGAAAGATTATATTTTACATAAAAAAAGTAATTTTAACAATTGCAAGACATACATTTACATGTTCATCATTGTTGTTAATTATATAAGTTGATGTACTAAACCAGACATATATTCTGTATTTTCCAATCAGTCTGTAGTTTAACAAGTTATGCTCAAAAGATGTATTAAATGCAGAAACCAAACACATTTCTATAGAACTACGCATGTTCTACCAATCAAATGACAAGGATCTGTGTGTGCGAGTACATTAACTCATATTGCACAGTTCAAATCACACCCAGTTTATTGCGCTGTTCTGACTCCGAGTACTGCACTATTTTAAGCTGTGCTTCACTTGAAGCTCAAGTCGCTATCACATGCCTGCTCGTGGAACACGAAAAAATAAAATGATTCTGCGCCCATATCCAAACTCGGCCTTCAGAAGCGCTATATTTTGTCATACTCCACTGGTGCTTAAACCACGAATGTATTCATCTTTAAAGTTAAAATTAAGTTCAAATTAAGATTTCATGTTATGAAGTTGATGTAATTAATTGCCCATATCGTGCTTAATTATTATATTCAAATCTTAGTACTCTGCATGATGACTTGGGGGAAAGCCCACCATCCATTAGTACATCAAGATCTTGTACATGTATTATTCAGTTCAAGTCCCTTGTTCATTATAATGACAATTAATAACATGAAATTGAACTTTGTTTGAAATCTTTTGGCAGTGTTTTATTTTTCTGAGGTTTTCTTTAATTGTGTAAGTCATGTGTCTTTTGTTTTCACCAATAATTACTTCAGTATGCACTTTGTCATTGTGTAGTTCAGCCATACTATTAAGCCAAGTTCAATTGTCCATTTCTTCTCATGGCATGTTAAGATAAAGTAGAGGGTGCCTACATGTGTGATATAATTGGTTATTTATAAACCAGCTTGTGTGTGTGTGTGTGTGTGCCCTTACACATGCCAACTTACGGGGTACTTTTAACAATGGAACAATGGACCCCACAAGGGAATTCTTTAGAAAAGGGAACAATAGAACAACAATAGCAGTACCCCACAAACCGGATCCGTAAGGTTGGGTGTTTGTGTGAATGGAGCTTTTGCTTCTATAAACACAACTACTTTCCAGGGATTTCTGCAACCAGCACAAAGTGTAACTTGGCCACATTTGATGGACACTGGTATGTACAGTTTTTCCAAGCACATAATTACTGTCGAGCCAGAAGTACAGTCTTGCTTTTCAATGATGCCAAAAAAAAATCAATGAAATTGGCTGTCCAGGACATGGAGATAAACATCCCTGAAGGTTTCAATTAAAAAACATAATACAGGTATAGGTTAAGCAGGGGGAGTAGAGGTACACTTACTGGTCATCATATATGGAAATAAATGTTGGAGGAGTATATTAATTTTCTCAGCATCTTCTTAAAACAATCAATCCTGTTTGTACTCACAAGGCAAGATTAATAATAATGTAATGGCTTCTTATATAGCGCTCATATCCGCCACTCAGTGACGCTCAAGGTGCTTCAACATTTAGTATTTTCCTGCAAGGTATGTGGGGCTTCGTTTGAAGTATGAGACCTACTCCTTTACATAGCACCTTGTAATGGTTTACAAGGTGCTGTGGCGCAATATGCAGCTGATCAAACCAGGAACACCGGGGCGAACCCCTTCTCTTTTCGATAAGTGCACTGGGTTCTTTAACATGCATTACACAACACACGGGACCAACGGCTTTACATCCCATTAAAAGGACGAAACAATCATGGTTTAGTGTCTTGCTTAAGGACACAAATGTCACGACCGCGGGACTCGAACCCACACCCTGCCGATCAGAAACACCAGAGCTTGAGTCCGTTGCTCTTATCCGCTTGGCCACAACACGCCAGATTGTGTCACGGCGGACAAGGTTGGTGTCTACATGGAGTAAACCACATTATTTAGAAGGTTTTATTAGAGTTTTCGGAGTGGGCGTGGAAGAGCTTTTTAGTCTATTTTGTGTTTGCTGCTAAACACATTCAAATGACAAGGATCTATGTGGGAGTTATATAAAACAAATATTAAATGCATTTTGTCCGTGCAGTGTCGCAGAATATACTTACAAGGTGAAATCTGGCTTTTCCATTTCACGACGTGAAGACGAGTTAAATGGAATAGTCCAGATTTCACCTTGCATTTATATTCTGCGACAAGGCACTCACATGAATTCAATATTTGTAGAATATATTTATAGAAACATGTGAATTTAGGTCCAGGAAACATTTTGTTTGTTATAAAGGAACAATGATGATTCTGTGGTTACAGTACAAAATAATTAGACAAATGTTGTACAGGAAAACACATGGAAAACTATCAGTTCAAGTTTAGATTTCTTAATGATACAATTTCAAAGATAAATATAGTACAAATCATACAACCAAATTTGATTCCTTTATGAAAGTTCTACAAAGTGACACTAACTAAAATCTACAAAATATCTGATAAACCTCAAGGAGAAATTAGCCCTAGATATCACCTTCATAAATAGAACACATCTTGAGCAACCTGAGATACATGAAGAAGAAATTCAACATTTAACTCAATCAAATGTTCAAGGGCAATACAATGGTATAGAACACACATACCTAGAAAGCCACAACAATGTTACAATTGAATGTGCTACCTGTAAATCTTGGTGCATGTGTGCTACACTGAGGAGAGTGGATATCTCCTGGCTACTTTAGAATGAAGTCATTTATTAAGGCACTTGATAGAAATGAACAACCAGCACACAAATTAACACTAGTCATGTAGACAAGTTATATTTATCTGAATTGCAGTACTACATTTTGCTCCTCTGCACAAACTACTTTCTGTACTGACTTATATACACTGGCTTAGCATAATACCTTTAGAACTTAACACTTGAAAGGTAAATCTAGTTCCTTTATAGAGTGATTTAGCTTTCAGGAAAAAAAAGAAATAAGCTTAACAAAAATCATAACTCAAATGTGTTTCTTTCAATTAAAAATAATAATTTACATGAAAGACTTAACACTGAATAGACAGACCTATTCACCGAGCCCCTTGCCTAGCAATAGACACATGTGCAGCCACTCCTCACTCATCAAGCTTGAACATTCAATTTTACTCTGTAATGTGATTTTAACATATCAGACTGTTAAGTAGGCAGTGGAGGTTGTGATTGTTCAATGCATCTAGGGGAAAGAAGTTACTGCTCTGCTCAAAATCACAAAAAAGAAAGGGCCACACATTGTGCACATCCACTTCATCACTTGATGCATGTCCTGTCAAATATCATTATCAATGGCTAGTTTTCAAATCACACAGATAAGACAAAACTAAACATCTTCCCGAACCAAGGAATACGAGGAATCCTCACACTCCTTATTCAGAATTGACCTCCATGCAGAAACAATGAGCAGCAGGTATTGTTGACAATGATCAACGTCAACATATATAGTTTCTTTACAGACAGAAACTCAATACTCTGCATTCTCTCCTACTCAGGTTTAAGTCGGTGAATAGACTGTGCCAGTATTCAAACTTTTGGATTCACTCGTGTACATTTTTGCTAGAATATGCGTGACACTTGCATGGTCTATAATTTGAGCAAACTTTATTTTATTTTATGAAGTATGAAATTCATGCAAACTGACCCTCACAAAACAAAAAGACTGTAAAAAAACAAACCAAGAGAGCATCTAAGTGTGCCCATGTGAATAGTCCCCAACCAACCAATCATAATGCTTAAGATGTGATTGCCGTATTTTTGACCACATGAGGGCATATGTAAACCAAATTCACAGGATACAAAACAGTTAAACGATCTGACTTTAGTTTATTGTTGTTACTTTTTAAAAATGTATTTTGTCATTGATGCTGGGAAAAATATACAGGTAGTTTAAAAAAAAGATGAAACTGTACAAGAAAAAACCCTGTTGAAAGCACCTTATGCGGACAAAATATGGTCAATTGGAAGTTGTGAGTTTGAATTACATTATTTATATGAAGAGCTGAGTAATTAGCATCTGTGAATCCATCATTATCTTAAAAAGATTGTGCTCAAGAAATAAAATAGCCATGTCTAGTTTGCATTATGGGATGTTAACACTACTTGTTTATGTTTATCTGTTTAAGGTACATGTATGATGCATTGGTGCTTACCAGTCATGATAAGCAGATCAAAGAATTCTTACTAGGTTGGGTTTACTGGCTTTTCCTACTAGGGCTATTTTCAACACAACAGCTTTGGCTTGGGCTCCAGCCTATGCTCAGTCTGCCTCCATGATGCCTTGTACCCAGAACACACACTTTCAAAATTACTGACGGAGCCCCAATGGGAGCCTAAGGGCCATGTCACACGGGGCAATTTACAGGCAACCAGTTCCAGGTAATCTCCATGAAGAAAAGGCATCCACATTTGAATGTTCACATATTTTTTATAGGGATTGTAAGACATTGTTTGAAAATGACTCCTATGCTACCAAAGTGGTCCTGTAGAATGCACTGCAGTTGGTTGCCTCCAAGTTGCCTGTAAAAGTTGCCTTGTGTGACAAGGCCCTAAGGCTCAAAACATGATTTCAAATAGGGCTTATAAGTCATCTTCAAAATTAAATCTTATTTAAACAATCATGTTATTTTGTATCGCCTGCCTGTATCTTGAGAAAAATGAAGAATTGTGTCAAATTTTGAAAACTCTTTGTGAAAACTTAATGACTGAAGAATTGTTTTTATACATTTAAATGCTTTTACATGCTTGTAAACAAATATTGAAAATGAGATTTTGATATACGAGAGCTTCAAGACCTCTTTGAAATGTAAATGAAATCCAGGATTAGATGAACATGGGGGTATTGGACAAGATGGTTTATTCTCACTGAACCTCTCTGAACTACTCTCCTGCCCAACTGGTGGAGACCAAGTCCACTGTACACAAGCCATGGGGTTCCTGATAATACCAGCTGTACAAACAGAAGAAACCAAAGCACCCAATGCTAGCCTGAAGGTATTGTACTCTGTAAAGTCTGTGGTACCTGTGTACATGATGGACATCTGTAAATCAACTACTATACACACATTAGGCTCACACTGTGAATCATAGCTTCAATGAGGATTCTTGCAAACCTTATGAACAAGATGGGCACACTTCAAATGGGGAAAAATCTTCACATTTGTTTTGTTGTCTTCGCTTTGAGTTATTGTTGGTGTCTTCAATGATTAAATAAACTACAGGAGTTTAAATGCATCTAAATATAAAGAAGGTAAATATCACCACAATCCAAGCCAGCATAATGCTTTTACTTTCAACAAGAAAAATGAATGCTTGGTGTCGTTTGCATGTAAATCATATGTATACATTATAAACTAACTGATATTTTAAACTTATGTTGTGGAAATTACATCAATTAGACGTGCTTTGTTTCACTTGAGCTATACATGTCCCAAAAGAAGACCTTTTCAGTCAGGAACTCTCTATGCCCTAAACAAAGTTGCTGTCATGATAACTAATGAATACTGTAGTCTAACAATCCATTAATACCATGGTATTTTCACAAAACCAACTTAAATAAACAATAAGCTTAGGTAAAATATCTTATGGCTATTTCATCCTCTTTTACCTTTCCTCCAAATATCAAAAAACTCATAAAAAAAAAACAAGTACAGAAAATATAGAATATGAGGTAAACCAGTTGCCTACATTGCATCCTTAAATTGTAGTACTTCATTTGATTGCTCATCAATGTTATTACGACCGTTACATAAAAAATGAAAATGGTAACCCATAATCCTCCATAACAAGGTCATCAGAATGCTCACTTGATTTCTGCAATGGTTTACAGGCTTTATCTCTATGTGAATGTAGCTTTGGAGATACAGTCTTTTTAGTACTACATGTAGGTTTGTTGTTACTTTTGACAACGCTATCCTTTGAAATTGCCTGCTCACTGCTGTTTCCTGCCTCTTCCTCCATGTTTTCATCAACAAATTCATACACATCTTCACTGCGACAAATGTCATCATCAAACGACACACAAAGTGACCATGTTCTTGTAGGCCGCTGCAATAGTTCCTGCCCAACAGTCTGGGGATGACTGTGCCTCCTGAGTCTATCACTACGTCTTCGTTTGTTTCCAGGATCAAGAATGTGAGAAGAAAAGTGTGGCTTTGTGTCAGCACAGAATGTTGGTGATGTTTTATTGTATTCATTGATTGGCATATAGCTGAATTGAGGTGGTGTGGATTCCATCCCACACTGAAAATTTAATGACTGCTTAATATTGGTCACTGACTGTTTGATGGGTGAGGGCATCATAGATGGTGATACATCCCTTTTTCTGGGTGAACCTGGTGGATTTAAATGGAGGTGAAAAACTCTACCTGGCAGTGATTGAGTGGAGTTCCTTCTCCTTCTTCTGGTAAATAGAGATTTCTTTGAAGAGCTACCTTTGGGGGATAAATCACCAAGGACTTTGGGGGCCTTCAATTTGTAAGCTGATCTGGAGCCTCTCTTTAGGTTTTGAGATCTCTTCTTGGTGAAGTTTTTGATTGGAGATACAATGAAATCCGACTGTCGAGGACTTGAAAACTTTGGAAAATCGATGTCTTCTTCTGATACATCATGAACATAATGCTTCAAAATAATTTGCCGCTCATCCACAGGGGTGTCAGGAGAAAACACTATCTGATAGTTGCCAGAATTTGGTGATTTGTTCTGTTGGGGAGTGCTACACGCAGGCTGTTGAGACTGGCCAGGAGAAGAAATTGACACTGTATTTGAGAAAGCAACTCTGCAAGGACCATTCAAAGATGTTGGATGTTGATGATTGTTTGTTCTCTTTGCCACATGCTCTGATCCTGATGATAAAATCACTTGTGTACTCTGTTTTGTCGATTTTGTCTTATGGCTAGGTACACAGTTTATTGTATGTCTTTTCATAGGAGCTTCAGAATCAACTGGCTTGGACCTACGTTCTGTTTTCTTTGACACCGTGTCTTCCTTTCTTCTTGATACATTTTGTGAAGTATTGGGCAACTCAGCCAGCTGTCTACTCATATCACTTGAGCTTATCTTATCAGGCACATTCTCAACTTGCCTGTATAGATTTTCATGAATGTTTTCCTTGCCTTGGATACCTGCTTGTGACACAATGGTTTCTTTCTTCTTCACCTGCATAGCTTTATCCAGTCTAACTGACATAAATCCGCCTACTTTGGCTTCCCAATCAGATCCATCAGAGGGGAAGTTATTCAGATTCCTCAGTGCCATGCCAATTACTACCTCTTCCACATGAGTTTCATCTGAAGAATCACTCCAGGAATCTTCATCTTCTTCTGGTAAACACAATTCTGATGAGGGAATACAGCAGACATTAAGGGCGGCTTCCTGAAGTTTGTCTGTGTATGAGAGAGATGAAGCACTCAAGTGTTGAAGGCGCTGCTCAGTCTCAGTAATGTCATTAGTACTGAAACCCAAGAAACTGGACTGTTCTATATTTGAATCACTTTGAAATATGGCTTCAAAGTTGGCTTGTTGCAATGATTGTCTACTTGTTGAAGCTGATGCTTGTTTGTCAGCTCCTCTAGTCTTACACACTGTTCTAGGCTTACCTACAGGACGATTGCTTACATCAGGTTGGCTGTAATCTGAATGGCAAGGCGACTCTTGATTTTCAACAACAGTCGCTCTGGTCTTGCTTTTCTTTCTTTTCTGTTCTTTATTAGATCCTTGTTTTTCTCTTTTGTCTTGCTGTGTATGCCGATTGTCATAATTATTAGTACCCGTTTTGTTTAAATGCTTTTCAGAGACACTCTCATGGAGGTCACATAGTTTTCTCTTTCTCAGAGACTGTGTCTTTAATGCATCAGTTTTGTCCATGCCTTTTCTTCTCTGCTCACTTTCAGCACATTTTAGTGATGTATTGATCCCTTTTTTATTATCACCTTGTTTGGTTTTTATTGATGTGCTAGGCTCATTGGTTCCTTCTCTTACATCATTAGCAGTTTCCTGCTGGGATGTTTTAGGGTTGGGTATGGCTGAAGCTTCCTCTACTCTACCAACAGGGAGTGATTTACTGTTCATTGATTCCTTCAAAAGTCGTTTCCTTGCTGTCAGTGATAACCGTAGAGATTTGTATCTAGTGCCATTTGCACGAGGTGTATTTACAGACACCTGACTATCTTGTACACTAATGGCCTCTATTGGTGATGACATCTCAGCAGAAGTAATCCTTGCCTTCTGTAACTGTCTTCGTCTTGCAGACAATGATAGTCTTGAAAACTTTCTACCAGGGGTTTCTGGGGATTGTTGAGCACTGTCAATGTTTGTTCTACTGCTGTTTAGCCTTTTCTCTTGAACTAGAGAATCTTGTGTGCCTCCTTCCCCCTGTGGTGCTACTAAGATTTCTTCATGTTTGCTTGCATCCGTTGACGACAAAGTGATGAGATTTGTACTCCTTTGTCTACTTGAACGTCTTGGAGGGGTTAAGACATCACTAGCTTGATTGTTACTTATTATAACACACACATCGTTCTGAGAAGAGTTACCAACTGGTACTGTGTTCTCCTGATGTAAAGCAATGGATGGGGTTGCAGTATGCCCCGCTGACTGAAGAGTGTTTGTAGCAGGCAAGGATTGATGTACAACCTCACACTCAGCAGACTCTTTATTCTGTACAGGATGTCTATTAGTCATTGCACTGGTAGATTGTGCCTTATCAATGTCCTGTATTTCTTCATTTTGTCGCCTGGTTTCATGTCTTTGCACACATACTTCTTTTCCCCTGTTGACAAGTTTACTAGGAGATGAGACTAGATTCACTCCATCAGTTATTCCCATGCTCCTGTGAGTAAATAGAAAACAACAACAAACGTTGATTACAAAAATCTAGTCATTATAAAGTGCAGTAATGGTTTACCACATCACATTCATATCCATTACAAGTTATACATGAAATTATACTTGATACAACACATACTTGACACATTCTTTTTATAATAGCTTGCTTCACTTTAGTGTTATTTAGAATTTAGACTCCACTTGAGTATAGCTTTTTTTTCATAAATACTATATAGATGTACATGATGTACAAAGAGGGTTGTTCTTTTAGTAACTGGGTTCGTTTTGGGGCAATCCCCGGGCTTTCATTTGAAGATTTGTCATTTTTGTTTGTCTTGTAAATGTTTAAAGCCTGAATTCATAAATAAATAAATAAATTACATAAATACAAGATACACTTACAATCTTGCCAATAGGGACAACACCTCTTGATTTCAGTATGTTTGCAGTGCAAACACTTGCTTCATGATAAACACTTTCTATTTTTATATGTTTGCTAATTACTAAATACAAAATACAGTTGAGGTTAAAATTGAACTGAATTGAAGCAGATGCAATGATGGTACTTTGGCAAGTATGATTAGAGGAATAGCTTACCGTAGTCCTTCTAATCTCTGCCATTCATGATTCTGCATCACATCATCCAGGAATTGATTCATGTTAGGTCCTTCATCAATCATAATGTCTAGATTAGCATAGTGATTGCTCTCTCGAACAAAGTTTTTATGCTGCTCGCTCACAAGGTGCTTCAAATAAAATAAAAATATATCAAACTAATTTTAGTGCAATTTCTTTATTTTTAACACCAACTGAACATGAAGGGCATCATATCAAAGTAAAAACAACTCACACTAAAATAGAAACAAAAGAGTAGGAACTACATACTGATCAGAATGGTATTTCAATACTAACATGTCAGGGAAGTAGTTAATGTTTGAAATGCTGATATTCATCTGATAGTTCAAACTAATGTACTCTGACATACCAACCTTCTCTAGATCTGCATACTTAGTGAGACAGCATTCACAGTAACCTCTCCTACTGTCTCTAACTCCTGTATCTTTATGTCTGATTGGTGTATGAGACATCGCTTTCCTTGCTGTAGATCTGATCAATATAGACAAAATCACAACATTGTCACGATCAGCCTTTCATATTATAGAATGGATCAATACTTTGCCATCAGTATTAACTGCTACATGAGGTCCAGCAATCTAATCCAGCTTGAGCCCAACATTTAGGATTAACAATCCAGCAACCTAATCCAGCTATAAACCAACATTTAGGATTAACAATCAAGCAACCTAATCCCACTTTAACTGAACGTTAAGGAATAACAATCTAGCAATCTAATCCAGTTTTAGCTCAACATTTAGGATTAACAATCCAGCAATCTACTCCAGCTATAAACCAACATTTAGGATTAACAATCCAACAACCTAATCCAGCTATAAACCAAAAACCAACATTTAGAATTAACAATCCAGCAATCTAATCCAGCTATAAACCAGCATTTAGGGTTAACAATCTAGCAGCGACTCCAGTAATTGTTCTGACTGACTCAGTAAGTGGTATGACTAATGTCAGTTAGCACCTCTATCGAGTGACTATCAAACCATATACGTGTATAGAGGTTCTCAGGCCGCTGGTGGTAAACAGTCATTTGGGATTGTATTAATCTCACTACAAAAATTTTGGAAACAGTTAGGCCGTTCAGACACAGTACTAAAGTCGGTTTAACTCATGGTTCAACCCAATCGAGTTCAACTCTGTGTATCTGAACGGTTCTAAAGTTAGTCCGAATCGGGTTTAACCCGGAAAAGTTAGACCGTCGAGCTGGAGGGTTTATCTTTAGTCCGGATCGGGTTTATCTTTTAACACTGTGTGTGGACAGAATAAAAATAACCACATCCGGTTTAACTCACAACAGATGAACTGCTGACCCACAGGATCGTTATACAACACATGTGAATGGATAAACACAATGGTTTTTGTGAAGAGACAGGATGTTGGCATAACGGGGTCGCGCTGCTGTTTGACCTCTTAAAACCAAAGATAAACCGTTTCGGGTTTAACTCCATGCTGTCTCAACGCAAGGTGTTTTTTTTTAACGACTGCCCCCCTGCTGGTCATAAAGTTAGACCATTTCGGGTCTAACTTTAGTACTGTGTCTGAACATGGTCATAGTTGTGCTCGTAACAGGAATATCAAATTACCTTGAATTATTTGTGATCTCGCTACAACTGTGCTTGCATTTTGCATATTTAAATACATTGAAACATACAGGGGTAGTCCAGGACCAGCAACAAAACTCATGTCAATCGGCGTCTGGTAACTTCTAAGCTCATCTTAACCACAATCCACTGTAAATAAATTGATGCAAACCTTTTGGTCTTCCAACTCAAGGACCCTGGTTTGAATCCAGCTGGGGCCCTATGTGGATTGGGTTTTCAGCCCCTACCTAATTGCGTGCGTTTTCCCTGGAATAATCTCTGGGATTTTCCTGCCACATCTAAAACTGACACTTCCTTCCTTGTCCTCTCTACAAAGGGGCTCTTGGCTAGTATAGGGATGAAGTTTGCTTTTCTGAGAATCCTTGGCTTCACAACCATAGTAAATAAATAAATAACTAAATAAATAAATAAACCAGGGAACACATTTCAATGTCTTGCTGACCTTTGAATAGGTGTCACCATTGTGACTTCCTTCTCAACAAGGCGTTGCTTGGTTCGAGATGGGTGTGGTTCAGGACTCTGTTTATCTCTAGGAACATCAAAGCGTCGTTGCTTGCCTTTAGGTTGGTGTGCTTCAGGGCTGTTTTTGTTTATGTTTTTGTCTCTAGATACTGTCACATCAAATGGGCAAGTACCTGATGGTCCATCCATACTAAGCCTTGGCCAGGAAGACATCTCCTGAATAGCTGGTTTATAATGACTACAAACAAATCACATTCACAGATTCATTACAATCGTAATTCCTGACAGTTCAAAAGATTATGTTGATTAATTATTGCTTGTAAATCTTGAAATTAAATCCCAGTTCTAATTTGCGGCTACAGTAATAAGGTTTCAGACAAATACCTACCGAGACACATCTTCAGCCTTCAGTGCAGGCTTGCTTAATTTTCTTTCTGCAGACAAAGCAAATTTAAAACAAGTTAAAAATAAAAAAATGCTACCAATGTAGAAATATTGCATTTTTCTTGCTGAAATTTCTTTAAAATCTGTTGATATATCCCCAGAATCAATTGACCAGGGTACACCAGGATATTTAAGAAACCATGGTTATTTGTTTAAAACAATTCAAATTCAACGTGACATTCAATAGCGAGCTGAAAAACTCTGGGTAAAGACTGAAGCAGGGAAATGACATAGAAATCGGCAGGTGAATTTTGCATAAATTGCAGAAGTAACAAGCAGGTTTTAAAGAGCTAGTTTTCTTGTGCATGTAGTGCGGTCAGTTCTAGTAAGAGTGCCACATTGGCAAGTACACACACTTAATATAAATATATAAATAACAAATTAAAAAAACCAAATTCTTTGGTTTTCCTGGGTGTCTTGATTACTCAATGAGATGTTCAGGTGAATTTCTTTGTAAAACTAGCTGCCAGGTGTAACTTTATTATACACTTCCCTCAATTCAGACAGGCAGTAATTATTCTTCCCCCTTTTCTTTGGTGTCAATTTTGACACAAATTTTATTTGAAATAATGACCTAGTTGTCATTATGGTAATGTTATAAAGATGCCAACATACCTTTTGTAGTACCAGGCTTAATCCGATTGTGTTGGGATCCAGTCTGTGGATAGGTACAAATCCAATTTAGATAAACTTATAATATGAATCAATAAGTGAACAAAACATCTCTTATGATTCAACTGATTTAATCGGGGAAGGGGGGGGCAATTTATTGCACAATCTCGACAGCTGTAGTTGTTGGAATCACAATTTTACTGGAGGGTCGTCTTTCTCCGATAACTTAAGGAGCCCAAAGAAATTCACAATTTAAATGGTTTTGGTATTAGAGAGGGACTCAAAGGTTTTTTCAGTATTTGGTGCTCTCATTTTCCAATAGATAGCATCCTGGTAAAAGTCTCCAAGCTGTTTTCCAATTTTCCAATAGATAGCGTCCTGGTAAAAGTGGGGGAAACATTACACGTCTCCAAGCTGATACTCTTTCAGAGCGAATTTTGAAACATCACGCCATCGCACATCAAAAACAAATGGGTGTTGAATATCATCAAAATTCAGAAATAAAATAAAAAGTCTCTGTACAAAAATGTGCAGAATTTACTGTAATTTTCAGACCATAAGCCGCAACTAATGAATTGATCATCAGGCAGGCCTTCATCTGGCAGGCCTTCAACATGCTCTATGGCTTAAACACCGACTCAACTTGTAAAGTAAGCTTCTGCAATTTTGACTAAAATTAAAATGGCCTAGTTCCCCTACTGCAATAAATTTATCAAAAAATATAAAAAAAATTGGGGCAAAAAACACAAATCACATTATAAATCTGTAATTGCTTATGAAACAATGGCAATTTCAACAGTGCTTCACTTTCCTCAGGCCTGTACACACTGGTGTCACTGGGTTTAACCTGCTCAGCCCTTAATACCTATTGGTTATTTGGTGTAATTCCAACCAGTGGTTACTGGGTTTAACCTGCTAAGCCCTTAATACCTATTGGTTATTTGGTGTAATTCCAACCAGTGGTTACTGGGTTTAACCTGCTAAGCCCTTAATACCTATTGGTTATTTGGTGTAATTCCAACCAGTGGTTACTGGGTTTAACCTGCTAAGCCCTTAATACCTACTGGTTATTTGGTGTAATTCCAATCAGTGGTCACTTGGTTAACCTTACCTTTGGTGATTGAACTTCAGCCTCTTTGATCTTTTTCTTCTCCTTATTGATGTACTTAACGACAGCTATGTCAACAATATTAAGGAATTTTTCCACTGTTCTTTCTTTAATAGTAGGATACCATTTCAACAACGTCTCAATCAATTGTTGAATTAGAAAATGAAACATCATTAAAAATTGATGATTTGACTAGGTTATCTCAGATTTGTGCTTTACAAATCTGAGCTAACTTGGATCAAATATCTGTGCAGCCTTCAAAAGGGGTATTTGGAATTGTTAATGTTTATAAGATGATTATTCAAACAAATTAAAATGGTCACAAAGGTGTATTCTATAATCATGCAGTACATTGCGACCTCAAGGATACAGTCAATATATCGGATATTGACATTCCAGTTTTGTGCATTGGCCAACACATTGCTTGTTCCATAAGTCTGAAAGAAAAAATACTACGTTAGCTTTAAATCAGCTTGTTTAAGAAGACTTATCGTACACCACTCCACTTCACAATAAACTATATGAAAATACAATATATACAAGGTTATAATATTACTACTGGCTCTTGGACATTCAGCTGGTCCAGTTCCATGAATATTGGAACCGGCTTGGTATTATTGCTCATATAGCACATGAAAACGCTTGGGACCAGGCAACGGTAAAAAAACTACAGCATCAGTGGGGAAAATGAACTGTGTCATAAGCATGGGCGGTAACCAAAATGGAGGACTAGCCATGTTTTACACCATGGCACAATGTTTTAAATATACTGTTGGTTTGCAACTGGAGTGATGATAATTAGGTTGGTTTGTCTTTTACTTTCCGTGTGTCTGTTGCTTTTGTGAGTTTTTCTCAAGCTGAAGCTGTGTGATTTAGTATCTGTTGGCACAAGTTTATCTTGGCATGATCTGGGAATATATTTTAAATATAATTTGGGATGATGCGTGTCTTTGGAAATAAAATGAGGCAATTGTCCAATTAATACCGGGCAGTCAATGTTGTCGAGTATCATTTTTAAAAAGTTCCTAAAAGTAATAAACCATAAGTTCCTTAAAGTTTATACATACCAATTACTTATTTTTATAAACTCTTAAACAAAACTATGATGTATTTTCCGTGCACTTATCAGACAACGCAACTCTACGTGGTGATCGGGATTATCCATGTTCATGGGCCATATCACTGCATTCATTGAAAACTGATGATCACCCACTATCGAATACCAGGGCCAAAATGCCAGATACATAACACTGGCTGCTTGCTTGCGGTGGTCAATGTAGTTGACATCTCTTTAGGACAAGTAAAGGTTGCAGCAAAACACGAAGCTCCGTTTTGGAAAAGTCTTTTGACTTCAGAGCTGATAATCTCGGCTCTGAATCCAGCACACAAACTTGTTACATTTTGGAACCAGTACCATAAAATCAGAACCGACAATCATGGGTAGTTTCAGATCTGACATGAATACTCACTTCAATACTATGCTATTAAAATGATATGAGAGACCTACCTGAGATATAGTTGCTTTCTGAACGATAGCTTTTCCTCGAGTGACCTGAAGAAAAAAAAACAACCCCAAAACCACATTATCAATAATTTCAGTTTTTTCTTGTCCATTCCCTGTATTTTTCACTAAATACTACTGATGATAATAAAACAATCTTGTTACAAATAAATAACACATTAGTGATTGGAACTAGAAAAAGTGAATATTTACATACCATGCCTTCTCTTGCCCCAGATGCACTTGGTGAATCTGTCGCTCCATGTGTGGAACTAAAATACAAGCAAGATACAATTCATTATAATCGCTCCAAGTGTGGAACTAAAATACAAGCAAGATACAATTCATTATAATCACTTCATCCTCTTGGATCTTTTCCTTCTCATTACTGGTGTCTTTATTGACAGCTACAAGTATGTAAACAACAGTAAGGAAAGGCTAAGGTCATATCCCAATTGCCAGCTACGGCTACAGCTAGGACTGTTGCTGAGGGTGTTGCTGAGGACGTCCTATACTTAATTACATGATGATGCATACATCTAGCCATAGCCGTAGCTGTAGCCGCTAATTCGGACACAACCTTATGCTGGTATGTGTCCAATTTGGATCTCTGGCTGTGCACCGTGTTCCATGGGATGATGTAGCCAGTAGCTGGAACACATTGTAGCCATGTCCTTCACATTTCAGCTTCTCAGCTGCAAGTAAGGATGATTGCCTCCCAAATTGTTTTTGTTAATTAGGTTTTTATGTGTCCATTAATTGAATACCACATGTAGTTAGGCCAGCAGTTTTAATGACTCTAAGAATCTCATCACTGCGTCTACATTTATGGGGAAAAAGTCTTGATATGTAATTTCAAAAGCCTGCAAACTTTTCTTAATTCCAATTCCTTTTGCTAGTTGAAGAACACAGAGCCCATGGCTGAAGACAGCAATAAGACCTACTCTTTGCTTTGTTGAAAGGGACTTGGTGTAGAGACTGCAGGGCTAGCTCCAGAAGGTACGACCAAACCTGCATTCTTGGTGTATTCTAGCTTGACTTCAGGTCGATCTGAAACAACGTAACTCACATCCTTACTCAGAAATGTCTCAACCACCTGGAAATTGCACATAATGTACATGTATTAACATTTTCAAATACAAAATAATACCACCTGCTCAATTAGCATCAGCAGAGTGTTTTAGAGGCAAGTTTCAAACCAGGGTACAATTTGGGTAATGTTCCAGGAAAGTAAAAGGAAAGCCTACTGTCTAAATAAAATGTACTTATTCAACTTACTCCTCCCAGGTCTTCAAGATCCTTCTTTAGTTTAGCCACTTGTTTCCTTACATCAAGGTAGAAAGATTTACCCTTGAGGGGCTTGTGAGCCTCAAATTGAAGCTTCCTGCAACCTCTAAGACTCTGATCTGTAAACCAAACAGTACGAAAAGCAGTTTAAAAACACCAACATATCTCAGTCATTTAAGAAAATAATTTGTTTGTGTGTCCTTTGAACTATTTGACCATATGATATTCAACATGGAAAGCATTTCTGCTAAAACAGAAAGTGAATTTTTAAATGCAGATCAAGGTGAGTGGTCACATTCCACCACTAATGCAGTGCAGTAACTGGCAGTCAAAGCCATGTCTCAAGATAACAGTCGCAACAGGCAATAAATGCAATGGCATTTGGACCTATCCAGAGGGAAGCTGCAGAAAATGTGAAAGCATACTCATTAATGAAAGACACCATGTAGCCTATAACAGTCCAGTAATAGCATTAACCAACTTTAAATAATTCTCAAACAACCTATTTTTGTTTTAAATGACAATCTGCAATGTCATTAATACTCTTGGTGGATTTCCCCAGAATAAAGAAAAATTCCTTCCTGATCTGCAGACCGATCTTTGTGCCTGGTTAAGTAAGTAATTCAAATCAGAATCCCTAACTTAAAGCACCAAATAATTCATTCTGCACCTTTTTCCTGAGCTTGCTGGTTGGTCAACCTTGGTCGAGTACTTTTTTGTTTTGATGATGACATCATGGCATTTTCATTCAAGTTGCAATGTTCGGCCTTGTTGACATTCCGAGCTATGTTCAAACCTGCAGTATATTTAAAACAGGAAAAAAAAATTACTCACATGCAGCAGTTTTTGATATTTGTTTTTTTTCCCTTTCTATTGCAATTTTTTATATAATTCTTAAATATGCAATGTATTTTGTTGTACATACCGTTATCTGTAAAAATTGCCTGAATTCAGCCTATGGCTGCAATGACCTTTTTATTAACAAATCATTTCAATTCAAGAAAAGTTAGAAGGAAAAGGGACATTTACCCAAACCTACAACTCTTCTCCACAGAATAAGTTTGAATTGACACTGAAATGAACCTCAAGTCTCAACAGTCAATTCAACCTGAGTATGAAGATAGCACTTGAACAATGACATCAGGTAATGAATTACATACATTCAAAGTTTAACATTTGCAAAATTTCATAACTCCTAAATTACACAATGACCTTTTGTAATCTGTCAATCATCAGATGATCGAAGAGGTTTTGAACAACCCAAAAAACATTGACCTCGTCTTCTGGTCCAAAATGAGAAACAAATACAAACCCTTAGAGGCCTAATTTCAGCTTTTTAGTCAACATGAAAGGGAATTCAGACATGGATCCTGTATCTGAACTGACAGTTGACTATTTGCCTTATTCAAGTATTGCCCTTTTGGGGCTTGGGTTCCAACTTGGGCTCTGTCTGCCTGTTTGAAGCCCTGCAGTGCAAGCCAATGATTTCACAATAACTCAGGAACCACAGCATAATTATAAGCACAAGCCATGATTTCAAAAATAACAGCAATGCTGTTGATACCCTTCAGCCCTTATTGTAGCTAACGCAAAAAATCACCAAACCATGTTCGAATACCCGAGCATTGTGACCTTGACATTTGACCTGTGAAATTGAACTCATCACCTTTGACCTTTTCAACTCCAAAACAGTCCCAACTTTTATTTTTCTAAGCGCAACCCCCACTCAAGTTACAAGTCCAAATGTCACTTGTAACTCAAGTTATGGTCCGGAAACCACTGATGGAAGGATAGCCAGCCAGCCGTACGGCTGGCAGGGGGACAGACGAATGGACGTCATAGGCAATGACAGTACCCCTTTCAGTCTTTGGACCGAGGGGTAAAAAGGGCATTTACATGTGTATTATAAGGTTTACATTGTAATATTTCTTACAGCACTCTCTGGCGATAAGTTTAAAATTAAATAATTTTTTTAACTAGTTTTTGCAAAAAGACGCGAGCTCTCATTCAAAAAGTTGTCACAGTCCTTGATAATAGTGATTAGTGAAATATGAAGTTGACGTAGCAATATTTTTAGTAGGGCCAAGAATAGTGCCAATATGCTGGAATCCCTCCACTTAGGCCCCCTATAGGCCCCTAGGCCAACAAACACAGTATCAGGAAGTGTGATAATTTTTTGAAATAGAAATTCATCCCCCCCCCCCCCCCCGCCCAGTTGTCAGTTACTGATGTGATGGTATTACTATTATTATTAATGCTGCTGTTTCAGTCGAATCAGTACTCATAATCATGCACCAGTAAATATCATGCACCAGTAAACATCATGGTGGTGACAACATTTAAAAGGGTGATTGTCAGCTCAGAGAGTTTCATAAAATTACACCAAAACAATGTGCTCTCCGCCACTACCATGACAACTATTATTGACAACTGTTGAACTGGGGGAAAATTCTTGGCAAAAACACGCGGGTTTCTTTTTCGGAAAATTATCTCAGCTCCGGATGCTTGCTATGTGGGCCCAGGGAAAAGATGTGGAGGGAGTCTAGCACATTGGTACTTTTATTATGGGGCTACACTTAACCCACAATACATCATGTAAGATGTACACAAACTCCATGGTTGGCTGAACTGGTAAAGTATCCAGTACTAGAAAATATAAATATAATTACACATTCACAACTTCGTGTTGTTCTGTATTGTATTTAAATTAATTTGCAACTAAAAAAAAGAAAAAAGTTTACTAGAAATACTAGAGACTGTTCCTTCCCCAAAATGGTGTGACTGTTCAGTAGTTAAGTACAAAAAGTGTTTGTAATAAAAAAATACTCCACTGGACTGGAGCTGCAAGATAGACAGGCTGATATTGATAAAGTATGCTTAGAGGGGCTTAGCTAGCATTAAACGATCAGAAAATTAACAGAAGTTACGATTTATTAGTATAAATTATAGTAACACTAACACAGTAACACTCAAACTAACACTTTAGAACATCACCTTTCCAATTGACCGTTCTTTTATACGACAATACGAGCTCGATCGTGAGCCAACATTAACTGCGGTAGAAGTACGCCATCTTGAAATTCTGTGCGCGTGAGTCGTTGGGCTACGATACGATACGGGGATGCGTTGAGTGGGCTGCATGGGTCGGGAAGATTAAGGTATGGCGCGCAGAATGGAATAATTTTGTCATAAATATTGTCGTGAGTACTCGAACTCACTTGAGGAGACTCACTCATGGGCAAAATGTTAGTAACTATTTGTGAAAACTGGTAGCTATTGCGAACTGCTCACCAACCAAAAGGACCTATGGTATAAGAAGCCAACATATTCTGACTGAATAGACCAAGAAGGGGAGCTACACTTCCTTTTTATCAGGGATTTATTATTTATCCACCCAGATGTCGCCATCTGGCAAGATTTCTTCTCGTTATTTGAAATAAATAAACATACCGGCATTTAAAACCACATGGGCGGGGAAGGAAGGGAGTAGATGTGAAAGACATATCTGAAGAACTTTTGAATTCTAGTAAATATGCAACTTTTTTTGAGGTTAAAAGGAGGTTTGGGCTAAAAATGTGACTTACTTTTAGAAAGAAAAAAACATTCGTTCAAGATGTATCCTTGCCTCGAAATGTTGTTTTAAAGACTCTAGACAATTCTTGCTGAACCACATAATGACCAATCTTAGATGCCATTAAACAAAAACAAAAAATCAAGGAAATGACTCTAGGTTTTATTTTTCATGGAAATACAAATAATTAGCCACTTTATATACTCAACCGAAAAACTAAAATCGCAAACTTAATCAACAGTCAATTTAATTTCGGAAAACCATAAGTAAATAACCCACTATTTATGTAAGATTTTGTGGTTCAAATGAATCCCAGAAAAAGGTTTTATATTAGGAATCAAAGTCTTTTGTTTGATGTGATATGTAAAGAAGGTCTTTCTGTTGTTGTAAGTAAAGAATTGAGGTAAAGCCACTTTAAAAAAAACAAAAAAAAAACGTGTGGTTTTTTGTTAGTGTTTGGCAATATGCAGAGAAGTATTTTCATGAAGCCTTTTTGGCACTATAGGGGTTGTGGGGGTCGTTCAAATACACTTTTTTTTTATATATATATACTTTTTCAGGTTGAATAATGTGGAATATGTTATGCCCCCTCCTTTTAAGTTTGTTTAATGCAAAGGCTGGCCAAAAACAGCTCTAACCACATGACAAAATTCACGCTCCAAAAAACAACAGGGCGCTCTCTACGTCCGTCCGTCCGCATTGCGCGGCTGACAGCAGAGCTTGCAGTTGATGATGAATTGGTGGTCAGGGTCAGGATAGTTTCTCACCGCATCATTATGCATTCTAGACTGCATGAGCTAGCTCGTTGATGTTTACACGGCGTCAGACACCTGAGGAGAGCCACATTACAGTTGATGCTGCAGCTAGCTTACATTAACGATGAGTAAATCAAGGCATTTGCCGAATGCCATTTGTTTTTCTGTTGAAATAGTCTATTGAAATTAGATTTTCATAGCTAGATGATGTGACGTTTCTGTATGAGGGACAGGCTGAAGAGTGGTACGGTGTGGTGGCAAACTTACTTCATTCACGAACATACGAACTTAGTTACGACTTTGTACGTGTGTGCTGGCTTCTGAATCTGACTACTCTTGACAATGACATGAAATGTACCTGCTCTACATCCATGTATACGTCCATGAATGAGTGTACAATACATTGGGGATTGCCTGCTGTAGCAAACTACGTTGAATTGCACTAAATCATCGGGTAGCCAAATTTTGGTAAGTCATGAAAGTGTACAAAAATATTGAGCATAATGCAAGCCACTGTATGTATTAAGTCAATTGTAATGTAACTGTGGAGATGGATGATGGAGTGCTGTATCTGACTCAGTGACTGATCACTATTTTATTACCATTCAAGCCATCTGTGGTCCTTTCTCATGATTAAAGCATGGCATGGTGGGGGAAGTTAGTCATGGGATTTGCTCAGTCATACTCTGAATAGTCTGATCCTATGACTTTTATATAAAATCAAAACAAAACATAGTTCACATAGTCCTACCCAAAAACAATTAGATTTAGTATCAAAAGTCTAGTAGTAGTACTACACTAATACGGTAGTTACTAGTAGTACAACTACAAGTCTGGTAGTAAACTAGTATGAGGCGTAGTACTACTCACTACTAGGCTAGGGAGTAGGTAGTACTGCTACTACTGTACAGGTAAGATATGTTTTTGTTCTCATAAACAAATGAAAGAAGTGGCAGTTGGATTCAACATCTTAACAAAATGTATATTGAGACCCAGTTACTTGGGCGCTGTACTCCTTTTAAAGAAATTTGTAATCTTCGGTCGTACTAGCTAGTACGACCGAAGATGTTTGACCGAGCGTGAACAATTTTGAAAAAGGAGTGCCCCAGTTACTGGGTCTAATTTAGACTATAGAGCCTACACTGGTTGTACATTCTAAAAAGCTTAGCCCATGCCAGGAGCGGAGGGAGTCCAGTGTATTGGCATTATTTATGGGGCTAGGCCAAGACTTACTCCTAGAACTATGCATAGTTCTAGGAGTAGCCAAGACTAGCCAAGAGTAGCATAGATACTTTATTATTGTTATGCTAGCTTGATTTATTTTAACAAAGAGCACATTAATCTTGTAATATCATAAGCAGGAGTCATCAAGTGGAATACAGACAAGCAAGTCCCATCCCAGTAAACTCATGAATGGACAAAGCTGGTGGTCTTGTGTTTTTGTTCCATGTTGACTTTCAGTCTGATAATTATCTTTAAAATCTGTTTGAGTATTGAAGAATACTTACCCATAATAATACACACGAGATCAATCTACTCTTTATTGTGGTTGTTTAAATTAAAAAAATTCACATGTTATTAAATTGTGTATTTTTTGTTCTCAGTTCAAATCAATTCTTGTAGGCTTAAATCAAAATTTTGTTGACGTTTACAAAATACTTTGTGTACAAGAACTGAGTAACTAATAGGGGATAACAAATATTATTTTGGTTTTGAACCATTTGGCATTCACCAATGTGTGATTATGAGTGATACATTGTAAGTATTCTACACTTGGTGCTTTCCAAGTCCTAGGGGAGAATGTCTACAGGGTTCTGAATTTAAGCGTAACCAGACTTTTTTTGGGGGGGGGAGCGGGGCCAAAGAAAGTTTTTTTAATGTTCATTTTATTGTATTTTATTGTTTATATTAATTTATTTGGGGGATGTATTTATGTTAACCCTTTCCTTACCATTGGCGACTTTAGTCGACCAAGCTTGCACTACAAAAAGACACTCAAGCCTGAGCACATGTTCAACCTCCATGTTCACCCTCCATACCCAAGCTTACCATCATTGGAAAGAGAGAGATCAGATCTTTCCAATGGTGGTGAAATAAAATAAGTTTGCTATTATGCAACCTCTTCATATTGGAATAGGAAGATCCGAAATGCCAAACACATACGGAGCGCTATATGGTTGTGTACAAAAAAGTGTTTGAGATTACAGATTGCACTGAGGAAAGAAAGACCAAGAACTTAACATTTATTGGACTAATCTCAATGAGTTTTAGATTATATGAAAGGGAATTCAATAAGGAAGAACTTTTTTATTACTTATTTTGCTGTAAAACAATATCTTCAAGGAGATAATGGAGTTTGTAAAAAAGGCCTTTGAAGGAAAGCTTTCTGTTGTGTAAGAATGTGTGCTTCACGCTTGAGTGGTCAAACAATGCGGTCACCAGTGGTTGTTTATGTCCAAACAATTCGGTAACGAAAGGGTTAAATGTTTCCTGCAATTCATTTGTGCACAATTTCAATCTCATGGGGGGGGGGGTGTGTCTCCTCTTTGTGTACCACTGGTATGACTGGTACTGAGATGGGATTCGAACCCACCAGACTGAGCTGAGTAGCCTGCATTCTTTTTGTCCTGCAGTATCAACGTAAACAGTATCAATAGGTAAAATCCAAATCATTATTTTGTTTTATCCCTGATGCAATTGTTACATCAACTAAATTGTTTTTGATACCTGCTGCTAGTTACAGCTTTTGATGTGGGCTCTAGACACTGGGCTGTGTGCTCGGTCCGTGGTCTACATTATATTTCATGTATGCAGTTTAACTCTGGGAGTTTCATTATAAAGTTTTCATTTTCAGAACTGATCATCCTTACTTATTGTTGTTTTTGTATACTTGCAGATAGAATTTCCTACGTTTTTTGCTGAGTGAGTGAAGAAACAGTTTACAGGAATCCTAATGAATTCTTCTTTGATGAAGCCTCTGGCAGCTGGTTTGGCAATTCCAGGACTGTACCTAATGTATAAATTCCATGAGTACAGAGAAAAGGAAAGAAAACGAGACAGGAGAAGATTTACAGAAAAAGACCTTCAAACACTGAACCGCAAAATTGTAAGTACTGTAAAGATACATGTAAGTCTTTTGCTGTAGATAGACAAGTGTACATTTAAAGAGGAAACTTATATTGTACAACGTATTGTAACGGCCGTCACACCGCTCTGTAAACAGTGTTGTTAATGTAAGTAATGGGAGGGGAGGGGTGGACTTAGGGTTTGGAGGGAGGGGTGGGATTAGTGTTTGTTATCAACAGATTGGTATGAATGAATTGGTATCCACAAATTGCTATGAGTGAATTGTTATCAACAGATTGGTACATGTACGAGTGAATTGTTATCAACAGATTGGTATGAATGAATTGTTATCCACAAATTGGTATGAATGAATTGTTATCAACAGATTGGTATGAATGAATTGTTATCAACAGATTGGTAAGAGTGAATTGTTATCAATTGATTGGTAAGAGTGAATTGTTATCAATAGATTGGTAAAAGTGAATTGTTATCAATAGATTGGTAAGAGTGAATTGTTATTTAAAGGGCAGTTTCACGGGAAAGGTTGCAAAATGAAAAATGGGAAATCAATGCTTTATTTGATAGGAAGACTTTGTTGGAATTTGCTGGTTTTTGTCTCACAAGGACCTGTATGTTGTAGCAATCTCCAGAAAAAAATTCACAGTTCTACACATTACGGTTCTCAAATTATAAGCTCACATGGGTGCTAAACCACAAGATTTGGAGTCTCATTCACATTTTCTAGAAACTGCAATTAGTGAGAAATAAAAATAAATACCAGTGCAACCACCCAGACTTGCAGGGACACTGAAGTATGTCCCAAAAATCTGTACACCAAATTTTATTAGGATTGGCCAATTTGTTTTTTTGTTATGCCGTTTTGAATGAGATGTTGATGTAGCCGTTAAATGTTTTTGCAAAATGTCCTTTCCTGAACATGGTATTTTATTCCAGAATTAAAAGAAAGGAAACACAACTTAATGCCTGTCAAAATGACACTACACACTCCAGTAATCAAGTGTAAAAAGATTAGAATTGGGAAATCTCACAAAAATTTGTTAAAGCAGCTTTCCCATATGCTACTCAAAAGTAGGTTAAAAATGTCCTTTCCTGAACATGGCTCCCCTTTTTTTACAGGAAGTCAGAGATGACACTTTTTGGATATAGACATGTACCTGGGGTTAGACTTACTAGATTTAACACAATATAAAAAGATTCAGATTCGAACCTTGCTTGCTGTCATGACATTGTCGTTAAACTGTGTTGTCCTTTCCTGAACACATAGTTTAACAGAGTACTTGGCAAAACCATTGTTGCTGAAATTGGATGTAGTATATATTTATATTGTATGTACTATATATATTTTAGAATTAAAACCAATAAAATGGCAAGAAAGTGTTAGTGTTTTGTCCTCACAGGTCATTTACTGACTCGTGTTTACACACACAAGGAGTACACATGTGCATATACATTTATCTGTATAAGTCATACTTAAATCCAATATTTGTCAGGAATTAGACAATTTATAGTTTCGTATCATCCCTTCCTCAAAATTCATGCATTAGTTTGAGTCAATTTAATTAAAATTTACTGTTTTAGTCTAGTTTTTGTGTATTAAAGTGTTCAGGAAAGGACACATTTGTTTAACAAGTTTAACAACAACCTGATATACACTGTTTTAACAGATCTTTCTGTGTGTGCAGAGAATTAGTTAGTTTTGCCAAAATTTTTGAAAAGAAAAGCATTTTGTTTGTAGCTAGGGAAGAGTGAAATCATACTACATTGTATCCATGTGGAAGCAAAACATGAGATGTAGCCAAGTGTGACGAAAAAAAACCCAACATTTTGATTGTATTCGATATGCATCATATAGACAGGGTTTTTTTATATGCAAAGAAAATTGTAGGACCGAAACGCACTCAAATGTTCAGAAAACTTTTCTTTGATGCACATATGCATGCGCCCACACAGAAGAAAAGGGTGTTTTTGTAGGGGAAGGGGGGTGGGATGGGGAAAGAGATGTTAGAATTTACTTAAAAGATTTCTTTTTTAGATGAGAGTTTTCAGAGTTAAGAGCTATAAATTCAGTTGGTTTTGATGTGGTGTTTCAGAATATTTGAATTTAAAGTTACATTACTTCAAAGTCATACTGATTGAATATTTGTTAGATTTAAATTTACCAGAGCTTTGTGGCTATTGATGTGCCTATTCCTTAGATCCCATTTTGTTAACACAACAAAACTGAACAGTGTTCACTGGGTATGTTGAATTATCTGGGCATTTCTTTGTGGAGCATACATGTATCAATGTCTCAATTTAATGTTTTCACCGGCAGTGATTTATTACATTTGAAGCAATTAGACAACTTCAGTTTACTGTCATGTACATATGCAAGGTTCTATGCTAACCCTTGTTAAAATTGTGTCCTTTCCTGAACAAAAAACACAAAAGTTAGTTGCAGCATAAACAAAGTACAAACTGACCTGCTTTACAAATGTACAGTACCTCTCAACTCTAAAAACCTTTTTGTTTCTTCTAACAAATAATTTACTTTAAAGTGCCTTGGATATTTACCTAGTACATGTACATTAGTATGCTGATACATAATGCGTAGTAATGCATCATGCAGGCTATCACACACATTTTATCAGCTTTATTGCATTCTCTTTAACAACTATGTTCTTGTAACATATGCTACTCTACTACCCCTCTTAATTAGTTTTATTGTTTTATTCCTTGTCATGTTGCTTCATAACATCTAACTTGACCAAATGTAGTTTTTGTTAAAACTGTTGTCCTTTCCTGAACAAAACGGAATCTTTTTATAGCAATGATAAAGACCATGGTAATTTGATAACGCAGCACACTTTAAACACAATTTCTTTGCCAATTGTTCTACCATGTATACAACCCATGAACAACAGTGAAGATAATCAGGAGCCTCAATGGTTTTCTGTAAAACAGAAATGAAAGTTTGTGGTTCAAGGAAAAAAGAGTTAAAAAACTGAATTTTCAGTCAAAATATGAATTTACATGGTTTTTTGGTAGCCTACAGTGCATTATTATTCAAGACATGACTACTGTAATGATTGTCAATCATTTTAAAGCAACACCAAGCATGTTTGAGATGTGGAATTGGCAGTTTATGACATTCACCTTCTTTGACCAATATTGTGGTCTGCAAAGTGTAAAGTGTCTAAAAAAACAAAAAGAAAAAATGTTTAAGCTCTGAAATTCACATTTTTTAGTACCTTTATAATGTACATTTCAAAAAATAAAGATGTTTTATCGATACTACAAGTTTCATTTTTGGCCCTCCGTGAGACTTTTTTGCAACCTTTCCCGTGTAAATGCCCATCAATAGATTGGTAAGAGTGAATTGTTATCAATAGATTGGTAAGAGTGAATTGTTATCAATAGATTGGTATGGGTGAATTGTTATCAATAGATTGGTAAGAGTGAATTGTTATCATCAGATTGGTATGAATGAATTGTTATCAACAGCTTGGTATGAATGAATTGTAATCAATAGATTGGTATAGTGAATTGTTATCAATAGATTGGTAAGAGTGAATTGTTATCAACAGATTGGTATGAATGAATTGTTATCAACAGATTGGTATGAATGAATTGTTATCAATAGATTGGTATGAATGAATTGTTATCAATAGATTGGTATGAGTGAATTGTTAACAACAGATTGGTAAGAGTGAATTGTTATCAATAGATTGGTATGAGTGAATTGTTATCAATAGATTGGTAAGAGTGAATTGTTAGCAATAGATTGGTAAGAGTGAATTGTTATCAATAGATTGGTTTGAGTGAATTGTTAACAAAAGATTGGTATGAGTGAATTGTTATCAATAGATTGGTATGAGTGAATTGTTATCAATAGATTGGTATGAGTGAGTATATTGGTATAAGTGAATTGTTATCAATACATTGGTATGAGTGAATTGTTATCAATAGATTGGTAAGAGTGAATTGTTATCAATAGATTGGTAAGAGTGAATTGTTATCAGCAGATTGGTAAAAGTGAATTGTTATCAATAGATTGGTAAGAGTGAATTGTTATCAATAGATTGGTATGAGTGAATTGTTATGAATAGATTGGTATGAGTGAATTGTTATCAATATATTGGTAAGAGTGAATTGTTATCAATAGATTGGTAAGAGTGAGTATATTGGTAAGAGTGAATTGTTATCCACAGATTTGTATGAATGAATTGTTATCAACAGATTGGTATGAGTGAGTACATGTATGGTATGAGTGAGTATATTGGTATGAGTGAATTGTTATCAACAGATTGGTATGAATGAATTGTTATCAACAGATTGGTATGAATGAATTGTTATCAATAGATCGGTAAGAGTGAGTATATTGGTAACAGTGAATTGTTATCCACAGATTTGTATGAATGAATTGTTATCAACAGATTGGTATGAGTGAGTACATGTACATGTATGGTATGAGTGAGTATATTGGTATGAGTGAATTGTTATCAACAGATTGGTATGAGTGAGTATATTGGTATGAGTGAATTGTTATCAATTAATTGGTATGAGGGAATTGTTATCAATAGATTGGTAAGAGTGAATTGTTATCAATAGATTGGTAAGAGTGAATTGTTATCAGCAGATTGGTAAGAGTGAATTGTTATCAATAGATTGGTAAGAGTGAATTGTTATAAATAGATTGGTATGAGTGAATTGTTATGAATAGATTGGTATGAGTGAATTGTTATCAACAGATTGGTATGAATGAATTGTTATCAATAGATTGGTATGAGTGAGTACATGTATGGTAAGAGTGAGTATATTGGTAACAGTGAATTGTTATCCACAGATTTGTATGAATGAATTGTTATCAACAGATTGGTATGAGTGAGTACATGTATGGTATGAGTGAGTATATTGGTATGAGTGAATTGTTATCAACAGATTGGTATGAGTGAGTATATTGGTATGAGTGAATTGTTATCAATTAATTGGTATGAGTGAATTGTTATCAATAGATTGGTAAGAGTGAATTGTTATCAATAGATTGGTAAGAGTGAATTGTTATCAGCAGATTGGTAAGAGTGAATTGTTATCAATAGATTGGTAAGAGTGAATTGTTATAAATAGATTGGTATGAGTGAATTGTTATGAATAGATTGGTATGAGTGAATTGTTATGAATAGATTGGTATGAGTGAATTGTTATCAATAGATTGGTATGAGTGAATTGTTATGAATAGATTGGTATGAGTGAATTGTTATCAATAGATTGGTAAGAGTGAATTGTTATCAATAGATTGGTAAGAGTGAGTATATTCGTAAGAGTGAATTGTTATCGATAGATTGGCAAGAGTGAATTGTTATCAACAGATTGGTATGAATGAATTGTTATCAATAGATTGGTAAGAGTGAATTGTTATCAACAGATTGGTAAGAATGAATTGTTATCAATAAATTGGTATGAGTGAATTGTTATCAATAGATTGGTATGAGTGAATTGTTATCGATAGATTGGCAAGAGTGAATTGTTATCAACAGATTGGTATGAATGAATTGTTATCAATAGATTGGTAAGAGTGAATTGTTATCAACAGATTGGTAAGAATGAATTGTTATCAATAAATTGGTATGAGTGAATTGTTATCAATAGATTGGTATGAGTGAATTGTTATCAATAGATTGGTAAGAGTGAATTGTTATCAACAGATTGGTATGAGTGAATTGTTATCAATAGATTGGTAAAAGTGAATTGTTAGCAATAGATTGGTAAGAGTGAATTGTTATCAACAGATTGGTAAGAATGAATTGTTATCAACAGATTGGTATGAGTGAATTGTTATCAATAGATTGGTGAGAGTGAATTGTTATCAACAGATTGGTAAGAGTGAATTGTTAACAGTAGATGTGTAAGAGTGAATTGTTATCAATAGATTGGTATGAGTGAATTGTTATCAACAGATTCGTATGAATGACTTGTTATCAACACATTTGTATGAATGAATTGTTATTGACTGATTGTATGAATGAAAAGTTTCAACAGATAAATTAATAAAAGGCCAAGGTTAGATGAATGGAGCAGGTGGATTGAGATACAAGAAGTGAGAAATATCATTACTTGGCTTCAATCACCATCTATAGACTCTGTGGTCAACACTGAGATGAAACAAATTATGTGAACTCATCATGCAACCAATCATTACTTGTAATTAAGAAAATAAATAAGTAACAAATAATAAGTAATTAATAATTAGTAATAAATAAAAAATTGTAAAATAATACTGCATTTGTAAGGTACACTTTCCTGTAAAATCTTTCAAAGGCATCAGTCATGAAATAAATTATGTATTTTTAGATGGTTGGAAAGCAAGGGTGAACAAGTGTGTTTTTTGTTGCTGCTACACGTAGGATGTGTGATGTTGTGAGTGTGTGTGAGGTTATCAAGTTGTGAATTCCAAAGCCTTGGTGCTGAGCTGGAAAAGGCCTGGTCCATCTGTCCATGTAACTGGCCAAGTGAGTTCAGGAACATGGAGCATTGCTAATAATAGATCCCAGACTTGAGCCAATTTCATAGAGCTGCTTTAAGCCCAATTACAATGTAAACACAGCATTATTTTGCTTACCAGAGTAAGTTTACCAGCCAAAATACCATGTCACAACCATAGTACATGTAAGGCTGTTATCCTGCTCATTTTTGCTTAGCAATAACACTCTTCATAGTGAAGATGAATCAGAGTGCTCTGAGGAAAACCAGCAAGTAGACATTACAGACAGACATAATTCAAGTCTACATGTAGATGTAATGAAGGCTTAAAAATGGGCTGTTCTGCTGCCTGTTTTGACAAGAGATGTCTGTCTTTGGCCATGTGTCTAAGGTGCATGTAGGATGTCTAGCAGATGCAAGAGACATGCTCCTCTGGGTTTATGCACTGGTCAAAAATAACATCCAGATAATGCACATCTGTGCTTGGTATAGCCGGGGCATCGCTATGACTGAATGCAAACAATGCATAGAGAGAACCACATGTATTTCAGAAATACGGCTACAGTCCTGTTCCATTGAGTACACTGATATTATGAGACGTGTAGAGACTCTTGAAGCAATGTCACACTCATTCCAGTCCTCTTGCTTTCAAGCGTGGAGGAACCCTCCAGGTTTTAAGCATACACATTTTCATAAAGCCATAACATTCACCTGTGAAAGTTATATCTAAAAAGGATAGGTTTAGCCTTGAAATCCCCATTCTTCTTTGTACCAGTTCTATTGGCTTTTTAAGAGAGTTTGTGTGCATTGTACTGCAGTTTCTTTAATAAATATTTTTGATGTAGGCATGATGTACACTGTACATTTTAAATTTTGCATGCACATGCGGTACATGTACAAAAATATATTGTATAGGAGTGTATGTGTGTACACTGAACACTTTACCTGCTTCCATTTACAATTACATTATAATATAAGAGATCAATTATTATAATGTAAGAAATCAGATAATACTAATTACTTGTTAATGGCATGAAGGCCACCCAGTGTGCCTCAACGTGATATTATGTGTGTGTATACACACCCATGAAATGTGTGCACATGCAGTAGAAGTGTGTACTACATGTATGCTCTAGCTTCAAATGAACATTGGGTAAGATAAAGTTCCTGTCATTTTGGGAATGTTACCTGTACATTGAATTTAAGTTGCACCACCGGAAAATCTTAGACAAATAAAATTAAGACACCATTATAAGACAGACAAGAAAAGCGCCCTATTTTCGTATCATGTGCACAGAAAAATAATTTTCAACATTTGTGACCCCTCTCTTATGAGATGGGACCATTTTGCAAGATTTCTCAAAGCCAAATGAAATTTTTACACCATGATTATTCTTTTATTATACTTTCTCACACAAACCATGCAGGTAAGTTAATTCTAGGATTATTTCATATTCAAATAAAAAAAAGTAAGTGGTTGAGGGCATGTTTTTTTGTAGACTACTAGGACAAACAAATTATAACTATTCCAAAACCTTGTCCACAAAAAGAAAAGGCTGCCCATAATGATGGCATACATGGAATTCCTGTCTTCTGATTGGTGCATTAAAATTACACCTGACTTTTCATGGCTTTGAGACTGTAAAACCATCTTCAAATAAAGGATAGTCTGTAAAAATAAAATAATAGCTCTGATTATCTGTTAAAAAAGCAATTGACTTGCTGTAAATTTAAGTTTCTAAAGTTCCGATGCATTTTTCATAATTTCCATTGCTCTCATTAGACTTCCTTCATGCCTTCTATTTTATACACCACATCTGTTTGTAATATCACCGCTATTGTGGTCCACACATAATATGATCTGTTGTTGGCAGGACTAGTTTTACACACTTGTTAGGCGCTCTGTGCTTTGTATAGCGCGGTATAAATGCTCTTTATTATTATATTATTATTATTATTACTAGTGATTTGAAGTGTGATGCCCTTTTTGCAGAATGCGCTTGCTATGTTCAAACGAGTGGGGAACCAGACCACCGAGTTGACCACGATTCAGGATGGTGCTTGATCTTGTCGTACATTACAGCAGTACTTGTGTACACATTGACTTGACATTTTTGTCTTTATCATCTTCTCTACACAGCAGGCCTTCAGGTTACAGTGGCAGTTGCTTTGAGGGTCCCTTAGTTTCATTACCATTTCCAGAAAGATATATAATAATAACAATACAGTCGACTCTCGTTAATACGAGGTTCGCCAGACTGGCCTGTTTTCCTCGTATTATCCGAACCTCGTCTTAAACGCAGCGCACTATTTACACGTACATGTATACACACGTCGTCATATTGCATGCACTACACATGTGTCTAGGCTAGAACGGAGTGGTTTGCTTCCTAGTACAGTTCTTACGAGCATTCTGTACACAAAAATATCACTGATAAATGCATATTTATTGACTATGATCATAGAAATTTAATATTTTGTATAACTCACGATAACAATCAAAGCAAAGTGCTGTCAAACTTGCCGTTCATGTGACCATGATGTGACAGATTCTGACTGCGTAGCGCCGATGCTGAACGTTGTTTTCGCTGGTATCCGTCAGCGTGTAAGCGAAGTAGCGTTTCAAGCGTGGGTTACAGCGAAATGTTTCTGGTTTTCGGATCGGACAGAACCGCATGGCTGGTCCGATCCGAAAATAGTTTGGCAACAAAAATTATTTCCAAACCTTGACTGAACGGTAAGCTTTTACGCAACAATATTTTTCAGATCTCGCTACATCATGGGGCCGCAAAAAAACCTCGTATTATCAGTGTTCTCGTTATGACCATGCTCGTATCTTCTGTTTTTTAAGACATAGAAAGACGCATGGGACAGTTCGGGACTGGTGAAATACCTCGTATAAACCGGCATCTCGTATCTACCAAGCTCGTATTAACGAGAGTCGACTGTAGTATGAGCTGCCCAGAATAATGCTGTGGAGCTTGTTGGTCGGCATGTACAATAAATCAATTCATAAGCCGAGGCTAATGTTCCGAATATGATGGTATACAAATTCATGGTGTTTTATCAATTTACTTTATACTTACTACATTTACTATTATAATTATGTACATACAATGTAAAAACACTTGTGTACACAGTACGTTCTTGTTGTACATGTTGCAAATGATTCTTTTAATGTGTTTGTGCAATTTGTCTTTTCACAGCAACAGCTATTAAAAAAGTTAGAGAAGTATGAAGTGACTGAGCCCATATCTTCCAAAGATGAGGAGGTAAGATTGCTTTTGATCAATGAGGTCTCACTCCCTTACATTACATTCATGCACCTGGAGGAGGGATACAAATTTGTACAATGTACATTGTAGATCTCTATGGTTTGAATGTTTGAAGCTGACATTAATGGATTTGTAGTTTGTTTTCTCAGTGACTCTGATAGAGTTCAAGTACAAAGTCTACATTTACATACTATGGATGCACTTGAAGCTAATTCATCAGCTTGTACAGTACATGTATGTAGTTACAATTACATTAGTACGAGGCATGTCCAAGTACATATGGTACAGAAGTACTTTGTGTACATGAATCATAAATGTATAAGTTTTGAATTCAAATAAACTTCCTATGATTTGAACTCAAGAGTCACATTATTTAGGGGATAACCGAGTGGTGACAAGTCTTAGATGACAGTTTAAGACTGACGGGGGTTGAGGTCTTGCGATCACACGGCCACGACACTGCAAGGTCTTAAATGGCCATTTAAGACTGGGAATACTCTTTTTGTTAAAAAATTTCAATATTTAGGAAAACTTTTATAACGTTGAGTTTGTACGTTTTCAATTCCTGTCACGTCCTTGTGCTCTGGGATCAAATTGCACGCAATGTTAAATGTTGGGTAGGCATACTAATAGATGTTGCGTTGAGGACTTGTGTGAATTGATTACGTTACGTGTAATTTAGTGTCTACGTAAGCTTACATACCAACACGCATGTTTATGTGTGCTGAATGCGCATTACCCAACTCGTCTTAAACAGCCCTAGCTACATGTACATGTATGTCTTTATCAACCATTTAATACCTGTAATACTGGGTAAACATGGTCATGTGACCGCCTTTCAACCAATAGGACTGCCTTAACTGTTTGGGATACATTATTTGTGAGTATCATTAACAAGATACAAATAGAGACAGGGAAATTTCTAAATATAATGTAGAGTGCATTACGTGTACATATTTTGCATATAAATGTACAATGCGCACATACTTCAGAAAGTGATGTTTTCTTTAAAAAGCTGACCTGTTTCTTCTCTAAATAAACAAACATTATGAAGAAAACTCTTTAAAAAATAGGGATAATATCCCTTGAGCGTAATGTACACCTCTTGAGTTAATAATGTGGGTTTTTTTCTGGTAAAAACCTCTTACAGTGTTATTGGCCATCCAATTTGAAAATCATTTTGAATATGATAGCATTCAGTGATAGCTAAATCAGATAAGACTGGCTGAGTGGCTGTACATTGCAGAAAGTCAGGAACTCGCTGCCACATCCCTTTAGGCTTCAGTTGCCTTTTCTGTCACAGTGGGTAAAACCTAAATCATGGATTAGCTGATGAGATAGCCTTGGAACACCCACGTCATAGCTGCATAGCCCATGGACACACAAATTGATTGCTTAGAGATTTCTGGTAATGCACAGTAAACAGACAGCAGCAGTGGATTGATAATTTAGTGTTGGCCATGATAACCTTAGACGTACAGGTGTTGATTTTAGCAGGTGTATAATATCCACATCTGGACAAGTGTTGACCACATCAATTCACACAAGTGTCAAAAAGGCCGACTCCTTGAATGTAAAAAAGGGTTTCAAATTGTACCCATTGAGTTTGTACGTTGCTATGATGTTATTGATACCTATGAAGTGCTCACATGTATGCACAGATAACTTCTTGTACAATTAAACGTAAATGTATGCACAACTGTGGAAAAATTAAGGCTGACAGTGTATCCTGTGGATACTGTGAGCGAGACCTAATTCCCCTGGAAACTGCGCTCACCAGCATGACCAGCTACAGTTTGGTTCTAAACAAAGATTAGCAGATGCCAATAGAACTTCATTTGCAACATAAATGTATGTACATTATGCAAATATTTGTATTCTTTTCAACAATTAGACGGTTATATCTTAAATTATTTAGTATGGCGCATCTTCTCAAACTCATTTTTTCTCTTCAAACTTTTAAAGTAGTTAGTTTTTGTAGATATACATGATTGTTGTATCTCACTCATACTTCAGTCCCATGAGAACAGAGGGGGGGGGGGGGGGTGGGTGGGTGCTGTGTTTGCAGCAACCTCAACTGTTTGGATTGGGTGCTGGATACTAAAGCACCTCCTTTTAGTGAACATGTTTCATAAATTCACCCTTGAGCGGAAAACTTGGAAAAGTTCAAAAAATTTATATTTATGTTAAGCACATCATATTAAAAAAAAATTTCCCAAAACTCATATTGGGCACCAAGATGTGCCCGGACGGCCATCATTATCATACAGTGTATGCTGGAGCTCAAGCCGTAGTTTGGAAAGGGCATAATTATAGGACGGTTCGCAGCGTCGTTTCCAAAACAATCATTCTCTGGTGCCTGTTTGCCCAATTGAGGCAAGGTCATGTCATGAGGACAAGGTTGGTGTCTACCATGTCTACATGTACATGTATGTGAGTCTTCCACGCTTTTTAGAAGAGGTTTTTAGATTTTGAGAGAGTGGGGTGGACGAGTTTCAGTGTCTTGTTTTGTGTTTACTATGAAAACATTTAAATTGACAAGGATTTATGTTTGAGCTAAAGAAAATTAATAATTAAATCTGGCTTAAGTCCATTTCACCTAGCTTTACCTTGCGTAAAAAAATCATTGTGGGGGTAATCATTTTGCAAGTTACACTAATATTCTGCCACAAAAGGGAAATTGAGTGCCAAACGGGCTCAGATTGCACGACAGAGCATCTGTAGGACCTAAAAGCTTCCAGCGCTTGTCACTCCATGCCGTAAAGTTGTTTATTGTCACAGAATGTAATCACTCACTGAAATCTGGCTTTTCCATCTCACCCAGCTTCGCCTCATAAAAAAGTCCTTGTGGAGTTATTATTTTGCAAGTTACAATCATGTCCCAAAAAGGGATATTTACATGTCAAATATTGCTGATTGCATGACAGAGCATCTACATGTAGGACCCCATTCAATCCTTTACATGTAGTTTACAATTTACAACCAACCTGTCAAATTTCATTCAATTCTATACTTCATGTATGTAATCATTTTTACATAATGAATCAAACCAAAATCGTTGAATGGTTTGTTAGGGATTTAGTTCATATTGGGCTCATAAATGTATTTCAAACTATTTGATGTTTTTTTCTGGAAGATTTGGACTGGAATAAACTTTATAATCATCGAACTTTCAAATTAGAGTCTGTGTACTTCAAAGTAACCATGGACTAAATAAAAAGTATAAATTATTTCAAGTTCTTTAACATTTTAAGAAAGAAATGGTAACTTCACAATGAAGCAAGCCATTTTTATAATACAATTTGTTTTTACCCTGACACTGATGTGTATTAAGCACTGTACACCCAGTACTTTCCTGAGTTCTGTGAAAAAAAAATCCACAGGCAAATCACTCAGATGGGATTCGAACCAATGACCTTTGCATTGCTAGAGCTGATGTCTTACCACTAGACCACCAAGCTAGCTCGATGGCTAGAGGCAGGTCCGAATCCTTAGCAGCAGGTACAATACTGCAACGATTTAATAGATGTTGATTTTAATAAATAAAAACAAAATTGTGCATCGGAAACAAATAATATAATTTGGTTTTACCCTGACACCGATGTGTATTAAGCACTGTTTTCTCAGTAATTTCCAGACTTCTGTGAAAAAAATTCACTATGCATTTTTTTGGTGCTATACAGGTAACTGCATTAACGCCTGGTTAATTATAAGTCATGGACTTTATCAATGTTTGATGTACACATGACTAAAGTATAGAACTTGAAACAAAAAGGTAATTTTGTATTATTTTATTTGCAATAATGAAGCATGCACAAGAGCCAAGCGCATCTGATACATATTGAAAACATTTCCAGTGCAATTCTAACAATTTACAGTAGTCAACTTTGATAGAATTTATGATCATTTTGTAGATTTTGCATGTTTTTACAGACAAAAAGATTTGTATACGTAATGTAGTCTACTACATGTATGTAGGCCTACATGTATGATTTTCAAGTGTATTTTGACTGTGTGCATTGCAGCCTGGCAAATGGTAAGCCCTTCAAGTGTTGTACACTAGAATTGCAAGTCCATCACATTATACTAGTCCTGATGGCAAACAGGCCAGTTAATTCAATTGAATCCAACCCAATTAAATGGATGTGTGAACACCAAGCGTATTGAAAGCGCATTAATTATTGCATGGAGGAATACGTACAGGTTGAGAGTGTTTGTTGAAATGAGCAGTGGCAGTGAGTCACAAGTAGTGTGTACCATCACTACCCAATACATGGACTGTACAGTACATGTACATTATCTGGCCAATTTTCTAGTGTAAAAGAACAGAGGTACTGTACCAGAGCACAGTTAACTTCTCTGAATTGAATTCAATTCAATTTAATAAATGCCATTTACCTTCCTCACATCACTGTTCAACTAGTATAGCAGAAAACTAAATTTCAGGTGGACCGTGGTTTCATACGGTTCTGCCATTTTCAATAGCCTAAACCAAATGTGATAATGCAACTTGAACTGACAGTTTGTCATCAATTCTTGTTTGTTGTAGACCTGTACTCTTGCAGAGTGACAATCATTTCACCCTTACATGAGGAAAAGGTCCAATTGATCATACCACACAATGATTAATTAAGCCATATCTCCAAAATGTAATGACCTGAGGGAGTCAAATTAAGTGATCCTAGAATGGACCATTACACTACTAAGTGGAGGGGGGGGGGGCAGACCCTAGAGTATTAATTTTTTTACAGGAATTTTTCAAAATATATATTGGATAGTGTGGTAGTAGATACATGTATTGGCTCGCTGGGGGACATTGCTTAGATAATTAGACAAATATATCAATTACTGGGGAGCTAAAGGATTCAAACAATCCTAGACATTAGCTGGGCGTGTAAAGAAGTCACTTAGATGTAAAAATTGTTGGGAAATGCACATAAAATGTTTTTAAATAAACCTTAGATGGTGTGGTATGAACTATTGGCCCTTTCAAGCATTTGCGTATAAGTGAGGCAGGCTTTTCACGCATTTAAGGGTTAAGTTTGGCTTGGATCAAGCACAATGTTAAGGGCATGCCAGATTTGAACTGTGTGGACTTCAAAACTCACTGCGTGACTATGAACTCACAGAAAATCACCATTAAATACAGTTCAGTACTGACAGCTGTGAAAGCAATTGCTCTTAAGAAATGATTTGAAATTCTGCATGCTGTCATGTCTGAGGTTACACACATTTTAATTAGAGGTTTGTCAGATGAGGTCTTGCTCTGAAACTGGTTCTCATCAGGTCAGGGACATTGTGATGTTCTCAATTTATGCAGATAGAAAAAGCCATCAATGGATTCACATATATATAAAGCCTATTACACAAAGAAATTAATTCATATGTGTACATTTTGAAATGTACATTACAGATGATCACAAATGAAGGAATGGAGTCTCTGCACTCTTAATTTTTCATTTGTAATTCAACACAGAGGCTCAAATCTAAATACAGTCCCATGGGATCAAAACAACAAAAATCTGATTGGCTTATTGCAGTGAAATTTCTTTGAAATCGGATCCATTTTTGTGGGGTTGTCCTTTCACTGTACATAAGTACATAAGTTTCATGTACATGTAGGCCCCTCACCCCATTCATGTACACTGTACACATCTATTGCTCTTAAGCTGTCCCCATAGTAGCAATACTAATAACATTTTGTATACATTTATGTAGTATGCTACAAGAACTACTTTCCAAACAGGACAGCATTCATCACTCCGATTGAGGGGGAAAATAGGCAGTGTTGTAGTTTGTGACATGTAATAGTCCAAGACGGAGCTACATGTAGGTAGAGCAAGACCAGTCTCAAGACCTGTACAACACTGATAATACTACCAATAGGCTATTGGTCAGACAGTGAGTTGGATGTCAACAATCCCAGGCACAGTTATGGACCAAACTCAATAATCTATAAGCAATATTTAATTTGCTGCCACCACATTGCTCCTTAGTTCCTGGCAACATCTAGAACATAAAGCAACCATAATACTCAGAGTAAAAGGCTGTACAGTGTGTACTGTAGATGCACCTCTTTACATTTGTAGCCACATCGGCACCATTCAAAATCAACTTGGTTCATCTCAAAGGGTCCATTGTTCCAATGGCCACTGTCCAAGGTTACCCAAAGATTACTAAAGATAAGTAGTAGGTGTTGTAAGACCAGTTGACTTATGCAGGTTTAGTGTTCATAGCCATACTTATGTTGCCTTGCAAGCTTACACAGGTGCTTATAATTCACAATCAATATATAGAGGTAGTCAATGTAAAATCAATTAGTACGAGCGCGTACGCACTACCAGTGCTCAAAATTTACACTGGACAACAGGCCTGAGGCCAGTGTTTTTAACATCGGTCCAGTATGCTCATGAGTCCACAAATCCAGCGGTCTCATGTTTTTTAATTGAATAATAATACCTCGCTCTGTGTATCTTTTTAAAATATTTTTTATGTTCAGATGTTGACTTTGAGTCTAATAAATGTTGTTCAATTCTGTTAAGTATTGAAGTGTTATTACATGTACTCATAAGACAAATAAGATTAATCTTCTCTTAGTTCTTGTTGAAATAAAAACAGTTTAAATTGAAACTGTTTCAGTATGAAACTACATGTGAAACTACATGGGTTTTTTGGTCTGATTTTGATCATTGTCTTGTATCAAATTTTCTGGTCCAGAATAAAGGTTGAGCTACAAGCCTCAAGTCTTGTGGATTTTTCCTGCCAGTCCAAGCCCTGACAGCCACTGAGTGTTGCATGCAATTTGACTCCTCATTATACAGAACTTGAGGACTAGACAGGAATTGAAAATGTACAAAACAGAAATTTAACTGATTTTCCTATTACACTTTTTAACAAGAAGTGTATTTATGAATGGGAATAAAAGAGAAGTAACTAGCAGTTCAATACCTTGCAGGGTTGTTGCCATGTAACAAAGATCCTCGCCTTTGATTCAGTCCTTTATTGCATGGCCAGAACCCTGCCGGTTTGCCATTAAAGATTTCGTCACCAGTTTTTGTATTCCCTTAATAATAAAAATAATGAATTCTTATAGTGCTTTATCTCTGGCTTCTCAAAGCACTTTGTTTTAAGACAGGTATGCTAATGAGTCATTTCTCATTGATGTATGAGCCACCAAAATAAAAGTTGTTTGTTTCTCCTCGTCCGACAGACCGTCATTTGTGTCGCGACCGTTAAAAAGATTTTTGTAAAAAAAAAAATTACGCTGGTCCACGATTACTTGCAAATGAACCATTGTTTATTGGGGAACCAGTGTTGCACGTGACATTACCAGTTTGGCCTCCACAACATTCAAGCCGTTCACTGGTTATCAATGGTATGCTGCACGCAATGCTGGTGGTTCACAATAACCAACGGTTCATGTTTTTCATGTTTTTATACAAATGCAAGCAGCCACTTCCATGTATATCATGTGTATATAAACCGTTTACCATTGGGTCATCGTGTACCAATGTCACCTCTATGGACAAACATTTTTGGGGGGCCTTAATGTAACACATGTCGCAAGGGCTTGGTTTCACAAAGCTCCTTGTCTATTGTCTGTACCCTACATGCTTAGTATATTTGTAGTTTTAATGTACAACCACGTTTTTCCATTTTATACCAAAAGATTCACTTGTATTTAAGAAACCTCAATTGAAACCTCAATTGGTGAATACGATATGCTCATGGAAGTTGATTTTGTGTTTGTTTCTGAATTAAGTCACACTATCCTATTGTCATATCAATGTAGGATACTAATTTGTTGACTGTTTTATTTTCAGTGTGTAGTGTGTATGAGTAGTCGAGCATCTATTTGTACCAAGCCATGCGGTCATCAGGTGATCTGTCGACGTTGTTTTGTCAAGACTATTCAGATGGCTGTATCACAAAGATTATTACCTCTAAGATGTGTAGTGTGTAGAGCTAAGGTAACTCAGCTTCAACAAACCACCTTTGCTACACATACGACTACTTAGAATGAGCTTCCTTTTCACAACTAGCAATGTAAAATTATTTAAACTTAATTTTATTGCACACATGTTCAAGATTTCCAGAAGAAAGCATACTTTACCTGTAAGTGTTGTAATCATTGATACACATGGAGAAGTCTTTCATAACTTTTTCAAGGGTTTTCTGATCTGTTTAAAAGTGAAAGTGTACATGATAGGCCTATACAGTGTATTTTGTAGAATATAAATTTGGAAACTAGAGCTATTATAAAAAATGGAATGTGAACTACATACATCAATTAGGAATATTGCAGAGTAATGTATTGTACAACTATAATAATGTGAGGGGTCTTTCAAATATGCAATCTGTTTGTTATATTTCAGTGCTTTAAATGATAAAATTGCAAATATAATCTTTCTGTCATTACAAACCTGGAGTTAAAACATTACAAGTAACAATGACAATAGAAGTACAATGTACACATTGTAACGTCATGAATGCCATTCTCTAATGGACCGTATGCAAAAGGCGTCATTGAGTACGTAGGGCGCCCTCGGCTGGAGGTCAAAGGAAGGCTGCTCGTTGGCCCATCCTGCACATAGATATGCATTTTCATTGTTTTATCATCATTTGACCTCTAAGATGGCGGCATAATGACAAGACTTCAATGCATGAGGTCCATTGTTGATCCTGATACTTTTGAATTGTCTTTTACACAAGTTGCTTCTGAGATTGCATATAACATCCAATTACTTCAAAGGCTCATATTAGTGTGTTTTGTGTTACCCAAGGAATCTGACCAAATGAATCAAGTGAATATGGGAGAATGCATACAAGTACCGTACATTGAATAGAAATTTAAAATGTATTTTTGAGGACACTGATATATTGTCAGATTTTAAGCAATAACTTTTCAAAAGGTAAGACTATGAAGTGGCAGCATTAGCAATTTTGAATTTGATAGTTTGCTGAATTGCTAATAGCTATTTTGTTTGTATTGTAGTCAGTTTGCAGGCATTTCTATTGGCATCCAGCTGATCAAGTCCAAATTGTTCGCTATCTGTACTTCGACATGTACAATACAGGGTGCTCTAAAAAGACATCCAGAATCCATATAGAACCACTGCAGGAATCCTGTTGGATCACTAAATAAATCTTGGCGGATCACTGCAGGTTTTCCTATTTGATCACTGAAGGCATCCTGACGGATCATTGCAGGCATCCTGTTGGATCATTTCAGGCATCCTGTTGGATTACTGCAGGTATTATGTTGGATCAGAGCAGGTATTCTGTTTATTCACTGCAGGTATTCTGTTGGATCCTTGCAGATATTCTGTTGGATCCTTGCAGATTCTGTTGGTTTACTTCAGATATTCTGTTGGATCCTTGCAGATTCTGTTGGTTTACTGCAGGTATTCTGTTGGATCAGAGCAGGTATTCTGTTGGATAACTGGATGTACTCCGTTGGATCCTTGGAGATGTTCTGTTGGATCAGAGCAGGTATTATGTTGGATCACTGCAGATACTCTGTTGGATTACGGCAGGCATTTTAATGATTAGTCCACTGTAGAGGGTTTGTCATTTCAATGCAGTCATGGTGTTGTAGTACAGAGATTTTGCACTTAGTTTTCTTAGCACCGTGATTTACTTGTACATGTTGTACATGTACATTAAAGTGTAAAACATCCTTGTACAAATATTTAGAATAACAACAATTCTTCCATGTTAAATAAAATACAAGTTCAACAAATTTGCTATGCATACTTATTGAATTGAAAATGAAATTTAAGTGAACTGTTAATAATTAAATTACAATTGTCTTGTCAAAGTGTACATTTATATATCTACTGTACAAGTTAATATTGCATAAAGTACAGTATACATGTATAGGTAGAATGAAAGTCATGTAACTGCTCTAAGAATATTAGAACATCCAAGACAACTCAAAAGATTGTAAACCACTTTGGAGCGCCCTCTGTTTTTTCAGGCAGTTGGATGACTGACGTGAATATTCATCCTGACATTCCATTGTGTACCTTGCATAGACATGCACCTTACAGCCTTACGGCCGAAGTTCTGCAACTCACTGAGAGTGCCCACTCATACTTTCTCACAATACAAAATCAAATCCTGGTGTTTATACTGAGTTCCTTTTCATTGTCATGTCAGGGTTTTGTTGTAGCAATTTGTGGCAACAGTATTCTCAAAGGAAAACAATTTCTGCAGAAGCTCCAAGAGTTCCAAACAATAATACCTTGCAGAGGCGTGGGGGATTTTTTTGAATACAGCCAGAAAGTGGTTAATAATTTTTGGAACAAGTTTAGTCCTAGACACACTCACATTACATCCAATTTGTTCTTGGAATTGTATGTACATGTAACATAGTAGTTGGTTTGCTTGAGTTCAGTGATTTTCAGAAGGGACTGTAGTGAATTTGCACAGTATTTCTATGAGATAAGTAAATGGCATGTATTTGTAATATCAAGATTGCTGCCAATGTTTGCAAAATGGTCAATTGATACTCCCGTAGCAACTCCATGGTTGTTCTTGGTACATTGACAGCAGGTTTCAGCAATCTGGTTTTATCAGTATGTTGAAATATGGTATAATATTATCAGGCCTATTTTGACATATCAAGTTTAGGAAAACCCCAGATTTCTGAAACGGTACATATGTACATGTACATGTAGTTGTCAATGGAGCATGATTAACCATGGAATTCCTCCTGTTGAAGAGATGGTTTTATTAAACATCCATTTGTAGATCAGTTTTGTACTTTAATCAAATCATTAAGTGATTGTACTGAATCAATTTAAATCATAATACCCATTGTTATCTTGATGTGTTTGCTATAGTGTAATGGGACTGTGTACATCAGTATGGTCACTATTTACTAGATCCGTATGAGTCCTTTTTGATATAAATAGTTTATGTACAGGGCTGTATTTGTTTTTGTATTTAAATAAAAGTCAATTAACTTCCAAGACCGGTTGATTTGTTTAGTGTACTTTGATTCTGATTCTTATTTAGTGTACACAGCCTTTTTCTGTAATGTCAAGGTTTGAATTATGGTAACCATCTTGATTGGAGAACAACGCCTGGTAAGCACATTCAGCATTTGTGATCCTGACCGTGTTGATCCTGACCGTGGTGATCCTGACCATGTTGATCCTGATCGTGGTGATCCTGACCGTGGTGGTCCTGACCGTGGTGGTCCTGACCGTGGTGGTCCTGGCCGTGGTGGTCCTGGTCGTGGTGGTCCTGGCCAAGGTGGTCCTGGCCGTGGTGGTCCTGGCCGTGGTGGTCCTGGCCGTGGTGGTCCTGGTCGTGGTGGTCCTGGCCAAGGTGGTCCTGGCCGTGGTGGTCCAGGCCGTGGTGGTCCTGGCCGTGGTGGTCCTGGCCACGGTGGTCCTGGCCACGGTGGTCCTGACCGTGGTGGTCCTGGCCGTGGTGGTCCTGGCCGTGGTGGTCCTGGCCGTGGTGGTCCTGGCCGTGGTGGTCCTGGCCATGGTGGTCCTGGCCACATTGGTCCTGGCCGTGGTGGTCCTGGTCGTGGTGGTCCTTACCGTGGTGGTCTTGGCCGTGGTGGTCCTGGCCAAGGTGGTCCTGGCCGTGGTGGTCCTGGCCGTGGTGGTCCTGGCCGTGGTGGTCCAGGCCACGGTGGTCCTGGCCACGGTGGTCCTGGCCGTGGTGGTCCTGGCCGTGGTGGTCCTGGCCGTGGTGGTCCTGGTCGTGGTGGTCCTGGCCGTGGTAGTCCAGGCCACGGTGGTCCTGGCCGTGGTGGTCCTGGTCGTGGTGGTCCTGGCCGTGGTGGTCCTGGTCGTGGTGGTCCTGGCCGTGGTGGTCCTGGTCGTGGTGGTCCTGGTCGTGGTGGTCCTGGCCGTGGTGGTCCTGGTCGTGGTGGTCCTGGCCGTGGTGGTCTTGGCCGTGGTGGTCCTGGCCAAGGTGGTCCTGGCCGTGGTGGTCCTGGCCGTGGTGGTCCTGGTCGTGGTGGTCCTGGCCGTGGTGGTCCTGGCCGTGGTGGTCCTGGCCGTGGTGGTCCTGGTCGTGGTGGTCCTGGCCGTGGTGGTCCTGGCAACGGTGGTCCTGGCCGTGGTGGTCCTGGTCGTGGTGGTCCTGGCCGTGGTGGTCCTGGCCGTGGTGGTCCTGGCCGTGGTGGTCCTGGTCGTGGTGGTCCTGGCCGTGGTGGTCCTGGCCGTGGTGGTCCTGGCCGTGGTGGTCCTGGCCGTGGTAGTCCAGGCCACGGTGGTCCTGACCGTGGTGGTCCTGGCCACGGTGGTCCTGACTGTGGTGGTCCTGGCCGTGGTGGTCCTGGCCGTGGTGGTCCTGGCCGTGGTGGTCCAGGCCACGGTGGTCCTGACCGAGGTGGTCCTGGCCGTGGTGGTCCTGGCCGTGGTGGTCCTGGCCGTGGTGGTCCTGGCCACGGTGGTCCTGACCGTGGTGGTCCTGACCGTGGTGGTCCTGGCCACGGTGGTCCTGGCCGTGGTGGTCCAGGCCACGGTGGTCCTGACCGAGGTGGTCCTGGCCGTGGTGGTCCTGGCCGTGGTGGTCCTGGCCGTGGTGGTCCTGGCCATGGTGGTCCTGGCCGTGGTGGTCCAGGCCACGGTGGTCCTGGCCACGGTGGTCCTGGCCACGGTGGTCCTGACCGTGGTGGTCCTGACCATGGTGGTCCTGACCACGGTGATCCTGACCACGGTGGTCCTGACCGTGGTGGTCCTGACCGTGGTGGTCCTGACCGTGGTGGTCCTGACCGTGGTGGTCCTGACCGTGGTGGTCCTGGCCGTGGTGGTCCAGGCCGTGGTGGTCCTGGCCATGGTGGTCCTGGCCGTGGTGGTGTTGGCCGTGGTGGTCCTGGCCGTGGTGGTCCAGGCCACGGTGGTCCTGGCCACGGTGGTCCTGGCCACGGTGGTCCTGACCGTGGTGGTCCTGACCGTGGTGGTCCTGGCCGTGGTGGTCCTGGCAGTGGTGGTCCTGATCGTGGTGGTCCTGACCGAGGTGGTCCTGGCCGTGGTGGTCCTGGCCGTGGTGGTCCTGGCCGTGGTGGTCCTGGCCGTGGTGGTCCTGGCCGTGGTGGTCCTGGCCGTGGTGGTCCAGGCCGTGGTGGTCCTGGCCGTGGTGGTCCTGGCCACGGTGGTCCTGGCCACGGTGGTCCTGACCGTGGTGGTCCTGGCCGTGGTGGTCCTGGCCACGGTGGTCTTGGCCGTGGTGGTCCTGACCGAGGTGGTCCTGACCGTGGTGGTCCTGGCCGTGGTGGTCCTGGCCACGGTGGTCCTGGCCGTGGTGGTCCTGACCGAGGTGGTCCTGGCCGTGGTGGTCCTGGCCAGGGTGGTCCTTGCCACGGTGGTCCTGGCCACGGTGGTCCTGGCCACGGTGGTCCTAACCGTGGTGGTCCTGACCGCGGTGGTCCTGGCCGCGGTGGTCCTGGCCGCGGTGGTCCTGACCGCGGTGGTCCTGGCCGCGGTGGTCCTGGCCGCGGTGGTCCTGGCCACGGTGGTCCTGGCCACGGTGGTCCTGACCACGGTGGTCCTGGCCACGGTGGTCCTGGCCACGGTGGTCCTGACCACGGTGGTCCTGGCCACGGTGGTCCTGGCCACGGTGGTCCTGGCCACGGTGGTCCTGGCCACGGTGGTCCTGGCCACGGTGGTCCTGACCACGGTGGTCCTGGCCACGGTGGTCCTGGCCACGGTGGTCCTGACCACGGTGGTCCTGACCATGGTGATCCTGACAGAGAATAAATGCCATGAGGATGTTGGAGGGAGCCAAACAGAGACATCTTCGCAACACAACATCATGCAATCATGAAGTTAGAAACTAATTTGTTACTTACATGTAGACATTGGTACTGTTCCCATTACATGACCAGCATTGGTTAAAAGAAAATCACTGTGGCAGGAGTAGATAAACAGGGTTCATATGCCATTGAGGGGAATGCTGCTTTCACTGTTTTTTAAGATATGGACAACAGGGTGTCTTTCTTGACTATCCCTTACGCACATTGTATCGTATAGTTTTGATCATCAGTTTTGATCTCATGTCTTGACTTGCAGAAAAACAATATTTTGCCTCAAGTGCATAGACAAGGGAGCTCTGTGCTCATTTCTTGCTTTTGTGGACTAGACATACATTTTGTGATACAGATCTGATTTATCTTTATCTTGATGGTGGGATTATGAGATGTGATGAAGACTGGCAGAAGAGGACTCCTCAGGTGTATCCTTATGTCACAACAAAAACATCTCCCTGTGATCTCTTTGTCATGTGCTCATTTAGAGGGGTTGTTTTCTACCGGGTTGTTGTCTTCATTACTGAAACTGGAATGAAAAGCTGTCTTCCTGGTAACTGGCAATAACTTCACCGAGTGACCCACTCATGGAGTGGGTGTCTCATCAGGTGGATGACTTGCCATGGCTGCTGTCTTTCTCAGAATTCTCACCGATATATAAGAATCCTTTTTGCTCTCGCCATTTTAATTTGACCAGTTCTGCAATGATTGATCAAATAGAAACAATCATGCAACTAGTTTGAATGTTCCTACTTTACCATCGGGCAAGATAAGTACCAATTTCGAAGAAACATCACTAGTGATTTTGCTTGGACTCATGCTAATGCTGTATTCTTCTTATGGTGTTGCTTCATTCATATTTGTTTCAATCCTGTTTAACTTTTCTTTTTACATCAATGATGTATTTCATTACATAAAATGAAACTCTTAAACAAAACAACTTAAATTATGTATAAAAAATCAAATTTTTACTTGACCATAAAATCAATGTCGACAAACATAATGCACATTTCATTTTTCATTAATCAAACTTCCAGTTTCTGGCAGTGTATGCATATTTGGTAAGAAATAAATCAATTAATTATATTGATGTGAAATTTACTCTTTGTTCATGTTTTTTTTCTTCATGTTTACATAAAACATTCTCAAAGACCAAGTACAGAATTGGTAATTAGCAGGAAAACAAATCATTAATTTCAATCTGAACGCTCACTGATAATTAAAAACTCATACCTGTTCCAATCCTTTAGAGATTTATTTCCATCTGAAATACTTTCCATGTCAATGAAATAGCATTTGATGACCAAGACATTGCCATTCTTATTTTGATTGCCACATTGAAATAAACTCAATATGAACGAGCACCACCATCCCTGACAAAACATTTTCATTGTTTTCACTAAACAAATGTAATCTCCCTCACCCCAAAACCAAAAAACAACCCCCCCCCAAAAAAAAAAAAAAAAAAAAAACCACCACAAAAAACAACTTTAAAATACTGGATTTTTGTATAAACTTTATAGCGGTACTAATTTTCCCTTAAAGGGTCTGTATATGTTTGGTAACCAATCTTAAAATTAATGGCAATAAAAACTTACTTGGTTAGAAGTACTGCAGCTTTCGGTAATATAAAGCATTTTGAGAATAATTTTACTTCGAAGTAATGTGGTTATGGAAAATAGTTTTTATCCCCCGAAATTTGAATCTGAGAAACGCTACCGTCATTAACGTTTCTAAGAATATGTATTCCAATTACAGATTTGTCTTCCTGCGTGGACGTTACTGCTCCGAATTTTCGGTGATATCTCGGAAACGCTACCACCTTTTGAAATAAAATTTTCACAGGTTAGTGTTATTGTATATTATCTACATTTATATAGGATTAAAACAATCCAACAATTCCCAAAACTAAAGGTATCATTCCCTTTAGGCTACATTTCTGCAATGTTCAAAGGTTTGCTGTACATTTTGTTTAATCAGAAGAAGAGGAATGTATATAAAACAAATCATGTCACATACTTTTACACCACAAATACCTTTAAAAACTGCAAGAAATTCAAACTCTTAAAAACCAAATTGTTTATTGTTCAATCAAGCCAATTAGGCCGATAGCTATACACTAGAAACAAGCAGAAGCTGCTAGTCAACAAATCTAATATTACATCTACCCTAAGGTATGGTAAGTTTGAATACACAGCATCTGTCAATGTGATTACATTGATTATGCTACCAGTATTGTTCTACAGATGTCAAACAGGGACTATACCTACTGCTCAGTTTGTTTCTTCTTGCTGCATAAATTGTTTCACTCTTATGATTTTCAAGACTTAGTATTTACATTATTACAAATTACCCATTCATTTATCCATGACAAAATAAATGCAATGGACTCTTTGTAGGAAAACTGAAAGTATTTACAGGAATCCACTGTGCATACCACATACAAACAATATCAGTGGGCACCTTTACCATAACAGGGTGTGCAAATCTTGCATTTTGACCCATAAAGCGACACCGTTTCTTTTCGATGTAAGCAATACCGGTGCCCTCCCCCCAAAGGAATCAATAAAACATTTTTGTGAACATATACTATTCTTATACTTCCATATTTTCAAAAAATCTTTAAGTGCAGTTGGTTGAGAAATTTAAAATTCACTGTTGAAATTATAAGTAAATTAGCACAAAGAGAACATGCATAAGACAATTATGAAGCTTACAAACCTAAATTGGCAATTGCTCAAAACTCTACTTCCCCCAATTTGATACCAAATGTCCCTATATTTTGTTATATGTTACATCCAAGAGATGTCTTCTTGGTGTCAATATTCAAAGCAAACTTTATGATGAAACTTTATGCAATCAATAAAATGCTAGCATGAAATCTTTAATATCTATCTTATTTTTTAAAAAATCCCTTAAATTAATGTTGATTAAGCCCCTCCCATGGTACACAATGATTAAGCCCCTCCCATGGTGCACATTGATTAAGCCCCTCCCATGGTGCACTTTGATTAAGCCCCTCCCATGGTACACAATGATTAAGCCCCTCCCATGGTGCATTGAAGGCATTGGCAAGTGTAGAAACAAGTAAACAGAAACTCTGCACTTGTGTTTGGTTTGGAATGTTGGCTAAATGGACTTTCCACTGTACTTTTTAAATTAAATTAAAAAATTGTGTAATAGGAGTAATTACATTTGTACACAACAACCAGGATGTGAATAACTGCTACCATTTGTGAGTATAAATGAAATGCTTGTCAATAACATCTGATTGTAGCTTGGACTAAAGATACAAAATAAGTTTCCTTGGGATTACTCGATGGCATCTCGCCTCTTAAGAAAAGAGTGAGATCAATAGATTCAATTATGTACTCAATATTGTCTGCATAACGCAACCAACATTTACAACACTCAATTGATATCGTTCAAAGTACAATAGTTCATGCAACTTGTACGATTTGTACGTTGTTCAAATACAGCACAACAGTCTTCACTGGAAGTAAGAATCTTAACATTTATATTATAATGAAAGGTCTTAAGAGCATCAGTATTTTTTTATCTGATGTGTCGTTCTTCGTTAACAATGGGTCTAAGTTCCTGTATATACAGCTACTATAAAAATAAATCACTACAAAATATGTCATAAAATTCTGTCAGAGTGCATTGAAAGTATAAAATTACCAAAACAGGAAATCTGCTTTCTAACAAGTTGCTCTCTGTTTGATGCATCTGTCCATAGACCTGTACTGTGAGATTAACTGCTTACTGGGGGTTCTGCCATGTGTGCCATTGTGTATTATAACCATGGATGCCATGCTGGGTCCATACGACACAGATTGTCTGGGCTATTGGCAGCTGCTACTAATGTACTCACTTTACTTTCACCTCCTTCAAACTGAGCAAGATCTGTAATACAACAAAACATTCAATCAGTCAAACAAAACATTCCGTGACCTGAAACATAGAATTCATGCTATAGTTTATAGTGAATGTGTCATGCAGTGATTTGCTTCAGTAATGATGGGTTGGACAAGTTCAATTATGATAAGTTAACATTTTGCCATTGAAGGAAACATAAGGCTCTTAGAGAGAGCTTGAAAGTCCAAAGGTTGAACTGAATTTGCAGTTAGTAAACGAAGAAAGAAACAAACAAATGGAAAGACACTGAACTAGACACTAATCAAAACTAAGTCAATTAAGGACCGAGGTGTCCATATTGCTTGAATTCTTTATTAGAAGTCAGTAAAGCACCATTAAAATCACAATCAAAGTCCTGCTAGATCTAGTCCTGACCGCTATATCCCTGCTAGATGCAGTCCTGACTGCTATATCCCTGCTAGATGCAGTCCTGACCGCTATATCCCTGCTAGATGCAGTACTGACTGCTATATCCCTGCTAGATGCAGTCCTGACCGCCATATCCCTGCTAGATCTAGTCCTGACCGCTATATCCCTGCTAGATGCAGTCCTGACCACTATATCCCTGCTAGATGCAGTACTGACTGCTATATCCCTGCTAGATGCAGTCCTGACTACTATATCCCTGCTAGATGCAGTACTGACTGCTACATGTATATCCCTGCTAGATGCAGTACTGACTGCTATATCCCTGCTAGCTGCAGTACTGACTGCTATATCCCTGCTAGATGCAGTCCTGACTGCTATATCCCTGCTAGATGCAGTACTGACTGCTATATCCCTGCTAGATGCAGTACTGACTGCTATATCCCTGCTAGATGCAGTCCTGACTGCTATATCCCTGCTAGATGCAGTCCTGACCGCTATATCCCTGCTAGATGCAGTACTGACTGCTATATCCCTGCTAGATGTTAAGCGCTTAGAGGCTGGCCTGCAGTAGGCGCTATACAAATACAATATATTATTATTAGATGCAGTCCTGACCGCTATATCCCTGCTAGATGCAGTCCTGACCGCTATATCCCTGCTAGATGCAGTACTGACTGCTATATCCCTGCTAGATGCAGTACTGACTGCTATGTCCCTGCTAGATGCAGTACTGACTGCTATATCCCTGCTAGATGCAGTACTGACTGCTATGTCCCTGCTAGATGCAGTACTGGCTGCTATATCCTTGCTAGCTGCAGTACTTACTCTGTAGTCTGGTCATGATGGCATTACAGGCTTTATTGACTGTGGATATCAATACATCACTGTCCATATTAGATGGCTGGGACCCTGGAGCACTGGTGTCATCTTGCTTCTGCTAGAAGAACATACAGTAACAAAGGTCTATAATCAATCTGTATCAATCATGCTGTAGGATTACTACTTGATCACCTGGATTGATCAGGATTAAAGGATCTTTAGAATCCAACCATACAGATCCCACTTGGCATTTCTTCACAACTGCTTTTATTGCGTTTTGCAAATATTCTGATTAGTTGACAAATTTCAAACAATAAGGTCAATTTCTTTTTATTGATTTCTGATTGTAAAATGCCTTCAGGCCCTTGTATAAGGTGCTCAACTTTTCCAAATTGAATACCGCTGGACGTTTATAAACATATCGGAACAACTTCAGAAGGTCCTATTTTGGTTGGGTCAGTTTACCAGTTGACGTATAATTAAACCTTTGGACAATTCACTGTGTAGCATCCACCAACTGGGTTGCGATCTGTTTCCTCCGTACAAAGAGGGACAAAGGGGCCTGGAAGTCATGCTCAAAAACTCCCCTTTTCTAGGGGTTACTCTGTAATCCCCAATTCTAGGCCTATGTCCTTTGGTTGTACAAATGAGGATTACAAAAGATTTATAGGCTGCCACTATTGTTTGTCATAATATCTTTGTATATGGAAGGTAATTCCCAGATTCCAGCATATCATGGCCGATTATCGGCCATGGCTTATGGCCAAGGTTCTGCCTATTCAAGGTGAAGAATCCCATGATAATAGTTGCTGGCTTTACTTTGTTTAGTCTGAGTTTCATTGGAACAACGATATTCTCAAAAGGAAAAAACCCCAACAATTTCCAGAACTAAGAATATAATAAAGCGCAGAGGCATGGTAGAGATTTCTGAATACCATTGGTCTGTAATACATCGGTATACACTGCTTGTACCTTTTTATCCCATGCAATCATTTCATCCCTCAATATAGCTCGGAGTAAGGCAGGAGTCTGGAAAGCTGGTTGTACAAAGCATCTTGCTGATGCAATCATACATGCTGTCAGGATGCCATTGACTCCTACTGTAGTCAGGAATTCAGTGATGTTTGGTGTCAATCTGAAAGGTACTGGTCTATTGGCATCCAATTCACCTACAACAATCAATAACAACATTCATAAATTACATCACAGTAATCATTGCTACAACAACCAACATTGGCATCCCTACTACACTCGACTCTCGTTAATACGAGGTCCTACGGACCGGCCCGTTTTCCTTGTATTATTCGAACCTCGTCTTAAACGCAGCGCACTATTTACACATACATGTATACACACGTCGTCATAGTGCATGCACTACACACGTGTCTTGGCTAGAACGGAGCGATTTGCTTCCTAGTACAGTTCTTATGAGCATCTTGTACACAAAAAATATCAATGATAAATACAATTTTGTTGACTATGATCACAGAAATTTAATATTTTGTATAACTCAAGATAAAAACCATAGCAAAGTCGTGTCAAACTTGCCGTTCATGTGACCATGATGTGACAGATTCGATACTGCGTAGTGCCTATGCTGAACGTTGTTTTCGCTGGTAGCTGTCAGCTGTCAGCTGTCAGCAAGTAAGCGAAGTAGTATTTCAAGCATAGGTTACCAGTGAAATATTTCTGGTTTTCGGATCGGACACAACCGCGTAGCCGGTCCGATCCGATAAATAGTTTGGCAACAAGAATGTAATTTCCGAAGCTTGACTGAGCGGTAAGCTTTTACGCAACAACATTTTTCAGATCTCGCTACAAATGTATGAAAAACAATACATTTTGTCATCATGGGGCCGCAAAAATACATTGTATTATCCGTATTCTCGTTACGACTGGGCTCGTATCTTCCGTTTTTTAAGACATTTAAACACGCAAGGGACAGTTCGGGACCGGTGAAATACCTCGTATAAACCGGCGTCTCGTATCTTCAAAGCTCGTATTAAAGGGACACACTGGCTTACTGTTTACCTAATATTGTGATGTGGAATGACAGACAACAATTTTTAAATGGTTGTTGTAAAAAAAAAATCATCAAAATATCACGTAACTAGACATAAGTTTTTGTTCCGTAACAAAAACAAGGTGTTCGGTGTAGACATTTTCGAGTTAGCAGAGGTAGTGTTTTCAAAGAGAAAACCGAAAAAACATAACTTAGTATGACAGATAATATTTCAGAGCGGGATAAAAGCATGAACAGTTGTTTGTTAAAATGTCAAGACAAGGTCACCAACATATTCATTTCTGTGAAGTATGTGAAGCCCATGTTGAAATAATTATAAAAACTCTGCCAAAGGCTTCTAGTAAAACTGTATTTTGAACTGTTTTTAACCCACCGCAAGATGGCGATCTTAATTTTGTTTTTAACCAGACCCTTGTCAGACTGCAACATTGTTAAAATCAACTCCAAAAAAGTTGCCACTTTTAATTACAATGCACTTTCGGTTTTACCTGGAAGTAGAGGACACGTAATTTCATGCAAACAATTAAAATCGAAGACCTAAATTACCTTTGTATAATCCCGCAAAAAAAGCAACCCAGGGTCTCTTACCCATTTAACATTTAAATGACGTAGATTTTTCGAGGCAGCATCTGTCACAGAGCGAGCAAATAATAAAATTCTAGAGCGGGATAAAAGCATTAACAGTTGTTTGGTATAGCGCCATCCTCTGAAATGTTTCCGTTACGTGGGACTGTACACACAGGCTTCGTGGACTTTGAACCTTATGGTTTTCATTGCGTGGGACTGTACACACAGGCTTCGTGTTGCACACACAGGCTTCGTGGACTTTGAACCTTATGAATAATGGAGCGGACAGTCAGTTAGAGCGTTTTTCTCTATACACGAATTAACTGCGGTTAATACTAGCATTGGCTGTAAAACCCATTTAGAACCAGAAGTTAAGGTCATATTGGCATCATTTCTGTGCAAAAGTTTCGGAAGGATCACAGAACTACAATCTGATGTAAAAATTATGATGAAATGATCAGTAGTTTTTGAGATATGAATTTTTTAAATATTCAACTTCCGGTTTGAACCGGAAGTCAAGGTCAAATGAGGTCGCGTTCAGTGTAGCGTTTTTAGAGTCATACCAGGCCTATCCGATGATGCATAGATTGTGAAAATCCATTGTGTTGTTTTGGAGTTATGATTTTTTCAAATATTAAACTTTGATTTAACGTAACTCGACACCTGATGACGTCATCATGACATCACTAAGGCTGTGTCTTCTACTCATATATATCTAACTACGTGTGAAGTTTAAAGGTTGTGTGAGCTTGGGAAATGCGTCTTTGTTGGCGGACAATCGCGGGGGATAAGAAGAAAAAGAAGAAGTATAAAAAAATATTTAAAAAACGGAACAAAAATAAGAGGTGTTCCGGGCGGATTGCCCGAACACCTAATTAACGAAAAATGTGAAAAAAACAAAACGCGGTCAAAGGTCAGCTTATACGCTTTTCCAGCCGTTGCAACTGTGAAGTTTATGTACAATGTTGCGCAATGTTGTAAGTAGACTGGTGCTCTGTTTATGTATCAATTATAACAATGGCGAGGCATGAGGATCCAGACTTCATATCCATCAAGCACAAATTCAGGTGTAAATAAAAAAACAGACATGAACCATGCCACTGATCTCTATTATACTGTCAGTATAATAGAGATCAGTGACATGAGCGGACGTCAGTCCATAGAGCAAGGTTCCTTGCTCTATGGTCAGTCCTATTCGAAGTCCGCTTGCGGTCGTAACCAATAACTGTTTCGGTTGAACTTGCCATTGAAACAGTTATTGGTTACGACCGCGAAAACTAACCCCAACCTGTATTCTGTGTACGACGACGTACTATATTCTGTGTACTTGCAATAATGGAGAACGTTTCTTCGACATCCAAGGATCGGTACAAAAACATCGCAAGGAAAAACACCCAGAAGGTGGTCCAACGAAAAGTAAAAAGTAAAAGAAAAACCACGATAAATCCAAAGGGAAAGCCAGCAAAAGCAGCAATTTTGGGGGGGGGTGGACATTGTGCAGCTATCATAGAAGTAGACCAGCTGTATGGGATAAATATTCCCCGTTGTCGTCCCGCGTGTGTAGCGCAGGCAACACGTTGCAATAGTTAGGGGATAATAGCTAGGGGTATCAGACTAAAACCCTCCTACAAAAACTGTAATTGTTGGTCTGGCTCCCTACCCCTCCGACAAGCTCCCACGCTCACGGCTAGACCGGCAAGCTGGGGAGTTCATGCCCCGGGGCTTGTCTCTCTGGCCCCACGAGACACAGCACCGGCTGTACGGGATATGCCCCAAGGTTTACGTTCCGCTAGCTCCCACGCTGGTGCGCCGTAAAACATGCTTCGGAAGCACGGACTCTCTGAATGCGAATCTTACGTTCGATTTTTCATCATTATTTACAAATTGTATCAATAATCTGAATACATAGTCTTTTTTTTCAAATACCGTAATTTTCGGATTATAAACCGCGGTTTATACGTTGATTTTGACATTTTTTTGTACTCCTGCGGTTTATGCGCCGGGCGGCTTATACGCCGACGTATAAATATTGAAGAGAAAAAACAGCATTTTTTTAAAGAAAGATCGTTTGTAAAATATTCTAAAATAATGCTATCCTAATAGATCCTTTCAATTACGTTCAATATTGTCAACTTCAATACATTTCGACTTTAATTACAACGCAACTCGCACTGTGGCAACTACAATGACTGACTGATGTGCCGCCCGCCTGTCACTGCACATCGCCACAAAGAGGACCGCAAACACGCACGGCCCCTCTGTGTGTGTACACATACACATGCTGTGATTGGCCGTTGATGATAGTCCGTTGATGATTGGCCGTTGATGATTGGCCGTTATAGTTCCATTCATAAGATCTTGGCTAGACTTCTGACGGCTCGAGTAGATAGCGCCTGCTGCACATTGTACAACACATAGCCTGAACATCTGACGCCACACTTCGAGGCTCGGGGCCCAGTCTAAGTCTAATCAAACGTGAACAAATTTTGTCAACAGAGGGCGATGCGATGCAGGGCAAAGTTCAACTATTTCTCGGTGTGCGTTGTCGACCGATCGTTGATTCACGAAGATTTTGTTGCCAACGAAGTTCAAAACATGGTCAACACAACCGATCATCAAATCACGAATTCTTGAAAACGTGTGTTGATGGAAAAAGTATAATTCAGGACTGATAGTATGAGATAAAAAATCACCCAAAACGCAGTTTTGCGAACTTCACTTCCGTGTTTTGAGGTTAGTTTTTTGTAACATTTTGGCCGCGGTTTATACGCCGCGCGGTTTATACGCTGACACTAAATATTTTGTTCCATATTTTGGAGCATTGCGGTTTATATGCCGGGCGGTTTATAATCCGAAAATTACGGTACTCATGAATAATTTAAAAAAAACAGATTTAAATTTGGTTCAGTAATTTACTTGTATACGGCTGGAAGTAAAACTAACTCCGAAAATCATGTGATTTATCCGAACCACTTTTTTGGTTCCGATAAATCACGTGACCTTCGTTTTTTGAAAAATGCTCAAAAACGGCAAAATTTGATAGTTTCTTTTAGGAACCGTTCTTCTCCATTCCTGGAAGACCTTTGAAGGCATATGTTAGCCTATTTTGTAGCCCAAATAGCCCAACGAAGCCGGTGTGCCCCTTTAACGAGAGTCGACTGTATACATTAAGTTTATTCTAAACACAAAAGAAAGAGGTTTATCTTAACTCTCTGTTCACCATCATCAAGTTGCAAATTGTTCGGAACCATTCAAATCACACATTCAAGTGTACAAATGTGATGATAACTGGATTGTGTTAGTTTTGCTCACACAGAAGTCCTGATTATTGATAGGTCTAGCTGCTACAGATCAGGCTTGCCATAACATGACTAGCATATTTTACTGAAACAATATATTCAACTTAATGCCAATCATACCTGTTCCATCATCCATATCAAATCTGAAATAAAAGATGGAGAGTAGTCCAGAGTTCCTCTCTACTTGAATGATTTCAGGGTTGAGTCGAGTCAGATGCATTACAAACTCCACTAATCCAAGCAATGCAAGCTGGGTAGTAAACTGCAATCACAAACAACAAATCAAACTGACATTAAGCTCTAACCTTACATGATCAGGCACACATCTCAGTCTAAGTAGACATTGGGAGATAGACTTAGAATTCTGCTTATTTGTTTGAATCCACAAAGGTAGGGGAGGGGTGCAGCAGATATCCATTCCCTCTTATTTCCACCAGGGAAAAAGTAAAATAAAATAAAAGGCAAAATCTTACTTTTAAAATGGGTTGAAAAACTAATATGTAACACGCCTCTGAAATATCCTGGAACCCAAGTCTTGTAAAATGCTCCTCCTATGCTGGAATGCTGTTTCTACCTTCAAGGCAAGCAATGTGGCCCCCCAAAAACCCCAAAACAAAACAACAACAACAACAACAACAACAACAAAACCAAACAAACAGAACCAAAAAACCCCAAAACACATTATTTTAAAAACATTGAAAAAACAAAAGTATATCAATATTTTAATAATATTGTATAGACGCCTTTGAGATGTCATAAATAGTACTGGAGAGCAACTGAAGCATCACTTTGTTTAGGTGTGGCCCCTTGCTTCTAAAAATCCTGGATCCGTACCTGATAATTGATGTTATTATTGATGTTATTATTGATGATGGTACAATGTATTCTGGTTTATAAGGCTAAGGTAGGAGCAGGTGTTTCTCAACTTACCATCTTGCGAAATGCAAAGTAGTCAGTGGCATCAGGGAATGTATGTATGGCCCATTCTTTGAGCATTCCTTTAGGCACAGTATTAGTCTGTACCTCCTTCAAGACATCCCGCAGTACCTGGTGGCTAGCTTGGGAACCTCTTGACTGAACTGTTGCTAAACGCTTATAGTAACGGTTAATGGGTGCATCATATTCCACCTGGTGCTTAGCACAACGCTGTTCAGACAAACACAGAGAGATTACAACAGTAAATAATCACAGACATTTTTACCTGGCTTAAACAAACACAATATGATAAAGATACAACTGACTTAATCAAATTGAAGTTGAAATACAAATCTTGAACTGACTGTCCATCATAACTTTATGAACACATCATTTACATCTCAGAAACAACAAAATGCCTTAGTAAGTTCTAGTGCTTGACTGTAAAGCATATTAAATGTCTGTGTGAAGATAAACATAATGACAATCAAACTGGACATGTCAATAAGCTTTAAGCTCAATTACACCAGTGGTTTTAGTCAATTCATTTCCATCCTTTAGGTTCCATTAATTACAAGATCCAACCAGTCTCTGAAGGTTCATCCAATTAGGAAATCAGTTGTTTTGTTTGGTCTTGGATTTAGTTAATGTAAATAAACCTTGGTGATTTTGGGGTGGGGTGGGGTTGGGTGGGGTGGGGGTGGGGGGAGATCAAAGTAACTATTTCTTACTGAGTAAACTATCTATTTCTTATTCCTGGAACATCAGAGGATGTGAGCGCTTTACCAGTACTCTGAATTCTGAGGAGAACTCTAGATGGTCAGTGCAGGTATAACATTCCTTATCAGTGAACTTTCAGATTGAACCGATTCATTGTTTTTGCTAATTCTGTACTATGTCTTTACACAACCAATATTTCCTGCTACATTGCACTTGATTGATTTCTGTTTAAATGTGGTATATTGTAATACTCACTTGTTTGTAGATGTCCAGTAGGGATAGAGAGGAAGTGCTATCTTCAATTAGCCTCATCTGTGGTGATACAGCAACTACCTTAGGCACTGTGAACTGAAGCTGTCTCTTTGTAGTCTCCTACAACCAAATCAACAACAGTCAAACAATAGACACATAGCCCAAAGGAAAACAAAGAATAACAAATGCAACAAACTTAAAATATTGAAATGTTAATGTTAACTGACCTTTCTCTTGCCTAGGAAGATATTGAGCATTCTGAGTAGCTGTAAAACTCGCTCCTCCCTCCGTGACTCACCCATTGAAGCATCATTGACCACTAGGTAAGGATATATCTGTAACCAGAACAACATACATAGTTATGATGAGATTAATAGTTGAATCAATGATAAACACTCACATTATTATCTGTAACCAGAACAACATACATAGTTATGATGAGATTAATGGTTGAATCAATGATAAACACTCACATTATTATTGAGTTGTTTATCTATTTCTCATTCCTGGAACACCAGAGGGTGTTTGCTCACTACCAGTACTCCCGAGTTCTTTGTTTATTTGCAAGAGCCACCTTTCTTATTGATTGTTTTTTTGTTTTTTTTTTCCTTAATTTTCTTCTTCAAGGAATGACCATTTTGTCCAGACATATCCAAGTTTTCCTTGGAGCATGCAGGAAGTCAGCTTCAGTGCTTTGTGTTGAGATTGACAATCAGAATCCTGATACCTACCTTGCCATTACTACCTCTGATGTACAATCTTCTGGCTGCTGTGTTGTGTTTGTGTACTATCTCTACCCGGGGCATAAACCGAGCTATCTTCACACTGTAATGACTGTGTCGAGGAGTCAGGAATTCACCAGGTAGCTCAACATCTGCTGTACTAGAAGAGAAGTTACTCAAGAAACGACAGTACTCTTCAATCAGAAAGAACCTGAGGAGATAACCATCAATTACTCAATCCATGTTTCAAATACTTCATATCTCCACAACAAATCAATGCGGCTACGCAATACCCACAGATAATACTGCATAGATGAAATCCTTGCGCCAACTTTGCAGAGAATCAAAACAGGACTTACTAAAGCAGTCAATAATAATAATAATGTAAAAACAAAAATCAGGGATGAGATTGTAAGAAAATCAAAAGGTCTGAAATTGAGTGTGAGAGAGCACAATGCCATACTTGCAGGTGAATCAGAAAATTGAGATTGTACATTGCTGACGTGTACATAGAGAATGGTATGCACCTCTATTTAGCTTGTTCCTTGCAATTTTGGCTGTATTTCAGTTTTGGTGCAACACCCCCCCCCCCCCCCCCCCCCCCAAACCAGTGAAACTCAGTTGAACTGAACAACCATCCAAGCTTTTTTGTGAATATTACCCAATAGTGAAATTTTTTTAAAGTGAGAGTTCGATTTCTGAAAATAAAACTGTAAAAAACAGAAAGTCAGAACTGAAATTTCAAGTTGTAACATCAGATTTCCCACAAAAGTCAGAAATTTACCACCCATTTATCAACATTAGTTAAAAACACAAGCATAGACATGATTGTTTGTAAGACTGACTTGGGTAGCAGTTTGGTCCTTGCTTCCATCACTTTGATCCATTTCTTGAGCTTGAAGATCAAGTTATGCAGCTTCATTGCTCCCGGCAAAGAGAAGTCAAAGTCAGTAGTAAATTGTGGCTTCAACTTCTGGAAGACAGGATCTTGAGTTGTTGCCTGGACTCTCTTAGCCAGAGACTCTGATGCTGCACTTGAGAAGGTTGTAGCTACACTACTGACATTCTCAATACCAACTCCAAACGTAGTGACTAGCTTCTTGATGAAGCTTAGAGTATGTGGAGTGACTTTAGCTTCAACAACTGTAAGACATAAAGATGGATATAATCTAGTATGGACTGACTTGGAATCCAGAATTACAACCACATGCACTCTTTCTCCACAGACCATGCAGAGCAGTCATCAGGAGACAAGTTCTCTGCAATTACTTGGATTGTAACAATGCAAAGCTGATACTCATTCTAATAATCTCATTTCTAAAAGCATTTATTTGTCAACTAGAGGAGGCGTTAACTTCATGGGTACAAAGTTTTAATCCATGTGCAACAATAACAAGTTTGTACAAGTAATCCGTACAAGTAATCCGTAATCCGTAATCCTGTACAAGCGATAACTGAATGATGGACATGAAGTCTATGCACTCTCTCACAAGTAGCAAAGATAGATAAATGTGGAAATGAATCCACAGTAGTCAATGGCAGTAATGACATTTGCATAGAGCTGTAGAATACTAAATGAAACCCACCTGCTCCTCTATTCTCAAATGCTACAGCTTGGCATTTAGCTAGAGCCAACCGTAACTGCCTCAAGACTTCTTCATTCCAGGTTTCTCTGAACCACACCATCTGTAACATAATCAAGTTACAAATTAAACATGGCCACATTGTATGGTAGAGTACCTACACCTTGTGCACTTTGACCTTTGCATCATTTCAGACAAAATGAAAACACCAGAACCCACTGCAAGAGGATTTCACTGTGACATAACACACACACTATAGATTTCCTTCTATCATGCATCCTGTATGTATTAGGGTTATGCTTTTAATATAATATTGAACAATTCAGAAACAGAAAACAGAAAAGACCAGACTTCAAAGCAATGACCTTACCTGATCAACAATCCCTTCCAGTGAAGAGAGTAGAATAGGATGTAGATCTCTCTGTACTTGCATGATACGACTACATCTAACCATGGGGACAGAAGCTCTAATGGGACCAGGATTAGATGCTGAGCTTGAACCTAGCTGGTTGGATGAGGCCTGAGCACCTGTAGTCCCTGACCCATTGGAATCTACCATACAAAATACTGCTAGTATTACAACCATGTCACAGTTTATATATCAATTGCACACTACATTATGGAGTTATATTACGTAGTTGACAACAGTAAGGTCACATTGTCAAATCAATTTCACAGCATTGTCCAAATGTATACATTTAGAACATGGTGCAACAGTAATGCCTTACTCAGCAAAACTTAGTGAATGAGGAAACACCAGTAAACACCACAAATAAAATGATCTCTTGTAGTAAAAAGGTGAGGTTTATTGTGTTGAGTGGTGGATGTAGTACTTGATATACATGTACAATAAATGTTGTATTGAACTAAATTGAAATACTCTTGATATAAATGTGACTGTAGTATCTACCCATACAAGGGATAAGAGTGGACTACAATTACAAATCCTGAACAATTCAGAAATATTTTATGATAAAAAATGCTTGTCCTGATTTTGGACAACAGGTCATTGCCCGATGTTTGAGCAAGACAACGAGGCGTCAGCTTCCGTACTCGGTGTGTACTGCACTGATGGTAGACCTTAGGCGCAAACTGTTTGTTGCGAATTTGTGAAAACTCGCTTCACATTAGCATTGGCATGAATCATGAACTGGGCTTTAGCACCCAGGTAGATGTAAACGTCAAAGACAATATTCACATCGTCTGACACACATTGTCTTTAAGTTTCTTACAGATTGTAGGTCAATGCTAAGAAAGTGCATTCTGATGACTGACCCATGCATCCATACAGAGGTGCTGTGTATTAATCTGGCTATATTTTATGTGCTATGCCATTAGCCGTGCACACATTGTTTGTTTAATATACTGTCAACTAATGCTTTTAGGTACACATCACTGTAGTTCCTGGGGGAGTAACATCACACGATTGTATGGTAGCATGCATACTCAGTTCCTTGCGTGTTTTTCATCCACAATATTATTAGGAAAAATGTTCATAAAACAGGTAGGATAGGCTAAAAAAAACACCCAGATTTTATACAAACCTATGCAGAAAAAATCTCATCCCTATCATACTGTACCTGAGGATTGTGGTGTAGTGGTTGTAGGTGTGGATGTAGATGTACTAGATGTACATGATAATGTGACTGTAGATCTACCCATACTGTACCTGAGGATTGTGGTGTAGTGGTTGTAGGTGTGGATGTAGATGTACTAGATGTACATGATAATGTGACTGTAGTATCTACCCATACTGTACATGAGGATTGTGGAGTAGTGGTTGTAGTTGTGGATGTAGTTGTACTAGATGTACATGATAATGTGACTGTAGATCTACCCATACTGTACCTGAGGATTGTGGAGTAGTGGTTGTAGGTGTGGATGTAGATGTACTAGATGTACATGATAATGTGACTGTAGTATCTACCCATACTGTACATGAGGATTGTGGAGTAGTGGTTGTAGTTGTGGATGTAGTTGTACTAGATGTACATGATAATGTGACTGTAGATCTACCCATACTGTACATGAGGATTGTGGAGTAGTGGTTGTAGGTGTGGATGTAATTGCACTAGATGTACATGATAATGTGACTGTAGATCTACCCATACTGTACCTGAGGATTGTTGTGTAGTGGTTGTAGTTGTGGATGTAGTTGTACTAGATGTACATGATAATGTGACTGTAGATCTACCCATACTGTACCTGAGGATTGTGGAGTAGTGGTTGTAGGTGTGGATGTAGATGTACTAGATGTACATGATAATGTGACTGTAGTATCTACCCATACTGTACATGAGGATTGTGGAGTAGTGGTTGTAGTTGTGGATGTAGTTGTACTAGATGTACATGATAATGTGACTGTAGATCTACCCATACTGTACATGAGGATTGTGGAGTAGTGGTTGTAGGTGTGGATGTAATTGCACTAGATGTACATGATAATGTGACTGTAGATCTACCCATACTGTACCTGAGGATTGTTGTGTAGTGGTTGTAGGTGTGGATGTAATTGCACTAGATGTACATGATAATGTGACTGTAGATCTACCCATACTGTACCTGAGGATTGTTGTGTAGTGGTTGTAGGTGTGGATGTAATTGCACTAGATGTACATGATAATGTGACTGTAGATTCTACCCATACTGTACCTGAGGATTGTTGTGTAGTGGTTGTAGGTGTGGATGTAATTGCACTAGATGTACATGATAATGTGACTGTAGATCTACCCATACTGTACCTGAGGATTGTTGTGTAGTGGTTGTAGGTGTGGATGTAATTGCACTAGATGTACATGATAATGTGACTGTAGATTCTACCCATACTGTACCTGAGGATTGTGGTGTAGTGGTTGTATGTGTGGATGTAGTTGTACTAGATGTACATGATAATGTGACTGTAGATCTACCCATACTGTACCTGAGGATTGTTGTGTAGTGGTTGTAGGTGTGGATGTAATTGCACTAGATGTACATGATAATGTGACTGTAGTATCTACCCATACTGTACCTGAGGATTGTGGAGTAGTGGTTGTATGTGTGGATGTAGATGTACCATCTCCTGGCTTACTTGTTGATGAGCTTCTACGCAGACTTCCAAGGTATTCACTGCTCTTATCTAATGACACAAACAAATACTCAGATCTTTTATAAAAGAACCATTACAAGTACTTAGAATATTTTAGTTCGTAATGCCAAGTGTTGAAAACAGCAGGATTTTAACACAAATGTAGAAAACTAATGAATATTGGTAAGTAAACTTCTCCTGCTTTTCATTTTTAAAACTTTGAATAAAAATGTCCTGTTGGATAACAGGAAACTATGGGACAATTTTAATTGTGTGTAAGTATTCTGTATGTCACATTTAATCTTGTTGTTTGGCATTAAATTACCACACACTAACAATGCTCTGAAAAACAGCATGCGGAATGAGGCAGACTAGTGTAACCCATTTAAATAAAGGTCAATTCATTAACTCATTTGAGAAATGGCTCTACTGATGTCATTTATTTCAACTCATTGCATTGTTATATTTGATTATTTGTGAGCCTATTGAGAAACACTGAACTTCATCATTATGAAAGATACATGTGACGAGAGACAGAACAGAAAGAAGTAAACCAAAGAAGACATAACACATGTTTACAGCGTGTATTGACCAAATTCACCACACATCATTATTGCAATAATCTTGGTTGCAGCACTTTGGGAGTCACTGTCCCTGTGTGTGTACAGTGTAGTGTGAGTTGTAGGTGATCAAACACGCTTACCTATTGACAGTCACAGCATGTAATGTGCCTGTAAGGGCTCATTATCAACATTCCTCGTCTTACTCTACCAGGATTGAGTATTAGAATAGAGTCATGCTGTACAGCTTGTAAACAGAGCTGCCAACATTTGCATCTTGCAATCAGGGAGATTGTTTAGAATTACAACATACATGTAATAGGGAAAAAGTGTCCATAATCAGGGAGATTTTCAAATTTGTTCTTCAGGACGTGGACAGATTAGTTCATTTTCAGGGAACTTTCTGCAGAATTGGGGAGAGTTAGCAGCTCTGTTGTAAGAAACACTCTTGTAGACATAGTAATTAGTATGTAATCAAGGACATTGGAAGATTACTAAAGTGACTACTTACATCTTTCTCGATGCTCTATCTTCAATGTTAAGTAGAGTGTTCTAATAGGGAAGTAGAGTGCTTGTGGGTAGACACGACCAACATTCATTAACACGTTAATGATCAGGTCTCCCTCTGATCCAACCAGACACGTCAATAACTGTGGGATCCTAACATCAATCCAAATCAATCTATCAATTACACGGCTATCCATAACATTAGTATGAAACAGTGTACATGCATCGCAGTGTTTTATTCAATGATTAAATCATCAAAGGTTCAGAAATAGAACATATTGACAACAAAATTACCAATAATCATTTTGCTTGCAAAATAATCACATAATGATATAAAAGCAAACAGCAGATTGAGTGTACAGTGAAGACCAGTTTGAAGCAAGCTCATGAAATACTACAGTACTTTGGGGACATCAAACAATTCTTGAAAGCTCTTGTAAGCAATGTTGAATAATTACCATGGCAACCACTGAATGGGTGGAACTCCAACAGAATACTTGTCTACAGCTTCAGCCAATGGGTGTGAGTTGCTATCCTCGTCATAGGTGAGCAGCCACAATACCTTAGCCAAATACTTGCGTGATTTGGTCTCATTCTGATGACGACATGCATGAAGAAAGCATACAATGGCAGACACACCAACTTGAGTTTGTCTATCAATGAAACATGGATACAAAATAGTTACTACACCTTGGTGTTTGTCATGTCAATTACAGAATGGTGTTTAAAATGGATGGATGATTTGTACTCACCTATCTTTGCAGTATATTTGTTCCAAGTAATCTCCCCACAGTGCCCATGCCTTGACCAGTGTATCATGCATCTGAACTGCAGCAGAGAAGGCTTTATTTGCTTCATCTGAACGACTACACATAGAGAACAAATAACAACAATCCAATTACTACTCGGTACAAACTACCTGTATTGAAGCAACTCTAGACTTTCCATTCAACACTTTCTTTATTCACCCTATAAACATATCTGTGCAATACTTTTGAAATGTTGATGGGGCTTTGGGATACTGCATTTTATATATTGGTCTTTTTAAACACATTTTTTACTTGATGATTTTTAACTTGATGCATTTCAAATAATTTTAAATACTTTAAAAACACTGAACTGCTTTTGACCTTTGAGTCACTTGAATGTGCTTAATGTTATGAATCAATAAACCAGAACTGCCACCTTAGGGTGGGTTCTGAAGTGCCCACAGAGAGCAGTGATTCCAAATGTGGATTGAAATGTACTTCCTGGGGTCTCTTTGGAACTGTTCAAAATGTGAAATATTATAAACTGTTTAATACTGTTGGTAAATGTACCACATGTAATATTTGATTATTGTCTTTGTACACTGACTGAATCCATGGGAGAACAGTTTGTGTCTGAACAAAATAAATGTAGGATTGTAGTATTTTAAGAGAATTTGTATCCTGTTTCATTATAGAAAGAGAAGTTTGTATCTTTATGATGAATAGTTACAATCATCACATTGTGACGACTAAAATACCTTCCAACTTGTGCAAGGAACATTCCCTTTAGAGCATAGAATTCAGCTGTCATCTCACGAGTAAAGAATTTCAAGTTGGTAGATTCAATGACCTCCAGACCTTCTTGTAGTTCCTGCTTGCCCATTGTACTTGCCATCTGAAGATAACATTTGACTTGCTGGCGAATCTTCTGAAAACAGTCTACGATTGGAACACTAGGTATTGTGTGGATCCTACATGAATGGTAAATCAACAAATCACAATGATTACAATAAATCATCAACATAAAGATATAAAATAGATCTGATAGAAGACAAAGAATCCAATTGTTATGAAATCCAGTCATGTGGTAAACAACCAATGCACCTATTTAATGTTTAAACTATTTGTGTCCAATATACATTTGATTTAAAAACACAAATTTCAGCACAAAACTAGGAACTTGCAGATGGTTCACGTCAAGTTGGAGCACCAAAAAGGTGCTTTGAGGACCAGCTCAAAGCAACGCTGAAGACTTGCAATTTCCCACAGGCAGAATTTGAGATCAAGGCCAAGAACCAAGTTGTTTGTACATGGCTAACTGACATGAGATAACATCGGGATCCTGAAAATAATTCATTTAGTTTTACCACTTATCAATGGCAGTTTTTTTTGTGTGCAATATCTTAAATGAAGGCTTAAACTTTCTGGAGTTTAGAAAAATACATATCTAAATTTAAAATCTAAATTTTCAGGGCAAATGGACCACCAATCAATCCTAGCATCTTGAGCTCATACTCAATAATTCCCCTGGCATCCTATGGTTTGTACACATACATGAAATCACTAGATGCATGATATAGAGCTACATACCTGCTGAGTGAGTCCAAAGCTGGGCCAATCAAATGGTGTTTACGAGCCACTTTACCATAGTTAATAATAGACTGAGCTGAAGCATGTACACCCAACATGGCATGTTGCTGCTGCTGTAACAAGCATAACATAATCACTTATCAATCATTTCATATCAATTCAACCTTCCAAAAATATCTAACCTAGTGCACTTGAAAAACAACAGATGTCAATTGAAATTTTGATGGACATAATAAATTCATGTAAAGTAAATGTCACATCACAACCTAGAAGGATCAATGTCAATATTTCTTACCTCCTTGGCTAGACTTCCTCTAGGTGTCTGGCTTGCTTCTAGACCTGCACGACTCTTCTGTTACAAAGTCAAAGTAATGTAAAAAGTCAGCATGGTATACAAAGAAAGCTATGCAGACTTTAGACTCAGATTGCATTATAATGAGAGATGATGAGGACCAATGTAGATTAACTAGACCACAAATAATGTAAGACCGTTTAAGATGAGTAGCTTTGTTTGCTTTCAAGAGACAATGCATTTCAAATGATGAAGACACTTATTCATTTACTTCACCACCACATGGTGAAGTACAGGCTTGTCCCAACAATTGAATATTCTATTGTTATGTGTCAGATTGATTCATGCAAATTGTTATGTCCGATTGGTACATGTACATGTAAATTGTTATGTGTCAGATTGATTCATGCAAATTGTTATGTCCGATTGGTACATGTTAATTCTTATGTTGGATTGATTCATGCAAATTGTTATGTGACGTATTGATTCTTGTAAATTGGTGTGTTATGTGACGGATTGATTCTCGAAAATTGTTGTTGTATTGATTTGTTGTTTTGTTATGTGGCGAATTGAATCAAATATTTGTTGAACTGTTTTACATTCTGGTGTCAGTTATAATCTTCTTGCTTGTTGTGTCATGTATGAGACCTAGCCCCTACAATGTGAGATCATGCATAAGGCTTTCAGTCACTCAGTCCACATACCATATCCTGCGAATTCAGGTTGTCATAGGCACTCACAATAGCCTGGTAATGGTGTTGCCTCCACATAAAGATATCACTCCAATGAGTCAGGTCATCAGACACCATGGGCAGACGATTCCTGACAACAACAAAATCATCAGTTTTAAAATCTTCATTAAAAAAAAGTTGTCTAAGATGGAAAACAATACGAGGAATACTAACTATCAGGCAAAGTATCACTCTCAGATACTTCATTCCATCACTATTAACAGAGAGATGTAATTTTATTGCATTAATGTACAATTCTCATTACCTCCATGTCTTGACAATAGCTTTCATATCATGTAGGCTTTGATTCCTGCCAAGGTTAGCTGGTTGTAATCCTTGATGAATCTGAGATGCTTCATGAAGCTCAATAATACGCTGTGCTGCTTGTAGGAGTGGAGTATGAGCTTGAGTCACGTAGTCTGGTAGACGACGCCATTCCTTAATAGCTTGACTGCTAGAACTCTCAACAAGACGTTCAATCTTAATACATTCAAAAGAACGGTTTCAAGTTAGCAAAAACAGTCAAGAAGCATTCCAATGCTAATAGTAAAAGTCATCCTGAATAAATTTGGCAATTCTAGAGATTCTAACTAACTGATAATACATTGAATCATCTGGGCAGTTGATACGAACCAACAGACTATTAAATCAATTTATTCCTATCCATACTCCTCCTGGATAGAGCGCCACCTAGCAGCGACACTTGTTTCTAATTTACCCAGTAGAATATTTCTGTTTCAAGATGTTGGGAGAAGTGTACCTATGTACATAGTAGTGTCATTTCAAGACAGATTGCTTGATTTTACAAAATTTAAGAACAGAGAGAAAGTTGTTTCCCCTACCAGTTTATAAACCTGGTCACCATTAAGCAAAATGTAGTAGACAGTTGAAGTCTCAATTGAACCCTTTAAAACCTGTATGTGTAATGTGTGCAGCATTTTAAAGTTCAAAAGCCAATGAACTTGAAAATATAATTCCACAGATAATCAGTTGCAGAGATGAGACACTATGACTTAACTGAAGTAGTTTGTACAGGTTGAATCAAGTCAATTTAGCTGGAAATCTGGCTTCGACCAAACTTTTGCCACATGGTAAATTAGGTCTCCAGTGTTTACCAAGCACTGTGTGTAAGATGTACACACTTGACAGGATGTCAGTTAAAGGGGCTGTGCCATCATGATTTAAACAGGCCTGTGGCTGTACATGGAATTAGGAACTCTCACCCAATTACTGCATGTGCACGCCCTCCCCCTATCAAATCTATAGAGAGATAGCGCATGTGCAGTAACTTGGTGAGATTTCATAATTCCATATAGAACCAAAGGCCTGCTTTGATCATGCCCTTTAATCAAAGTGGGATAACAATGAGTGATTTACCAGAGTGAGATTCTTTTCATCTGGATGGCAGATTGCTATGAAGCCTCGATACAGATTGACTTTCCAATTCATCTCACGAGGGCAGCTCTGTTCCACCTGTCATATCCAAACATAATCACTTCATACATCAGAAATAAACATTTCCATTCCAACTAATGTGTATGTTACATCTAACATTAAAACATAGCGGTCCTGTGTGCCAATACACGTTTGTTAACATCTTCAGAAGCTTTACCAGTAATCTGTGATAATCTATTATCACAGGAATGTGTCAACTATTGGGACTGGATGAATTTAATCCTAGCAGTGTCGAGGGTAGATTAAGTCAGCTCAGTTTTCAGTATACGCAGGGCCAATTTAGTCAGCCCTGTGTATCTCTACTGGTTACTACACATCACGTAATCTTAAAATACCATTTGGGGAAGTCAGCTTTGAAATAGTGTATGCCTTGACTGCAGTTATTGTTTCTGTCATTTTTATTTGCATGTGTGGAATAGCAAATGCACAGCACTACCAACAATGTAATACAAAGCACTGGTAGGGTTAATCAGGTTGATTGACACATTGTGACACACTATCGCACATAAAGGATGAACATTAACATTTTCACATGAATCACTACAGGATATGACCACCTAGGTAGAGGTAAACAAGTTGTAATACCTGAGCTAGCGCTTCCTTCATTGCAGCCCAATTAGGCACCCTCCAGGCACTCTCCAAGACAAGATGAGGGTTGGTTTGACCCTTAGCATTGCCATAATCCATCAATAGATCCCACTGACTGAGCTCTCTAGAGCAGCGTATCCAATGCTGTTCCCATATCTGATATTCAGAGAATACAGCTGGGGCTGCTGGCCCAGAGTTATGCTCATTACGTGCTTTGGCCATCACCTGCAAAGAAATTAAGGCAAATATATTGAGGACATGTTAAAGTGAGCAATGTTGGGGTTATAAAATCCTACTTCTAGTACTAATAATAATAACATCAGTAATAATTGGGCAATAACAGTGTGAAGAGCGCAGTAATGACCTTGGTTGGAGGTGGCTGGCTGCTGTTAATCGGCTCTAACCATTAACAGCAGCTAACCATAAACCAGGTCATTACCACAATGTGAGGACCGGCTCCTCAACCTGTTATTGCCATTTATAACTACCTCTAATGAAACCAACTCAAAAAAAAAAGGGTCAAAATCATCAGAATTTGTGACTTTGTTTACGCTTTAAAATTGTTAGATCCATGTTCAAGGGCCATTCTTTAGGCTGTTAAATTTTTGCATGAGACCTAATCTCTTATATTTAACTATTTATGCGCATTTTCAAGAAAAGGACTATGAGCTTTGACCAATCAGAGGTATTTATTAATAACAATTAATAGATCAGATTGCCACAGCTGTGAGGGTAGATCCACTACAGTGGGCGGCACTTTTGGGAACAGCGAGGATCCTGCAAAAGACCCTTGAGATCTAAGGCTACAGGATGTAGCCCGACTCGAGGAGTTACCGGCACAATGGAAAATGTGATCTTTCTTTTGAAAGTGATATGAAATAAATAAAATACTTGAAGAAGCACATTTCTGCCAAAGACAATCAAAAGGGAAGTAAACCATTAGATGCAACCGAAATTGAAAGGAATGTTACTGGTTTATGGAAATAAAACAAGTATGTTATCAGAACTTTTAGGCTAAAGTTAATTGCAATTCATTTTGTTTTCATTTTTTTTCCAGCCATGCTCGGGCTTTTTTGGTTTTATAGAGTTAGAAACAGGTGGCAATGGGTTAAGCAGCATATGTGAAGCTAAGACTGAACTACAGTCACAATGTACGTTTGCTATTCTTACCCCTTCGTAAGCTGCCTGAGCCTGTTCATAGAAACCCTGTTGCTCATATGCAATGGCAGTTGATGTTTCAGGAAACTTGCAGCGTTTTTGCCAGAGTCCAGCCCACATATCTTCCTCTTGAAGTCTCTCATAAATCTCTGCTAATGAATCCAATGTCTCCTGTATCATCAAACACAGGATCAGTATGTCAAATTCTCCATTGATTATCCACTGTTTGGGGGTGAGCTCATTAATACACAGTAACAAGCTTGGCATGGGACAAGGAATACAAATATTATCAGTTTCCAGTTAGCAACTTCTAAAAAAACAGAAAGGTCTGCCCAGAGTATTAAAAAAACATGTAAAGGTTAACACTCTATAAACAATGTACAATTACAATCTCTATTATTCCACAATCTGCTTTACATTGTGACAGTGGTGAGGATAGCCAACCTGTTGTGTTGTAGATGCATTATCTGGTTCATAGAAGTCATATACATTGAGAGTGCGTGGTCGATGCTGAGTACTGAAGCCACTCTCAATTGCACTCTGTTCTAACATCAGGGCTGATCGATGCCACAAGTTATGATTCCTACCGAGATACTAGAAATATAAACAATATTGAAGCATTACAAAAGACATATCACAACCAAGACATGTGTGCTTGAAATCAGCATGCAAACAGATCAAATAGCTAAACTGTATCTCCTTCATGAGACAGAGGAAAACAGACAGTCTGGATTTCAAAATGACCCAGAAAGACTTTATATTAAACATTTTGCAAATATTACACAACACAAAAGCCTGTGCAAGTGTTGCACGTATTAAACCATTTTTGGGACCACTTTGATCCCACATACATTGGTTCAATGCATGATGGAAACAAACTCAAGCACTTTAACTGGTCCCAATGTTCAAATACGTGCAAGACTTCCACAGTCCATTGCTACTCATAAAAAAATACAAAGTGTTTGTAATGATGATGAAAATGCTGCAAATGATACAAAAGGGATATACCGAATCATTACCTTCAGAATACATGGGCGTAAGGTGACTGGTGGTACACACACTGAGATAGCTTCTACAAACGTGTTAATGACGCTAGGTGTACTATCCTTCTGATATAAATGACTTCCACTACATAGGAATGGACTCAACTCCTGTGCCAGTAGCTGCAGCAATCCAGACATTGAAATATTGAGGTTAACACTGAGTGTTTAATAACAAGAGAATACGAGAATACGACTGCATATGAGAGTCATTCTAAAATCACTTTCCATCTTCTTATTTCTTGGACAGTGTCTTCCTGAAAGTGAGTAGCTTGTGTTGAGTTTAATAATAATAATAACAATAATACAAAAAATAATGACAAAAAACACACAAGTTTGTACAACTTGTATGCATATCTCAACAAGCTTTCATTCAGATATTCCTCCATGTGTTACAAGGAATCACATATTCTATTCTACAGTTCAGCCCAAGGTGATGTACAAGCAATGTTATCTTCAGTAAAGAAGCACATATTCATGCTTGAAATACCCAAGCAGTTACTTTAAGTAAACAGTTTAAGTTTAGGCAAGTGAAATAAAGACAATCAGTCACCGTTTGTTGTTTTTCATTGAGTATTTTCCAGAGTCGACGGAACAGATCAATCCAGAGATGGTGAGTCATGTCAGTATCACTGTGACAGAGCTGAGATAGAGCTGATAACAAGTTGAAGGTCTACAAAAACAACAAACAATCAACGTTGATTATCACTTGAACCTAACAAGAGACCACTGGGTCTACAGTAAACCACTGACTAGAGACCACTGGGTCTATAACAAGCCACTGACTAGACACCACTGGGTCTATAACAAGCCACTGACTAGAGACCACTGGGTCTATAACAAGCCACTGACTAGAGACCACTGGGTCTATAACAAGCCACTGACTAGAGACCACTGGGTCTATAACAAGCCACTGACTAGAGACCACTGGGTCTATAACAAGCCACTGACTAGATACCACTGGGTCTATAACAAGCCACTGACTAGAGACCACTGGGTCTATAACAAGCCACTGACTAGAGACCACTGGGTCTATAACAAGCCATTGACTAGAGACCACTGGGTCTATAACAAGCCACTGACTAGAGACCACTGGGTCTACAGTAAACCACTGACTAGAGACCACTGGGTCTACAGTAAACCACTGACTAGAGACCGCTGGGTCAACAGTAAACCACTGACTAGAGACCACTGGGTCTATAACAAGCCACTGACTAGAGACCACTGGGTCTACAGTAAACCACTGACTAGAGACCACTGGGTATACAGTAAACCACTGACTAGAGACCACTGGGTATACAGTAAACCACTGACTAGAGACCACTGGGTCTACAGTAAACCACTGACTAGAGACCGCTGGGTCAACAGTAAACCACTAACTAGAGACCGCTGGGTCAACAGTAAACCACTGACTACAGTCGACTCTCGTTAATACGAGCTCGGAAGATACGAGATGCCGGTTAGTACGAGGTATTTCACCAGTCCCAAACTGTCCCATGCGTGTTTTAAAGATACGAGCACGGTCGTAAAGAGAACACAGATAATACAAGGTACTTTTGCGGCCCCATGATGACAAAATGTATTACTTTTCATATTTTTGTAGCGAGATCTGAAAATAATTGTTCCGTAAAAGCTTACCGTTCAGTCAAGGTTCGGAAATAATATTCTTGATGGCAAACTATTTATCGGATCGGACCGGCTACACGGTTCTGTCCGATCCGAAAACCAGAAACATTTCGCTGGTAACTTATGCTTGATATGCTACTTCGCTTACACGCTGACGGCTACCAGCGAAAAAACAGTTCAGCATAGGCGCTACGCAGTATCGAATCTGTCACATCATGGTCACATGAACGGCAAGTTTGACATGACTTTGCTATGATTTTTATCTAGTTATACAAAATATTAAATTTCTATGATCATAGTCAACAAAATGCATTTATCATTGATATTTTTGTGAACAGGATGCTCGTAAGAACTGTACCAGGAAGCAAACCGCTCCGTTCTAGCCTAGACACGTGTGTAGTGCATGCACTATGACGACGTGTGTATACATGTACGTGTAAATAGTGCGCTGCGTTTAAGACGAGGTTCGGATAATACGAGGAAAACGGGCCAGTCCGGCGGACCTCGTATTAACGAGAGTCGACTGTAGAGACCGCTGGGTCTACAGTAAACCACTGACTAGAGACCACTAGGTTTATAGTAAACCATCGAGTCTATATTAAGCCACTGACTAACGACCACTAGGTCTTTAGTAAACCACTTACTAGAGACCACTGGGTCTATAGTAAACCACTGACTAGAGACCACTGGGTCTATAGTAGAGCCCCTGGGGGAGGGCCCTGGGGGATGGCCCCTGGACCTAACCTTTTTATACATATCCTTGGGCTAAAAATAACCCAAGTTGGTCAGGTGTGTATTTCTACCCCTGCATTGACTAGATACCACTGGGTAGCAGTCTGTTAACCTCAATAGATATGACCCCTTCATTGGGTACTCTATAATCATGTGCATTAATACCTCACTATTTGAGTTACACCTGTTCAGAGGAACACTTTGATACCTATACAATAACACACAAGGAATGTTACAATGACACAATGTTAGATGCTCATACCTTGACATCAGTGAGTGACTCGATAAACTTGGCATCTTTAGTGATCACTGTCTGTAACTGCTGCTTGGGATCATTACTTCTCTTGGATGAAGATGTAGCTGCTCCTTCTGATGTACTCCCTCCCTCTGGATGAGTCATTTCAATGTCTATTTCAATATCCTATGGAAAGACATTGTGAGAATATATCAACATGGGACATAGAGCCCAGCTTTGAAAACAAACTTTATGAATGAGGCATCAGTTTGATGATGTAGACTCCACTTTCACTATTCTTACATTTGTTGATGGTTGGTGTTAAGTTACTAGTATATAACTTAATCAGATGTGGGAGGAAAACCTCAGAGAACTATTCCAGGGAAAACCCATGCAATCAGGCAGGGGATGAAAATTCCAATCCACATAGTGCCCCAGCTGGATTTGAACCAGGGTCCAAGAGGTGGAAGTCAAGGAAAGATAACCCAACAACCCCAAATATTGTCTGCAAACACATTCAGTGGAGAAGTCAAATCCTTAAGTGCATCAAACCAACCAATATGCTATTTAATACTTGACTTGTTGACAACACACTTGAAGATGTAAAGAGTTTTACCTCATCTTTATGGGATTCCATATCTACTTGTACATCCATTGGTTCCTCCTTAATGTTGATAGCTACTGAGAAAGCTTTCTTCTCTTGACTATCAGCCAGATCAATGACTGATGAGATACATGGAAGCTGAGCTGAGTTTGTACTAGTCACTGATGTACCAGTCACACTAACTGCCATGATCAACTGCAACGACAAACAACATGTGCAATAGCTGTATCTAGGATTCAAAAAGGCCCACAGGACACACCACAAGAATGCCACATAATGCAGTAATACACAACAAACCAAATGATTACATGATTTTTAATTACATACATGTAGGTAGAGTGCATGACATACCTGTATACATTGCTTGAGCCAATAGTGAGTTCCCATTGCTTCCCAGCTTTGTGAAGCTGTAATGTACAGCAATCTGTCAAACAAACGTCTCTTGATACTACCATTGAATACCTACATACATACAAATCAATACAACACTTCATTATCTCATTCTATTGTTACCAATCAAATTAGGAGACTAAAGGCTGTTTGCTCAATCATCATTATATAGGAATAAATAAAAGCCATACAGACAATGTGTGAAGGATTTACACGTTTCTCATAGATTTCATATTGCAATTCAGCATCTGTCATGTCAAATGCTGTAAATGTTTAGAAGAAAACTTCAAATGTTTTACATAATTAATACAAAGATATGCATTACCTTTCTTTAAAAGCTTCTATACAAAATGAGTTTTTTTGTAATTCGTGAACTCACATGTAACACTATATAAGATTGAATTTGTATCATGTAAGATTGAATTGTGTAAGATTGAATCATGTAAGATTGAATCACGTAAGATTGAATCATGTAAGATTGAATCATGTAAGATTGAATCATATAAGATTGAATCATGTAAGATTGAATCATGTAAGATTGAATCATGTGAGATTGAATCATGTAAATTGAATCATATAAGATTGAATCATGTAAGATTGAATCATGTAAGATTGAATCATGTGAGATTGAATCATGTAAGATTGAATCATGTAAGATTGAATCATGTAAGATTGAATCATATAAGATTGAATCATGTAAGATTGCATCATGTAAGATTGAATCATGTAAGATTGAATCATATAAGATTGAATCATGTGAGATTGAATCATGTAAGATTGAATCATGTAAGATTGAATCATGTAAGATTGAATCATGTAAGATTGAATTGTGTAAGATTGAATCACGTAAGATTTAATCATGTAAGATTGAATTGTGTAAGATTGAATCATGTAAGATTGAATCACGTAAGATTGAATCACGTAAGATTTAATCATGTAAGATTGAATTGTGTAAGATTGAATCATGTAAGATTGAATCATGTAAGATTGAATTGTGTAAGATTGAATCATGTAAGATTGAATCATGTAAGATTGAATCACGTAAGATTGAATCATGTAAGATTGAATCACGTAAGATTTAATCATGTAAGATTGAATTGTGAAAGATTGAATCATGTAAGATTGAATCATGTAAGATTGAATTGTGTAAGATTGAATCATGTAAGATTGAATAGTGTAAGATTGAATCATGTAAGATTGAATCATGTTAGATTGAATCACGGAAGATTGAATCAAAGATTGAATCATTTATAAAGACTGCATCATCTCCAATTGAACCATGTAACGTTATAAGATAATACCAAGTTAAACTCACCTCAAAGAACTTCTGATGTATACGTGGTTGTTGGCATCTTAGACCAGCTAAGAAAGCTGGCTCTAACTTAGATGTTAATTCACTACCCATCAAGGACTCATCTCTGTGTAATACAGTCACATTTATATTGTTAGTAATTCCTTAAATATTTATTGTTTTTAAGTAACAATCTTTGTCTCATCAATTTTATACTATGGAATTTCTATGTGATTAATTTCTTACAGTTGAGAAGATCGATAAATTCTGCAGCTTCAAATCCTTAACTGTAGGAACTAAAGTGAAACCAAGCATTTCTTAAGACATGATTGTATCTTACCTGTATACCCAGTTAACAAGCTCCAAGAACAGTCCATTCAGTTCTGAATCATCAGGGAATCTCTTCTCTACATACTGCATGAGTTTGACCAATAAGACTGACTTCTCTCTGGGCGATGGGGATTGATTCATCAAAAGAGGAGTCTGTGAGGTCAAAATATACACAGCAATTAAATACAGCCTGTCCATTGTATTCACAATGCTCTTCAGCACAGAGCGTACTTCAGCTGCATTTCAACGCTTTCTAAATGTTGTTTCTTATTTATTATTTAAGAATATTTCAGCTTCCAAAAGAAATCTTATTTTCCTTTGTATTGGCCCGAGTCAGACTACGTTACATAAGCCTCATCTTTTGCAGGATCCTCACCAATGCCAAGTCGGACCCAGTTTATGGACCAGTTATTCACTCATTGTTAAACAGGTTGGACTATAAACTCTCTAAGATAGTTACCTCTGAATGTTAACAACAAGCAGCTACAACGAGACAAGAATCTTACCTTGGCTTTGACCCATTCTTCTACCATCTTCACCACAGTCTTCATAACCTTAGCATCAGGTGATTTCTCTATGAGTTGTGTCAAGACAACCTGGATGAAGTTCCTTCTCATATCAGTGCTCATTACACCAATACGATTCTTAACCAGATCTAAACTGATGATTAGAAGCTCTGATGCCACTGTCAACAAATCAATACAGTATGACGTGCATCATCATACATGGTAACAGAAAATGCAGACTTATGGCAAAAAAGCACAAATGAAAATAACAATTATACTACGGAATTCCACAAGCTGACAGAGAGGGCGCATTCTGCAGCCAATCCAGAATTATCAGGGCCAGCCCCTACTCATTCATGATATAGTGTCCTGGGTGCTCTGTGCAAAAAACCTACAGTTTTATGTCCCATCCCAAAGACATAGGCTTGAAGTAAAGAAGCCCTATCACATTCAAGACAAGCCCCCAACCATGACACTACATGGAATGAACTCCCATCCAATTACTGACCACAGTCAATGGTGCTCAACTTGGCAGTTACAACACTAGGTCTTTCATTGAGCTAACGGTCTGGTAAGCAAAGACAAATAAAAATCAACTTCACCTTTGTGGGAAGTGTCAACTACATACCAAGTACCTGATAGGAAACTAATCTAATGTGTGATGTGCAAGTACTGTAAGGTGGAATGTATGACACAAGGTTTACTGATAATGTAATGTTATCTTACATGATGTTGACTCTGTACTGCTAGGTGTGAGGTGTTCTCTAGTCATCTTCTGTAGAGCTCTCATGAATACCGATATCAAGCGGTCAATGTAAGCAATGTTATTAGTACAAGCTGCTTTCAAGATCATCAATGTCCCAAAGAGACTAGTAGTAGGTGTTCCGCTGGATGCCCTGTAATCACATCACATACACACTCAGTATCAATGCTATGCTGTGTAACAATCTGGGCCTTTCAGTCAATATCAACTTATTTTTAAGACAAAAAAAAAAACCAACCAAACAACAAAACAAAACAAAAACACACACACAAATAAAAATAAACCAATCCAACAAACAAACTACAATCAACTGGTGGTTAAAAACTGTGTTTTGACAGATGTTTTAATGAGATTAATCTCATAGTGACTGTTAAAAAAACCAAACTAATCATAAGCATAAAGTTTACACTTCCAAGTTACAAATAGTGTAGTGTCATTAAATGACGATAGTTTCACTTACTTCTCATAGGCAGTAAGTCCTTCATATATGACTTTGCCAACACTTGCATACAGACACTCCAACTCCTCATACTTCGATGCCACATTAGATGTACCTAGACATGTAATAAAGACAAACAAACATGTCATCATGGTCAAGAAACAATGTCTAATTGGCTTGATTTAAATTAGACAAAGTGTCTCAAAAGGATTGTTTTTTTAAAAACAAGAACCAAATCATATGCATAAAGTAATATTTGCAGTAAAATCAAGTCAACAATATCACTTATGAGTTGTAGTGGTTTTGAAAATAACCAGTTGTGTAACAACTTGACAAAATATAAATCAACAGTTCATATTCTAGAACATAGAGCAGAAGTATTGAAATTCATCTTCGAGTTGAAACAACTTTTAACTCAAGAGGTGCTCATGTTTTATCTCCAATGTTCTTTCCACTCCACTCCTAGACACTCCTACTAACTATACACAGAGACTCTGCAGATGAAAGCTAATGACTAACTTGACTCTGTAGGGAAGATGTTCATGAGTTTGACAAGCAGAGCATGTACAGATCGAATGACCTTCGTATTAGCACAGGTCAAACATGCAGCTACACCTCGCTGTAGTGGCTTCAAACTCGTCAGGATCAACTGCTTTGTCTGAAATCAAACACACAATTCAACTCAATATTCAATGTTAACTCAAAACAGTATCCATCTTGTATGGATTTCCATTCATTACTTCATGACATCTGTGGGACACATGTTCAAAGCAATACTTTAAATGTCTTGAGGATGTACAACTTGTACAAACCATGTGTGTAGTGGATGATTCAATGTTAGCTGGTCCAGTTTTTGGTTTAATATTGACAGTGCTTTGAGATCCAGTCATGGATGAGAGGCACTTTATAAGCACAATTTATTATTAATTTATTACTGTATGTGAAGCCATAAAGAAAGACTTAAGACTTCCTCCACAGCAAAAACACCTCCATATTTTAAACCCATCAGTAATAATTTAACTGCAATGAGATCCAATGGGTATATTGATGTATAAAATGACTCACCATTACTCCCAAGAGGAAGTTGAGTACATCTAAACCAGCACATATATTACCAAAGTTAGCTTGAGCTGGTTGATCCTGCAATCAATCAATAGTAATAAGATCTCCTGTCAACACTACAACTGACAACACATAAACCAGACATTTTAAGGTAATGCATAATGCAAACCAACAAATAACAAATTATCTGTCCAAAAACCAGGGAATAAAGATTCCATTCTGGATGAAGTGTTATGTGAAATACAGGATTGTATATACTCACAACGGATGAGAATAACTTATCCATGAAGTTCAGTCTGAGTTCACTAGTTGGCCATACGTCAGTCCTGAGTGCTATTTTGAGTAGCCCTATACAACGGCGTGACAGCAACTCCCCTGGTGAACCTGCACTCGTTGTCCCCAACTCAATCACTTGACATGCTACACGCAGCAGGAAGTTCACTACAGCATCCGAATAAATCTTGTCAATTGGTTTACTGGCTTCTGAAGAAATGCTGCGAACACTCTGTCAAATATATAAACAAAGTACCGATCATTTAGTTTAACTCAACTACACTTGCCTTCACAGATTCCAGTCCAAAACCTCTCTATTCTGAAAGCCTAGATTAGTGTGAGCTCATGAAAGACACCCTCCATCAGACCTTACAATCAGGCAGCAGTTTCACCCAAGAATAATAGTAATAATTTATTGATTTATATGGCGCCCATTCCATAAAATGTACACAAGCGCATAACAAAATAATCAACACTTTTTAGAATTGTAATTGAAGTTAGAATTGTAATTGATTTTTTGACACACCCAAGAGAACAAGCGCCAATAACAGAATGAATAGGAAATAATGAAGAAAAAGGAGAAACCGAAATAGAAAAAACCCATGCAATCAGTTTGGGACTGAAAACTCAATCTGTATACAAGGGTCTGATCTGAGGCAGTACTCACACCAAGGGTTCACAGAGGTGAAAAGCAGGGAAAGAAACCCCTGAGCCAACCTGATCCCTCAATAACCATCAATGGGTCTAATCAAAGACACAGGAGCACATGACTCAGCTAATAACTACACTTCACTTCCTGACTCATCCCAACCCATCTTTGAACAGACAGGCCCAGCAAAGACTAAAGCAGTATTCACTACTTGTAACCCAAAGCTTTCAATGACACCAGATCATGTACTATGTGACTGGATTGACTCACTGTTCCTGATGAATGTCTGGCTCGTTTAGGATCATGTACTATGTGACTGGATTGACTCACTGTTCCTGATGAATGTCTGGCTTGTTTAGGATCATGTACTATGTGATTGGATTGACTCACTGTTCCTGATGAATGTCTGGCTCGTTTAGGATCATGTACTATGTGACTGGATTGACTCACTGTTCCTGATGAATGTCTGGCTTGTTTAGGATCATGTACTATGTGATTGGATTGACTCACTGTTCCTGATGAATGTCTGGCTCGTTTAGGATCATGTACTATGTGATTGGATTGACTCACTGTTCCTGATGAATGTCTGGCTCGTTTAGGATCATGTACTATGTGATTGGATTGACTCACTGTTCCTGATGAATGTCTGGCTCGTTTAGGATCATGTACTATGTGATTGGATTGACTCACTGTTCCTGATGAATGTCTGGCTTGTTTAGGATCATGTACTATGTGACTGGATTGACTCACTGTTCCTGATGAATGTCTGGCTCGTTTAGGATCATGTACTATGTGATTGGATTGACTCACTGTTCCTGATGAATGTCTGGCTTGTTTAGGATCATGTACTATGTGACTGGATTGACTCAATGTTCCTGATGAATGTCTGGCTTGTTTAGGATCATGTACTATGTGATTGGATTGACTCACTGTTCCTGATGAATGTCTGGCTCGTTTAGGATCAGGCATATGATCAGTAGATGCAGCTCGCTTTAAACCTCCTGGTGCTGTCACACCAATCTCATCAAATGATGTACTCGGATACTTTAAAATAACAAAAGTAGTTCAATGTCAATTTACATTCATCAATAACCTCTACACTCACACTAGTCATGCTGATTGGTCACGTTGGCATGATTCATATATATTAAACATTTGCAGTTATTCAGAATCACTCACAGTACAGTATTTGACACTTTCCATGAAGCAATTGGTCTGTATGTTTGAAACATTTTTTCAGTTAACTAAAATACAATGTCATACACATGCTCACTTTTGACTTCATGTTAGTTGTCCTGAATTCTTGAAACACTTTTTGATTCAACTGTTGAGCAAACAACCAGTGTTAAAGGATCTAATGGACTGATTATGAGTTATATTCATCAGTAGCAGCATTTATGATGAATATTCATCAGTAGCAACATTTAGATTTCCTAGGAACAGTATCGGAGTGATTTGCACAAATGAAAATGCAATTTCCAACTTCTTGATATTAGGCTGATAACAAAGAGATGCTAATTCATCAATCCAAGATGCAACAAGCAGTTTAATCAGCAGTACCTCTACTACAGTGTCATCTTCTTTGATTCGTTGAACCTCCCATTTGATAATCACTTCAACCAGGTCGACTACCAGCTTCCTGTGCTCTATGGTAGAACTAGGTGTGCTACCCAGTCTCTGAATGGAATATACCATTGTCTGAATCAGGTGATGTCTCACAGGGTAGTACACTTTGTAGTGTCGAACAAGGAGTGTACTGAAAACAAACAAGTGACAGAGGTTAGTTGTCTCAATGTTATTATTTGGTTTTACTCATACACTGATGTAAGTATACAAAGGTCCAGGGACTAGTGAAAGTACTGAGTATACAGTGCTTTACACACAGCAGCGTATGGGTCAAACCAAATCATATTCTTCATTCCTAGTGCAAATTTAACATCTAATAAATTGTCCTGATGTAATCACTGATCTTCAATGACTTGTTTTGTAGCAATAGACAGTTTGATAAAATATGGTCACCATAAATTGACAGCAATCTGTTCAGTCATAAGTAATATAAACCAGTAGTGTGCTACACACTTTCATGCATCTCCACACAGATTGGTATTACTCCACATTTACTGCACCAGTAGAGCTTTGGGCTTGAGTTTGAGTGATGGAGAACTATATTATGGCAAGTTTAACTTACAGCATGTGTACCAACTGGAAGACTGTGTATCCCTCCTCTACAATGATCTTCTTAGTCCAGTGGGTAAGCATAGCATAGCCATCTTCCATACGGTGTGGTAGTACTGGGGTTAGAATGTCCAAGGCTTGACGCACAACAGTGCGTGCTTCAACAGCATGAGCTTTTAACAAGCTATGGAATACCTAGGAAAGTGTACAACATTAAATGTATTAGAGAATCTACCTTTCTTACTTGTCAACTGACGTCTTCACAGCAAGTCTGATTGACCAGCATGCCATTCTCTTCAATGTTATTGAGAAATCAGGATAGTATAACTGTTTCAATTGGTGGAATGGTTTAATGGATCAATCCATTCAATCCCACCCCAAGATTTACTCAACAATCACAGCAATAATTGCAATCAAAACTCTCATACATGTTATGTGTGATGTGTAGGAATGGAGCATGCAGGTAGCATCAGGGTAGCATGTTACTAACATGCACAGTAGGTACAGCTAAATTGATCTTCTGATTCTACTACAGTGTCTGCATATTTGACTTCAACTTTTATAAAGACTGAGTAAAACAAACCTGTAGCACTATTCTCTTGTGGATTGCAAACTTGGCAATATTATGGGATAACAGAAGATGACCGTGATACTTTGTGGTTGGGTCAACACAGTTCTTCTGTATCAGACAGGGCCAGGCAAATGTCATCAGACGTCGTAGTTTAGTGCCTTGTTTCCTGTTATCAATGACAATATCACAGTTAAAAACATCTCATCCATTGAAATCACAAGCAGATATCAGACATCAAATAGGCAACAGGGTATACTTGTATCTTACGAAATCAGAGTTCTACCTGAGATACCACTTGGTATCACAGGTAGAAATCTGACACCAAAATAACAGGCAATATAAAACAGGCAATAGAGTATTAAACTGATGTAGCTATTGAATCAAAGATAAACCATGTGTGATCTGGTTTTGCCCTACAATAATGTATGATAAGCAGTTTGTACACAGTGCTTTCTAGGTCATATGGAAAAACATCCACAGGTATGTAAACTGGAATTCCAACCAAGTAAACTTCCGCATTCTAAAGCTGAAGTAATCTCTTGTATAAACATGTTCTGTGGAAAAGACCCCTATGACATCACAAGCTCAAACAGCGCCCTCACCGAGGTCAAAGGAAGACCTTTCATTGGCCAATAGTTGTGCATGGCTGGGCACACAGGCATTCTTCCATCGTTTGTCCTCAGCAATGATGGCATATACAAGGGGACTTTAGGAATATAGTACTTATTGATAAGAATCGGCACGTAGAGGTCAATATCTAACAAATAATGAGTTTGTGTTATCAACTAACAACCACTAGAAAACAAAGAATACAAAATGGCATTCAAAGTGACTTACTTATCTGCTGCATCATGGATGTGTGGTGCTGCCTTCTCTACCAACAGAGCAGCAAACTGTAGCAGTAAAATACGCACTGAGTCTGATGTCCTATATGGATTATCAGGATCAATCACCTTACTGATGAATACACTCACTAGGTTATCTGGACTATCCTGCCCTGGGTTAGGTGGACCTCCAATCAACTAAAACAAACAACAAAATATGTCACTACCAGCTAGCTCGTCTATTAAACAATATCAAATGTGTGAATTGGCCAGCATCACTTTCAGCTGTGAGTTATTGTTATGAACTGAAGTGTACTTACTTAGCCATCTAACAGTTATTAGAATGAGCTGATAACTCTAGTTGTGCATTTTCACAAACAAAGGATTTGCCATTCAAGTTTACTGTCACCAAACATCTAAAGAAAACCCCATTGTACAGTGTCATGGTCAATCTATCCAGTACTCAGGACTCAAGTCCTAGTGTTGTCAAGAGTGTGGGTCCCCATCAGGACACTTGTGTCCTTAAGCAAGAGACCTAATCGTTATTGCTTTATCCTACAGATGGGACGTAATGACGTAGGTCCATTGTATTGTGAACACTAATAGTTAACAGGTGTTTGTCCTAGTGTTTCAGGCATGGCTAGCTGCAGATTGCACTGCATTACCTTGCAAACTCTTACAAGATGTTATATAAATGGGTTTCCTAATTCAACCATAGCTCTGTATGCCTGTCATACATGCCTGTCATAAATAGAATGAGCTATGAGATGCCCATCATGCATAGATAAAATGCTATGGAAAAACCTGCTACTGGAAATATCCAGAGAGGTACAACGTAGATCAACATAGGAATGATTAGTACCTTTTCACCTTCACCCTTGTCAAATGATGCAGCGAACATAGGAATGATGACAAACTGTAAAGCTTTAGCCTTTAGATCCTGGGGAAACACCTTGTCATGAAATAACTCCACAAACTTGAAGAATACGTGACGCTTCTGTTCCACAGTGTATCCCTAAATAATATCATCAGAGATCACACATAGATGATGAATGATTGATCTGTCTGTTTACAATAACAGTACAACTAACAATGTGAAACATGACTTAGATATTGATAAAAACTACATTCATATGGACCATTACATAGCCGAACATCACTGAACGGGAACTGGTATGAAGCTCAGCATTCCATTGGCTACCAAAGTCTACCTAGATTAGTTAGAAATATGTGAAAGCAAGTTGAAGTCATTGACTGTACATGTATGTCACCTACGATTATCATGAAGTTGGACTTATGAATTAGACTATGTAAAACATCCTCTAGAAACACACAACTTGTGCAACATTCTGGGCAACAAAAGCCTACAACTTTAAAACAAATTTACACAAACTGAAATAGTTTATACATGTACAGGTTGAATTTAATCACTTCAGCTTGCATTCTGGCTGGCTACCAGTTAGATTAAAAGATGACGATACCATTTTGCCACCAGGCAAACTTTTACAACACCACTACATGATACAAATGCAAATAAAGTCTGAGGTGTTTATTAAGCACTGTGTGTAGTGGCCTGTAAACAAGGTTGAAATAATGGATGGTGATATCATGACTCAGGCTGCATTAATGGCTGCAAAGACAAGGCTTTGTTAATACGTAAGGATCAGAATGTATGTCATAGGTCAATAGGTAAATCAGAGTCACAAACTTTTGTCCCTCACATCCAATCTCTGCAATAAAGCTATAATCATAAGACATATTCATAAGAAATTAATAAAATGGGATATAAACAACTCAGTAACCAACAATTCACTTTCCTTTTACAGGGAACAACATGGCTGTACTAGCATGACTAGTCTGGTAGGAATGATGTTATTGTTACAGTGCTGACTGAATTCACTATTCTTCCTACACACTGGTACCAGAGACTGCCACAGAGTACCATCCCCGCATGGGTCTTATCTGTTTGTACAGCTGGTATTATCAGAAAAAAAACTCATGGCTTGTGGACTTAGTCTCCACAGTCTCCTGTGGGATTTTGCAGAATAGCCGTGTTGAGCAGGCAAGTATGCCGATACTAACAGAGTCCATAGCACTACCGTCAGCACTAGCTGTTAAGATCTCAGTATCTTCTTTGAGTTCATTCCATTGGCTACAAACATACAATGGATACGTACCTGAGCAACCTTTTCTTCAAGATAGTCTCTGAGAAACTGAAAGTTGGGTAGATATCTATTAGTGAAGACACGCAGTAACTGGAATAACAACTCCACATTAGTTGCATGATGTCTGCAAACCAAATAATATACAAATCAATTACACACATGGATAGGTATAGTGTTAAGATTACAATTTCATGTATCCATCACCATCGTCAAGTGGTTAGATTGCAGGACTTGCAATCACAAGGTTGTGGGTTTGAACCCGGCCTTGCTAACTGTTGATTCCACAATGACTAGAATAAGTATTGTCATCTAGTTACTGAATCACAATTGATTGTGCAATTCATAATCATAGGCGTTAAATCAATGTTTGTATGAGAGAGATTGGCTGTTAGCAGCTCGGTGTTTTTATTATGGCGTGTCGTGGCCGAGTGGATAAGATCACTGGACTCAAGCTCTGGTGTTTCTGATCAGCAGAGTGTGGGTTCGAGCCCCGGTCGTGACACCTGTGTCCTTAAGCAAGACACTTAACCATGATTGCTTCGTCCTTCGGATGGGACGTAAAGCCGTTGGTCCCGTGTGTTGTGTAACGCACGAAAAAGAACCCAGTGCACTTATCGAAAAGAGAAGGGGTCCGCCCCGGTGTTCCTGGTTTGATCGGCTGCATATTGCGCCACAGCACCTTGTAAACCATTACAAGGTGCTATGTAAAGGAGTAGGTCTCATACTTCAAAACGTAGCCCCAAATACCTTGCAGGAAATACTGAATGTTAAGTGCTTAGAGGCTGGCCTGCAGTAGGCGCTATACAAATACAATATATTATTATTATTATTATATCCACTTGAGGGAGTTTGCCGTATTCCCTTGTTGGGAAGATCATCTAAACATGTTGTTGAAACTATGCTCACTATGGTAGTAGTTTAGACTATTCAGTAATGAAAGTTGTACTCACTCAGCAAAATTAAGGAGGCACTGTACCAGCAGCTTGGGTTCGTTCCAATGTGCTACTCCTACATTATCAGTATGATGCTGGTCTTGAAATGCATCAGAAATCCAGATTCGTCGTAAATGACCAAACTGTCAAATGAACAACCAAAACTAATGTTTGAATAACCTTGAAAGAGAAGTAAACATGACATCATCGTATGGCAGCAAGTTGAACCATGTCCTCAATTCATGTTAGAGATTCTGACTGACTACACAGCCAGGTATCGCTAATTGACAAAGGACTCAAAATGAACATATTTGACTAGACGATTGATATGCTCTATACTATAAAACTCTGATATGCTTGGGTTGGGCAATTCTTTGGCAACCATAATTCTATCTAAATCAATGTCACTGCCAGTAAGGTTCAAAGACTGCACAGTGCAATGCAATCAACACCTGCTGCTTATACATTTATAATCAAAGACACACATTATGTAAATCATTCAGTAAGATTTGAAGCTTTGCATGATGTAAATACAGTAAGAAGTTAGCTTGTAGGTGACAACCACGTGATTAAAATCTCATTTATTAGAAGCAGTGGCTTTAAGAAGAACTAGAATTGAGACGGTAATCATTCAAGTTTACAGCATCTAAAAAAACTAACAAACCCAATCCTGTTGATCATTGACTCATTGAATCACTGACATAGCACAACAATTCAGTTAAATTAACTTTTATAGATCTACAAGTTTGAAATGATGAACATTGAGCCATCTTTTCTGCCAGTATTGGCAACGTTTGGACACATTGGCACATGATTGTTCACTGTACACAAAAGACTGAAACTTCAATAAGAACTTGCTTACTACTGGTCACTTAATGTCATGTGATATTCAAACTACACAAGAAGTAAACAAAGAATAAATCTCACCAAGACAGATTTCTGAGAAAGCCATGCTGGGTCATGTTGGACAAGAATGCTACATATTAAGATGGTCTGGTATTGAAGCTCCAGCTTAGCTTGGCTGTTTGGACTTGTAGGTCTGGCACTAGGCTGTCAATCAAACAATATACACCAATATAGTAAAGCAACATGTTTGTGGTTACATTGTAAAAAACATTGTCCATGCATAAAGTGTGTTGGAACAGTAAAGTAAAGAGATGACAAAGACAACAATCTTCTACTTTGTGACACATCCTAAAATTACCTGTGCTATTTCTTTCATTTCTCATACTACAGATTTATTTGTATTGGAAAAGTTAATATAATTAAATTTAATGAATGAGTAAATACCTGTGGTTTGTTGAAAGCCAAGTTGATGAGTTTAATAGTGTTAGTCTGTAACACATCTCTCAACAACTTTGCATCATCTTGTCTTAATAGGTACTGTAATACAAACATACAATGTCAAACAATTCTTTATATTGATTCCAGCATGTATCTAAATGCAGTAAAAAACAAGCGTTCCATCAACTTCCAACACATACAGGTAGTAATTATCAGTTAAAAATGTACTGTTTAAAGCTTTGCCCGGCTTTGTAACTTGGATTCTCACACAAACACACAGGCCTACTTTGCAAATTTTGTTTGGACTCCCCATTGGTTTTGTGCACAAAATCAAGGCAAGAACGTCTTTGGTGTGTCACACCACCAGGACCCTGTGGAGTAAATACGCTCACATACACACACACCCACTCCAATGTTTGTTGACCGTAAATTGAGGACTTCTCTTTGTTTTATTTTTCAGTGCATCTCAATTGAGGATTTTTTTGAAAAAAAGCAAAGCAAGGAAGTCCTCGCTCTGTCAAAACACCCACATCCTTTTTGTTAAAGTCCTTGGTTTCAACAAGTAGACACGCTCACACGCACCCATTGACAAGACCATCAAGGACATCTCTTTATTCTTTTACTGTTTGGGCATTCTTTTTAAATTGAGGGCAACCCACAAGTTGCCTTTAATTTATTCCGACGTGCCCCCTGTGAAGCCACTTTGTAAGCTACTTACTGCTAGCAGACTACTGAACTGGTTGTTCCGTAGGTTGGTCTCTGTCAGGAAGAAGTCAATAGTTTGACTTGGATACCTCAGCAGGTATAACATCAGTGGCTCACGGAATGGACTACCAACCTAAACAACATCCAAAACAATCTTACATGAAAACAACAACAAATGTAATCACTGGGCCTATATTCCAATATGACCCAAAGCAATTTACGTAGAGCTGTCATAACAAATTGTTCAGCACAGTATCTTGTTACACTTCATACATCAAGCAATTCATTGGTCAATCCTTGTGTTACTTAAATACACTGTAAACAAATTGTAAGGTGTTACAGATGGGACTTCTGTATTCCGCAGAAGTTTCTGTGATCGTCACAAGACTTCCAAACTAACTATGGACCATCAACCAAAATCAAGCACATAAGACTCAAAAAGTTCAATATAAACATTTCTTCCAGATCTTGTCTTCAAAAATTGGTTGAAATAGGCAAGTGCTTCAAGAACTTTTGATGAGTTCTTGCTTTCAGTGGACAGATTCTTGACAGAAACATTAGCTGTTATGATTAACGGGTTAGAACAGCTAATACTACTACTTTAACCACACAGCATGCAATGACTTTCTGATGATGAACATAGAATCCATATTACCTCAATGCACAGAGCATTTTCTGCCTTGATTGTGAGTGTAACTAGGGCATCTAGTAGTTTAGCTGATGCAGCAGGTATAGCATGGAAGATGTTGATAATAGCTGAGCAGATCTTGATACTCTCTGTAGCCTTGGTTTGAATGCTTGTATTACTGCGCTGTGCAGCGATAGAAACCTCCATCCATTTCTTCAGGTGCGTCTGTTCACAAAAAAAAACACATTGCAATAACAAGATATTAAATGACTGCCCAATCCCTGTCATTTGCATTTGAATGCATGCTTCCATTCTACAATGTTTTAGCACTGAGCTTATAAAATACAAAACAGGAAGTATTCAACCAAATAAAAGTCAATTTTTAAATTGTGATAATTAAGTTTCATCCTTTATTGAAGTCCTCCACTGATTAATAGAAAATAAGAACACTTTTTAAAAATTTACACATGATTTCATATTCACTACCTTATGGAGACCGAGAACAAAACAGAAAAGGGAACACAAAGGGTCTCCATAGGGGAATTCTAAAGACTGGGTTGCTCCACAAGGAATTTTGTGTACAAAGTCTATGGGAGGTTCTTAACTACAGGGACAAAGGAAATAACAAAAGATGTCTCGACAGGGATGCAAAAAATAGAATGTGTGCTTGCCCCTGTGTGAATCTTTATAACAAAATATTAGGATTAACAATATTAACCAAAAGTACTCAGGTCAATTCGCATTGCTTTCATTTTACAGATCTCAGATCTAGAACAAGACATAGTGATTGACTTGACTTACCAGCATCTGTTCACACAGCTTTTCATTGAAAGCATTTGGGAAGAGTTGAGTGAGGCTGTGTATTCTCTGAATGACATTGAGATTCAATGTACGATGATCTCCTAGCTTGAGTAGCAATGGTCGTACTGTAGTATGCACTAGCTCCATGTCTACTGCATGGCCTGCAATAAACTTCTTCATACACTCTGCTCCAGCTTTCTGAAGCTCTGGTACTTTAGACATCAGAAAGTTATAAAGCACCTTGAAGATCTTATCCCGTACAGGAGAGATGTAATGACAGGCAGCCAGGGCATCTACAATTCAATAAATACGATTAAACACCATCAACATATGCAAAAAGCTTTTCTATGTCATTATCTTGTTGAATTTTACTCACAATTATTAGTATTAAACAGCCCCAAACAAGATACGCTGAAAACTTGATGCCACACCTTGTCTATAAAGTTTAGTCAAGTACATATTTGTAAGTTATGGTCATGAACCTAGTAACAACCGAGTAATGCAGAGTTGAACATCAAAGATTCCTCCTAATGGACACAACCTGATCAATAAAGGCCGAAAACATACACCAATTACATACAGCACTCCGTAAACATTTGCACATTGATCACATGGCCTTATTGCAAATGTTTGCCTGCAATGGTAGAAGAATTGCATCATATTTGTTCCAACTAATGGAAGCCAGATTTGAAGCTAAACTGACTGAATTCAACCTGTGTGAACCAATTCAGTCACAATGTAGGGTCTCACCTCTACAACCAATACACTATGGAATTATTCTTTCAAGTTTGATGGTGTTTGTAGACCATAAACATTGCATTAATGTTTGTGTTTTTGTGAGGACATTTCACAGATAATTGTATGCTGTCATACAGTCACTGACTGAACTATCAGAACATTGCTTAATTGTTTTGGAAGACTTTGGTGGTCAATGAAATAGTGAGCTGGGTAACTGCTCATTCACCCTCAGTGATATTCAGCCATGTGATGGTCTTTCATGATGTAGATACTCACTCAGTGCACTGATACGTAGAGGAACTAGTGAAGGGACATTCTTGTAACATGGCAACTTTGCCAACGTTGCATCCTCAACTTCACAAAGATTCACCAACTGTCAAAACAATAACAAGTCATCCAAAGAGTAAGGTCAAGCAATCAGAGACAATTCAATTGAGCTGAATACAAGGCGTTTTTAGAAAGTTGTTCATGTTAAATACAAACATCAAATATTATATATAAACAATAGGCAGAAGTTGCTGCAGACAATGGCTGCTGACATTTGATAATCTGCATAACAGTGATCAACCGTTGTGTAATAAATTATTTCATAAACACCAAACACTGCAGGTAAAATGCCGAGTGTCCCATGCAGAGTCTCCTACTAACCTCCATATAGAACACCTTATGTTCAGCTATACTGAGATCCATAGTGAAGAGCCTGGGTTCTAGTGTAGTACAGAATGTATTACTCTCCATTAAACCTCTCTGTGCATTGGCAGGTTGATGTCTCAACAGGTGTTTCTTAGGTGGGATCATATCTGCTAAAACTTCCCGATGTGGCTCCATTATTTCAGTTATTCTCTTGCCTGTGATTTTAGCCAGTGATCCAAGAGAATCCATTGCCTGAAACAAACACAGCATATTCTTACTGCAATCACTTTCTCATCCTGTGGGATCTTAGTTACAAATACAGCCTAACAATACTCATTCATAAATACCTGGGACAATTTATCCATTCTGATTGGCCGAGAGAAGATCACATGGCCATGATAAAATGTGTAATATAAAAACCGTGTGTTAAAACACAGATCGGCGACATTGTGTCTAAAGAAGTCGCTATCAGGTGACTGCACGGAGCGCGCAATTTAAAACAAGTTGGTAGGTCACATAGTTTATCTTGCGCATGTTTGAAACTTGCCTGCAATAGTTTGAAACTTAACCACGCAAGTTCAAAACTTGCACATGGAGCTACTTAGCACTCATGGAAATTAATGCACCACAGTCGAGGTGAGCTGAGGCTAAACTGTCCAGATTTGTTCTGTTTTAAAGGTTTTTTCTAATGTTTATGATGGAAAGGTATTTATGAATGGGAATAAGAGTGGTGACCCAGTCTTGAATATTTGTTTAAAACCTTGCAGGGTCGTGGCCATGCGATAAAGGACTTTCCCTTCAGCTCAGTCTTGCACAGCCAGGACTCTGCCAGTTTTAAACGAGCGTTCAAGACCTTGCCCCACTCTTTTATTTCCTTTTTAATACACAGGTTATTAGAAAGTATGTAACAATTGGTCTTAGTTTGAGAGTAAGAAACTGACTTACCTGGTGTCTGACTGTCTCATTGGGTGAGGTAACCTCTCTGACTAACTCTCTAGTCACATCATGAAATGCCTTCTGTTGAGCTACACTCAGCTTAGCATTATCACAATTATCTCCTTCCAATGGACTAGCACATAGATTCAGTAGATTCTCCAAGTTACTCTTAGCCATATCAAGAGCTCCACTCGATACCTGTATATAAACACATGTCCCATATCAAATGCCTGTCACTCACCACTCTCAATTTCTACAGGCATATTTTCACATTTTCAGATATTCCAGAGATAATTTTCACAATGTTTGCAACATCACAAATGGCCCTGTGACTATACAAGTTTGTTATTCTCATACAACCAAAGATGAGAAGTTGAGCTAAATATCTACGTAGTGACAAAACATTCAATAAATGAATACACCTAGCAATCTTTCCAACATGACCAGTGGTAAGGATCTTATAAAAGTTGTATGAGTACATGACTTAATGTAGTCCCATGTGTATGTGAATAGATCCTAGGATGGTTTCCAATCTAACACAACCTAATAACGTCTAGTAACTCAAAAGCCAAACCTATGGACTTAAAGGAAAGTGATGTCATGGCTAATATAGTGTGATTGTACAGTCTAAGAGAAGCATGACTGACTTGTAAGTGTCCGTTGATGGATTTAAGATGGTTAAGATTGAGCCATACTTACCTCTCCAGTGAGATCCATCATAACAAAGAGTAACGCCTTGAGGAACTGATAGAGATGAGCCTGCACCCAGCACAGATCCATCCGTTCCATCATGAACTTAATAGCAATACAGCCACCAAGTTTAGCGTACCAAGCTCTCTCATAACAGCAACCACACATTCGTTCAGCCATGTATTCAAATAAAGGCAGCTGACATGCCTGCAATTGTATGAATAGTCAACTAACAATAAAAGCAAGTACACAGATTCATCTTTGTATGGCATGTAAACAATTCAAAGACAATCAAAAGAACATTGAAATGAAACAAACTTTTAACAAGTAAACATTGACAAGAATTCAGTTTGTGTTCTGTGTGCACCTTTTTGTATATGATGGAAATGTTGTTGTAACAACATTAAACATACTTTGTAAAATTAAAAACCGACAATAAATAATTTTCTTTTTAAGAAGTTTCCTTTTGCCTCCCCCCTGAAATAAAAGCGATGTACACAATCCGGTCTGAAACACATGGACAATATTGCTATTGGTGTACATGTCACAGCATGGTTGTTGTTGCTTTTTTTCTCTCTCTCAATGTCTGCTTACATGGCTTAGAAATCATTTTTCTTCAAAGAAAATACAAAGTTGAAAACGTTTTATAGGAAACTAAAAATATGTACGCTTGTATAAGTTATTACAGGTTGCTTGATAAAAGAAAGTTCCCTGGTAAACCCAAATTGATTATTTCAGAGTATCTTACCCTGAACTTAGATCCCATGACAACAGCAGCTGTCTCTACAACAAACGTCATAGCTAAATGTCCTGTCTTACACAACTCCTTCTCTTCATATGCCATACAAGCAGCTATTGCATCCATCAGTACAAGGGCATCCATTCCATTTTTATTCTTACGGTTAGATATAGGCAGAGGACCTACAGAGAAACAACAAAATCATGCATAATAATCTCAATATTTTCAATCAAGTAGCAAGTCAATAGATGTTCTTCACAGTTTTGTGTGTTTAGAACTGTACTGTCATTCTAATAGAGAATGCAGTCACGTGCTTGGACCTCTTAATGTTTTGAATTTGTTAACCACTTCAAGTCAGATGATGTGAATACATGGCTTCTGCTGGCATTTATAAGCACCAAGAACAACTTCGGAGCATTCCTTTACTTGCAGTCAGTTGACTGGCTGGCAATTTTATTCACCCGAATATTCCATTGTGTAGCGTGAACAGCCATGCAACTACTATGCTATGCTTTGTTTCCAGAGGGACAAATGGTACTGATATTCATGCTTGAAATCTCTCCTTTTTCGGTGGTTATTGCGTAATGCCCAATTCCAGACCTGTCTTTTAGTTATGCAAATGTGGCTTACAAGAATGGACAAGCTGACACCATTGTTTATCATTGTATTCAGCTCAATAGGAGGTAAGTCTGAGTAGTCTGAGAGTCCAGCATACCATGGCAGATTATCGGCCAAGGCTTACGGCCCAGGTTTGCAATTCAGGGTGAACGAATACTCATGTTTTCTCAAAAGAAAACGAAAATCCCGGTGCTTATTAGGAGATCCTTTGTCGCCTTTCCTTTTTCAAGTCTGGCTTTCATTGTGACAATATTTTCCAAGCAAACAAATAACTCTGGAAGCTCCGAAAAGTACTAAAAAATAGTATGGCGAAGAGGTACGGTACAGATTTGTTCATACTGACATAAAGTGGTTAATCAAGCAGCATAAATGCAGACATTGATTCAATCCAGGTCATGCTCAGCAACACTTACAATCAGCAAATGACTTGAACCAGCTATTTATGCTTGTTGCACAGGATGGACCAATGTGACCTCTATATGAGAATCCCCTAAACCTGTTTGTCTATAATTACCTGCTTGTTGGACCACAGCTACCAGGGTGTAATGCCTAACAACATTCAGCATAAAGGATACAGATTCACCGCGTAGATCCTTGATTGCTGCTGATACTAAACATACAACAAATCACACTATCAATCATTGCACACTATTGACCATACTGGGTTACACTACATTGGGTATAAATTAAGAATGGCAAAGTCAATTACACTTGTAAGGAACCATCTTCTAGTATAACATATTGTCTTTGCAGGCAACCAATACGACTGAAATGAGTAGATTCATGTTTTTTGCAGTCCACATTTTGGCTGGACTTGTAGTCTATATGTTATAAAGTATAATATTTACCAATCATTGCTGTGAGTGCATGTTGTAGAGCATTCCTTGACAGTGTGTTTTGACACTTGTACACATGTCCCTGTGTGCGAGGAATATCACCATTCACCATGCTGCAAACAATATCCAAAGAAATGCAATCTGTTTATATCAAACTCTACACTGATTCCCTAATACAAAAGTCATTTCTAGACTAATGCACTCACTGGTACTCTTGCATTCCCTCCTGGTTACTTCTAGTATCAACAAGTTATTCAAACTTACAAACACTTCCTTCACAAACCAACACAAATCACTACATTTAAAAGGGATGCTACACCTTTGATAATTACTCCACAAAATAATGACCATAAACCTTACTTGGTAAAGAGCACTGGAGAGCTGTTGGTGTTATAAAACATTGTTAGAAATGACCCTCTTTGTAGTAATGTAGTTTTAGAGAAAGAGGTAATTTTTTCACCCACAAATTTGAGTCAGAAAAAGGCTTCAGGCATGAAATTTTTCAGGCATCTGAAAGCACGCAATTCTATGCAACAAGGGTGTTTTTTGTTTTTTTTCCCATTATTTTCTTTATGACCATTTGAGCCCAAATTTTCACAGGTTTGTTATTTTGTGCATATGTTGGGATACACCAAGTGAGGATACTGGTCTTTGACAATTACCAAAGTATACCCTGCCTTTAACACAATCGATTGGATTCAAAGTATTAAAATTCTTCAAATTAATAGTAACTTCAGAAATGGACAAGTCAAAACAGACTGCAAGCCTAGAGCATAATTCAACAATTTGAGCAACATTGCATTCCCACATACATTGCTTTGATGAGTGACAGACACCAAACCATACAATGTAGCAGGACCCAACATTCAAACGTAGATACAGATGCTACTAGGTGTTTCTTACCTGGAGTGAGTCAGAAGTTGTTGTACTGCCTGCTTATTATCATCAAGATTCATCATACTGATGATGAAATGACGTATTACATCAAAGGCTTTCCTGCGATAGTATGGCTCAGTATTTGGTGATTTCAGTTTGTTCAATGCTGTATTCATAACCTGGTAATGTAATCAAATCTCAATATAAGACAACAATCATCTATAGCTTATGGAGAAAACTATAAGAGCTGCAATTTAGGTGAAGTGGGTACAATCTAAACCAAAAGATTTTCTCTGTAATTTAAGATTTTGAGATTGTACTTATTACTTGTCAAGCTCCATATCAAAGCTGTCAGGAACCTTTTTTTTCTTTAGATGACCAACATATTATAGAAACAATACATCACATTTGAATAGGGTATTTGCTTTAGATCAGTTGCTGATAAATACAGTGTATACCTTACTGACTGGTAGTTGTATTAATACAGTACATACCTTACTGACTGGTAGTTGTATTACTACAGTGCATACCTTACTGACTGGTAGTTGTATTAATACAGTGCATACCTTACTGACTGGTAGTTGTATTAATACAGTACATACCTTACTGACTGGTAGTTGTATTACTACAGTGCATACCTTACTGACTGGTAGTTGTATTACTACAGTACATACCTTACTGACTGGTAGTTGTATTAACACAGTGCATACCTTACTGACTGGTAGTTGTATTAACACAGTGCATACCTTACTGACTGGTAGTTGTATTAATACAGTACATACCTTACTGACTGGTAGTTGTATTAATACAGTGCATACCTTACTGACTGGTAGTTGTATTAATACAGTGCATACCTTACTGACTGGTAGTTGTATTAACACAGTGCATACCTTACTGACTGGTAGTTGTATTACTACAGTACATACCTTACTGACTGGTAGTTGTATTAATACAGTGCATACCTTACTGACTGGTAGTTGTATTACTACAGTACATACCTTACTGACTGGTAGTTGTATTAACACAGTACATACCTTACTGACTGGTAGTTGTATTAACACAGTGCATACCTTACTGACTGGTAGTTGTATTACTACAGTACATACCTTACTGACTGGTAGTTGTATTAATACAGTGCATACCTTACTGACTGGTAGTTGTATTAATACAGTGCATACCTTACTGACTGGTAGTTGTATTAATACAGTGCATACCTTACTGACTGGTAGTTGTATTACTACAGTACATACCTTACTGACTGGTAGTTGTATTAACACAGTACATACCTTACTGACTGGTAGTTGTATTAACACAGTACATACCTTACTGACTGGTAGTTGTATTAACACAGTGCATACCTTACTGACTGGTAGTTGTATTAATACAGTACATACCTTTTACTGAGTGGTAGTTGTATTACTACAGTACATACCTTACTGACTGGTAGTTGTATTACTACAGTACATACCTTACTGACTGGTAGTTGTATTACTACAGTACATACCTTACTGACTGGTAGTTGTATTAACACAGTGCATACCTTACTGACTGGTAGTTGTATTAACACAGTGCATACCTTACTGACTGGTAGTTGTATTAATACAGTACATACCTTACTGACTGGTAGTTGTATTAATACAGTGCATACCTTACTGACTGGTAGTTGTATTAATACAGTGCATACCTTACTGACTGGTAGTTGTATTAACACAGTGCATACCTTACTGACTGGTAGTTGTATTAATACAGTACATACCTTACTGACTGGTAGTTGTATTAATACAGTACATACCTTACTGACTGGTAGTTGTATTAATACAGTGCATACCTTACTGACTGGTAGTTGTATTACTACAGTACATACCTTACTGACTGGTAGTTGTATTAATACAGTGCATACCTTACTGACTGGTAGTTGTATTAACACAGTGCATACCTTACTGACTGGTAGTTGTATTAACACAGTGCATACCTTACTGACTGGTAGTTGTATTAATACAGTGCATACCTTACTGACTGGTAGTTGTATTACTACAGTACATACCTTACTGACTGGTAGTTGTATTAACACAGTGCATACCTTACTGACTGGTAGTTGTATTAATACAGTACATACCTTACTGACTGGTAGTTGTATTAATACAGTGCATACCTTACTGACTGGTAGTTGTATTACTACAGTACATACCTTACTGACTGGTAGTTGTATTAATACAGTGCATACCTTACTGACTGGTAGTTGTATTAATACAGTGCATACCTTACTGACTGGTAGTTGTATTAACACAGTGCATACCTTACTGACTGGTAGTTGTATTAATACAGTACATACCTTACTGACTGGTAGTTGTATTAATACAGTGCATACCTTACTGACTGGTAGTTGTATTACTACAGTACATACCTTACTGACTGGTAGTTGTATTAATACAGTGCATACCTTACTGACTGGTAGTTGTATTACTACAGTACATACCTTACTGACTGGTAGTTGTATTAACACAGTGCATACCTTACTGACTGGTAGTTGTATTAATACAGTACATACCTTTTACTGAGTGGTAGTTGTATTACTACAGTACATACCTTACTGACTGGTAGTTGTATTAATACAGTGCATACCTTACTGACTGGTAGTTGTATTACTACAGTGCATACCTTACTGACTGGTAGTTGTATTAATACAGTGCATACCTTACTGACTGGTAGTTGTATTAATACAGTGCATACCTTACTGACTGGTAGTTGTATTAACACAGTGCATACCTTACTGACTGGTAGTTGTATTACTACAGTACATACCTTACTGACTGGTAGTTGTATTAATACAGTGCATACCTTACTGACTGGTAGTTGTATTACTACAGTACATACCTTACTGACTGGTAGTTGTATTAATACAGTGCATACCTTACTGACTGGTAGTTGTATTAATACAGTGCATACCTTACTGACTGGTAGTTGTATTACTACAGTACATACCTTACTGACTGGTAGTTGTATTAACACAGTGCATACCTTACTGACTGGTAGTTGTATTAATACAGTACATACCTTTTACTGAGTGGTAGTTGTATTACTACAGTACATACCTTACTGACTGGTAGTTGTATTAATACAGTGCATACCTTACTGACTGGTAGTTGTATTACTACAGTGCATACCTTACTGACTGGTAGTTGTATTAATACAGTGCATACCTTACTGACTGGTAGTTGTATTAACACAGTGCATACCTTACTGACTGGTAGTTGTATTACTAGAGTGTATACCTTACTGACTGGTAGTTGTATTAATACAGTACATACCTTACTGACTGGTAGTTGTATTAATACAGTGCATACCTTACTGACTGGTAGTTGTATTAATACAGTACATACCTTTTACTGAGTGGTAGTTGTATTAATACAGTGCATACCTTACTGACTGGTAGTTGTATTACTACAGTACATACCTTACTGACTGGTAGTTGTATTAATACAGTACATACCTTACTGACTGGTAGTTGTATTACTAGAGTGTATACCTTACTGACTGGTAGTTGTATTAATACAGTACATACCTTACTGACTGGTAGTTGTATTAATACAGTACATACCTTACTGACTGGTAGTTGTATTAACACAGTGCATACCTTACTGACTGGTAGTTGTATTAATACAGTGCATACCTTACTGAGTGGTAGTTGTATTAATACAGTGCATACCTTACTGACTGGTAGTTGTATTAATACAGTACATACCTTTTACTGAGTGGTAGTTGTATTACTAGAGTGTATACCTTACTGACTGGTAGTTGTATTAATACAGTGCATACCTTACTGACTGGTAGTTGTATTAATACAGTGTATACCTTACTGACTGGTAGTTGTATTAATACAGTACATACCTTACTGACTGGTAGTTGTATTAACACAGTGCATACCTTACTGACTGGTAGTTGTATTAATACAGTGCATACCTTACTGACTGGTAGTTGTATTAACACAGTGCATACCTTACTGACTGGTAGTTGTATTAACACAGTGCATACCTTACTGACTGGTAGTTGTATTAATACAGTGCATACCTTACTGAGTGGTAGTTGTATTAATACAGTGCATACCTTACTGACTGGTAGTTGTATTAATACAGTGCATACCTTACTGACTGGTAGTTGTATTAATACAGTGCATACCTTACTGACTGGTAGTTGTATTAATACAGTGCATACCTTACTGAGTGGTAGTTGTATTAATACAGTGCATACCTTACTGACTGGTAGTTGTATTAATACAGTACATACCTTTTACTGAGTGGTAGTTGTATTACTACAGTGCATACCTTACTGACTGGTAGTTGTATTAATACAGTGCATACCTTACTGACTGGTAGTTGTATTAATACAGTACATACCTTTTACTGAGTGGTAGTTGTATTACTACAGTGCATACCTTACTGACTGGTAGTTGTATTAATACAGTGCATACCTTACTGACTGGTAGTTGTATTAATACAGTGCATACCTTACTGAGTGGTAGTTGTATTAATACAGTGCATACCTTACTGACTGGTAGTTGTATTAATACAGTGCATACCTTACTGACTGGTAGTTGTATTAATACAGTACATACCTTTTACTGAGTGGTAGTTGTATTACTACAGTGCATACCTTACTGACTGGTAGTTGTATTAATACAGTGCATACCTTACTGACTGGTAGTTGTATTAATACAGTACATACCTTTTACTGAGTGGTAGTTGTATTAATACAGTGCATACCTTACTGACTGGTAGTTGTATTACTAGAGTGTATACCTTACTGACTGGTAGTTGTATTACTAGAGTGCATACCTTACTGACTGGTAGTTGTATTAATACAGTGCATACCTTACTGACTGGTAGTTGTATCACTACAGTGCATACCTTACTGACTGGTAGTTGTATTAATACAGTACATACCTTACTGACTGGTAGTTGTATCACTACAGTGCATACCTTACTGACTGGTAGTTGTATTAACACAGTGCATACCTTACTGACTGGTAGTTGTATTAATACAGTGCATACCTTACTGACTGGTAGTTGTATTAACACAGTGCATACCTTACTGACTGGTAGTTGTATTAACACAGTGCATACCTTACTGACTGGTAGTTGTATCACTACAGTGCATACCTTACTGACTGGTAGTTGTATCACTACAGTACATACCTTACTGACTGGTAGTTGTATCACTACAGTGCATACCTTACTGACTGGTAGTTGTATTAACACAGTGCATACCTTACTGACTGGTAGTTGTATTAACACAGTGCATACCTTACTGACTGGTAGTTGTATTAATACAGTGCATACCTTACTGACTGGTAGTTGTATTAACACAGTGCATACCTTACTGACTGGTAGTTGTATTAATACAGTGCATATTTTACTGACTGGTAGTTGTATTAATACAGTGCATACCTTACTGACTGGTAGTTGTATTAACACAGTGCATACCTTACTGACTGGTAGTTGTATTACTACAGTGCATACCTTACTGACTGGTAGTTGTATTAATACAGTGCATACCTTACTGACTGGTAGTTGTATTAATACAGTGCATACCTTACTGACTGGTAGTTGTATTAATACAGTACATACCTTACTGACTGGTAGTTGTATTAATACAGTGCATACCTTACTGACTGGTAGTTGTATTAATACAGTGCATACCTTACTGACTGGTAGTTGTATCACTACAGTGCATACCTTACTGACTGGTAGTTGTATTAATACAGTGCATACCTTACTGACTGGTAATTGTATTAACACAGTACATACCTTACTGACTGGTAGTTGTATTGGTGTCTTGTGTTCAGGGAAGTACACAGTAATACATGGACCTTCAGACTCATCCTCCTTGTACACAAGCTGCAATACCAACAATATAGAATCACATATTAGTATTAATCACTGCTGCTAAAATACCAGGTTCTCAGATCTTTGTACAGGCTCTTGGCAGAGGCTGCATCAATACTTCACCTCAATTCCTTTTTTTCTTTTATTCCACTCATTCTCATATCAAGAAAATTTCTTTTCTTTTCATACAAAATAGCGTCTCTGTTTAACAGTTATTTTATTATGAGCAACACCAAACTTGAAAACTCAATGACTACTTACCCTCTGTGGTTCCTTCAGCATCTTGCGATTCCCACCTCCAAACTTTCCCAAAACACGAAATGCGACATGGGCTATGTTGTCATTACGATTACGGAGGGTTCTCCATAGAGCCTACAATAAGAAGGTTATATGAATATCTCTTTATTATTACATATCTTCACTTTTGATGAAGAAATCATAGTGTTTCTCATTTACAGTACAGCTAATATTGCTTTGCCATTGTACAGTTGATGTTATTACACCTCATGCAATCATTTAGTGATCTCTTTTGTAACCTTGGGTTGTTTGTCTACTCCATTACCACTTGTAACACATCAACGTATACACACAGCTCATGTTGTGTGTAACACACCCTTGAGTGCTCAGAATTTAAATTCTGACAGTAAACTTGATGTTGGAGTGAAGTGAATTCCAACATTCTATAACAGAGGCCTGTGCAATTATTGCTCAAAAACTAGTTTAGGTATTAACAATATACAGTAAACCTGGTGTTTGTGACGAGCAGCCACCACTACCCCAAGTATGTTGGTGATTTGTCAGATAATTGCAGACACTGTGTCTACACATGACCTACCTGCATAAGTTCTGCTCTGACAGGTTGGATGTGTTCATACAAGAAATCAGGCTGCAGATTGTCTACACATAGCTCCAATGTTCGTAAACCCTGTCATGCCAAGAAACAATAACAATCAATCAATACATGGACTTCTATACAGTATGTCTACATCCACTCTCCAATAACACTTCATCTTGATTCAAGTGTACAACAAATCTACCTGTAGCTATTTGAAGGTTGTATGCAGCAGTTGATACTTACAGAGAAAACCTGTCATGAGATTATCTCAACCTTTCTTGTATGAAAGAACAATGATATTGTCATTGGTCAATTCATCATGAACCACAAGAGTGAACATGTAAAAAATGACAAATATGCAAGAATCCATTTCCATGAACAGTATGTTCATAACAAGTTAATAACGAGAAGTCTCCTCTATCCTCTAACTGAAAGCAGTAGTCCTGGCTAACTTCCTCTCCCACCCCCCCTCCAAGGTAGTACTTAATAAGCAGGACAGTTCTTTTAAGAACTAGGTGGTCTCCTGAATTCCAGAATCTACTCCAGGGCAGTAGAATAAATAGTAAGACAAGTTCTCAAGAACAAATCTACACAGCAAAGTGGATATATACAAATGGTTTTCACATGGTGTTACCGCAAACTGAATATACAAACAGTATATGTATAAAAGTGAGAATCCGTAGTTAGTTACCTGGCTGACTAGGGTTTGAGATCCATTCAGAGCCGATACTAGAGGGTCCATTAGCATAGGTAGGTAAGGTAAGAGTGAACTCAGACGCACTGGTACAGTCAAGCATAACTCAACAAATAAATCCTTCATATGCTGTTTATGTAATCCACTCTGTAGTTGGTTCAATCCTAAATGCAAAACAACAGTTACACGTTGCTTAGTTGAAGGGACAAAGTTGGTATTCATGGTATCGTACCATTCCCTATCTTATGCATTATCAGCCTGGAAATATAATCAACTCATTTTATTCCTCAAACTTTCACCAAAATGGAACAGAAATATTAGTGCCATGGTCATGATTACTCATTGCCTCAGAAAACAAACAAACTGCAGGATTCTGTACAGCACAAAGCATACAGTGCGATATAACTCCATTGTGAAAGACAAACCATACTTCTTGGTACAAGGACTGGATCATCAAATGCTACATCAATCAAAGCAAGTAAATTACCCTGCAGTAGGTCAGGCAGTAATGGTAGAAACTCCTGATATAGCAAGTCATGGCTTCCTCCACCAATGGATCTAAACAGCGCCCTCAACAGTAGAAAGTAGTTATAAGGCTCTTTGGCTGTGGTAGCAAGTTCCATGGAGCGATTGACAATCTTGTGCAGATGTGGCTACATCATAAGAAAAAGTAATACATTATTATCAAATAAACCACAACGGAAACTGACTGGGTAAATTTTAACATTATTAACCATTCACTATTCTATCATTCACAGATTTACACCAAGACTTGTAATCCAGGGTCACTTTGCATTTAAGTTGGATTCAGTATTCTGTGCTTGCAAGGATTCATCAGAATGACAAAGTGTTTACCTTGCAACATATTTTGCTGCAAAAAATACCAATTGATTGTTTTACATGCTACTATCCTCATCATAAAAATGTGTTTCTATTGCCTGTTAAAGTATATCAGGTAAATACCAATGGTGTACAGGTGTTTTAATAACAAACACACAATGCAGTAGCATGGGGTACTGTGGGCTTAAACAATAAAAAAGTGTGAACAAGTGTGAAATGGACTATGGAAAAATAAAATAAAGTACTTCTGCGTCCCATATGCAACTCTGACGATGGTCGAGCTGGATGTGGGATGCAGATGCGCTATATTTCTTCCATAATCCACAACTGTGCGTATCATTGTGATTTTATCTTCAAGCAAACTTGACGCGAAACTTAAAATAGCGCCACAGCGGAATTAGAACAGCACAAAATGCAGGGTGTGATATGGACGGTGCACCATGGTTTAACATCACACTGTTTTTGCCATGGGTTGACCGATCAAAATCAAGCATTCAAGTCTGATGACCTAATTGTAGAACATACAGACCATGCAGACTGGTGGACAAACACCCACAAGCACAGCTCAGATATCAACTACTTCTTTAAATAGATGAAGTACAGTTCACGTTGCACACCTACACGTAGGGAAGTATTTCAACATTACAAGGGCTATTTTCAAATTACAAGGGCTAAGACCAAGCCACTATTGCAAAAGGCCACACAGTGAACTCAAATGATCAATACTATTATAATGATCTCACCTTAAGCATCTGTTCATTCTCAGCAGCAAATAGAGATACAGAACCAAAGACCAGTTTGAACAGCTTCAGATACAGGTTGGATCTATCCATGTTAGCTGCAAGAAATAATCAACACAATCAGCACACAGCCAATCACAAAACAGGACTTCTCTCTGGTTAACAGTTGTGTGTACATGTCAACAATGTTATCTTAGATGGAAATAAGACAATGAGTGCATTTTAAAGTTAAGTTAACATCAGAGTTTCCACAAGAAGAAGAACCTGTAATATTACACAAATCATAAATGTACAGGTGATGAGAACAGTAGCTAGTTTTATGAGAAGAAAAGATTATTGACATCATAAATGCAGAAATATTAAAGTACTTTTCAGATTGGCACAAGGTGCTGGAATGGTGTCTGATTACGACTTACTTCCCATTTCTTCCATACGTTCCAGTAAATATTCCACCAAGATGGTAGCAAATGTTGCAGACGTAGCTGGGTTAGCCAAGAATGAGTTGGCAATGATCTGCAGTGCATAGTTGTGATATATTCTGTCCACAAAGAACTCAATGGTCGTCTGAAAGATCTCACGGAATGTCAAGTGATGCATCATGGTAAACTGTGTATATACAAAAGAAGCAAACCAAAATCTGTCTAAGAAGGTTTGAAAACAAAACACGTTTTGTTTACACAAGAATGATTGACATTGATTAGAAATGATGTCCTGCTGAATGTAAAATCTATCAGGAGGCAGTTTCAGTAAATGATCAGTAAATGATCTAAGAAAGGCCTTGGCCTTTCTTAGACCATTTACTGATCCACATTTCTAAAATGCATTTCACTACATCTCTTGGATTTTGTCAGCTTGTCTCCATTTTGCACACTGATCTCACTGATTAGTTATTTTGTGTCTTACCAAGGTTACTCTGTACTAGCTTTGGCTTACATGATCAGCTGAATATTACTGGATTACTTGAACTTTTAATGGATTTCAATTTCTCAAAACGCAGACTGAATACATATAACCTGCACAGTACAATTTTTTCAAAGTGAAAAGGAAATCAAAAGGCATGCTAAATGGCTTTGCTGAAATTGGCCCCTAGTCTGGTTTTAGTGAAGCCCAGTTAATAGATTTAACCCGAGACAAAACTGAAGATGAGATTGAAGACCGATTAAAATGAGAAGATTCTTACCACTCCAGCAAAATGTTCTAGAACTTCTTTCTCGTCTTTAATGCGTACTCCCTGCATGGCTGGTGGTCTGATGGTAGTCTGCCCATTGGAACCAATTTGAATCTGATAGATGTCCAGAGCTTTCATAGCTGTAATCAATTAGAAAAACATCTTTTTAATCTCTAGTTAGAAAAATTAAGAAAAATCCAACACATTATTATTAACCCTTTTCAACATGGTGGTAGAAATAAACTAAAACCATTATGCCTAAAATGAAATATAAATAAAACTGACCACAACACAGTTATCCAAGATGTGTTGATCAATACAGAACTGCATAACTTACCATACTTCACTAGATCAACAAAGACTGCTGTTTCTTTGGGTTGAAATTGCTTGTTCTGGCCAAAGTTCTGTGACTCTACCATGGGCAAATAGAGAAAAAAAGACGTTCAAAGCGGTCAAGAATACATCCATATCTCTCCATTTTCAAGAGAATGTGACAATAAGTGTGCTAATAATACAAATCACTCTGGTCATTCATGTGTTTTGGTTATGTGTCTGACAATAGAGCTGCTGATTATGTCAGGATACTCACCATTGGTAATCTTACATGAGCTGACACCCCATGTGATTGTCTTAACTCCACATACCACAGTCTTCACTAAATGCCTGCAGTCTGTCACTGAGTAGTTACTGTACTGAGAGAAGCTTGATGGCACATAGGTCTTTGCTTTGTTGTCCTCTTTATCCTTCTCAGGAAAGATGGCACTTAGAGGTTGCACCCCTGGGGTAATTGGTGCTGTGGGTGTTTGGGGTACTGTGGGTGTCTGGGGTACAGAAGGTGTGGGAGGTGGGGGTAATAGAGCTGGGGTAGTTGGTGCAGGGGTAATGGGTGTTGATGGAGGCTGCTGGATGTTTATGGTTAGAGGTGGAGGCTTAGAGGCAAATGGAACAACAGTTTGAGATTGGAAGGACGAGGACTTCTCTGGGCTGGTCTCTTGAGTTTGACGACTGCAAGACAATAACAAACACATATGCCTTAATCATTATACTGGTTTACCATACCATTGCTAGTCAAAAATACATGAAGTATGTTGACATTATCTTACTAGAGGAGAAGTACACCATTATTACTACACTTGTTAAGTTCAAAAGAATACAATGCACTTGTTACCATTTCTGGAATATGACTGGCAGCTGGTTTTCTGAGATAGTCTTGAACTTGAGAACAAACACTTCCAGCATATGCATTAAGATCTCACGAGCCTACAACAAATAAATAGTACTCAATGTTAATGATGTAGACAGAAGGACTTCACAATTGAAACCATGATTTATACCAATGGTAAATACACTTCTTTTTAAGGTAATAAGGTTAAACAAAGGAAACAACAAATTTCAAAAACAATTTTGGAACAATATACATTGTGTAGATAGTTACTGAGATGTTTAGTTCTTGTGTACAAGGACCGATAAGATTACTTATTAATAATGAATAAATCGATGTCCAATAAGTTTGACTTACATTAGCACCATCTTGTTCACTCTTCTGACGGATACACTCAACTAAATTGAGTAGTATCTTGCATGACACAGTCTGAATGTTACATGGTAGAGACTCATCATGGACATTCTTAGAGAACAAGTGCACAGCTAAAGACAGGTGTTGCACAGGGAGATGTTGACGCAGGTGATGTACAAGATCAGCCAATGTGCTGTAAGCTAATGGTCTGCAATATCAAGGGTAATTAATATCAAGCAATTGATCTGGTCCAATCATCTTGCCAACTCATTGAGCTGGTAACCACCAACTCCAAGCTACAATTTTATAATAAGCAACGCTTTCAAAAACTTTGCAGTTCTTATGATTTGAACATTTAAGGCATTCATTATTTATGAAGTTGTGACAACTCCTTAGTATATATACGCACTTCACACTAGCTTTTACTTTTTTTTTAAATGGTGTAAAATTGTGATTAATCAGATGTATTTTCCACAAAGTTATGAAGAGGTTCTGGGGCAAATGATGGCAACGCAAATGTCTATAATGGCAGTACCTTTTCTGTTAGCAAGTATGCAGCAACGCAAGTTACATTTGTTATGCAAATAATTGATGCCAAATACATCTTTCAATACAACACATAATGTACTTAAGATTCTGATACTCCAAGCACTCACTGACTAACCTGAGGGACTCTTTACTGGTCCAACCACTACCAACCAAAGTAGCTTCATCAAACAGCTTGTCAATAGTTGGAACAAACTCTGCACACAGACAGAACAACAGTGTTAAGCAGTTATCCTAATTAAAGCCCATATTAAGCAGATTCACACTGGCCTTTATTTAAGTCAGATTAAATGTCAAACTAAGTTGCGAACTGGTAAGTGACAGTAAGAAACAAGCCCAACCCGACAGGGGATACTCCCACTGTTATTCTACTTGGTACCATTCACGGTAGTGCACAATCTTGATGGACGTTGACAATGCAGCGTACATGTACATAAAAGCTTGTACACACACCCAACCTTACGGATCCGGTTTGTGGGGTACTGCTATTGTTGTTATTATTCCCTTTTCTAAAGAATTCCCTTGTGGGGCCCAATTGTTCCTATTGAAATTACCTTGTGGGGTCCATTGTTCCATTGTTAAAAATACCCAGTAAGTTGGCATGTGTAAGGGCACAAGGTATGGTTGTGCTCAAGTAGATAGCTGTTGTAGGTCAAAGAGAGCTACACACTCCTGCAGCTTCTTCGTGAATGAGAAGGTAGCAGCGTTGATGCCGTGTTTTACTTTTGACCTTCCCCTCCCCCATCATTGTTTTCACTGTGTACATATCCCATATAGAGATGCACACATTGAAACATTAAATACCGTGGATGATACACAATGATGACTCATTATTTTGGTTTGTAGCAAATTTGATGTACTTACTGTTTCTGAGGTCAGTTGCAAGAATGTGTCGAGCTGCAATTAGTAGTTCTTTCCTGAGGTGTGCAACTTCACTGGGACAGTTAGTGAATAACCCAAGCATACCCTTGACCAGCTGAGGGGCGTACGAGTTCACCGTTTCCTGCTGGGGTAAAAAGTACTCTACATTAATAAGGGAGTAAACATTCAAGACACAATCTTTACTGCAGGATTAAAGGGTTTGGGAAACAGGAGATAAACAAGCTAGCAGATCATTACACCAATGCAAGAATCTCAATCCAGCAACGAAATCCAAGTATCATTTGTAAACCATGATGCAAGACTCCGTATAAGGAAACTAGGAGCCCAAATTTCTTTTAGAGCTATCTGACTAACTACATCCTCTACTAGAGTCATGAACAGTTTTATCTCTGCAATAAATAGCCTCATAAGGTGATTTTGTTTGTCGTACATATGTATGTTATCCAGCATTTGAACTCGGATGGTCTCCAAACAGCTAGATATATAGCAGGACCATTCAGAAGTGGAACCTTTATCAGTTCAGCTACCTCTGAGCCAAGGAGCCTAGGATGGTGAAGGCGGCAGAGACAAGTTACCTGGTATATTCTCAGGATGTAGGCTAGGAATGACAGCGTCTTGATTTGTGCTGCTATGAAGTCAACATACATCTCTTTGTTGAAAGTGGGGGAAAGCCTGTACCAATTGAATGGGATAGTGTGAGAGGAAAGTGCATAGAAACTGAAGGAAAAAAGTAAAACAATCCACAAAATCTTAACAATTAACCCTTTCGTTACCGAATTGTTTGGACATAAACAACCGCTGGTGACCGCATTGTTTGACCACTCAAGCGTGAAGCACACATTCTTGCACAACAGAAAGCTTTCGTTCAAAGGCCACTTTTACAAACTCCATTATCTCCTTGAAGATATTGTTTTACAGCAAAATAAGTAATAAAAAAGTTCTTCCTTATTGAATTCCCTTTCATATAATCTAAAACTCATTGAGATTGGTCCAATAAATGTCAAAGTTCTTGGTCTTTCTTTCCTCAGTGCAATCTGTAATCCCAAACACTTTTTTGTACACAACCATATGGCGCTCCGTAGATGTTTGGCATTTCGGATCTTCCAACTCCAATTTGAAGAGATTGCATAATAGCAACCTTATTTTATTTTACCACCATTGGAAAGATCCGATCTCTCTCTTTCCAATGATGGTAAGCTTGGGTATGGAGGGTGAACATGGACAAAACTACAACTTTATTACAAATGGCCTTTGTGCTCAGGCTTGAGTGCCTTTTTGTGTGCAAGCTTGGTCGACTAAAGTCGCCAATGGTAAGGAAGTGGGGGTATGAGTGCAGTCGACTAAAGTCGCCTATGGTAAGGAAAGGGTTAAGCATCAACATGTATGATATTTGTTGTTATTCAAGTCTAGAATATGACAACCTACCTTGCTTGTGTATTGGGTTGGATTGTTATTGTGTTCATAACGAGTGGGATAAATTCAGTAACTACAGCATGAACACTTGGCTTGTAGAGTTGATACATTAACAGCACAATCATAGGATACTCAGCAAGAACCTTCAAGGAATTGATCCCCTTGGGAAGTATGGTTTGCTACAAGGAAATAAATCACATTCAATTTATTGGTTCGTTTCTCAGGGCTTAGAAAGTCATAACTTCAACAAAAAACAAAAGACTTGTCGGTTTCATGAATTGCCTTGGTACACAATGACTATTTAGTAAGTAAGAGTAAATTGCAAGCAAAGATGGTCCCCGCAAAGACATCCAAGGGTAATGTACTGAATAAGATACACAAAAATACTTTATAAGTGCTTTTCTTTGGATAATTTACTTTAAAACCCTATTTTCAGTTCATTCAATCCCATTTTTTTCTTCATGATCTCTTTCTCTTGTTCTGCTGATTAACAAAAAAACAAAATATAAAAACATTTCAGAAAATATCACAAACAACAACTGAGAGTTACAGTGTTTTAGTAGGTGTACATGTACTTACTTGGCTTTTGGTTCCATCTGGTTGTGTAACTGTGATAATAGTCTGGCAGGCAAAGCCTGGTCGATCTACGAATGGAAGGATATTTGCAGGATCTGGTGGAGCAACCCCACTACCAGGATCAAGACTCTTCTGCTTGAAAACAATATATATGAATACTACTTCAGTTCACTTATCTCAAATGCTTGAAAACATATATGAATACTACTTCAGTTCACTTATCTCGAATGCTTGAAAACATATATCAATGCACTGTATAAAGTCAAGAGTTCAAACACAAAAATAGTGGGATTTTAACAAATGAGGTCATAGAAGACACTTAAATTGATCCAGAGTTTGTGGGTCTTTGATGTTTTGGGGGAGTTTGTTCCAAAGAGTAGGAGAAGACGTAGAAAAAGCATGCTGGCTGTACGACTTTGTTGAAGCCATCGAACTGGTAAGTAGAGATTATGATTGGTAGCGAAGTTTTCTTATATTTGTGAATAAGATGTTTAATATGTTTGTGCATAGCCATGGATACAGCTGTAGGTAAGACAAAGAGTTTTGTACACAATCCACTGTCTAACCGGAAGCCAGTGCAAGTCGCAGACAATTGGTGAAATATGGTCACATGGTTGATAGACACAAAAGACAAAATCAAAATGCCAAAGTTTAATCAAAAGAACACCTAAATGAAACATGCACGTTTAGTTACAGTACTAGCTTGCCATGTATAGTATGTCAAGTTTGTCAATCACATGTAGACCCACAGTACTACAATTCACTAAGCAAATATGTCCTGCCCTCATAGCTTTATAACAACTTTTCCGGACCAATCACAAGCCACACATATAGTCACTTTGCATATGGATGTTCCTGTGCAAAGGTTGCTGAACAAATGTGCTCGCAATCAGCTCAGCTCAGCAGAAGGGTGCTAGGCTGTTCCTCATATACAGTCGACTCTCATTAATACGAGCTTGGAAGATACAAGATGCCGGTTTATACGAGGTTTTTCACCGGTCCCGAACTGTCCCATGCTTGTTTCTATGTCTTAGAAAACGTAAGAAACGAGCATGGTCGTAACGAGAACACGGATAATACAAGGTATATTTGCGGCCCAATGATGACCAAATGGGTTGTTTTTCGTACTTTTGTAGCGAGATCTGAAAACAATTTTGTTGTGTAACAAAAGCTTACCATTCAGTCAAGGTTTGGAAATTACATTCTTTTTGCCAAACTATTTATCGGATCGGACCGGCCATGCGGTTCTGTCCGATCCGTAAACCAGAAACATTCCCTGGTAACCTACACTTGAAATGCTACTTCCCTTACACACCTGGATGATTATCAGCGAAAACAACGTTAAGCATAGGCACTACGCAGTATCGAATCTGTCACTTCATGGTCACATGAATGGCAAGTTTGACATAACTTTGCTATGATTTTTATCTTGAGTTATACAAAATATTAAATTTCTATGATCATAGTCAAGAAAAATGAATTTATCATTGATATATTTGTGTACAGGATGCTCGTAAGAACTGTACTAGGAAGCAAACCGCTCCGTTCTAGCCTAGAAACACGTGTGTAGTGCATGTACCATGACGACGTGTGTATATAATATACATGTACATGTAATAGTGCGCTGCGTTTAAGATGAGGTTCAGATAATACGAGGAAAACGGGCCAGTCCGGCGGACCTCGTATTGACGAAAGTCGACCGTACTACCAATGAGATTTCTCCACGATGACTACAACTAAGTGTTGTCAAACCCACACTAGTTGGCAGAGAGTTTGCACGTTTTTCCCCCCAAAAGAAATTGACTGAATGCATGCCAAGTGCAGGTCGCTCTAGCTCTGTGTGACTGTGTGGCCATGTGTAATTGTAGCAAATCAGTTCATAGTGCAATGAGTAGCAACATAGCAGTGTTCACAACTAGTGAATGCAATCAACCATCATGACTGATCAAGTAGTCCCACTAGTCACCCAGGCCTAATACATATATCATGTCGAGACTATTATTCTTACCAGGTTTGTGGGAATTTCCTTGTACTTGTTCTTCACAAACTGCAAAAAGCTATGTATCTAGAGTCAAATGTACAGAAAAACAATTAGTTGTCAAAAATATAAAAAGTGTTTGTTTCTGTATGTTAAAAACCATGGTCCTTACAGCCTTAAATCTGTCATGAAGTAAAAGGAATAAAAACCAAACTATGTAACTTTCAGCATTTCACTCATATTAAAAATGTAGGGACACAGTTTTGTCTAAGTATCTTCTTTGGGTTACACAGTTCCCTTTTCTCTGGTATATTAAATCCTTACTGATGTTTCATTTTTACTTAGCTGTCAATTTAATTGATTTGGTAAACAATTCAAGTGCATAAATATACCATACAAGAACAACTTCAACAAGTAAGTCAGTTATTTTTGCAAAACCACACGTACTGTCCAAAAAAGTGGACATGACAAGCTGTAAAGTATTTGGTTGCTTAGATATACAAACGTTGATTGTCAGGAAATTGCTTACCTCTGGTTGGAGTGGTGGTCTGTAATGTTTATGTAACTCAATGATGATACGTAGAGCAACCAGTACATTCTCCTCATTCTCTCTCTCAAGAAGAGAGAACATGAGATCCAAGATTGCAGGAACGTAAGGTCGAAGTGTTTCATTGGTTGGCATACGATGTAGGAGCTCCAACAGTAGCTTACGTAAATGCTAGCAGATAAAATCAAATCATTATTGGGATGTAAAACAACAGAAAACTTAATTTTTCTGATAGATATGGAACAAGTGAACAATGGCAGAATAAAGACATATAAACCCAGACCTTGCAGATGCATGTACAGGCAGTAGATAACATCCATATCATCTGGTTTACTGTGCCATGAGCCATCTTTTGTGATGGATACTGGCGCATTATTATTATTATCATTAAATTTTCTTGTTCAATGTTGTAACGTTTCCAGTCCAAAACCAAGACCAAGACCTTGACAAAGACCAAGAGCAAGACCAAGGCTGAGAGCAAGACCAAGACCTTGGCATCCGTGACTGAAAACAGGTCTGGAAACCTACAAAACTGACTTTTTGCAAAAAAAGAGCTTAACATTAAAAACAAATTTATAAATCACTTTATAATTTATAAATCGCTGAAAAACTAATTTTAAATTCAGACCTCAGACCCAATGCAAAAAAAGAATTACTTTTATTGATTATGATTTTGTACTTGGTTAACCATTGTAAATGGCCATTTCCACAACAGCTAAACACTATCAATCCTACTCTGCAATGAAAGGGGTTGTGCTTTGAAGCATACCAAACTTAGTACTCAAATCATTTGCTGCAGCCAGACAAGACATTAAAACAGTTTGTAACAACTAATTAATTATTCAAACAAACTCACCTGCTGAGCCTTCTCAGCTATGAAGAATGGTTTCTCATCTTTAAGAACCTTCAAAAATAGTGGGATTGCATTCTCTAGGAAGGCTCCATTCTGAGATGAGGATAAAATCACCTGCACGGATAACGTAACAATATTAAGCCCTACTACTCTTTGTAACATGTTCAATGAGTTGACCAATCACTTGAAACCATTCAACTGCATGGGTTGTGGATGGTGGCACAAACTACACACAACTACATGTATCTGTGACCCATGTCTGATGCATTCACCACATGTTATCGGGCCCAAATTCATGGCTCTGCTTACCGTAAGCAAAGAATCGGCGCTTACGGAAGCAAGGAATTCCGCGCATCTGATTGAAAAGGTGTAATGATGCTGGCATATCAGTTGTACTAGACAGCCAAACAAACCATCCATGCTTTGCATGAGAAAGGCATGTCAGTTTTATTAGACAGCCAAACAAACCATCCATGCTTTGCATGAGGCAGGCATGTCAGTTTTATTAGACAGCCAAACAAACCATCCATGCTTTGCATGAGGCAGGCATGTCAGTTTTATTAGACAGCCAAACAAACCAACCATGCTTTGCATGAGGCAGGCATGTCAGTTTTATTAGACAGCCAAACAAACCATCCATGCTTTGCATGAGGCAGGCATGTCAGTTTTATTAGACAGCCAAACAAATCATCCATGCTTTGCATGAGGCAGGCATGTCAATTTTATTAGACAGCCAAACAAACCATCCATGCTTTGCATGAGGCAGGCATGTCAGTTTTATTAGACAGCCAAACAAACCATCCATGCTTTGCATGAGGCAGGCATGTCAGTTTTATTAGACAGCCAAACAAATCATCCATGCTTTGCATGAGGCAGGCATGTCAGTTTTATTAGACAGCCAAACAAACCATCCATGCTTTGCATGAGGCAGGCATGTCAGTTTTATTAGACAGCCAAACAAACCATCCATGCTTTGCATGAGGCAGGCATGTCAGTTTTATTAGACAGCCAAACAAACCATCCATGCTTTGCATGAGGCAGGCATGTCAGTTTTATTAGACAGCCAAACAAACCATCCATGCTTTGCATGAGGCAGGCATGTCAGTTTTATTAGACAGCCAAACAAATCATCCATGCTTTGCATGAGGCAGGCATGTCAGTTTTATTAGACAGCCAAACAAACCAACCATGCTTTGCATGAGGCAGGCATGTCAGTTTTATTAGACAGCCAAACAAACCAACCATGCTTTGCATGAGGCAGGCATGTCAGTTTTATTAGACAGCCAAACAAATCATCCATGCTTTGCATGAGGCAGGCATGTCAGTTTTATTAGACAGCCAAACAAACCAACCATGCTTTGCATGAGGCAGGCATGTCAGTTTTATTAGACAGCCAAACAAACCATCCATGCTTTGCATGAGGCAGGCATGTCAGTTTTATTAGACAGCCAAACAAACCATCCATGCTTTGCATGAGGCAGGCATGTCAGTTTTATTAGACAGCCAAACAAACCATCCATGCTTTGCATGAGGCAGGCATGTCAGTTTTATTAGACAGCCAAACAAACCATCCATGCTTTGCATGAGGCAGACATGTCAATTTTATTGGACTGGAATCTTTTGGTGACAAGTTACCATATCAATGTTTTTTTAAAACCTAACAGGTTAAGGGTACGGTATTGAGTGATCACAGTATGAACTTGTAATACACAAATGTGTGCCTTCATATTCACTACCTTATGGAGACGGAGAACAAAACAGAAAAGGGAAAACAAAGGGTCTCCATAGGGAAATTCTAAAGACTGGGTTGCTCCACAAGGAATTTTGTGTACAAAGTCTATGGGAGGTTCTTAACTACAGGGACAAAGGAAAGAACAAAAGATGTCTCCACAGGGATGCAAAAAAAAGAATGTGTGCGTGTGTGTGTGTGAGTTTGTTTTCACATTCAAACCGGGGACCTATAACAAAAGAGGACAATAGGGTCCCCGGTTGGGTAAAGGTCCCCAGTTAGAAATTGTGTACAAAACCAATGGGAGCTGTTGCCAAAAAGTTAGAGTCCAAACAAAAGAGGGACAATAGGAGGTCCCCGATTGGAGGTGTTTACACACTTGGGTGTGTGTGTGTGTGTATATTCCAAATGCGTGAATTAGTTACCTAACTTACAGTTGTTTGATCTGGCTTAAAACCCATTCCCTAAGATACTCCCTCAATCCTCCAAAACCAACCAATATGAGTTGAGTAGGTCTGGATCCCCAATGTCTCATATAATACATAGTAGATGAATTTCTTAATCCTTGAAAATCATCAAAATCTTCCGGTTGACTTTGAAGGATTCAGGAAGTTTAGAGATTTTATGTACCTCAAAGTTTTCACTTATCTCCTGTGCTGCCTTCAGTCGGTTATCATCAGCTGAATACGTATAACCAAATAAACATTACTCAACAAGAAAGAAAGAAACATTGCTATAATGTGGCATGCATGAGTTTGGTGCTTTGTAGTCAGATCTTTTCAGCTTTGAATACTCATTGTCTGGGAACCACTGACTTACATGCCTCATGGAGCTAATTCAACAACTAGCAATTCTACCATATATCAGTAAAAAGAAAGTTGAGGAAATTATGATCCAAATAAGGCAATGGTGATTCCAATGACTCACTGCATCGCATATCATCACTCTATCATAACACCAATTTGAAACCACAAAAGGATGGCCAACCAAGTCATGCTTCATAGCAATGTTGTTTAAATTCAATACTTTCTAGCATCATGCTACTGTAACATCTTGGATTTTACTATGCATGTCCTCACAATATTCAATGTTATTTCAACAAATTTACAGAGTTAAATATAACTACCTCTAGTCATAATTTGTGTTTGTGCAGTAATTGAATGGTGCGTTTTCTTCTTGGCTGAGGAATTAAGAAAGTTTCTAGCGAAGACTTATTGATAGAACATGTCACTAAATGCACTAACACATTTATACCACTGTGCGTCCAATTTTTATGTAGAATTCTCAAATGTAGCACATAACAAATTTGTCTTTTGCCTAAATTAAATTTCTATATGCCGCCTGGGCTGTATGACCTTGTGCTACATGTTGTAACTTGCGCTAAATTGTTTTATGCATAGAAATATCAGCGCTCAAAATGAATGCATCGGCTTGCAATATTTGATACCCTGAAATCACAGAAGATGTTCAATAACATTGTCCATCATTACAATTTTATTCTTTATTTATGATTTTTAGTTAATGTAGCCTGTCATATCTCACCTGAATGTACATTATTTTGGTGCACAGTTACCGTGATAATCTTTATCATAAACTCACACAATAACGTGGTTTAGACCTATCAGTGTATTTACCCTGCAAATTGTGCAAAACTTTAAATCAATGGTAACATAGGATATAAAATGTTTTTATGCTACAAATGTTGCAAAGTGAATGCTTACCTGCCCTTGTGTCTGCCAATATGGAAACATTGGTCCGATACTTGTTGATCATGGCAGCTGGATCTAATGGTAAAGACCCAGAGGCTATGGGCATTTTTACCACCACTGACTCAGTATGAAGCATCCAAGCAACTTAAGTTCCTGTAAAAATCACATCATATCAAACATCAATGTCACCAAAATTGGGAAACGAAAACAGCACAATAACGTTTAACTTTAATTGAAAACCAAATGCTATTTAGTTTTTTTAATGAACCAATCTTACTTCAGGCTTATTAGATTATTCATTCTTATTAGATAAGTAACCCAATATAAAATAATAACCATAACAAGAAGCTAATAAATAGATAACAAACAACAAACACACAACTACACACTAAAAAGTGAGCAAGAAAAAAAAAAGAAGACAGCTCGGTTTAATAAGAATAACAACTAGAAATGTAGTTTGAAGAATTACAAACACTAGGTGTTCGGGTATTGTTAATAGCAGGTAAGTAGAAACATATAGAAATATGAACATAAAACCATTAAATACAGGTTTTTAATGTATACTTTATTTGAACTTCCGGTTTGGATAGGAAGCGAGGTCAAATCAGGTCACTAACAAATACAAAGAACTTTCATACTGTACATCATTTCACAGATAATGCAAAGATTCAAATCATAAGAGCTGTAGTCTAGTTGTCAAGATATGAATTTTTGAAATCATAATTAAGCATATTCATGTGAAAACAGATGATGCCATCATGACATCATTGCTAATTTGTTATATGGAGATTAAAGTATGTGCTGTTTTAAAACTGCTTTGAACTTACAACAGGTTTTCAGAAAAATTGTTTATTTTTAAAAACTTGTCAAAAGAGGCTTCTTTTGAGGATGGTTACAACATAACGCTCATAATTGGAAAGCCTCGTGGTCAAACATTATTTCATACATAGGGACATGTTCAAATTCTTGTTCATATTGTCATACAGTAGACCTCAAAACGAGGCCCGGGAATGTTTTTGCATTTTAACTTTTGGTTACGACCGGAAGGCAACTTTAATATAAATAAGGTATGTTAATCCCTTCCATAAGTTGTACAAATTGTCAAAATAGTTCATTACATTCAGTTAAAATTGATGATGAAATTTGGTTCAAGAAATTTTGATATAAAAAATTATGATAGTTTTAAAAGTGTCATCATGCAAATTCCATTCCATATTAACTGCAAAGCTGAAATTTTGAAGGTTATTACGGGTTTGTAAAGTGTTTCTTTGTTGGCGTGCAACAACGCCCACATTTCAGATTTAGCTTGGTGCCAAATCAGGCTTTATGGATTTGAACTCTACGGGCGCAACAGTCGCAATGTGGTTCTCACAGACACGCAAGTTATGCACTGAGCTAATCATTGGACTATCATTGAACGATACAGTATTCCTACTTCCTAGCCATTATTTGTAACAGAGCAAGCCGATATTTGAGCGCTATGACCATTAATTTGATATAGCGCCAGCATTCATGTTAAAGTTTCAGGTGGTCTATGCACAGGCTTCGTGGACTTTGAACCTTATGATCAATAGAGCGGAACAGTCAGCCACAGTGACTTGCAGTGTACACAGTTTAAATGTGGGTCATTAAATACGTGGGCTTAAACGCCCAATTTCGACCAGACGTTAAGGTCAAATTGGTATCATCTTTGTGCAAAATTTTGAGCAGGCTCAACGACTTACCACCTGATGTAAAAAGTTTGACTAAATAAAGTGTGGTTCTTGAGATATAAATTTTTGAAATTTTCAACTTCCGGTTTGAACCGGAAGTCAAGGTCAAATGAGGTTAACCTCTGTGTAGCTTTTGTAAGGTATCTGACAGCCTTTCCGACTATGTATAGATTGTGAAAATCCATTGTGGCTTTTGACTTTTTTGAGTTATATTTTCAAATATTAAACTTTAATTTAATGTAATTTGACACCTGATATAGTTTGAAGGTTGTGTGAACTACAGTAGAAAGGGTGTCTTTCTCAGCAGACAATCACAGGGGAAAAGAAGAAGAAAAAGAAGAAGTATTAAAAGAATATATATAAGGATACATAAAGCAACCATTGCAATGTTCGCATCTTCGCTCCGCCCACAACCCGGCCGGCCGGTGACGTCATGAATTGATTGGCACGATTAGAATCAATCCAAAATGGCCGCGCTCAGTACATGTTGCGAAAATCTAATTCGGATAAAGTTGAAAATTTTGAATTGAAATATCTTTTGAAATTGTTATTTATGTAATCACCCAAAACACCCAGGTCAAGCTAAGAGGTAGGTGAACACATTGAGGTGGTTTAAACCGCCGACCCGCCCGTAGGGAATGCGCCTCTATTTTTTAATCGGTGGGCTGACGAAAATATGGGTGACGACGTGTGGCCAAGGATTCAGGTTTCCTGTCCCTTGGCCACACAAGTGGGGCTACACAAGTGGGGCTAGGGTGGAACTAGGTTGAGCTGGAGTAGGGCCTTTTGTAAGACTATTATTAATATTGTTGGGCACAATCTTTGAAGATGCCTTTACTTGCGCAAGCCAATTTTAAAATGGGCTGCATTTGTCTTGCAAACAAAGTTTATCAACAAGTTATCCGACGGGCAGTGACGGGAATCAGCGCGATTGTCCCCGTGTTTTTACTACTTATGAATATCTTTACTGAATTACACTTACAGTTACATTTCGTGAGCCATACTTCTCAAGTTTTAGAGCGAAAGTATCACTTCAGACAGAAGTTAAAATCCAGCAGAATACTACTTAATACTTACCCTTTTAACGTATGTTCCCTTCATTTTGTCGTGAAATTCATTATATTTGAACGACAAAGATCGCGCGGTGTTCAAAGTTTGCGCCCTGAGCTAACCTGCGCAAATTTTAAATCATGCAAGGAAACGAGGTTTGCGCCGTAACAAAATGGCAAACTGCGCGAATAAAAAAAAAAGGAAAACTTGAAAGATTGCGCCCAACAATATTATCTTTCTTGTGAAAGTCAGATAACTGAACTACTTACACAACCACATGCAAAAAGAGAGAAGATGATCTCCAGAAACAAGCACACCCTTAAGCTCCGCAACAAAAAGACTACAGTCTTCAAGAAGCACGGTCCACAAACACGGCAAACTGTAAACACTAACTAGTGCCAAACACACCGTCCACACACTTCTACTGCCGCCATTTTAGAAAATTAGACAGCCGGTGCCTACAGGGTCTCATTTACATCGGAAGATCTCATAAAGAATCAAAGCTTAATATTAAGCACGGTTATCATAATAAAACAAATTTGAAATATAAATCAGATTCCAGTTCTAAAAAGTATTGACTTTTAAAAATGTTCTACAAAAAATCAACGAATCAAATCAATCTACCTTCCTTCTGGATACCGTTTTGTGTGTGATAGACTTGATTTCAAGTCTGAGATCGCCAACATAGGGCTGGATAGCTCAGTTGGTAGAGCGCCGGTACGTTAATCCGGAGGTCGTTGGTTCAAGTCCCGCTCCAGTCAATTTTTCTTTGTCAAACCCAAATTAATATTTAAAAAAATTACCTAGTCAGTTTCCCTTGTGGTTTATTACTTGATATGTATTTTCTCTGTGAAATCATTGCTAAATCTAGATCTACCCCACCCCAGAAACCCTATAAGATCCCCCAAATTCTCCTTCCAAAGTGTATTCGGATTCTCATTCTTGAGTTCACCGACTTGCTCCATACACCACAGACTTGCCTCTCATATCTACAAGCTAGCTTTGTTGTACTTGCAATCGTTAAATCAGTCAAACAAATAATAATAATAATAATAATAATAATAGTAATAATAATAATAATAATAATAATAATAATAATAAACTGGCGTTTTTATATAGCGCTCTTACAAGAGATCACAGCGCTGTACAAAACAATATAAAATGAACAAAAAGCTGCAATATTAAACAACAAGGAATACACAATGGAGAAAGAAGAATATGAATTAATTATTGTGAAATAAGAATGTCTTCAGCCGCTTCTTGAAAACTTGAACTGATGGGAAGCCTTGACATTAGATGGAAGACTGTTCCAGATGACCGGTCCAGAGTGTGAAAAGGCCCTGTCACCAGCAGATGCGCGTGTACGAGGAATGTGAAGTAAGGTAGGGTCTTTGGATGAGCGGAGCCCATACGAACTGACAAAGTGACGCTCAAGAAGAGATTGTAAATAATATGGGGCAGAGTCATTCATGCATTTGAATATGATGAGAGCTAGTTTGAAAGTGATGCGCTTTGGAACCGGTAACCAATGCAGTTCCTTGAGAAAGGGAAGAGGATCGTCATACTTCCTGGCACCGAGTATTATTCGTGCAGCTGAAAATGTTGCAGTCTGTAGATGTCAGTGGAGTTAATGTTGACTAGTAATGAGTTGGCATAATCAAGTCTAGACAAGACAAGTGATCTGATTGCATGATGACAAGCTTCTTCTGTTATATACTTTTTTATGCGTGAAATGTTGCGCAAGTGAAAATTAACAGAGCGGCAATTAGTAGTGATGTAGTGAGACATAGACATAGGAGAGTCAAAGTGAACACCCAGATTCTTAACTGTTTCTGAGAGATGAATAGAAGAGTCGCCTATTTTAATACTGATATCAGCTGGAAGATAGCGACGCAATCGTGGTGATATTGCCAGAAACAGTTCCGTTTTGTCATTGTTGAGTTTAAGTTTGTTGATCGACATCCACATTCTCAAGTCGGAGATGCATTTCTCAAGATTGTGCAAGGTCTTTTCCAGCTTTTCCAAGGTCTTTTCCAGCTCACCAGGAATCTTTGGGGTCAAAACTGACATAATTATGAACATAAGTTTGGCCTAAACGTTTGTTTCTTGCATCATTTTGTTAATCAATATTAATACACTCGCCCTCTGCTCCGGCACATCATCGCTCACCCGAACAGTTATAATTATAGTTAACCAGGAAAGTTGAGGAAGACATTAATTCCCTCACATTATTTCTTGCGTTACACTGCTATGGACTCGGTTTTAAAGCCACTTTGATTTTAATCTGTAATTTTCTTTGGCACTGTGTTTTTAATGGTTTCTATGGGGTTTTTTTAATCACTGAATTCTAGGTTCAGTTTGTTAATTTGATCTGAGTTTAGGGTTCACTGGGTTTTCTTTTGCTTAAGTTAAGGTTTCAAAAAAAAAGATCAGTTTTAAGGTTCAAAGGTGTTTTTTTATTGTTTGGTTACTATTGTTTACAATTATTACAGGTTTTGCATTTGGTCATTGATTTGTAATCAATAAAGTTATTACAAACAAAGTTTATTGAGAAAACCTATACATCTTGAGTCCCTGTCCCACTTCTTGCATTACCTCCCGTCTTGACCCTATTCGGTCCTTTAGATTAAGTGAGTTTCCCCAAGCAAGCATGTAGCTTTATTTAGTTTATTCAAGCGGTCCATTTTTACAGGTTACAACATCATGAAACATGACGATGGTTTTATTTTGTTATTAATACACATCCAATAAACAGGGAAAATGCCAACATATAAAAGGTCCACGTACCCTCCTTCATGTGTTCTTGTAGGTGTATCATTATTTCTAAGCACTAGGTCGTGCATGATGTTTTTGAAAGAAGGGAGTGACATCCACGTTAACACTCGCTAACACTCGTCTCATGCGGCTTTCTCCGATAGATTATCCCAAATTATTTCTTGAACTTAAGTGTTCTGTCAACCCAGACTCTGTGGTTTTGCTTTAATTATAAATACGGCTATTTTTATCTTTAAGTAATCAGATTGCTATGGGAATAACATAACTGTACTAATTCAGAATGACTGATAGTTAAATCGTTTTTTAATGACTTACATTTATTTCATTTGAACTATTCATATAACCCTCCTAACTGTATAATAGGCCCAACTAAACACTTTGTTCTTTAACTTTAAAAATCAAAATGATACGTTCACACAGCAGTTACGTTTTCCCATCAATAAGGGCGACGTTCTGGAGGGTATTCTATATTGCACAATGATAATATTCAAGTGGGTATAAGAAGTGTATTTATTATAATGAGAGTTAATTTTGTGGTCTTGTATGCAACGATGGCAGTTTTCATTCACTTGTTAATTTTAAGAGTGAGTGCGGCGTTCGCGCTAATTTATTGGAGTAGACAAACCTTCAGTAACTCTGCTTGGGTAGGGATAAAACTAACATAAATACTTTGACAATTAAGTATTTCCTATTTGGTCAAACAACGTCTTGGTGGAAGACTGTTAATCTTATGCTTTTAATTGGTTGAGTTCAATGTGTACAAAATGAAGATGAATGATCGAAGAGGTCCGACTCCGTTGGCAATACCCGGGAAATACTTTACAATAGAGATCTCCGATGGTAATGTTTCAACATTCTACCGAAAATGGTAGTTTTTCTGTATTGTCATGAGTTACTATACCAATTGTTATTTTTGTATTGAATAGGCCTACCGATCACCTGAAACTTTATTCTGCTAGTGGTGACAAATAAATGACTATCCCCTTGTGATATAATATTTTTAAAATGTGTGCGTATTCAACGCTTTTGTGTTTATGTTGAGTTGATAAATATTGCTTTTTGTCATTTATTCCATGAAATAGGTCTTCAAAATAAACCACAAACCTGTCAAATAACATAGCATACCGTACCATTTAAACTTATTTCCGTTGCCCTGTTCACGTGACTCTTTAGCGCGTCCATGAAGAACCAATTTTTGTGTACGGCTAATGGTGCGTATGAACGCGCGTCCGATCTAGGTATTGTACATCCTCGTTCCCAGGGGTGATCGATCTCGCCCATAGAGTTATATATAGGAACTAGAGGGCGCACTGCATCCTCGTTCCCAGGGGTGATCGATCTCGCCGCGCCATTTTTTCCCAGCATGCCTTGCTCGATCATAACCATAGAGTTATATATAGGAACTAGAGAGCGCACTAGCCTAGGTACGCGGCCCGACAAGGGCAGCGCGGTGGCCATTTCTTAAGTAGTCAAAAACAACATCTAAACTATTTGTGCGTGTTGCAACAGAGCAATGGTTAACAATGAAAGGGTTTACTGTGAAATTTATGAATGCCAGTGAAGACCGTTTATAGTACTAAATAATCCCCGAATAAATATAATATTTTAGAATAATATTCCTTCACTTTGGACAATAAATTGTGATCGTGGCATGTGTGTGTTCATCCTCTATTAACAAATAACCTAAACCCCACGAAACAACTTTAATACAGCCGCTTTTTTTAGACCGCATAATGTCATCCTCGTTCCCAGGGGTGATCGATCTCGCCGCGCCATTTTTTCCCAGCATGCCTTGCTCGATCATAACCCCTGGAATTGGTTCATTAAAATGTGCTAGAATCTAGCACATTTTAATTAGGCCTGGGCCGATCCATTCTACGCGCGCGCTCAAGTACGGTAACCCGCATCCTCGTTCCCAGGGGTGATCGATCTCGCCGCGCCATTTTTTCCCAGCATGCCTTGCTCGATCATAACCCCTGGAATTGGTTCATTAAAATGTGCTAGAATCTAGCACATTGGGCCTGAGGCCGATCCATTCTATGCGCGCGCTCAAGTATGGTAACGCGCAAAAGAGGCTTCAAGTCAAAGAGCAACTGGTCCTCTGGCACTTTCTTTGATTCTGTGATATGTCTAACTGTATGTAGTGTAAGGTGACCGTGCAAAAACATGATTCATTTGAAATGGAATCGCGTCAAAATACTTGTATTTTTACACACGCGTACTAAGCGTCCTACAAGCGCCATATACGCTCGAAAGTTGTTAACAAGCGTGTACGCAAAGTAGTCACCCTTGGGAGCCAATCAGCGTTGTTTCTCAGTACATCCCTACCAGGGGTTAGTGACGAGAGGTATCGATACGGCGCGCTGCCCATGGTAGCGAAGCTGGGCGCACTGGTAATGCTACGTGCACAAACCATAGATATAGAATAATTAAAATAGTAGATTGGCCGCGCGTACAATACGCTGGTTCAGCCTGGGGGCTGACATTAGTCACGTGCTTGAGGCAACGCGCAGATTTGTACGTGCGGCGCACAGGTGGCCAATGAACGGCCGCTTTTTGGCCTCCATTTTACTGCGTCCATGGCGAACCAAATCTTTTTCTACACAGGCCCGATCTAGGTATTATATTCTATATCTATGGGCAACACTGAATACGAAATACGCGGTGTGCTTGCTTAATAGACCTTATCATTGATCAATGGACCTTATGCATTGACGTCATTCAACAGCCATCTTAGAGGTAAAACGGTGACGAAACAATCGAAACGCACAGATTTGTGCGCGCGACGCACAGGATTGGCCAATGAACAACCTCCTTTTGACCTCTAGGCGAGGGCGCCCTACTGAAATGACGTCATGTGCATAAGGTCTATACACATTATGCAGTCAAAGCAAAAACACAAAAACACAAAAAAACGAGCGGCCGTTTTAAAGTTGTTTCGTGGGGGTTATCTTATTTGTTTCAATAGAGGATGAACACACATGCCATGATTTATTGTCCAAAAGTAAAGGAAAAAAATTCAAAAATATTATATTTATTCGAGGATTATTTAACGGTCTTCACTGGCATTCATAAATTTTACAGTAAACCATTTCATTGTTAACCATTGCTCTGTTGCAACACGCACAGATAGTTTAGACGTTATTTGTTTTGACTACTTACGAAATGGCCGCCGCGCTGCCCTTGTGGGCGCACCACACTAAATAAACTCCTATAGGAACCAACGCTAAATGATAAATATTCAAAAATACTCAACAAATCGTGTAAGTCTCTCAGCCTCTTGAAAACCAATCAGACATATTTTCGGACAACTAAACTTCAGAATTCTTTTCAATTTTTGGCAGGTCAGCCGTTTGGAATTTTTGCTAGCGACCCCAGAAAAAAACACCCCCGAAAATGAATTTTTCCCAAACCGACTTGCTGCCAGTTTTCGTGAAGCACTTCTCCACTTGCCAAGTAAAATAGGGCCAACTTAAACGCCTAAATTTATCAAGTCTCCCCAAAAGTTGAAACACAAAACCCCCAGGCTGTGATAGATTCTTATAATTACACATTCTATTAATATTGCACGACCCCTAAAACGTTATAATTAAAAAAATGATAATGAGCTTGGCGCATGAATATTTGTCCATTTAGTGTGGTGCAGCCTATATGTCGGGCCCACTGATCTCTATTATTGCTGATCTCTAGTATAATAGAGATCAGTGGTCGGGCCGCGTAACTAGGCTAGTGCGCCCTCTAGTTCCTATATATAACTATATGATCTCGCCGTGCCATTTTTCCCAGCATGCCTTGCTTGATCATAACGACGAGAGGAGGTATCGATACGGCGCGCTGCCCATGGTAGCGAGGCTGGGTATTATATTCTACATGATTCAGCCCATTGATCTCAATATAATAGAGATCACTGAGTCGTCGCCAGCCTCGTTCCCAGTGGTGTCAGATCTCGACGCGCCATTTTGTTTTCTTTCCCAGAATGCCTTGCTCGATTGTAACCCCTGGAAATGTGACTTAAAAGATCCAAATATATTGGATATTTTAATTAGTCCTGTGGTTGATCCATTCTGTGTTAGAGACTACGCAGAGCGCGCCGTCAAAGGACGCATCAAGTCATGGAGCAACCACTGATCTCTAATATACTGACAGTATAATAGAGATCAGTGGGAGCAACTGGCCCCTCTCGTTCTGTTTCAATCTTGTGATCGGCAAATATTTGCATAAAGCAACTTCGCCCACAATCTGACCTTTTTACAGTGGGAACAAGGCTCTGTTTCGGCTTCGTTTTTTTGGTACGATGTTGAAAAACCATGCTTCGACCCCACGGTATACTGTATATCAAGTACTGCAGTACCGTGCCAGTATTGTTATCACCTGGTGAATTCAAAGCGGGGTGCTTGCGTAAAGAGCCTTGGACAAGGCTACTATCATGGGAGTTCGCTATCACAGGAGATATCTATAGCGGTTCTCGGGGTGATAGCGGTTCGTGCGCGTTGGGGTGATAGCGGTCTATGGTGAGAGTGCGCCCTCTTGTGGCGAATTCAGGAGAGTCTTGAACCAAGACTAGTATCGAGACGGCGCGCTGCCCAGCGAGGCTCATTCGTCACTAACCCCTGGTAGGGAAACACTGAACAAATCAATGCCTTGGGAGCCAATCAGCGTTGTTTTCAGTACATCCCTACCAGGGGTTAGTGACGAGAGGTATGAACGTCAGATACCAGCCTGATCACCGGATGTTGACAGATGTACCTTTGACCTCGCGACATTCATTTCACACGGAGATTCGCCAATCAGCGTTGTTTTTCAGTACATCCTTACCAGGGGTTAGTGACGTGACGAGAGGTATCGATACGGCGCGCTGCCCACGGTAGCGAGGCTGAGTACATATTCTCTACCAGGGGTTATAGCGACGAGAGAGGTATCGATACGGCGCGCTGCCTATTAACGACTTGTTCGCGAGTCTAGGCATATTAAACTTAATTTCAAGTCTGAGATCGCGGTTACTTATCAGCCAGCCAAAACACGCAAAACTCCATCCCTTCCTCGCAGATTGGAGCAAGTTCAGGTACTAACCTTTTGGTCAATATTGCCGTTAAATCACGCATGCGTGGTCTGTGGTTCACTCGAACGCTTTTAGTCGATTGATTCGTCAAAATATGGCAACTCATATATTGGCTCGTAAAACAATTACTTGCAAAAAACAGTGCAATGATAATTATTATCTTAGTATTTGACATATCTTTATGGCAAAAAAACTACCATTTATCGTTAAAACAACTTTTTGTGTTATTGCAAAAGTTTACAAAACGTTCTCCGCCACGAAACCAAACCGCCATCTTGACAAAGTGATGTAGACAGTGCTCCGGAGCTAGGTTGATCCAGTTGGACTAGCTAGTTCAACCATGCAGCGTTTGAGTGACATCTATAGATCGACTATGGTTAAGTCTAGTCGACTCTAGTCAGCCATCCGAACTTGCTCTTGGCTATCACGCACATGGCCTGAACGCCATATACCAGCCTGATCACCGGATGTTGCCAGATGTACCTTTGACCTCGCGACATTCATGTCACACGGAGATTCGCAGTCTCATTCACGCACACACATGTACATGTACATGTACACATACAAACACACTACAGACAGACGATCGAAAGTGCAAACTAACAAACTACATCACCTTGGACCATTCATAAAATAAATAGAAGTAGCCTATATGGAAAGCTTACGTCACAGCACGTTTATATATCCAATGAAATCAGAGTATCCAATGAAAACCTTTGGGTCTGTAAGAACAGTGCCAGTCTTTATCCTTCCTTGTGCGGATAAAGACATACAGGGGACCAGTCTATCACGCACAGACTCGCGATCTCGGGTCAATCCATTATTATAGGGAGCGCTATTTTAGACAAGAAACCACAATCACAGACTTGGAACCAAGTCTTTTAATGTTTTTCGTGCCGTAGCTTACGACGATAAAACATTTCAAGCTGATTACTCGATTTGTTCGCTGGGGAAAAAGTATATTGTCCGGTTTGGATCGAAAGCTAAGGCCATATCCCCTACTAATGTTATATCTACCTAGAAGCGGATTAGGGGGAAAAGTCATGCGGAAAAAGTCGACCATGGGGAGAAATCGTCTTTAGGGGGAAATATAAGCTTCCCCTAAACGTTTCAGAGGCTCCAGATCTCATTTGCAAAGCTTTACTGTCCAAGAATACTGCCCTCAATCGATCAGGAGGTGGCTCACTAAAACTTGGAATGGAATCATCCATTCAAACGTCATAGGGGGGGGGGGGGGGGGTAACAACCTCAAAATAACTAAATGCCGTATGTATGTTGTGTGTGAAAAAAATGAACTGTTGTATGGGGGAAATGCACTTTTTTACATTTTTTTAATTAACCATCCATATATATTAAGAGTCCACTTTCGCCCAAGATATATTTTGTTACGACTGCGCATGCGTTAGGACTAAGGGCGAAATATACACGCACATTTTTAACGCATTTTAAACATTTGGCGAAAAATAGCTTCAGAGTGGCATTTAAATCACCAAAACGGCTGACCAAAATGAACCAATCAAGGTAAGTGAATTATGTTGTATTTTCAATCCATTTTGCAAGGCTAATTTTGTATAGTGGCATGCCTTCTCAGTCTAAACTCAGTCAGTCTTTTTGCAATTCAACACTGGGTCTACGGTCTAGTGATTACCGGTGTGAAGTTGGTTTCTCGTTCGACGTTCGACATTCAACATTCGAATGTCAAACAAGTACAGTTACTCGTTTGACATTCATCATTCGTACGCACAAAACCAGTAGAACTATATTCATATGTCCATATATTCACATGTCCAGACCCCATGGGCCGGGCACCACTATTTACAGAATTAAAGAGGATGGTCCAAGGAACACACCTATGGTCATTTCTACCCGGCCAATGGGGTTTTAATATTTTATATAGATTTCTGAAAATTTATATTTTGGCGTATCACCGTACATGCAATCAAAGAAGTGGCTCGATTTTTTCATCCCCAGTAACAGAGGTTTTGGATAATGTCAGAAGTTTTACTTACATGTTTCAAAGTATAACACACTGCATGGTTCATGTACAATAACAAACGAGCAACAATTTTGTATTTAGGCGTCCCCTGCCCTAAGGGACGTGGTGCACTGTAATAATAATAATAATAATAATAATACGAGACATTTATATAGCGCATAATGCAGGAGCCTCTATGCGCAACACAAAAACAATACAACCCCCCCCCCAAAAAAAAAAAACCCCAAACAAACAAACAATGAAATTAAATATATAGAGCAATTATTACAAAAATAAAGATTTAAACATATGAGTCTTTAAAAGTCCCTTGAAAATCTGAAGAGAGTCAGCTTGGCGAATATGAAGAGGTAAGTCGTTCCATAACGAAGGTGCAATGAAGTGGAAGGCTCTTTGACCATAGAATTTAGTGGAAAAAGTAGATTGAGTCAATAGGGATTGGCCAGAAGAGCGAAGAGGACGAACAGGAATATATTTATGCAGAAGATCAGATATATATATATATCTGATCTTCTGCATAAATATATTCCTGTCTATAGACAGGAGATAATCCATGAAGAGCTTTGAAAGTGATTAGATTTAACTTATAAGCGATACGCAAGTTGATCGGGAGCCAGTGGAGTTCTTGTAAGATGGGTGTTATATGTTGAGAACGAGGTGTACGTGAGACGAGGCGAGCAGCGGTGTTCTGAACTCGTTGAATTTTAGAAAGTTGTCTATCAGAAAGTCCAGTAAGAAGAGAATTACATGAATCAAGATTAGAAGTGACGAAGGCATGAACAAGGAGAAGAGTTGAATCATCATCAAGACAATCTTTCTGATTTGCAGAAGAGCAGATTTGCAGACTTTCGTTACTTGGTCGGTCATACTCATTGAAGAATCCATAAGAACACCAAGGTTTCTAATTACTTGTGATGGCTGAATAGTGGTTTGTCCAATGTGAATTTCAGCAGGAGGCTTGTTATTAGTGAAACGAGAGTTGAAAACGATAACTTCAGTTTTAGTATCGTTTAGAGCAAGTTTGTTTGATATTAATGACCAAGATCTTATGTCGTCAAAACAAGCGTTAATTCTTGCCATGGCTAAGTCACGATCCGCCGGATGATAGGTAAGATAAAACTGAGTATCATCTGCATAAACAATACTTTTTATACCACGAGCAGCTATGAGATCTTGCAGCGGTGCACTGAACAATATAAATAGTAGGGGTCCGGCTGCAGAACCCTGTGGAACACCACACCACAGGCAATGACAGTCAGATTTCACACTATCAATGAGAACTGATTGATTTCGGTTCTCCAAATACGACACGATCCATTTCAAAGCTGTGTGACATAACCCGTAACGAGAAGAGAGACGCTTGCAAAGATGAGAATGGTCAAGAGTGTCAAAGGCAGAGGAGAAATCCAGGAGTACCAAGACTGCTTCTTGGTGATTATCTAGCGCTAGTATAGGATGTCATTTTGCACACTGAAGAGAGCAGTCTCGGTACTGTGAAATGGTCTGTAAGCAGACTGCATTTTTGCATGAAGACTGTTATCACATAAATGGGCTTGAAGTTGATCAACAGCAATTCTTTCAATTAATTTTGAAATATATCTCAGGTTGCTAACAGGCCGGTAGCTAGACAGGCTTTCGGGATCTAAGTTTGGCTTCTTTAAAAGAGGAAGTACACAAGCTTCCTTTAAATGAACAGGAAAATGTCCGGAGGAAAGCGAAAGATTAACCATTTTTGTTAAAACAGGAAGCAATTCAGGAACACAATCCTTAAAAACAGATGATGGTGACGGGTCCAATTTGCAAGAAGTGACAGGAGACGATTTAATCATTATCAGCACCTCCTCAAGGGAGACGGGGTGAAATCCAGCGAACAGTGAAGCACAGTCATCGTGTATTGTAACAGAAAGTGGTGCAGGCTGGACACTATCCATTTTTTCATGCAATTTGCGAATTTTGTCATCAAAAAAGTTTGCAAATCTGTCTGCAATACCTTAGGGTCTTGAAAAGTGGGGAGAGTTTTCGTAGATTTAGCAGCAGAAATTTATCAATTACTCGAAACAAATCTTTAGGTTCGGAGGCGGCTATTTCCTGGCAATGATAATTAGATTTCGCGATATTGAGGAGGTCTCTATAAATAACACACTGATCATTGTAATATTCTTTATGTAATCGAAAGTAACGCTTTTCGTTGTTGTCGCGTGTCATCATATGACATTATATTCACGATGCCCCGCCTATTGGCCGTCTGCAATTTTCCAAGGGTGTATACTTTGAAAATTTTCGAGTTTATTTTGCTCTCAAGCAAAATTTTGAGTGCGCTCTTTTTAAATATTAAAGTTTCGCTTCGAAACGATGTATTAAAAAAAAAAAAAAAAAATAACACGTGCTAACTTTGGCATTTTCTTCAAGTATAGGACTAAATCACAACGGCGAATGTCATAAAATAAACCCTTTTTGATTTATCTTTTTTTGTATGTGACGGGTGCTATGCGAACCCTTACCTTTATTTTTATTTTCCAGTTACGTAATCATTCATTTCTTTAAAATTGCTTGGTTAGCGCCCTCTTTCGACAAGTATACTATTTTCGCGCGCTTCCGTCAGCCTCATACTGAATTTCAACGAAAACCTCACCACACGTTTACGTCTTTGTCTCTTACAGAAATAAAAGGCCATTCACAGAGAACTGCCGGAGCCTCTATCGTTTTGATGACTCCAAGAATTAGAGAGGGTCACATTTACTTTTGGCCTAATGTTTAACTTAAAAAAAAAAAAAATTATATTTAACAAATTGTCTCAAATCTCGATATTAACAGCATGAAACAAGGAAACTATAGGGCTATGACTGTTTTCGCTCTAAAATTACTTACTCTTGAATCAGATATTTTTAGACTCATTGTTCTTGAATTGACGGCATCTACCTGAAAACCAGACAGAAACACCTTCGAATCGCGACTTGGAATGTGAGAAGCCTTTACAAACCAGGAAAACTTGATAATTTGATTCAAGAAGCAAAGGATATGAACATCGATGTGCTTGGAGTATGTGAAACCAGATGGATGGAAGCAGGTTACGTCGACAAAGACAGTCACAGTTTTATCTACTCTGGTGGATCCAAACACATGAATGGAGTTGGAATGCTTCTGAAGAAGAATATCACAGAATCCCTTATGGGATATTGGACAGTTAACGAAAGAATAATGCTGGTAAAGATACGAGCAAAACCTTTCAACATAACCATCTTACAGGCGTACGCACCAACACAAGATTATTCTGATGACGAGATCGAAGACTTCTATGGAAAAATAGAGAATACCATCAGGCAAGTAAAATCAAGTGATGTACTTATAGTCATGGGAGATTTCAATGCAAAAGTTGGCAAATCACACCAACCACCCACAACAGGCAAATATGGCTTAGGAGAACAAAACGACAGGGGAGAAAGACTGATACAATTCTGCGAGGAGCACAATCTAGTTATTGGGAATACCTTTTTCCAACACCCACAAAGAAGGTTATACACCTGGTCAAGTCCAGGAGACATGTACCGGAACCAGATAGACTTCATCATGATCAAAGGCAGATTTAAAAACAGCTTCAAACAGGTAAAGACATACCCTGGAGCAGACATCTACTCAGACCACAACCCAGTAGTGGCGACAATTGCTTTGAAACTGAAGAAAACACAAAATACAAGAAATGGCACAAAGAAATACGATCTATCTACTTTGCAACGACCAGACATACAGCATTCTTACGCAGTTGAGGTGAAGAACCGATATGAGACACTGCTGAAGGAAGACACCGAACAACATGAAAGTGACGTAGACAAGATAGAGGCACAATGGAAAAACATAAAAGAAAGTATACAACATGCCAACGAGGAAACTCTCCACCGGAAGGAAAGAAAGGCCAAACAACCATGGATGACGGATCATATCCTAAAACTCATGACTGAAAGGAAAAAGAAGAAAAACACAGTGGAATATCACTCAATTAACAAACAGATTCAGAAAGAGTGCCGAAAGACAAAGGAGGCATGGCTACAAAGGAAATGCGAAGAGATTGAAACCCTTGATAGAAAACATCAAACAAAAGAAATGTATGACAGGATCAAAGAGCTGACAAACACAAAACAAACAAACAAAGAAACTGGTTGCATAAGAAGTAAAGAGGGAAGCATCATCTTTGACCAACAAGAAATATCAAGCAGATGGGTGGAATATGTGACTGAGCTGTTTGGTGATGAGAGAGAACCAAAACCCACCATCAATAATGAGGATGGCTCACCAATCCGCCTAGAGGAAGTCAAACAAGCCATAAATCAACTCAGATATGGAAAAGCTCCTGGACCTGATAGCATCACAGCTGAGATGCTAAAAGCACTTGAGAAAGAAAGTCTAGAAACACTAACAGAAATGTGTAATAACATCTACAATACGGGCCATATCCCAGAAGACTTCAGACAATCAATTTTTGTGACAATCCCGAAGAAAGTGAAAGCTATGGATTGCACAGACTTCAGAACCATCAGTCTGATGAGTCACGTGGTCAAAATGTTACTCCGGATCATCTTAGAGCGTATTAAAAACAAGATCAACAGAGAAGTTGGGAAGGAGCAATGTGGATTTAGACCTTCTAGCGGAACAAGGGAAGCAATCATCAATATGAGATCAATAAGCGAAAGACACATAGAACTAGACACGGATGTACATGTATGCTTTATCGACTATGCAAAAGCATTTGACAAAGTACACCACAAAGCAATGATCGACTGCTTGCAAGCAATCGGATTAGACGGCAAAGACGTCCGACTGATCGAAAACCTGTACTGGGACCAGGTAGCAGTGATACAGATTGGCAACACACTCTCTCCTACTGTTGAAATTAAGAACGGCGTCAGACAGGGATGTGTACTCTCACCCAGCTTATTCAATATTTACACAGAAGTGATCTTCAGAGAAATTGAAGATTACAGAGGGGTTAATGTGGGAGGATTTAATGTGAATAACCTTCGATATGCAGATGACACAGTCCTCATGGCAAAAACAGAAGGGGATCTACAAAACATTGTGGACAAAATCAAAGAAGAAAGTGAAAAACACGGGCTTAAAATGAATGTCAAGAAGACAAAAACGATTGTCATCAGCAAGAGGAAGTCAAAAACCAGCATCCAGGTTGAAGGGAAAGAACTGGAACAGGTTGACTCATTCATCTACTTAGGACAAAAGATAACGGAAGATGGGCGATGCCAAGATGAAATCAAACGAAGGATAACTATCGGCAAATCTATCTTCAATAAAAGGAAACACATCTTCACATCAAGAAATATCAACATCAAAACACGGCTAAGACTAATCAAATGCTACATCTGGTCAACAGTACTATATGGAGCAGAAACATGGACATTGACGAGAGATTCAATCAACCGACTCGAAGCATTTGAAATGTGGACACACAGAAGAATGCTGAGCATCCCCTGGATAGGCAAAATGACCAACAAACAAGTCCTCCAACAAGCACTGACAAAGAAATCCCTCATAAAAACAGTAAAATACAGGAAGACAAATTACTATGGACACATGATGAGAAACCAAATGCTGCAGAAGACTCTTTTGGAAGAAAAAATAGAGGGGAAAAGACCAAGAGGAAGAAGGAGAACATCGTGGTTTGATAATGTGAGAGATTGGACTGGCCTTAGTTATATGGAATGTGCGAGGGCATCTCAGGACAGAGATAGATGGAAAGCCATTGCAGCCAACCTTCTGTGAGAAGACGGCACCTAATTGAATTGAATTGTTATTGAATTGTGATTTTCTTACCCTTTGCCAACATTGGGCCGCTATTAAAGGATGTGGACATTTTGAAATCTATCGCCACGTGATCTAGGACCTTTATCTTCTCTCGGCTAATGATTAGAATGGATAAACTGTCCTAGGTATTTTTTTAATGTGTTTTAAACTACGATTTCGGTACCGATCATTGATTCTTTTATTATAATTATGCAATCAAACATTTGATTTGTCACTAAAAAGTTTTAATTCAGGGCCTCATCCAAAATATCTCAAGTTCGAGTCAACAACCCCCGGGTCACAATTATTGGGCAATTATTGTACCCCCTTTTATTGGGCTCTCAAAATGTCTAGGCTAATATAGAATATTTTGAGGGCCTACAAAATGTTAATGAGGCCAATGCTGTGTTTTATCCCTATTTAGTGGGGTGCATCCAGAGATACGAAGGATCAAACTTATGGCCAATAAGGCTGTACTGAAGGACTGCAGTAGCAGACAGACTAATTTGGCAATGGTGTGGATTGAGGAGTTACTGGCACAAGAAATGTGATTTTTGC